>JACBWV010000364.1:11075784-11119131 GCA_013435795.1 Chlamydomonas sp. ICE-L
TCCTTACGCCAGTCTTTGGACCTGGTTTGTGAGAGGGGTAAGTTCTTAACCAGCACCCTTCTTGACACGTCTGTGCATGTCAACTCATAGCCGGGGTGACCCCAGCCTCCTAGGCCACAGCCATTCCAGGATGGTAGCGCGAAACCACTCCACCGTCCTCTCACATAAGTGGCAAGACGCTGGGTAATTTGTCAGCAACCAAACGAACGCCACTGTCGGTCTTACAAGGCCCTACATGCAAACTTGTAAACCCCATCACTGGAGCCAGGGAACCGACCGGCAGAGAACGAAGAGCCCTGGTGGGCAGGCAACTAATACTTCAAAAAGAAATCTGCAGTGGAGAGAATGTCAAGCTTTATACTGACAGGAGGTTCATCACGGACAGTGAGGTATGTAGAGAACAGTTAGTTAGATCGGATTGTGTTGGTACCCATCCACTACTACTCAATGGATCCCTACCTACTGCCCGTGTGAACCAGTTGCCATCACCAAATCGAACTGATGGCAGATTCAGTGGAACATTATCAAACACATGAACATATCGATCACCCGTGATGGACATTCCAGCTCCGAATCCACATGCCGCCCTAGACAGGCCGACCTACACACATTATCTGAGAACCAGAAGGTTCAGGATACCTTAGCACGGGCTTTGTACTGCTACTTCTCCTGCATCGCAAACCCACAATTTGACCTGCAAGGCAGAAATTGCTTTTGGAGTAAGGTTGACCTGGAAGGGTCCAGGTTTGCAGGCACGGTGAAGGAAGCGTTGTTCTGCCGACCAGGGCCCTTCGCAGGCATCCGAACTTCGTCCAGCACGGTCCTCCGAGTGACCATTCCTTGTGGGGTCATGTCCCCTAGGTGCATTCCAGGCGACATCTTGTTCAACCCAGAACCACCCACCCCCAGTCTTCTGCGCCGCTGAATGCCAGCATAGCCAGGAAAACTGAGGACGGCACGGTACCAACCAGATGCCTGGAATCCGACTAGGGAGCGCTATGTTAAGAATATCTATCTGCCTATATTCCTCTAGACGGACAATACTCCAGTTGCTGGTTTGTATACAGGATACCATACTTAAATCCCAGCGTTCGTCGACCGGGGCAATACTCGTCGACCTTGACCGATAAATGCCCCTGCGTGACGCTGAGTCGCGGAAAGCCCAGCACTGCGCAGGTCGTGCACATACCGCAAACCCTAACGAAAGGAAGCTTCAACTGCTCATGAGTGCCCATGACCGAAGCATGATCTCTTTCAGCAAGAGCGGGACACTGCGAGGCAAGGGCAATAATCGTACTGGCCTGCCGCCTCCGGATATGCAAAGATATCCCGAGGTAAGCAATGGTCCCTATACACCTGACTAGGGCATCCTTCATGTTGCGCAAGCTCATCATGCAAATAGATCAGGAACTCTTGGGCGGGGTCGGGTAGCGCCTGAAACCCACATCTGCAGGATCGCCACTAGGCTCTACCATGAATGCCGAAGTTTCCCAGCACGGAGAGCACACACCGAGGACTAACAGACTCACGAATCGCCAAAAATACTCATCAGCAGACTCAGCGTCATAAGCGCGCGGTCATCTATAGTTCGATCGAGAATCTAGGGAACGCGCAACACGCACATGACTCGAAATCAGGACGAACAGGACAGCAAAGGGGAGTGCCCTTAACAACTGGTACCTCCTCGCAGTCCACTGTTCCTACGTCCCACCCCTCCAAGGCACACCATTGCATGAGGTCTATTAATCCTGTGCAATAACAGGTCCCAGAAAAGCCCCGACATCTGACCCCACTCCAGAATAAGCTTCACACGCCTGCCTAGGGCGACCCTTGCTATCCCAACCATAGCCTTAGTGGCAGTCAAATAATCCAGCCTACACCGTACATAGTCGCGGGTCCAAGGATTCCCCAGCTGTTGAGCTTGGCGGATAAGACGGCATTCCTGCAGGGAATAGACGAAGAGGGAAAAAATGTCGCCATCGAGCAATGCTCCCGAGTTCCGCAGCACAGCGAAAGAGGCACATTGCGCGGAGGGCCGGAAGCAAGGCGCTGCTCCCAGGCTGAGGCGGGGTGGAGGGGGCTCCGCGAAGGGCCAGCAAAGGTGCGCGCCCACAGGCAGCAGAGCCCTCGAGCACGATTCTATGTAGGCAGACAGACCTCCGCGGTCCGGAGGCAAGGTGACAGACGCAGACTTCTGCTCAAAGAGGCCTGGCACCTCCGGCTGGACATGTGGAAGGGCGCATGCAGAGGCGCAGAGTACTGGATCGGCTTAACGCCGGCGGAATGGCTCAAAGATGTGCCGCAGAGGCTCATACACCGGATGAGACGTTAGAATTTAACCTCGAGTAGCAGTGGCGGAGTGACCTCCACCCACCGAAGTCACCACTCATAGCACTCTGCAAGATCTTTTCATCAACCAGTCTCAAGTCATCAAGCATAGCCATCTGCACGTCGATGACGAGCAAGTTCTTGATAGTCGTAGCACACCGGGCATCACTGATGAGGACGGCGCCCTTGCGTACTGGATAATCTTAAGTGGCAACGCACGCAGAGTCGCATCACGAACTCCTCATCTCAGGAGAGAACGTCGACAGTACAGAAGGAGGCCCGTAAAGGTGGAGGACTTGATTTGGGGGGGTTTCTCATACTTCCACTATGGCGGAAGGTCCTCCTCATGACCGTAGCGAGCAGCTTGTGCAGCCCAGACGTCTAGCCTCATCAGAGACCCGGTGTTCCTCCTTAGGAAGTAACGGTCGCAGCCATTGCTTATAATGACCTGCGCATCCCGCGCGTCCAAGATTCTCCTTCTTTTCTTGAGTTCTCAAAATTAGCGGGAGCCTCGCGAAGTTGCACATCGCAAAAAGCCTTGGTAGTCTGAGGGACCGTATAATAACCTATCGCTTGGATAACACTCCGTAGAGTGGACTTAGTGTGTCCAGCACGCCAATTCTATAAATGCGTAGACGAAATAAATATCTACAAGATAGTGGAACCATAAAGGGCCAACCAGCGATGAACAGGTGGGGGCGGTGCCCGCATGGAACCTTACAGGGTACAGGTTTGACAGCGCGTGTCATAAGAACCGATGACCGCAGTCCAGCAGTAAGCTTGACATAGTACTGTCAGGACCGATAGTTCTAAGGAAGTACATAAGTAGTCACCAGTCTAAAACGCGTGATAGCAACCCGCAATTCAATGCTGACATTGGGTAGCACTCGGTCCCCATGCAGGGTATGTTGGGTAGCACTACGTCCCCATTGCGGGTGTGTTGGTGCTACTCCCTGCGGGTATGTGGTAGCACTCGGTCCCATGCAGGGTAAGTTGGGTAGCACTTACGCTCTACGTCCCATGCGGTATGTTGGGTAGCACTACGCACGTCCCCACATGCAGGCGTATGTTGTTAGCACTACGTCCCATGCAGGTATGTTTGGTACAACTCTACCGTCCTCAGCAGGATGTTGGGCTCGCACTACGTCCCCATGCATGGTATGTTGGGTAGCACTTACTTCCCTGCAGGGTGTGTTGGTATACTCGCTCACGTCCCCATGCAGGGTGTGTTGGGTAGCACACTTCCCATGCAGGGTAATGTTCGGGTACACTACGTCCCATTAGTCGTGTGTGGGTAGCACTACGGTCCATGCCTGGTGTGGTGGTAGCACTACGACGTCCCATGCAGGGTGTGTTGGGTAGCACTACGGTCCCTGCCGGCGTATCGTTGGGGAAGACAGTAGCACTACGTCCCATGCAGCGGTATTTGGTTAGCACTTCGTCCCCATGCAGGGTGTGTTGGTAGTACTACCTCCATGCAGGGGTGGTGGGTAGCACCACGCCCTGCAGGGTATGTTGGGTAGCACTACGTCCCATGCCGGGTATGTTGGGTACACTACGTCCATGCAGGTAAAAGTTGGGTAGCCTACGTCCCATGCAGGGTATGTGGGTAGCAACTACGTCCCCATGCAGGTGTGTGTTGGGTAGCACTACGTCCCATGCAGGGTATGTTGGGTAGCACTACGTCCCATGCAGGGTGTGTTGGGTAGCACTACGTCCCATGCAGGGTATGTTGGGTAGCACTACGTCCCATGCAGGGTATGTTGGGTAGCACTACGTCCCCGATGCAGTACGTTGGTTAGCACTACAGTCCCAACAGGGTGGGTGTTTGGTAGCACTACGGTCCATGAGGGCTTGTTGCTAGCACTAACGTGTCCCATCAGGGTTGTTGCGGTAGCACTCGGTCCCTGCAGGGTGTGTTGGGTAGCAATCCGTTCCATTCAGGGTATGTTGGGGTAGCACTAAGTCCCCATGGCAGGGTATGGTTGGGTAAGGCTTTACCATTATAAAATAAAATCATATTTTTTTATACCTGTAATATATTGTGTTGTATTATTTTTCTGTATTAGATTATAACGGGTTGTGATTGTGGTTGGAAGCACGCTGTTGAGAGTTACGCTCTTGGACACAGGCCATGCTGCGTTGACATCAACATGTGTGCATCAAACAGATTGGCACAGACACACTTGTATTTCCTTCTTTGTGCAATCATTTCAAACCGCTCAGGGCATTCACCCCAGTGCAAAGCAACAGAAGGTTCCTTCAACCTCACTCCCATCAGGGTACTTCAAATGGGCCAAATTGGCCAGCGCTTGCAGTGCAAAAGCGCAAACATGCTTGCAGCGCCCACAAGTGGGTTGAAAAAAAACTGTGCTTACAGCTCAGAGGGGTCAAAAGTCATCGCTTCAAAGCGCAAAAGCGCGGCGCTTGATTACCCTGTCCTCCCCGCCCCATGCAAGACATACAATTTGTAATATTCTGATCATCCAGGCGAGACGGTGAGTGTCTGATGAAGATTCTTTTGACTCAACTGTGAGGATCCTGGGCCAGTGCATCGGCTACCCATACAGAGAGCCAGTCGACTAACTGCGTCCCGTCACCCAAGCCTTCCTTTGGCGCTGTGGCTGTTTTGACACTGTTCTCGCTACCCGCCCCGTCCACCCCGCCATCGATGACATATAGCTTCAGACACGTACACGGTACGATTTTTCTTTCGCATGAATACATGTAACAACATGAACATACACCTACACATCATACATACACGCACACATATACATACACGCTACACATATACAAACACATCACTATCACACACTACCATTACATACACGCAACACATATATATACAAATACACGCACACATGACAAACAAACACCTACAACTATACATACAACACGCTAACACATATACAAACACATACACTATACATACTGCTACACATATACAAACCACACTATACAGTAATCATACACCTACACTAATACATACAACGGTGTACACAGTACATACACGCTGCACATATCCATTCCCGCTACACATATACATACACGCTACCCATATACATACCGCTACACTATACAACAACGCTACACAATACATCCGCACACCTATACATACAACGCTACCATATTACAGCCTACACGCTACACATAACCAACACGCTAACTATACATACCGCTACACATATACATACACCGCTACACTATACTACCACGTCCGCACATATACAACCGCTACAATATCCATACACGCTAACATATACATACACGCGTACACATATACAACACTGGCTACAACATATCATACACCTACACAAAGACATACACACTACACATATACATACACGCTACACATATACATACACACTACACATATAGATACACGCTACACATATACATACACGCTACACATATACATACACGCTACACATATACATACACGCTACACATATACATACACGCTACACATACATACACGCTACACATATAGATACACGCTACACATATATATATACACGCTACACATATACAAACACATACACATATACATACACGCTACACATATACAAACACATACACATATACATACATGCTACACATATACAAACACACTATACATATACATACGCTCTACAGATATACATACACGCTACACATAAACATACACGCTGCACATATACATACACGCTACACATATACATACACGCTACACATATACATACACGCTACACATATATATATACACGCTACACATATACATACACTCTACACACTACACCACCTACACACCTATCATACAAAGCTACACATACATACCGCTACACATACTACACGCTAACATATAGAACACGCTACACATATATATATGACAACTCTAACAACATATCATACATACACGCTCCACATAACATACAAACACACGCTACACTATACATACACGCTCAAAACACCTATACATAAGCTACACATATACATACACGCTACCATATAACATACAACCTACCTATCATCACGCTACACTATCATACACCTACAACATATACATACATACAACGCTACACTATACAACGCTACACATACATCACCGCGCTACACATCATACACGCTACACATATAGATAACGCTACACTATATTAACAAAACGCTACACATTAACATTATATATACGCTCACTATCACATACAACGCTACACATATCAACCTTACCCATATCCATACACACGCTACACATATCATACACGCTACAACATATACATCATACACGCTACACGTATACATACACGCTACACAATATACATACACGCTACACAGATACAGTACACACTCACATATACCTACACGCACAACCACACTAATCCAACACTCTACACCATTACTACACTCTACACATATACTAACGCTACACATATCTACACGCTAGCACAACAATACATACACACGCTACACATATACATACACGCTAACAACATATCTCACGCTAACACATATATCATACCGCTAACCATATACAATACACGCTACACAATACATACACCCCACATATACATACCGCTCCATATCCACACCGCTAAACACGAGTCACACTCACACTACCCTATCCATACACGCTACCCTATACATAGCACCGCTCACCACATATACATATCATCTACACATATACTACAACGCTACACATATCATCACGCGACCTACAACACAACGCTTCACATATACTACACCTACCTTATATATACACGCTACACTATACATCACGCTACACTATACATACACGCTACACATATACATAACACACTACACATATACATAACGCTACACATAAGATACACACCTACCATATAGATACACGCAACACTCTACATACACACACACATATAAGATACACGCTCACTATACATAACCCGCTACACATATATCATACAGAAATACAATCCAACGCTACACATATACATCACACGCTACACATATACATAAAACCGCTACACTATACATACACGCTCACATACATACACCTACCCCGATTGATACAACCCACGCGCCACTTATCATATACAACCACGCTACACATAACAAACACATACACATATAACTACACGCACACATATCAACACATACACATAGAGCATACATGCTACACTCATACAAACACCTTCACAATATACATACGCGCGACGATATACATACACGCTAACATACACATACAACGCTGCACATATACATACACGCTACACATCTACAACAAAAAACACGCTACACATAACATACCCGCTACACATATCTATATACAAACTCTAACAAGATCATACACACGCTACCACCATTGCAACACGCTACACATATACATACAGGCTACACATACATACAAGCTACCCATACATAGCACCTACACATACGAGACTAATCCCAACACGCTACACATATACTATATACATACACGCTACACATATACATCCACGCTACACATATCTAGCCGATACACATATACATACACCGCTAACCCTATACAATACAGCTACACTATACATCACGCTATACCAACAAGATACATACACGTCCGTGCTACGCATACATAACAAACGCTACACTTATACATACCTCTACACATATACATACAAACCAATACACGCTACCATGACGTCACGCTACAACATATACATACACGCTAAACCATACATAACGCTATACATACATACACGCGACAATATAGATTACACACGCTCAAGGTGCACATATTAGATATACATCATAACGCTACACATATACCTATACGCTAACCAATATACATACACACGCACACTATAATACACGCTACACATATACTACACTCTACACATATCTACACCTAACAAAAAAACCAATATACATACCTTACTCATATACATACCGCTTACACATTATACATACACGCTACACATTCATACACACTACCATTAATAACAACAATCCATACCCGTACAACAACATACATCAGCACCGCTACACATATACTACACGCTCACATTACATACACGCTACACATAGACATACCGCTACACGTTACATACACGCTAACACATACATACACGCTACACTATACACTACAGCTACACTATACAGACACGCTACTCCGCTACACCATATACCATACACCTACACCGTATACATCCCACGCTAAACTATCGTACACAACGCTCAACATATCAATACCCGCTACACATATACATACACCTAGTCACACATACATCACGCTACATATGCATACACCTACCATATCATTAACACCACGCTACACATATACATCCACCTACGCATAATACATACAATCCACATACAACATACATAACACGCTGCACCATATACTAACAACGCTACAACATATAACTATACACGCTACACTTAACATAAAACGCTACACTTATATATACCGCTCCACATATACTACACGCTTAACATCACTATATATAGAGATACACACACGCTCCATATACATACCGCGACACCAGATTATATACAAAACCCTACACACACATATACATACAACAGCTACACATCTAAAACACATACACAGTATACATACACACGCTACACATCTACATACACGCTAGCACACATTACATACAACGCTACACATACACATACACACTACACAGATCATTACCATCATACTGCATCATGCTATACACTATACTACACGCTACATACTTATATACAATGCTCATGCTACATCATTCATCACACACTACACATTGTATACCGCTACCATTCATACACGCTACCATATCATACACGCTACACCACTATACTACAACGCACCCACCACCTCCCCTCCCCACAGCTGTCGATGAAGGTGTAGGCAATGAAGGCTGTCTCCTGCAAGAGACTGATCAAGTACATTGCACTCCCTCCTAGCAAGCTTGTCTTCCATCCAAGCAACGGTAAGCCCAACATGCACAGTCGATGTCTCTGTGGACTGTCACCCCTTGCTTCACCAGGACTCTCTGTTACTGCTCATTGGAGCTACATGGCATAGACCCGCAGTGCTGTAATTCACCAGCGCTTTGAAGTCTTTGTTTAGGGGGGGGGGGGGGCTTGCGGGAGGATCCCGTGATGTATCAGCACTGGCAGTGGTGGCTTTTTTCAATTCCATGTTCAGACCAACATGCACGACCAGGGATATTTTTTCTTTCCGGAATCCCATTCCGATCGGAATGCTGGACCCGGTTGGCCGACACTGCGGGGAATAGAAACCAAAAAATGTTCTCTGAAATTGACTAAAAATGTCCAAATGGAGCCCAAAATCCGGAATAGGACTCCTGTTTTGGGAGGAAAATAGGGAGTTTAAATAAAAGGAATAAGATTTTCCTCTTTTGATTTGAAAACAAAAACTGATGCACACATTGAAAAGCAAAAACCTGATGCACACATTTGGAAACAAAAACACATGATCATTTGAAACAAAAACTCGATGCAAATGTTGGGGGTCTCTTGCGCACGCACCTTTTTTCGCAACCCCCTTCTCACTCCATACATCACACTTTCAGCCAAACTAAACCCTGCCAAGCCAAATTAAAGGGTCAAGCCAAATAAACCCTGTCATGCCAAATAAACCCTGTCAAGCCAAATAAACCCTGTCAAGCCAAATAAAAGGGGTCAGCACTAAACCCGTCATGCCAAATAAACCCTGTCAAGCCAAATAAACCCTGTGAAGCCAAATAAACCCTGTCAAGCCAAATAAACCCTGTCAAGCCAAATAAAAGGGTCACAAAACCCCCCCAAAATTAGCAGTGGCATTCATTCGGCTGAATTTGGACTGCCCCTGGTTTGACCGGCTGATTCTGTCTCAAAAACGTTCAAGCTTATCGCAGGATTTTTGCCCGTAGTGACTTTCCCGCTCGGAATACCGAGACCCCCGTTTTTTGACAAAATTTCCGGAATACTGAAACCTATTTCTTGTTCTTCTTCTTTTTTCTCTTTTTTATACTGAAAATTGACTAAATGACCCAAATCGACCAACACTCGGCAATAGGACCTGTTTCTGGTAGGGGGGCAGCAGGAGAAAGCAAAAAAAAAAGAATAAGTTTCCTCTTTTTGAATTTGAAAATAATATCCAGGCTATAGTCAGATATCCCAGTGCTGGAAGTGGGCGTTTGAATCGGTGGAGAGGGGGGCTGGGGTAGGGAGGATCAGGAGCAGTTTGTATAATGTTGCATGTTACGTACAATAGGTTACATACCATCATTCACCCAGTGTCACACCCCCACCTGAACCCCCGCTCACAAACCCCCCACCCCCCACACCTGGACCTGAAACTCACCCACACCTGCCACCTTCTCTTCTTTGCATATCTTTCTTCTACTCAAAGCTTTGTACTACCGAAGGATGACCAGATCGCTAAGAATGAAGAGTCGGGTTTCGCTCCCCCTTCGGTCGCCTCTTGGCGTTGCAGCAGTCCCGTCGTGTCAGTGCGCGATGGTAGCCTTGTCCAGTTTGAGGTCAGGAAGAACCGCTCCCCCACCCCGCCCCACGGCGTCCCTACCACGCCCCCCAGGCGTTATCATTACCTTGTACCGAAGGTGCGTGATTGTCAAATACTGACATGCTCCCTCCCCATACCCCCCACTCCCACTTTCACCCCACGCCTTTCCCTCATGACCGCTCCTGCGCACTTCTGGCCTGCACAGCCAAACGTGACTCATCCAGGTCCTCCAGTCAGGACCATCCCGAAGCGACTTTTGTGCAGCCGGTGCACAAAGGGTCACCTATAGGATGCCTCGGTGATCGGTGCTACGCGCTACAGCAGAGGATTTGAAGGTCACGGCCACTCTTACACCAAATCAAGTGTGTGGCTACCCTTTTGTCAAGAAGCCATGTCACCTTCCCTCTTGTGCCCATCCTGCTGGCATGCAACATCTCAACCAGATACCCAGGCACCTTCACAATCAAGTTCTCTGTTACGAACAGTGCGGGCTTTACTTCAAGGGTGGAGCGCACCTTGTTTGTGAAGTCTGTATGTTTGCCTGGTTCAAGGCTGTCAACCACCACTGCTGGACTTTGCTCGGCTCTGGGGGTAACATCTCGAGCCGTGAGACTGCTTGTAACTGATTTGGAAGAAAGAAGTCAAGTCCCAGGGCCAATCATCACCCTTGTCACGTTTCCCTTCCGTGGACAAGGTAAGAGGGTTGCGATAGTTTTGGCGGGGTAGGGTTGGCGGGTTGGGGCAGTGGTCAGCAATGAGGAATATGTAGCGGTGGCATTGGGCAGCCCATCCATCTGCCTTTCACTGCAGTTAAAAATATGCCGCGTCGGCCCTAGGCTCGGCTATATAATTTTGGGGGTTGTGCCGGTTACGTTGGGGCCGGTAGGTCGCATGCCTCTTGCACCTTCTGCTCCTCCTCCTGCTTTTGCTGCTCGCAGCAGACGCTCTCGAGGGCAGCACGCTCACCAAAGCAGCAGCACTGAGAGTGGTGCGCGTGTCTTTTGATTCCATTCAGCCATGCCACTTTTGGGTGCTGTCTATAGATAGGGGTCGGGTGCTATAGGTGACAGCGCACTTGATATTGGGAAAGGTACAGTGTGGTATTTAATATGCATTTTGTACTGCCACCTGATTATTTATATTTGAGGAAACTAGTCGCTGTTTTTTATAATTATTTATATTTTTATTTTTATTTATATTTGAGGAAACTAGTCGCTGTTTTTTATAATTATTTTTATTTTTATTTTTATTTTTATTTGAGGAAACTAGTCGCTGTTTTTTATAATTATTTATATTTTTATTTATATTTATATTTGAGGAAACTAGTCGCTGTTTTTTATAATTATTTTTATTTTTATTTATATTTATATTTGAGGAAACTAGTCGCTGTTTTTTATAATTATTTGTCCCTACCCGCCCTCTTTCTCCCCGCTTACTCTCTGCCTTTTCTATTGGTCCCCATTTCAACTTGGAGCTCCTCAAGCACTCACTGACTGGAAATAAGATTTTCTGTGTCCCCACCCCCCCCCCCCCACCGCCACCCCCCACCCCACCCACACCCCCCCACACACCCCCACACATAATACATACATACAAGAGCACCATCCCAACACCACTACCACCACACACACACACACACACACACACACACACTCACCCACCCACACCCCCCCCCACCCACACATGTAAGCGTGGGACGCCGATACTGCATTTGCATAGCACCATCCCAACACCACTACCACCAAACACACACACATACACACACACACACTCACCCACCCACACCCACAGGTGAAGCGTGGAACCGGATATGCCTTCTGCAACGGCACCATCCCAACACCTGATCAGCTTTGTGAGCCCGGGGCGATTGCCTTTGAATTCAGCTTAGCGCGTGTGGGAGCCACGTTGGAGGATGCAAACAATGTGACCCATCGAATTGTTGCCCTTTCGCACTACGGTGTACTCACTATGAGGTCTGTTGTTGTATGTAAGTTAAGCTTGGGTTTTTCGGGTTTTAGGACTTCAGTGTAGTCACTATGATGCTCTGTCTGTTTGTATGCCACGTGTTGGGGTTACTTTTTCGGGTTTAATTGACTACGGTGAAGCCACTAGTGAGGTTTGTGGTCTTACGCAAGTTACCTTTAGTTTTTTATTAGTTTTTTACGATTAAGTTATCTTTTTAGTTCTTTATTACGATTATGAGAACACGGCTGTACCCGCTATGAGCGCTCTGTGCTTTGTGCGCGGCAAAGTCTCTCTTTGCTTAGCGGTTTTAGGACATGCTGTACCCACTTGTGTATGTTTATGCAATTCGGTTTTGCTTGGGGGTTAGATTTAAGGGTTTTAGGACTAAGATGCACCCCGTATGAGTTCTGGTTGTACGCCCCCCCCCCCCCCCACCCCCACCCCCCCCCCACCCCCACCCCCCACACACACACAATTCCCGCCCACCCACCCACCCACTGCATCTCTCACCAGGTGGTTATCTCTAAGCCATGTCCAGATCCTGCCCAGCCCAACTTCTGCCGTGATGGATCAGCTTCTATTGCCACGCTACGAATGCAAAACCTCTGAGCTTCATCGGCCCGTCCTACCGAAGTGCCAGTCCTCAGGCTGCTGCCCCTGGACATCTCTACAGTCTTCATTGAACTTGGCAATGTCCCGCCCTTCTCGCTTGCACCATGCCCCAGCCTAACTCAAAACTCCAGTTGTGGATCTGTTGCATATACCAAATACCCTGGGTCTCTGGACATTGTCCAAGATCTCACAAGTCAAGTCAAGGTCCCACAACTCACCACGAACTGCAAAGAACAGCGCCCCCCTACTTTGCCGGGGTCTGCACCATGGCCCAAATGAGCCTTGGAGGGGGACTATGCCTTGCTGTCACCTACAAAGTGCGATACTCAATCACATTTGATCAGACTGGTGTCACACGTTACGTGGAGCGGACAGTCATCATTTACAACACCAGCTACTCAGATTTACCACGCACACACGCGTGTAATGTTCGTGAGTTGCAATGATGGTTGTTCCACTCAGGATGAATTGATGCTCGGTGGCTGTGCTGGTGCTCGTTAGTAAGTGCACTGGTGCTTTTTGCAGTGTAGCCGGTTAAGGTGTAAAGGTGTAGCCAAATAGGCCCCCCTTAGTTGCCCAACCTCAAGGTGTAGCCAAATAGGCCCCCCTTAGTTGCCCACCCCTTCGTTTCCCCCCTTACTTGCCCACCTCAGGTGCTAGCCAACTGGCCCCCTTAGTCTGCCCAACTCAAGGTGTAGCAAATAGGCCCCCCCTTAGTTGCCCCACCCCTTAGTTTCCCCCCTTAGTTTGCCCAACCTCAAGTGTAAGCCAAATAGCGCCCCCCCCTTAGTTGCCCAACGCCTCAAGGTGTAGCCAAATAGCCCCCCCTTAGTTGCCCAACCCCACAGGTTGTTAGCACACAATAGGCGCACCTTAGCTGCCAACCCCCCCTTATTTGCCCCCCTTAGTCTGGCCCAACCTCAAGGTGGTACACGCAAATAGGCCCCCCTTAGTTGCCCACCCCCTTATTTGCCCCTTAGCTTCCCACCCCAAGGTGTAGCCAAATAGTCCCCTCCCCTTAGTTGCCCCAACCCCCCTTAGTATGCCCCCCTAGTTTCCCACCCAAGTGTAGCCAAATAGGCCCCCCTTAGTTGCCCAACCCCCTTAGTTGCCCCCCTTAGTTGCCCAACCCCAAGGTGTAGCCAAATAGGCCCCCCTTAGTTGCCCAACCCCCTTAGTTGCCCCCCTTAGTTGCCCAACCTCAAGGTGTAGCCAAATAGGCCCCCCTTAGTTTTTGCCCAAACCCTCAAGGTCGTAGCCCAAAAAGCCCCCCCTTATTGGCCCAACCCCAAGGTGTAGCAATAGGCCCCCCTTAGTTGCCCACATCAGCGTGTAGCCAAATCGGCCCCCCTTCGTTGCCCAACCCCCTGCTTTTGCGCCCCCCTTAGTTGCCCAACCCCAAGTTGTAGCCAAATCGGCCCCCCGTAGGTTTTGCCCAACCCCTTTAGTTTCCCCCCCTTAGTTGCCCAACCCACAGGTGAGCCAATAGGCCCCCTTAGTTGACCCAAACACTCCCTTAGTTGCCCCCCTAGGTCCCCACCTCAGGTGTAGCCAATAGGCCCCCTCCCTTAGGTTGCCCGCCCCCCCCTTAGTGCCCCCCCTTATTGCCCACCCCCCTTTTTTTTGGATAGTTGCCCCCCTTAGTTGCCCAACCTCAAGGTGTAGCCAAATAGGCCCCCCTTAGTTGCCCAACTCCCTTAGTTGCCCAACCTCATCCAAAACCCGCACCCATCCTCAACCCAAAGCAGCACATATCATATTGCCCAGGATGGTGCTGCTGTTATTGTTGCTTCTGATGGTGGTGGTGCTGCTGCTGATAATGATGAACATGGTAGTGCTGCTGCTGATAAAGATCATGGTGGTGCTGGTGAATTACTAGAACCACATGATGTGAAGGATGTCTGTAGGCTCATGGCTAGGTCTGGGTGGGAAAATGGTTGTATGCATCCCTGGGGTTCAGTTCACTAGTTTTTTTTTAATTCCTTACCTTTAGGCTTGGCAACTCCAATTCGCCTATTTGGTTACCCCTGGACTGTTATATACATACGAGCCCAGCCAGGTCTGGGTGATGAACTTAAAATATTATATATTTACAGCAACTGATTTGTTTCTGGTGTGGTGGTGGTTGCCTGATGATGATGATGATAATGGTGCTGATGATGATGTATAAGGAGCATGGATTCGGTCGTGCTCTCGCTACTACTGGTCATGTTGCCTCCATTCGTTCTCTGCTCGCTTGTTATGTTGCTCGCCCGCTGCTGGACTTGATGTTTACTGCTGCTTTTTGTGCTGCAAGCTTCTTCTGTGCTGTTGATGTTTGCTGCTCTCCGCTGCTTCTTTCTGCTACTCGCTACTCCTGCTGCTCCGCTCCGCTCAGCCCAGACTGGCCATTCTGTTAGGCATGATTTTATCGTTCTGCTCCCGCCCAAGTGCGCCCCGATACTAAATGGTTCTCAACATGTTATTTGTTTACTGGTGCTCCACAGGCGTGGGAACCGGTTAAGATGTAATCATTATCTCTTTCATTAGCATTGGGCGTGCCCTGAGATGGAATTCACATGCTGCTGGGCTTGCGCGCTCACGCTGTATCGTCATCTACTTCATGTTGATGCAAATGTTACACCTAAGCATTGTGGCCAGATAATTAATGTTTATTTCCATATCCTTATTAGAATCGCTGGGTCTGGGTGATGAAATCTCACAATAAGCTCTTTCATGGTTAACATCATTGATCGGTAAGTGCTGTTAAGTCTCGCCATGTTTCCTCTCACACATTTTTTCGTGTTGCGCTGAACCACGATTGTAGTGCTGACCACAAGCCATTGTAGTTCTGGCCGCGAAAGTCTGACATTTCCCTCTTGCTTTGTGTTGTTGCAGCCTGACACCAACTATTCCTTGGCTGGAATATTTTCCTCGATCCGCACACAACACTTAGACAAGCGATTCAATCGCAGGCCCCAGAACACTTGTTTGCGGTCATGCGTGCTGACCCAATCAGAGCTCACGGTGCTAAAATGTCGATTGTTTATGCCGATGCTATACTCTCGCTCGTGAAGACATACTCCGCCTCGTATCCTCCTCGGCCACCCCCTCGCCCTCCTTCTCCTCCACCTCTACCTTTGCCTCCCACTGCACGTACCAGGGTCCTCCTCCATCCACCACCGTTTCCCCCGCGCCCCCGCCCTCCTCCTCCCGCTCCTACTTCTCCCCCCCCCATGCCCCCCCCCTCTCCTCCCCCTCCACCCATCTCCCCGTCCACACGCCACCACCCACTCCCCCAATCCTCCGCCCTCTTTACCTCTCCCCCACACACCCGCTGTCAGCCCTTCCCCCTCTCCACGCTCCACCTTCATTCACCACCCCTCCCCCCAACACAATCTCCCCCCTCCCCTCCTCCTCCACAACAACCCCCACCGCCCCCCCTTTCCGTCCTCCACCACCGTCCGTGCCTTCAAGCCCTGACCCTCCCCCTCCCTCCACCCCATCACCCCGTCCCACCCCCCCTCCACCCCATCACCACCATCACCCTCCATATTCCCCTCCCTCCCCCTCGCCTTTCCCCCTATACCTTACCTCCCTCCCCCACCCTCCCTCCCTCCCCCCTCCCCCTCCCCCCTCATCACCCTCACCCCCTCACCTCTCCCCCATTCCCGTACCACCTACCCACCTGCCCCCGCCCCCCCTCCACCCCACCCGCGCCCTCTATCACCGACCCCCCACCACCTTGACCCCCACTTCCTCCTCCGAATCCCCATCGCGCAACCCTGAACCCTCAACGCCGCCCAACCGCTCCCTCCTTCCCGCCTAACCTCCCCCCAAGTCCCCCCCTCCTGTCCTGTTAGAGTGCATGTATCTTGTCATCGCTGATCGTAGGATACAAAGCGTACAACGCGCAAGCACAATTGGACCTGCGTACCTGAACAACATTCAATCAAGCATCTGGCAGCTGGCAGCAGGTCCAATGTCCACTTGTGCATGGCCCGCACAACCAGCCGACAACCACCACAAACCACTTACAACCCACCCCCCCCCACCCACAGCATTCAATGCATAGCTTGCAGTTGCAGCATATACTGTCCACCTGGCAGGTTCATTTAAACAACCCACACCCCCTTTAGAGGCCTATTTTGCGATAATACCATTGAATAACCTGGACCTGTACAATACATACATCCTATACTACATGCCTCACCTTCCAGACAGACAGACAGACAACAGACAGACAACGACAGACAGACCGCACAGACATTTACGACAGACAGACAGACAGACAGACATATAGGTTGTATAGAGCTCCCATGAGGCTTATTAATATATTAGTTTTTGTGTGCTCCCTCTCTTTCTCAGGCAAGTGGTGTTCCTGATGCCTGGTCTCACCTCACACCTCAACTCAACTCAACTCTTGGTCTCTCCATATACTACTGCAACAAAGAATATTTGGGCCTCTATCCCCCAAAAGCTGCCTGGAAAACATAATCTTTTGGTTCCTCTCTCCCCCTCTATACCCTACACCACACCCATCCATACCTCCCTCCACCCCCACCCCCCCCCACCCCACCCCACCACTCCCTCCAGCTCTCTGATAAATGGACTCGTCGAATGAATTGCTTTGTGTACACCATGAGTGGCTGTCGAAGGCACATGCGGCGACACAGAACAAAAGTATGGTCAAGGACGCCCTCCTTGCTCTCGCTTCTGCGATGATGATTCATTTTTCCCTTGTGCCCTAATTGACTCCAAATGTGCCGGCGGCCCGACGGAGTCAAGGGGGTATCATGCACATCATGCTAAAAAAAATAAAGACACAGATATGTTATCCTCTAGGCTGAGGCGCATGGTCGAAGTTCATGGTTGGATGACCCTGGCCGATACTGACTTGTTGATGCAGCAGACACGCAAGCTGGACACAAATGAGTGCCCAGTTCCCTTGGGGCATTGTACTTGTCCTGAGGATGAAAGTCCCGCAGCCTCTGTCTAGCATGGTCAATGAGGATGAATCCCCTGGATACAGAACTGAGCGTCGGGCGAGAAGGTATGCCTCATGTTACACTTATCCGATTTAGCAGGGTAACTTCACTTTACTTCAAATGGCACAAATTGGCAGCGCCCTTTAGCGCCTTGAAACCAAAACTGCGCTTTGTAAGGTTCAAAAAGCGCAAAAAATGCTTTCATCGCCCACAAGTGGTCTCAACATGCGCTTAAAGCGCAGAGGGTCACAACAGTCAGCGTTCGAAAGGGCAAAAGCGCGCGCTTCTGAACTTACCCTGCTGTAAGCGGGAGTATTGCCACCGCTTTGTTATTGTGCCCCCCCCTCTTCAAGGGGCGGGAGCCCACACATTTACTACCCATTTATTTGCTCCGGTTTGTTCCACCCAAAAAACGTGAAGCCCCCGAACAACGTCAGCCAAGGGGTGGGGGGGGCGCGGTCGCGGATCTAATTCGCCTTGGTCATCTCACATCGCCAATCGTTGCACTCCCCCATTTTCGTTTCGTGCCAAACCTCCGCCAATTTTTCCCCGCGTTGCTTGCGATGCGCTAGAGACTTTGTCTTCACCATATAACAGAAAACCCTCCCCCACACAATGGACCCTTGACAACTATACTAAAATGTTAATAGTGTTTTTTCAACACTAATATTATTTGCCCTTCCCTACTTGACAACCCTCCCCCCCCACAATGTGCCCCCCTTGTGAGCAAGTACAGTGACCCGCTGTTCCCTCCTCAATTGCAGCTGTTGAACAAAACACACTTGCAACAAATGCAGTTATCCTAGTTATGTGCAGCTGCTGCTGCAACCAGCTGATTGCGTGTGGCAAAGCTTGATGAGTTCAGTGCACATAACATACAACACATCTGTCTATTATTGTCTCTACTATCTTTCGGACGGGGGGGGGGGGGGGGGTGCGAAGGGTGGGGGGGGGGGGGCAACATCATCACATACATTTGATTTAACATGCTGTCACCTCCCTTATCGAGCTTGTTAATTATCCCGATGCTTTTCATTAATTATCTTAAGACTTGCCGAGCAACTGAGTGACGGGCCAACCCCCCCAACCTCATGCTTACAGTAAGCGCCATTTATGCATTATTTACTAATTATAAGCTGCTCTAAGTCATGAGAATTATCCCTGCTTTATCGCCGGCCTTCGATTGACTGACGTTATGGTCGAAAATAAGTTGTTGTCGTGGCAGTTCTCTATTGGCCTACTTGGCGTCCTAATCTGGGCGTTCTCACATTTTTTCTGGCATTTCCTAATTTATTGAACTGACGTGATGGTCTAAATAATTTTGTTGCGTTTCTGGCAGTTCTCTTCTTACAGGTCCACATCACTCCGCTGATACTTACAACCAACACATGGGCTTGGCATTAACACATAACACACACTGCCCACTGAAATACTTGACCTACGCATGGGCTTGGCATTACACATTACACATCATCCACTGAAATACTTGACATACGCTGGTGCTTGCATTAACAACATTACAACATCATCATTTTGCAGGTCTGCAGCTTGGATGAGGCACACATTTCACCCACACACACCACCCACGCCACCTAACCACACCCAACCAAACAACAACCACCCACCTGCCACTGGCAGGGTCCGCAATCTTGAGAGGCACAATTCACCCACACCCACCCACCTAACCACACCCACCAAACACCAACCCACCAACATGCCCACTTGCAGGTCTGGCATCTGGATGAGCACACATTGGAACCCTGAGGTTTGCGGACTTGGGTAAACCGCAGCTTGGGAGCCGACGCTTGTGCAACAGGACCCCTACTTAGCGTGAGTGCCTCACGTTTTGGGGGGAGGGGGGGGGGGGGGGGGGGGGGGGGGGGGGGGGGGGGGGCAACATGACTCCCTACTTAGCGTGAAGTGCCCTGCACTTTGGGGGGGGAGGGGGGGGGGGGGGGGGGGGCGACATGACCCCTACTTAGTTGGCGTGAGTGCCTGCACTTTGGGGGGGGGGGGGGGGGGGGGGGGGGGGGGGGGGGGGGGGGGGGGGGGGGGGGGGGGGGGGGGGGGGGGGGGGGGGCGGGGGAGGGGGGGGGCAACAGGACACCATACTTAGCGGGAGTTGCCTGCTGCACTGTTGGGGGGAGGGGGGGGGGGGGGGGGGGGGGGGGGGGGGGGGGGGGGGGGGGGGGGCGGGGGGGGCAACATGAAACCCCTACTAGGCGTGAGTGCCTGCACTTTTGGGGGGAGGGGGGGGGGGGGGGGGGGGGGGGGGGGGGGGGGGGGGGGGGGGGGGGGGGGGGGGCAACATGAAACCCCTACTTAGCGTGGTGGCTTGCACTTTTTGTTGGGGGGGAAAGGGGGGGGGGGGGGGGGGCGGGGGGGGAGGGGGGGGCAACATGACCCCTAATTAGCGTAAGCGTGAGTGGGCCCTGAGTGCCCCTGCCTGCCTGACCTGCACGTTTTTTTGGTTTGGGGGGAGAGGGGGGGGCGGGGGGTGCAACATGACCCTACTAGCGTGAGTGCACTGCACAGTGTTGTAGGAGGGTGGGGGGTGGGGGGGTGCAACATGGACCCCCACCCCACCCCGCATACTTAGCGGGAGTGGCCTGCACGTTTGGGGGGGGAGGGGGGGGGGGGGGGGGGGGGGGGGGGGGGGCAACATGACCCCTACTTAGCGTGAGTGCCTGAACTTTGGGGGGGAGGGGGGGGGGGGGGGGGGGGGGGGGGGCGGGGAGGGGGGGGCAACATGACCCTACTGTAGCGTGAAGTGCCTGCACTTTTTGGGGGGAGGGGGGGGGGGGGGGGGGGGGGGGGGGGGGGGGGGGGGGGGGGGGGGGTGCGCGGCCGGCGCGCGGCGGCGGGGAGCGCCGGGGGGGGGGCAAAGGGGCGGGGCGGGGAGGGGGCCGGGGGGGGACCGGGGGCGGGGGGGGGAGGGGGGGGGGGGGGGGGGGGGGGGGGGGGGGGGGCAACATGTCCCCTACTTAGCGTGAGTGCCTGCACTTGTTTAGGGGGAGGGGGGGGGGAGCTCTCCGTAGCCTTCACCCAGTTCCCATGAGCCAGCGACGTGGGCCAAGCCCCGCTAAAAACGAATTGTATTAGAATGCCTGTCATGCCGACGTTCAGGCACACTAGCTAGCTTCAGGTTTGGCCCGAGAAAGGGTGAAAGGATCTGCCTAGAAGCTGGGACCCCTACACATCTCGGTGCCTGAACCCAAAAGCAACATGCATGCATATAATACTAAAACTGTTGTGTAGGTGGTGGTTGTACCTTGTGTAAGCTACCAGCCCCTGAGTTGTATGTGTGTGAAAGCCGTCTAACATGAAGCCTACTGTCCCATGCAGAGCTGTCTTCTCCATAGTTGCTCTGGCAGAAGGCATGGGGGATCAAGCTGTGGACATAGATGCTTCTGCATTGGATATAGCTGACAATATTGCAGTGAGATTGGTACCAATCAAGAGAATGGAGGATACAGGGGCTGCCCAGGTCTGTTCCCTGCATTTAATTATGCTGTCTCCTTTTTTTTGCACAGCATGACATCTACCCCCCCGTCGTTTACAATTTGCCAGGGTTCAGGTCCACCAGTGCTTTGTAATTATTAATTACATTACATTACATACAACATTACATTAATTACATTACATTACATTACATTACATTAACTTAAATTACATTACAGGACATTACATTACATTACATTACATGACAATTACATTACATTACTGATATTAATTAATTCATTACAATTACATTACATTACAGTACTTACATTACATTACATACATGACATGACATTACTTACATTACATTACTTAAATTAAATACATACATTACATTACATTACATTACATTACATTACATTAATTACATGTTAAAGTCTACTTGACAACCCGCGAGGGTGCATGAACTCTGTGCTGTAAACAAAAAGAAAAAGCACCCACTAAGTATTTGTTAAATTAACTGCCTTTCTGTTTTTATGGTTAAGCAGTCCCTGTATCCGATTTGGCTAACTCATGGACTGTACGATACATTAGCATTACATTACATTACATTACTTTCCATTACATGTTAAAGTCTACTTGACAACCGCGAGGGGTATGAGACGCCGTTGCTTAAACAAAAATAAAAGCAACCCACAAAGCAAAAAACCCCCATACAATCAGGGTGTTTCGCGGACAAACAAACCAAAAGCGCCACCAACGTTTTTTGTGGCGGTAGGTATTAAACCCCTTAGAGGCCAGGACCCAAGATCTCAACACTTTACATTGTCGTAGGTAAAGAATCTAACAATTGATAAGTCACAAGAAGAAGAAAAAAAGGGAGGATGATAAATGACGGGCCACTAAGCAGTCAGGGCTTCCCTGTCCTTGCCTTCTACAAGAGACAAATAACCTTTCCTGTTTTTTTTTATATATGGTTTAATCAAGTCCCTGTGGCCTATTTGACTACTCTTGGACTGTACGATACATACCTTTCCAAATCTGATTTTTAAAGGGTGGGGTCCGCAAGACTCTCAAGATTTTTGTTTGTTTTGTTACAAAACCCATGATGTTTTGCCTAAGTTTTATGTTAAATATAGCCCCTCTTGATGGTATAAAACAATCTTGATAATTTGAGGTTGGGTAAGACCCTTAAACCTAAATGGTTACCCCCTGGATTGTGCCAGAGTATGCATGTTGTTTAACAACTACTTGGACCATGTTGGGGGTGGTGGTGGCATCTTGTCATGTGTGTTTCATATATAGCTTCACTAGTCCTGATACTGTTAATTTACATAGCCTGCCCCTGTATCTTTTCCAACTAAACATTTGTTTGCGACGCACTGCACCTTACAACCGCACTGGTGGTGGTGCCTGTGCAGGTCATCCCCCACTGGGTACAACTCCCAGGCACGTACCAAGCACCGCATCCGACGTGTCATGTGCTTTCCCACCACCACCCCCAACCACCACCACTACCACCCCACCACCACACCAACCACCAGCTAACACCACCATCACCACCACCACTACCACCACCACCACCACCACTACCACCACCACAAGCGACGCACTGCACCTTAAAACCACAGAACGCAATGAGCAGAGCCCAAGTTCTGCCTGGCAGTGTTTGACTAATGTAGCAGACATGTGTCGCTATGACATAATGGGACGTTTTTTCAAAACAAAGTGTTCCCAGATATCCCCATAATCTTTTATGCAGCAGCATCTTGAGTGAAAACCAAACCAAATGCAATGTGAGGCCAAACCAGACCCAAACCAAACCAAAGCCAATATTAGCCCCAACACAATCCCAACACCACAGATGCAGTCCAACTACTCTGCTTTGATCCAAGATGTTAAGGCTGAGCAGCAGATGATGATGGATAAGAGTGTCACGATCATGTCAAGTGTGAAAGCCAACATTGATGCTCTGAACAACCTGGTGATCCAAGTCAGCGAAACAGCTACGGTGATGAGGGATGTCGTTGCAGAAACGGAAGCAGCAAGAGCGGCAGGCATCCGAGAAGCTCTAATTTTGCAAGCGTTCAACGCTCGAAGTGATCCGAGTGTTCCAAGTATTGATTGCTTCAAGCTGACTCAACATATGCCTAATCTTTTGTGATCAACACATTTGGGCAGTACACTGGCACTACAACCAGCAACAACAGTGAAGGACGTAGACGCAAGGTAGCCCAGGTAAATAGACTGCCCTGCAAGCAGTGATTTCATCCTGCGTTCACCTACTACTCCGCGTCCACTGCACATCTTTCTGCCTCAGTCCCACTCATCCTTCTAATATCACATCAGCCGACAAGTCACTTCACGTCATCCTGCCTCACTTCACATCATCTGCCTCACTATCACTCACGGCATCACTTCACATCATACTGCCGCCTCACTTCACAGCAGACTGGCTCACTTCAATAATCCTGCTCACATCAAATCATACGGCCCTCTCTCACATCAATCCTCTCACTTCACATCATCCTGCCTAACTTCACATCATCCTGCCTCCTTCACAATCATCCTGCCTCACTTTCACATCATCCTGCCATCACTTCAACATCATCCTGCCTGCATCACATCACATCATCCATGCCTCAACTTCACATCATCCTGCCTCACTTCACATCATCCGGCCTCACGTCAAATCATACTAGCCCGCACTTCACATCACCTGGCCGGCCTCACTTCACATCATCCTGCCCTCAACTTCACATCCATCCTCTCCGGCCTCACTTCACATCATCCTGCCTCACTTCACATCATCGGGCTCCTCACATCATCCTACCTCACTTCACATCATCCTGCCTCACTTCACATCATCCTGCCTCACTTCACATCATCCTGCCTCACTTCACATCATCCTGCCTCACTTCACATCATCCTGCCTCACTTCACATCATACTGCCTCACTTCACATCATCCTGCCTGCTCCTTCACATATCCAGGCCTCACTATCATACTCATCCTGCCTCACTTCACATCAGCCTCCTCACTTCACATCATCCCTGCTCACTTCACATAATCTGCCTCTCTTCCATCATCCTGCCCTCACTTCACATCATCCTGCCCTCACTTCACATCATCCTGCTAAACGTCACATCATCCGGCCTCACTTCACAGTCCATCATCCTCCTTCCTGCCTCAATTTCACATCATCCTGCTCACTTCACAATCATCCCTGCCTCAAACTGCACATCATACTGCCTCAACGTCACATCATCCATCATCCTACCTCACGTCAAACATCATCCGCCTCACTTCACATCATACGGCCTAACTTCACATAATCCTGCCTCAACTTCAATCACAATCATCCTGCATCACTTCACATCATACTGCCCATCCTTCACATCATACTGCCTCACTTCACATCATCCTGCCTCACTTCACATCATACTGCCTCACTTCACATCATCCTGCCTCACTTCACATCATACTGCCTCACTTCACGTCATCCTGCCTCACTTCACATCATCCTGCCTCACTTCACATCATCCTGCCTCACTTCACATCATCCTGCCTCACTTCACATCATCCTGCCTCACTTCACCATCATCCTGCCTCCCTTACCTCAACCTTCCTCACTTCACATCATCCTGCCTCACTTCACATCATCCTGCATCATTCACATAATTGCCTCACTTCACATCATCCTGCCTCACTTTTCACATCATCCTGCCTCACGTCACATCATCCGGCTCACTTCACTCTCCTGCCCTCACTTCACATCAACCGGTATCACCGATACTGCCCTCACTTCATACATCCTGCCTTACTATAAATCATCCTTCCTATCATCACATCATCCTGCCTCATTTCACATCATCCTGCCTCACTATACATCATCCTTCCTATCATCACATCATCCTGTCCTGCATCCTCGCTCACGTCACATCATCCTCCCTCAATATCACAATCACATCCTGCCTCACTTCACAATCAATCCTTCATCCGTCAACTCACAATCATCATTCTTACATCATCAGGCATACTGCCTCACTTCATCACCTCATCCTTCTAAACATCACAATCATCATTCCTAACATCAAATCATACTGCCGCCTCACTTCACGCATCCTTCCTATCATCAAACATCATACGGCCGTCACTTCTCCTCATCATGCCTCACTTTACAGTATCCTGCCGCACGTCAATCACCAATCATCCTGCAGCATCTCATGCTCTCATCCTGCCTCAACTGTCACTTATCCTCCTTACATAATCCCTGGCTCACTTAACTCAGCCAGCTCCATCTCATCGGCCTCACTTCACAATCATACTCATCCTGCCTCACTGCACATCAGCTTACAACCTCACATTCACATCATAGTAACCCCTCACTTCACATCAGCTTACCTCACTTCGAAATCATCCTTCCTACTCTACCACCTATTCCTGCCCTATTCCTGCCCTCGCTCCACCGCATCCTGCCACTCAAACACAAATCATCCTGGCTCACTATGGATTGGATAATGAATTTGAAATGGAATGCCTCTTCCTTTCCCTATTTTCCTCTGCCTTTCTTCCCTGCTCCACCTTAGCACTGCCCCTCACATTCACATCATTGTATCAGTGTATCACTTCACCCCATCCAGCCGCACTTCACCTCCCCTTGCCTCACTTCACCTCATCCCTGCCGCATCTCATCCTGCCTGCACTTCACATTATTTGCTCAACATCATCCCGCTCCCGCTCCGCTCACTTCACAATCATCGTGCCTACTTGTAACATCACATACCTGCCTGATCACTCATCCTGCCGCATATCATCCTGAACTCACTTTCATCACATTCTCCCTGCCCGCTCACATCATACTGCCCCACTTCCCTCATCCTACCACTTCACTACACTAAACAAATAAGACACTACACAACCGCACTGCCTGGCCGCATCTCAATCCGGCTTCCACTTCCACATCATCCTCCTGCCTCACTTTCCCTCATCCCGCCGCAGCTCATCTTGCCTCATTTCACTTTATCCTGCCTCACATTATCCCACCTCACTTCACATCATTCCTGCCTCACCATCAGGTCCAGTAAGGAGGGGCCTTGGTCTTTTATTTATTGCATATGGTTTTAAACCGGGGGCCCTTGTTTACTACTTCTCACTTTTTGCAGACACAAGAAGTTAATTCTGACAATAGTACACGCGCAGGGGATGGCTACTTTCCTTGAGGTTCCCCTGGGGAACTTCGCACATTGGAAGAGGAAGAATGGGCGAACTCTTGGCCTCAACCGATAAATGTTGGGAATGAAGAACAACAACAAAGATCTTGGGGGACTTCTTCTGCAACAACGATCGCATGTTGGATGATGTGGACTGTAAGCGCTATTCATTATCAAACCGTTTAGATGCAAGCAGGTTTCCTCTAAAATTCCATGAGGTCTAACGCTGCTGCATGGATGGTGCCCACAGATGAGGTGCTTGAAATCAGCATTTGTGGCACGGATACAGTGCACGCATATTGGGCATTGACCTGTATTCCTAGGTGAAGGTAATCCAGTGAATGGGTAATGATAACGCCTAGTGGGGCGGTGAGTTAAGAGGAGCCCCGTCGTAGGCGGGTGGGGAAGCGGTCTTTTATTACCCTCAACTGGACAAGCTACCCATCGCGGTTACGACGACCTGCAACTCCAGAGAGACCGAAGGGGGAGTTTCAACTCCCGACTCGCATGCTTAAAGTGATTCAGTCTACCACTAGACCAATGTATATCACTGAAAGAGGCTAATCCAGTGAATCATAGCTTGATCCTGTGGATTAATTGATGGACATGCAACGATTGATCCTATTCTTGTATCTGGTATATTATATCTGTCTGTCGCACAGGCATCATCTTAATATACACCACCAGGGATTTTCTTTTCAGGTAGCGCAGCACTTTCTAGGCAGCTCCCCTCACTTACTAAGAAGCCAAACCTAAAGCCAAACAGTGCATCTGGAAGCTGTGCATCTGAAATGTACAACATGATTGCAGATGTGGAGACTACAATATGCTTTGTGTGCTCCTCTATCTGTCCTCCCAGTCAAGTTGGTTGGCTGCCAGAGTTGCCACAGTCAGCGATGACCTTATGTGTGAAACATATGGTGTAGAATGTACATTAGTGATTGCATATGAATGTACATGGGGTATGAGTGATGTGAATGTACAGAAGTGGGGGCAGGCGATGTTAGAATGTGCAGGAGTGACGTCAAATGAGGTAGATATTGTGATGCGTGAACATAAATGATGTGGATGGCACATGAAGCGATGACAATATAAATGATGTAGATGTTTAGATGCACATTAAGTGATGACATATGATGTAGAATGATGCACAGGAGTGATGACAATATGGTGTAGAATCGACAAGAATTATGACATTGATGTGATTTAACACTATGATTTAGATGTACTGGGTGATGTAAGATTGAAATTCCATGCCAGGCCTTGCAATGTTTTCTATTCTATTCTTCTTTACTCTTTTCCCCTACACTGTAAAATGAACACCATTAGGGTTGGAGAACTTCTAAACTTATCAAGCCAGCGGTTTTTTAACAACTACGATGGTACTACAACACCTCCAACAGCTCAGTAGTTGCGTCCCAATGGAAAGTACCTCTGGGCTTCCATTGGCGCAACATGAAAGGATATGAGAATGGCTTCCCTGTGCTGTTTGAGAACAGGATGATAGAGGTAAGCATAAGGAAGGTACAGCCCTCCTTTGCAGTCAGGCAAGCATGGTGACGGTCAGATCTAAGGTCAATTCCTAAGCTAGGAGAGTGCTACAGCCTCCTTTGCAGTCAGATCAAGCATAGTGACAGGTCAGATCCATTGTACAGACAGGTTGAAGGGCACTCACTGATGTAGTAGGTCAAGGAGGACCAAAAGACAGCAAATATTGTGAGATCAGAAATGGCCATGAACTACATGGACTAAAGAAAAACTGAGCAAATAACTGTGTTTCAACTGGACATTTCTACTTCTGGTGGCGATGGTTGGAAAAGGCCCAGAGCGAATGATCATGGGCCCCCCTTCCGATATGTACTGCCAGGGTGTATGGGTAGAATTCTTTCCCCTCCTCACGATGTGAACAAGAAGAGGCTATATGAACTACGCTAGAGTATTGTTTACTGGACCTGCTGACCGGCAATTTCTGGCCACATTTGCTACCCTACCTGACCTACGAAAGTGAAGGAACGAAAATTGCCCTCAATACATCACACATAGAGCTACACTGAATTTCAGACTTCAAGTGATTATGAACCAATCATGCTATATTTGTTTTGTTTGCGTCTCGCCATTCTGTTCTCCATGGCACGTGTGGGTCCAGCCAAAATTGTCAGAAAATGCCACCCCAACCCCCCAGGGCGTGTGATTCCCTCCCAGAGAGCGTGGGTGGGTTGGGGGATAAAGAGGGGGTGGGGGGGGATTGGGGGGGGGTTAGTTTAGCGCATGCACTGGGGTTCACAACGAGTCACTCACTTTGCGACGCCGCGCATGAAACCAAAGTAACCACAGCTCTTACCCGAGTATTAATTTTAATAGATGCTTATGTGGCTTTGAAATAGGAGCAAGCAGCTAATGTGATGCAGTACCTCATGGATGGCAACTACTTGGATGGCAAGACCAAGGGGCTTACTGCTGAGATACTATCATACAACCAGGAGTTGCACGTCCTTGGCTACGCCCGTGGAAACTTCAAGTGGATGCTAGATGGAAGTATCAAGGTTTTCTGGGAGTTTTTAGGCCTGCCTGCACTGGACTGCGATGAATGGGGAGCCGGCCGACAGGCACCGCTCCAGGCTAATTTTAAGGTGGGAGGATATGTGGGTAGGAAGAATGATTGTATCATTCTCCTGTGCCTGCTGCAGACTGTTTTGATGAAATTCACCATACGGGGCAAGCATCCATATCCCATAGTACCCAGTGATTAATACTGCCAGGCTGAACCATTGATGAATCTAGAATAAGCACACGCCCACCATAGAACACGTATCACCTCTATCCTACCTTTATTTTAACATCATGCCCAATTGCCAAAAACAGAAAGAAGCGCGAAAAAAAAAAAAATGAAAAAAAAAAAAACAAAACAAATAAGAATAAGAAAAAATCGACGAAAAAAAAGAAAAAAACACCACCCATACACCAACCCACCCCCCCCACCCCCCCACACCCCCCCCCCCCCCACCCACCCCCCCCCCCCCCCCCCCCCCCCGCCCCCCTCCCCCCCCGCCTCCCTCCCTCCCCCTCCAATCTCCCCCCCACTGCCCTCAAGCTCCTCACCCCCTCCAACACCACTGCACATCCACGCCCTCACCCCCTCCACCACCACCTGCCTCCACGCACCTAACACCCTCCACTGCCTCCACGCCCTCACCCCTCACCACCACCGAATCCACGCCCCACCCCCTCAACCTGCTCCACGGGCCCCCCCCATCACCACCCTGCCACACGCCTTCACCCCCTCCACTCGCCACCTAGCCCAACCTGGCATGAGCAGGGTCGTTTGGTAAGGAGCTTGTGCCCTTTGGATTTTCATTTGGCTTCTTTAGCATGTCACACGATTGGCAACATGGTTTTAACAGACAATCAAGATTAGAAATATGGGTGTGCATTCAATGGAAAACCCTATTAGTTTTGCCTTATAAGACGGGATTTCTTGCGTAAGGGGTGTGATTTGCGTAAAGGACCAGGAATAAAGCTGTGGCCATTGGGTGCCGGAGGCATTGTGGTGGTCGTATCTAAATGGGCAAGTATGCGATTGGAGGTGCGTTCATCGCCATATACAACTGCCTTTAACTGAGTAGTGCGCCTTAACATTTTCCATGGGGTTTGGTAATTGTTTGGGGTTCCATGCACTAGTTTTGATTGTTGATTCTCTTTTCAAAATCCAACGAACATCCCTAGATCCCTAGTACTCAAAGCCCATAAATAAGATTTTATTTGTAACCACCCCCCCCCCCACACCCGCATCACCACACCACCCCACCACACTCCTCATGCAGTTTGAGGGCTCAGTACACATACAACGTGTATGACGTCAGTCGTAACTGGTAGGGCCACAATGGCTGCTCCCAGTACGGAAAGATGCCGTAGCCAGTCAGGAGACAGCAACCATTGAATCGCTACAAACCGGGTCGTTGACTGCCACAACAGCCGGCATTGACAACTATCTGCTTGATTCCCTGAACATCTCAGCTCCATGGAGTGCAGGGATGGCAGGAAGATACCTGTTGCCGGAGGCTGATGATCCAAACATGGATGATTTGTCTGAAGTGATGTCTATGGTACACACTCTGGCATGGTACTACACTACCTATGGCATTATCCAGGCGGTTGTCATTATCATGCTTATCTTAAGGCTTAGTCTCTGCTTATATTTCACGCAAACGCCGTGGCATATGGAGATACTTGATCAAGCTATGCCCTTGCTCTTCCACATGTTCCTCCTGTTCTTGGTTGTTGCTGATGTTTGCTGTGGCAGCCTACGTAATGCTGGGATGGCGGCGTGTGGCAGTAGCAACATACAAGGACGCGATTCAAGATATTGCTCTGAGCTTGGTTGATGTCAGTCGAATGCAGGACACTACCAATGCCTTCCCGCTGATAGTCCCGACTTCAAGAACGTATGGCGCTAGCTAGTGACGATGACACACCCCTCGGCCTGATAGTGCTTCCTATTCAGCACTTTGTTGTTGCCCTCATGTCTATCTTCAGCTTCTTCTTCATGCAGCATGCATTTATTGTATTCCTGCTGGCCCACCTCCTGAATGTGTTCACCGGCCTCAAGAAAGACCATGCAAACGGGATCGCAATCGGAAGCTCTGGCTCTGTGCTTAGCGACCTGAAGCTAACTGTGTTTCCAAGTATATGGATCCACCTTCAGCGACTGTTTAGGAAACCTGCATTGGCCAACACAGGAGCTTCTGGTCGCACTGTATTTCATCAACCTGATGATTCCATGGGTCAAACCAAGGGACGAAAGCTCTCCCAAGAACATTTTATGAGATGCGCAGGTCTTGTCGACATGATCCTCCCTGGAGTGGAATCGCACAAGGAGCTATGCAGCAAGTTAAGGAGAGTGCGCGGTGGGTGCTGTGTACATTGACGAGCGTATAACACAGGCCTTGCTCATTGCAACAGCCTTGGAGATGGAAACAAGCAAGCATGGCACCAGGAAGAAGGGATTACTTGATGATGTCCGGTATCAGATGATTAGTTTCTGAAGGTTGGAACATACCTAATAACTAAAGCCCTTACCTTATACAGGGCCTTGGGGTTGTACGTATGTTGCAGTCCAGGGGTAGGCCAAATAGGCTAAAAAGCAACGATCAAAACCTGTAGGAAGGGCTTAAAAATAAAAAGCTCAGATGAACTTAACCCCAAACAATTGTTTTGCCAACAGGGGCCCTGAGCTCGTGCTGGAGTGATAATTTGTCTCGTCTTATCAGGGTTTGTGAACCCTACAATGATCTTAATACCTGAAGATTATGTCTTGTATTATCAGGTTTGTGAACACATACCATGATCTTAATTTTAACTGAGATTACTTGTCTGGTATTATCAGAGGTGGGAACCCCTACCATGATCTTAATTAACCTGAGATTACTTGTCTTGTCTTATCAGGGTTTGTGAACACCTACCATGATCTTAATTAACTTGAGATTACTTGTCTTGTCTTACCAGGGTTTGTGAACCCCTACCATGATCTTAATTAACCTGAGATTATTTGTCTTGTTTTTTTTTGTATCTCATCTTATTGTTTGTCTTTTGTTATTGGTGGTCTTGTCTTATTTTATCTCCTTGTTATGTGTCTCTTGTCATTTTCACTGCCAGACTGAACACGATTTGGGGCCTCCTACCATACCACTACCATACCACTACCATATCATACAATACCATAAAAGACCAGACCACGACCACACAAGGAAAAAAAAACACCAGACCCGACACGACCACGCACACCAGACCGCGACCGACCACGACCACACAACACAAAACCAGGACACGAGCCGGACTCATCGACCCACACAGACAAGCGACAAGTACCACGACACAACCCGACGCGACCAGACCACGACCATCACCAGCCAGCGGACGCCAGACCAACGACCACAACCCAGACAGAGTAACCCAGACCACGACACACAAGACAGAGACCAGACCACGACCACACCATACAGCGACCAGACCACGAACCACACAGAACAGAGACCCAGACCACGACAAAACCAGACAGCGACCATACCACTACCACACCAGACATAGACAAACCCACTACAACACCAGAAATATACCAGACCCGACCACACCAGACAGAGGACCAGACAAGACCCACACCCAAACATCTACCATACCACTACCACACCATACATCTACCATACCACTACCACACCATACATCTACCATACCACTACCACACCATACATATACCATACGACATTCCCATAACACTACCATTACCATACAATGGACGGTTTGAAGCTGCAAAATAGCTCCACAGAGTATGGTAATATAATACCAAACCATACCATACTAGCAGCAGCAAGTTTTTACTTAATCGTTTATTAAAAATAAAGGGTCACATGTGTTGCAGGTGCTTATCCGAGCAATGGATCCGCATGAGCTTCGCTGAGAGAGGGGCTATTAACATGCATGTTCCCATCAGGGAACTGGGTGCAAGGACCCCCCGTTTTTTAGCCCAATACAACAGTCGACCTATCATTGAAGTTGCTGAAGCTGGTGAGGATGAAAGAGTAGAACACCCGGCCCCACTCCCAACGCAAACCACTGTTGCCTGGGAGAGTCCCATGAACCGAGACGATCTTATGGGATTGACGGTTCCGGTATGTGACGCAGGTGACCTTTCTGCAGCTTCATCCGAGACAAATGATGCACATGTGGGAGAGGGCTTCCCTGATAACCAAGTACTTTCACTGGACATCCACACTTCCATGGACCCCAGCTGATGAGTGCTACCATGCCTGCGCAGTCTGTGGCTCACTGGCTACAAACCCGCAACCAGTTGTTCAACATGTTGGTCGGGGCTGTGGTGGCCACCGGTAGATGGCAACACCTTGTGGCTGAGTGGCAAAGCCATGTATTGGGATGAGACAAGAGTAGCATTTGGACACAATGCTGTCGTTGTCCAGCGTTTAGGCAATGATTGGAACCTTCATAGATGACCAGTACAGGGATGTACTCCCTTGCTTGCAGCTCTGGACGATTTCTTCAAGACTCACGACTTGCGTCCGCGATTGAGGTGGTTGGAGAAGAGGCCATCCCCTGCTTATGGCAACTCAATTCTGGACACAGCCAGCACCAACAATGAACACAGATGGGCTATAGACTGTGCATGAGATGATGTGCAATTGATGACAGTGGGACTAGATGCCTTTGTGGGGGCTTGAGCGCCAACCACCAGATGCTGAACATCTCAAGTACTAAGTCAAAGTACAGCTTGAATCCCTTCAAGCACTTCACAACCTTGGAAGAGCATTGAGCTCCGCACCAGCATAGGCCTGCCATCTAAGCATGGAATAAAGGGCTAGTCTTGCCATCTTTAAGCACTACAACCTTGTGAAGACATGATCTCCACACCCACGTATGCTGGCAACTCAAGCAATGAGTCGCGTACCAGCTTGAATTCCTCTTCAAGACCTTCACAACCTTTGAAGAGAATGAGCTTCGTACCCACAGATGCTGGCACCTCGAGCATTGAGTCTAGAGCCAGGGCAAGTCTCTATTCAAGCAGACTTTCACAACCTCTACACACAATTGAAAGTGCAAGGCCAGAACCTGAGCTATTTGATACAATTCGTGATGGTGCTAAGTTAGGCCGAAATGATTCCAGGGAAAAGGTTTCAGAGCTCCCTCATCGAGTCTCAGGTGGAAGTGGTGGTGGGGGGGGGTTGTTGGTTGGGGACATCAAAGGTTCGGAAGAAGCTGCGTCTACTCCTTACTCTCTTTCAGAGATTTTGAAGGACAGAAGATCGGGGCAACTGCCTGTGCCTCGAATTTCCAAAGCAGGGGGGCCATCGTCATCAGGCAACTGCAATGCTGGAATTTTCCGAACAAGGGGGGCCATCATTCGTCCTCAATGCAGTCAGACGGGCCTACAACTTTGACATGCAGCCCGGTGGGAATACATATGAATAGTATATCCAAAGCAGGGGGGCCATCGTCATCAAGGGCGCAAATGCCCATGCCTGGAATTTCAAAACTAGGGGGCCATCGTCCTCAATGCAGCAGCCGGCAAAAACTTGACATCGCAGCCCTGGTGGACACCCTATGATAAGATATAACAAACCCAGTGGGGGCAATCGTCATCAAGGCAAACTGCCCATGCCCTCGGAATTTCCAAACCAGGGGGGCCATCGTCCTCAATGCAGCAGCCGGCATACAACTTTGACATGCAGCCCAGTGGACTCAATAGCATAAAGTTCCAAGACGGGGGTAGGTGATGCCGCAACGCGAATGCCTTTTGGAAGAAGCTTCATCACCAGACAGGCAAGACCAGAGAGAGGGATGCCACGGGACGGCCCAGACCCAGAGAAAATGGGGTTTGGTGTTGAAGACCCTAGCATGGTCATTGCGTGCGCGGAGCTGACCCCCCCTGGTCTCTGCCCTGGTCGGAGCGCAACCAGGACAATTCGAAAAAAAGGCCAAGGGAACCACACGCTAGCAGGTCTGTTCGCTACGGGAAGGAGGGAGGAAGGTCTCTTCGCAACCTGAGAGAGGGAGGGAGGAAAAACAAATCCGATAGAGCATTGAGTGAGCTGCAAAAGCGATGGTTGAAACGGAGAGAAGAGGTTGTGGTATCCCAAGTCTCATCGCCTAGCATAACAATGATGTCGGGCTATGATGAACCAAGAAACTAATGGTGAAATTATGCTGATACAGATGATGAATGAATCAAATTATGGTGGCACAGATGGTGAAATGATCCAGAATCCACCTAAGTCACCAACTTGCTTTGAGACAGAAGCTGCCATGCAAAGCAGAAGAAATACATGTGTGTGTGTGTAATTTGCAGTGATAGATAAGTACAGGTTGAATGAATGGGTTCTGTAGATGAAGTGAAGAGTATGCAGGTGGCGACGCATTACTTTGTCTCAGCCTACAAGAACTGCAGTCCAGGGAAGTTCAAAATGTACGTGTTGCGAGGGTGACCCAAAAGTCCAGCTTGAGACGGGGGAGGGGGGGTCGAGGAGGGAGGGTAGGGAGATCCATCAGAGAGAGGAGGGAAGCAGAAGGCGGCCCAATCCGTGTTGGCTGTTGCTTGAGCACGCAAAGGCTTTGATCTTCATCAGCCCAAGTTCATTTTTTTGTACCCTGCAGCTTCGACCCAGCTCCACAGTCAGCACTCGGCACTACTACAAATTACCGCTGCAATTATACTACCTGTTGTGCCATCTTTCAGAAGTGCTACCTACTTCAGATTTGGGCCCAAGGGTGGTGAAAGGAGCTGCAAAGGAAAAGGACAGGTTGATTAATTCGATGGGCAAACAAACTTACAATGCCTTCCCGTTTTACTTGCAATTGCATTCTATGGGAGTTTATTTTTAAAGCTGGATGTGGTGCTGTACTACATGGCAGTGCGCTTGCTAATGTTTATGGTTGGCCGATTTGTTTTGTTGCCAATTTGGTCCAAATAGGACCAATGGAACCAAATAGAAACGCAATAGGGATCCAAATAGAAACAAATAGAAACAAATAGGGCCCAAATAGAAACAAATAGAAACCAAGAGGACCAAATAGAAACCAAATAGAAACCAAATAGGGACCAAATAGAAACCAAATAGGGACCTAATAGGGACCTAATAGGGACCAAATATGGACCAAATAGGAGCACTGTAGATGCAGCTTTTATACTGCGCCACATAGTGAGTTGTATGTATGTATGTTACAGTCCAGGAGTAGTCCTAATAGGCTTAAGGGACTTGCCAAACCTTGATAGAAGGGCTTATTAAGAAAATGCATTGGTGAACTGACCCTCAAACAATCGTTTTACTGATGGGGGCTCTGACTTCGTGCTACAGTGATAATTTAATTCTACAATATAATTATATCATCTTCTCATATAGTCATCTGGGATGATAATTGTGTGATTCTTATCGCATTTGTTTCTAAATTGTATTAAGTACCCGAAGGAAAAAAATCTCCAGATTTTACCCGAATGAAAAAAATTACAAAATACCCGAATGAAAGAAATTACAAAAATTTTGATTGAGGGATTAGCCTGTCAAAACTGTTTGTTTGTTTGTTTTGTCCGGTTTCCAACCTACTTTTTTCAGGTTTTCACTCAAATTCAACAAACAAAACAAAATTATATTAGATATCCCACGTATAAGACTTATTGATATTCTCAAGGGACCACTTATGAGCATCGCAGTTCAAGAAAAGGAGCTAAGGTTTGTGCTTTTTGGGCCTAAAGCGACAATTATTGGTCACTTTGTCTCATTCAATTCGTACCATCCCATCATGTGGCGAGACATAGGTTTGGGAATGGAATTGTCGTCAAAAAATCGAGGCGAAACATGCCCGCATCACATTGAACGACTCATTCTCCTAGGGCACTTTGAGCCTATGATTAGCACGGATTTCACCCACACTCACCCGCAGGCCCCGTGCGTGGTGCGGGGGTGCGTGGGGGTGGGCCGGTTGGAAATCAAGCCACGCAATGTAACTAAGTACTCATAATTCTCGTATGTTTCATGTTCCGCCTTGCAATTCACAATGAGCCATTCCATGGAAACGACTACAATGAGCCTTTCCCTGGGAAACGAATACAAATTGCTGGCTGATCACGACTGGATTTGCGCCCCACTTCGCCTGTTGCTGCCGCTTTCGACAATTCGCCGTCCCGTTAAAATCTCTTCCAGATCAGCTCCCCCTCTCGCTCAATTCACAATCAACGGCGATTCGCCTTGTTCTCCCCTTCGCTCCGCCAGGTATTCCACCCCCACCCCCACACACCATGTTTTAATATGCTTCACATGCACTCCACTGAACAGGGGTTAAGACGCATTGAACTCAATCCACGTCACGTCAGAGTTCGGATCCCGCTATGACAAGTCCGGCACATTAGCCACAAGGTTACATCCCCCCAAAGCCCAATTCCCATAGTCCCATAATCTCGCACCTTTTACCCCACCCGCGTCCACCCCCGGATCCTTAACCTTTCCTCCACTCCCGCCCCAGATTTCCTGGCTGGGGCGTTTGTTCTCCCATGCCCACACTTCCTCACTCCCAGAAGTCATGGTGTATGACAGCATGAGTTGATTGGTACCTTCATGCACGGGTTTTTTTATTGGTTTGTAGTATGGCAAGGTGAATTATAGCATGGATGTAATGGTTTTTTTAAACATGCCATGCATGCTATGCATTGTACAATGGTAGTAGGTGTGGTATGGGCATGGTGTTTTTGTAGCCAAGCATGGTATCTTAAGTCTGGTATGGCATGGTGCTGCTTATAGCATGGTTTGTTATGGTTATACCAACATGATTGTCCAATGGTAGAAGGTGTGGTATGGAATGGTGTCATGTATGTTGTAAGCATAGCATTGTATGGTGTGTACCTACATGAATGGTTATATTGGTTATAGTATGGATGTTGCAGCATAGCGGTCTAAATGAAAGGAAGACAAATGGGATCCCTCTTCGGGGGATTGCATGCGCCAGCCCCTTGAGTGTGCGTTTGTAATGTTTGGGGAGTGTTGTGAATGTTGTTTGACTGGGGTTGTCTTGGTAGTGGCATGGATGGGATGGTGTGTGTAAGGGGGCGGTTCTGCTTGGGTTGGTGTGTCGCTGGGATTGTCTTGTAGGGCAGGGATGGTCAGGTGTCTGTATTATGTACGGAGGAGGAAAACAGATTTGTGTGGCAGTGCATGTGTAGCCACTTGTGTGTGCATGTGCCTCGGGGTTGTCTTAAGTGCATGGATGGCCTAGGTGTGTATATGGTATGAACAATGCGTGTGTTGGCAGTGCTGTCAGCCCGTTGTTCATTGGGTTGTCATGCGTGAATGTGTCGGGGTCTTTTGTGTCTGTTGTGTGCATGGGGGGTCTTGTGGGCTGGAGAGCCAGATGTTTGCCGTACGTGAGTGAACAGTGCTGTGTGGCAGTGCATGGATAGCCAATTGTTTGGGGTGTGCTATGTGTTGTATTTGAGGTGTTTGTGTTTGCAGGGGGTGGTTGTGTTAGTGCTATCGGATACCCATATGTGCGTGTTGTTATTTGCGTGCACACGTTAGTGCGGTTGGGGGATAGTTGCCCGAATAGCAGATGTTGGGTCATGTGCATGGCACAGTGCTGTGTGGCAGTGCCTATGGGTAGCCAGAGTGTTGTGGATGTCATGACCACGTGCTGTGTTGCGTGTCTTTTGTGGCAGTGCTATGGTAGCTCAGATGCGTGTATATGTGGTCATGCACAGTGCTGTGTGGCAGTGCTTGGATAGCCCGATGTGTTGCGTATTATGGCATGCACAGTGCATGTGTTGCAGTGCAGGATATCCAGTGTGTGTGCATGTGAGGCACAGGCTGTTTGATAAGTGCATGGATATGTGTCAGATGGTGTGTATGTGGTGCGCAGTGTTTGTGTGGCAGTCATGGATTGCATCATGAGCGTCGTCTGTTGCAGGCACCAGTGCTAGTGTGGAACTGAATGGATAGCCTATGGTGTGTGTTGTATTGTGTTCCAGTGATGCGTGGCAGTGCCAGGTAGCCAGGTGTGGTATGTGCTTTGCACAGTGCTGGGTGGAAGGGCATTGTTGTAGCAAGCTTGTGTGGGTATGTGCGTGTGCAGTGCTGTGGGTCAGTCTACGGCTAGTGGATGTTGTGTATGTCCTGAGCAGTGCTGTGTGGAGGAGTGCATGGATAGCCAGCTGGTGCGTATGTGCGTGCACCAGGCTGCTGTTGGCCAGGGAGGGAGATAAAAATTGGTCAGGGTGCGGGTGTTGTTGAGTCCCGGACGGATTTAGAGCTAACGTTGGTCGTGTTTTGCATGGGGGTTGTCGTGTAGTGGTAGGGATAGCCAATGTGTTTGTTTGTAGTACAAATGGCTGTCGCGACAATGTATGTGTAGCCCGTTGTTTTGTGGTGCATGCTTGAGTGGCTGAATTGTTTGTTTTCGTGTGTGGTAATGTAGGAATGGTTAGCCAGGATGTGTGTGTAGTGCGGCACAGTGCTGGTGGCAGGCAGGATAGAATTCTATGTGTTGTGTGTGTATGGCGTACGGCAGGCTGTGTGGCCAGTGTAGGTAGCCACAGGAGTATGTTCACGGCCAAAGTTGCGTGTGGTAATGCATTAGCAGCTATGTGTGTGATGTGCTTGCACAGTGCTGTGTCGCAGCGCATTGGGGATGCCAGATGTCGTGTGAATGTGCGGCGTAGTGCTGTTTGGGCAGTGCATGGGAGAGATAGTTGTCTGGGTAGTGCTGTGCTCAGAAGTTGTCAAACGTTTTGTAGCTTATTCTGCTATTAGTACTACTTTACTCCACTTACTTTTGGAAACTCCCAGCCATTCCTCCATTCACTTTCTGCATTAGCATATCAACGGTTTTCTCTGACTATTTGCCCGATGCTCCTGCCCGCGTGACGTCTGATGTGTTTAGGATTTGGTTGCTTATGGTTTGAATGCCAACGGTCTGACAATAATTCAGATGCCACGTGTCAGCTGGCGAGATTCTGTGTTCAATCCTACCGCACGCCAGGAACACGCCCAGCCCGACTCTACACCTAATTGGCACAACACTTTTCAGGACCGCAATCACACTGCGATCACGTATACGATATTGTATTAGGGGGAACCAGCAGCTTGTGTCCTGGGGGTTACCAATTTAATTGCCAAAAATGTGGGGGGGGGAATGAAGCCGCACGCTCAAGCTTGTATGCGGCTCTTGACGAACTAATCCCCAAAATCCACATTCTGGATGGGACATTTTGTGTTAATCGATGTTTGCAAATAAAGCCCAGTCTTACAAGACAGTCCAGGCACATTTAATACCACTTTAATTACACAAACCCTACAAAATGTCAATTGTCGTATTCACAGTAAACAAAGCAACATCATCGATTCACGTTCAACTAGAATTCAATATAGTGAATTCAGAATGAAGACAACTCAAATCAATTAAATGCCTTTTCAATTCGTGTCCAAACAATTCAATATTGCATTATATAAAATTAATTAAAAACATATTAATTATGAATTTTATTGAATATTCAATTAATTAATGAATAAAGTAACGCACACGTTAATAAAAGATAATTTAATTGAGTGATTGTAATTACGTTGTCTAGTTTTAAATAGTACAACTGACTTTAAATAATTGTTATTTATTCATTTTTTAAATCGTGTTATTAATGAATAATGCAATGCTTTAATTAATTAAACCATTTATACAATTATAATCAATACAATTATGCACTTAAATCCGAATTAAATCTTATTAAATTATGATTATTTCAAGACATTTCATTCGGGAACGCGCTCCAGGCGCCCCTTTATTTTTGATTGCAGGGATCATTAGCCTGTCAAAAATGTCCGTGTGTGGTGTGTGTGTGTGTGTGTGTGTGGGTCCGGTCAAACCTCGTTTCAGGTTCCCCTCCACATCCCAACAAACCACCGAAAACCTATATAAGCTGCTTCCTACCTAAGACTTTGCTACCTGGAGATTTCTACAGACCACATTTGAGCACGCCATTCAAGAAACGACGCTAAGGTTGTGCTTTTTGGGCCAAGCGGAAGTTATTGGGTACCATTTGTTATCATTTCAAATTCGTACCCCTCAATCATTGCGAATACATAGGTTGGGAATGGAATTGTCGTCAAAAAACTCGCGGCGAACAGGTCAGCATTCACAATGGACGACGACGAAACATTCACAGGGCACTTGATGCGATTATTAGCCACGCGGACTTCACCACAATCAGCCGCAGGGCCGCCGTGCGTGGGGGTTGGGGCGGGTTGCGTGTTGGTGGGCCTCGGATATGACTATGTACTTCTAAGATCACGTAATGTTCATGTTTCCAAGGCCTCGCGGCTTTGCACAATGAACTATTACATGGGCCAACGCGACATATCCAGCTTCACACACTTGCGGAGCTTGGATTAATGCACCAGCCGACTTTCGAGTTTGCAAACTATGGATGATCTTGCTAGATCGGTACCATCATCGCTGGGTAAAGGCCGCCCCATCACCATGTATTGCCGAGGCGAAAGGCCCACGCCACGCGCATACGTACCCCTCCTAGCAGGCGGGCGCCCCGAGGATCGCAGGGAACCGCTCTGTGCTCGTTTCCACTCGCCCATTCTCGCATGCTTTTATTCAGTGGAGTTCCAATATTGAGCTTTCGACACGCGCCTAGGACTGTCTTTGAACCATTCTTCGCAATTCTGATTGCCCCCCTCTACTCAAAACTCTGATGGTCGCCGATCGCTCATACGACGCGCGGGTTCCCTGCTTCGATGCAGCTGAGACAACATGGTAAGGATCATGCTACCCACCCTTGGCCTTTACCTGCCTGGTAAATTTGGGTTTATGGTACTGCCTGGTGCCGCATAGCCTGACATTGCATGGTTGTAGATCTTACCTGCCTGGTCCACTGGTGGCTAGTTGGTACCCTGTGCAGCATAGGCACTGCATGTTATGGTTATACCAACAGGCCTGGTTACAATGGTCTCCTAGTGGGGCATGGCATGGGTTAGCATAGCATTGATGTGTGTGTACCTATTGCATGGTTATTGGGTATAGTTGGTATGAGTGATGTGGAAATAGGATTCTTCATTGAGGAAGGTGCTGATGATGGTCATGTGAGATGTGAGTACTGATGGTGTAATGAGAGATGATTGCGATGTGTTATGTGGTGTTGTATGCGGATATTATTGCGTGTTCAGTAGTTGTGTTGGTTGTGCTGCAGTTGGATAGACAGTTATGTGTGTGTTCAAGGTTGTGTCTGAGTGTGTTGTGGGTGTGCATGGTGTAGTGTCTGGATAGCAGGGTGTGTGAGTGCCTGGTGTTAGTGCCATGGATAGCCAGTGTGTGTGGGTGAGTGCCTGAGTTGTGTTTGTGTCAATGGGAGTGTTTTTAGTGCATGGGGGATGGCGAGGTGTGGGTGTATGTATGTAGGGCGGTGTGGCAGTGTGCATGCGCAGACCCCTTGTGTGTGCGGTTTGAGTGTCTGGGTATTGTGTGAATGTGTGACATGGGGTTGTCTTGTAGGCGCATGATGGCTGGGTGTGTGTGCGTGAGTGTGAATTGGGTTGTGTTTGTCCAGGATTGACTTGTAGGGCTGGCTTGACCAGGTGGGTGTAATGTTGTGTACGGAAACAGGATTTGTGTGGCGTGCATGTGTGGCCAGATGGCTGTGCTGTGCCTGAGGTTTTGTCTTTTAGTGCATGGAGGGCCAGGTGTTGTATTTGGTATGAACTGTGTGTTTGGCAGTGCATTGCAACCGTTTTGGGTTGTGTGTTTTGCCTCCCCCCTCACCACCCCTACCCACCCACCCCCCCCCGCCCACCGACCTTCCCACCGGGACCCCCCCGGCCAACCA
>JACBWV010000364.1:11119631-11185848 GCA_013435795.1 Chlamydomonas sp. ICE-L
GAGCCATCCGGGCAAATCGGGCGTAGGCGTTATAATCTTTCACAACTAAAAACCGTCAAATCGGTTTTTTAGGCCGTATTAGGCTGTCAATCAACTAGAATGCCAGTGTATCTCACTGCTCAGTGGGCGTTGGGGCCAAACACTACATTTTTTTAGTGACTAGTAACGAATACCAGTGGAGACCACCAGCCATGGCCCTCATATGTCTCTGTGCATTATCATAATGCACTAATTCTCTTAATATGACACAAAGCTAATGGGTCTTTTAGAGCACAGACCCGTGGCCATCGTACAGCCACTCTTCCCTTGCTCCCAATTGTTTGAATTAGGCACCGAGGATATGGGAAAGATTCTAGAGGATGTAAAAAGGCTGACAGGTAACCAAAAAACGAACAGAGGCAATCGGAATAGAAGTCACACATCCCTCATGTGCATTGAGTAAGTATACACAAATACAGTATTGCATAGTAGCCGTACACAACCTCACCAGTGGCCCTTCTAGTCGCTGAGACTATTACAGGCAACATACATTATGCTACTCTTACGCCTGACATAACTGGCAAGAGATGATTTCAGGAGTTAAATGAAACGATTGGACTCTCCTTCATTCGCGTTCTATTTTCAAAGAGTTGCACGGTAGTGTTCGTCTGAAACAAGAGGCTTATGGGATCATCACTGCTCGCATACAAACGGTTTATATGTACACTCATTGCAGGTCCTAGAACAGTGTCCACCCTAAATTGTAACCATGAACCATGAACCAATGTAACATGATTAAGTACAAACGTCCGCGTTGCATAAATGATTTAATCAATGGAAACCGTCAAATTGTACGTCAATTTATATTCCATTAAAAAAAAACTTCAAATGTAAGCGGCAATTTATAAAACCCCCCCAAAAAGCCGTCAAATTTGCACAAACCGTTAAATTTTGAGAGGTCATACGTTACTCACGATTCCAGCTCGGTCAGTGTCCATTTGCCACCACCTGTTGTTTCCGACACAAGCACACAACTTGTAAGAGCGGATGCGGAGGAAGTCATCAGCTCTGAAGCCGACCTCGCCTGCAAGGGGGATGAACGCATACTGTAGAGACACTAGGACATGATCCGTCGTACCGACAGCAGGACCCCCCCCGCCCCCCCCCCTCACACAGAAATTCTTAGGAGGGTAGTGTTTGTTATCTGAGTGAAGATTTCTCACCCTCTTATAAGCAATGTTGGTGAATCCCATCCCCTTATGAGATTAAGTGGCTTTTTGTCATTGCTAGCATGGCACGGACACCAGATAATTATTTCTTAGGCAGAGAAACCTTTTATACTGGATTATGTATTACCGTCGTTGATGTTGCCTTTAAAAGACCTTTGTGGCTTAAAAAACATGCTTTGAGTGTTCAGAGCCATCGCAAAAGAAGGCTGGTGTTGGCAAGGAGTGCTGGACTGGATGGCGAATGTTGATGAAACTGCTGAATGCGGCGATGGAATTGAGCCATGAGATAGTAACTCTGCTCGCCCTGGACATTGAGGATGCCAGGTTGGTCCAGGTCTAGGTCAAACGGCCCAAAACCGAAGCAAAACGTCGCTGGTCTGGGAGCAAAGGTAGCATCCGCTGTTCAGAGCAACGCACCTTGGAGAAATCCCAGAGGGTGAAGAACATGGGCGAGACGCCGTCCCATTCTACTGGCCCGCTGGTGAAACCGAAGACATCCAGAGTGTAGTCATATCCAGTGTAGAAGATGGCGGTACACTCGGTCTCGAACGTGGCTTCGCAAGGGGGAAAGGGAAGTGAAGCAAAGGGTCAGCATCGTAGAATGGATGAAGGAAGCCTCTACAATCAGCGTAGGTTGATAACGCTGGGGTGTCATAGTTGGCAATCTCGACTTGTTGTCACACAAACACAACTGTGGCTGAGTTTCCTGATTTCGCAGTTGGCAATATGGACCACTGGAACGCAGTAAGGAGGACAAACGCGTGGGGTGGCTAGGTAGCGACTTCTCGGTCAAAAGCTACATCTCGCTACGGATTTGTCGGCCGGATAAGCGTTGCCCGCCTTCCATGTGGGAGGAGCAGTGCGCAAATGATGTTGCTCGCAACGAGCAACAAATAGTACCGGAGATCGCTATGAGACAGAACTGCCACCCTTTATAAACATGCCTCGGACATAGTCAAAGCATTGAATCAAAGTCAAGCAGGCTCCAAGTTTTGGCCTCGACCCAATTCGAAGGCCATCGGAGATACAAGTCCACAATCTACTGCATGCTGAATGAAATTTGTGCTGATCACGCTGCCTACACGTAGTACAGCAGCTTACTCACTTGAATTTTTTGCGTCGGACTGCTTCGACTTGACTAGGAAAAGAACACTACTGGCGCCAGTGCCAGCGCCAGGAGGAGAGGATTAAACCTCATCTCGTAATTGGAGCTTCGTTCTCTCGCCTGTTCTTGCGAAATGAAAAACGAAGGGCAGGGCCATGCGGCCCATGACCTCAGACATCTATACTACGATGAAGTACGAAACCAATGCATGGTGCGCACGCGGCTGTACCCGCCTGTACCCGGTAGCCGGTCGACAAACCAGGACCCTACCTGGAACTGCAGGGGTACATACCAGGATACCAGCTGCAGGCTGGCGCTGGCGGCTGCGGCTGGCGTGCTGCGGGCTGGGCATCAGAAACGCTTGAGGTACGCTCGCGGCGCGTGGCAGCAGTTGGGCTTGACAATTTGAAGCATGGGCACTAATTTGAAGGTGCTTTTGAATTCGCCGCGGACCAGCTTGGTTTCAGATCGCATGGGGAACTCGCAGTGCTGCTTCCAGGCAACTCCGGTAGCCGAATGCGTCTCGCCCAGAGCGTGCGGCGACTTCTTACTGCTTGAGGAGGAAAGAAAAAACGCTGCGCGTATAGCAAGGAACTCCGCGGGCAGTGATACCGGAAGCACAGGCTGATAATTGTGCCTTTTCAAAGCGCAAGTTCTACCTCGGTCTGGCTGCATGGGCTGCACGGCTGCGGCACGGGCGAATCATCAGCACTTTAATCCAAGCGTGCAAGGGTTCGAATCATTCGCATCGTGCAGTTCTGCTCGTTGTTATTGATTGGATTCGGTTGGCAATGTAGGGCCTAGCTTTTAGAGAGGGTAAAAAACATGACAGCTGATGTGACAACTGATATGAACAACTCACACAACAATATAGCATACCGTACATCTCGAGCTCCACTATCTATCTCCGACCATGGCTACAATCAATCTGGTCGTTGCTAGACGCAGTGCAATTTAATGCTGCAAAAGTAGTGAAGCGCCTCTTCAAAGCCGACTACCGTTATGTAGCCAGATATCTAGATGATAAAATACTCAGTAATTTTACAAGCCCGTTCCCAAAACGAGGGAGGACATGGATCCCGGTTAGGCACCCCTTGAATTGCTTGCTACAAGCTCGCCAGTCAACATACGGTATTTGTATTTATTCTGTGGCCCAGGAGTACCCGAGGCCTCCGAATGTTCAGTAAGGCCGATCGATTTTTTTTATAATGTGGCTATTATGGTATGATTCATGGCTATGTTTGGAGCTAATTTTTAGGTCATTCTGAGCACCCTCATTTTGGTAGGAGACAAGGGGGGGGTGGGGGGGGGTGGGGGGGGGGACTGAATTTTGATTATAATCTACCAGTAGGAGTAGCCCAGGCCTCACAAATTTCAGTCAGGCTGATCTGGGCTCATCGTTTTTTTCTAAGAATGGGGGCTGTGATGGCATAAATGTTACTTTTCAGGTCATTCTGAGCACCTCATTTAGGGGTGGGGGGGCAGCCCTCCTCAGGTTTTGTTTTCTATATTTTTACTCAGACCTCCAAATGACATTCTGAGACCACCATTGAGATTGTGTAGACAAGGGCAGATCCTTGGCATCACTTAAGACCCAGGGGGTGTATGGGTGGATAATGTGGATGGATAATGTGGGTGGATATGGGTGGGTGAGTATGAGTGGTTGAATAAGTGGGTAACTCGGGATGGGTGTGTGAATGGGTACGTATGTATGGGTGGGTGAATGGGTGGGTAATGTGGGGGTATGGGTGAATGGGTGTGACAAATTGAGTGCGTGTGGGTGTGTGGGTGAGTGAGTTTGCAAGTGTGTGTGTGTGGGGGGGGGAGGAGTGATTTTTTTCTCCTCCCGCTGTCACACATGTTTTTAATACTTCTGTGTAGCCCAAGGTAATCTATGTTGCGCACTACGTTCTTGGATTTCATGGTATAATATTTACCACCCCCCCCCCCCCCCCCCCCCCCCCCCCCGAAAAACAATCAACCCACACACCTAACCCACCACCCCCAACCCGACCATAGGGTTCCGGGTATTGACAAGAGCAATGTCAGGGCAGCAATAGCCTCCCCAAGAGGTGGGCGAGGATACCTCACATGAATTAGATACAATGAACACACACGCACCAAGCAAACATGAATGCATTGTAAACATAAGTCTACCGCGGGATTCCACCTCAAACGACACATGATTACATAAGGCATGAATCAGAGCTTCCAATCAAACAGTCATATACTGTGCAAACACTATATATATATATATTACACTATATATATATTACACTATATATAAACACTATATATATAAACACTATATATACAAACACTATATATATAAACACTATATATACAACACTACATATATATACAAACACTATATATATAAACACTATATATACAACACTATATATATATATATAAACACTATATATACAAACACTATATATATAAACACTATATATGCAAACACTATATATATATATTACACTATATACATATATTTAATGATAACGCCTGATGGGGCGTGATATTAAGGGAACCCGCCGTACGCGGGTACAGAGCGGTCTTCTACCTCAGCAGCAGGACAAGCTACCATCGCGGTTAACAATGACCTGCAACTCTTAGGGCGACCGTAGGGGGAATCGAAACCCCGACCCTACTTCCTCAAAGTGACTTGGGTGTAATATATTATATATATATGTATATATGCCAACGCCATCTGTCCTTGATGCCATCAGGAGCGCTTTCACTTGGCCGCCTCGAACCGTGGTGCCCCCCGCCCCCCAACCCCAACCCAACCCCCCACCCCCCCCCCAACCCCTTCCAACCAACAACCAACCAACCAACCAACCAACCAACCAACCAACCCAACCCCCCCCACCCCCTTCCAACCAACAACCAACCACCAACCAACCAACCAAAACCAACCAACCAACCAACCAACCAACCAACCAACCAACCAACCAACCAACCAACCAACCAACCAACCGACCGACCCAACCCCCCAACCCCCCCCACCCCCTTCCAACCAACCAACCAACCAACCAACCAACCAACCAACCAACCGACCCATCCCTTTCGCCCGAGACAAACTGGTTTGCAATTCCGCAAGCAAGACGCACAATATTTTAGTTGCCAAATATTTGCAACCTCCTCATGATCCAGCCCCAAGCATGCAGCCCAAAATATGCAATATCAAGTTAGTTCAAATAGAGCATAGATCCGTGTCCATGTCTGAATCATGTCTCACCTCTTCTTATCGTTGGAGGAATAGATGCAACATAAGCTAATTCCCCACTTGGATTCTTTATTGATGATGATGTGATTTATGATTATCATGATGATGATGATGATGATGATGATGATGATATGATGATGATGATGATGATGATGGTGATGATGATGATGATGATGATGATGGTGATGGTGATGGTGAGGGTGAGGGTGAGGGTGAGGGTGAGGGTGAGGGTGAGGGTGAGGGTGAGGGTGAGGGTGAGGGTGAGGGTGAGGGTGAGGGTGAGGGTGAGGTTAAAGAAAAGTGGCGAGACAAATGCCTTCATCCCCAAGGATGATCGAGTTGACAAATAAATCATTTTGTATACATGACACAAGTGCAAGCCTCATAGGCAAAGCAGCTTTGTTGGTTACCCCCAAGCAATTGAAAGATTCTATGCCTAAATTCACTGGATTGACGGGTAGGTGATGACATTTTGTCCAGATTTTGTCGTGATTGAGTTCTTTTTATTTTTTAGTTTGGAGTCCTGAGGCACAGCCACTTAGAAGGTGCAGTTTTTGTCGTGATTGAGTTCTTCAAAATTTCTAAGTTCTCAAACGAGGGGGGGGCAAGAAAAAAGCTGCCGTACCGCACCTTCGCTTTGGATAGAGCCTATCCTCAAACTATATATAAAAAACAAGTTTTTTTTTTAGCCAAAAATAAAGTTGTACAAAAGTTAGAGGGGTCCAAAGTTTTTTTCAACCAAAGCGGCCCAAATCTTAACTTCGCGATAAATCACGTTTGGGTAACCCCATGAAAGATGTAAGAGCATAACTGAAATGGGCTTTAAAAGATATTTCGAATGACCCCCATTTTAGGGGGGGTAGGGTGAGGTAATTGGGTTTTAGGAGGGTGGGGGGGGTGGGGGGTAAAAAAACTTTTAGCCAACTTTATTTTCCCCCTCTTTTTGTATGAAACGTCCACAATTCCAACTCCCATCTGAATCGGACACCATATCGAAGGTGCGGTCCAAAATCTGTCTTTCTGCCCCCCCCCTGTTCTCAAGTAAGGATGTGGACAAGCCTTTAAACTATCTCCCCTGCTAAGTATCTGCTAGTATGCTCCTTGGTTTCCGTGGGTATATAGGCACCAGGGGGCCTTAGGATTGGAAGGGTGAGCAGCCGAGTGTGGCTGGAAATCATGCTCCAATCAAAATCAAAATCCTAGCATGTTCGATTGTTACTTGCCCCCCCTCACCCTCCCCTCACCCGACCCACCCAAACACACAGCGCCAACATACACATTTTCGACGATGCCTTGCTTTGCAGGTGTTGAAGCAAAACAAAAATTGTAGCAGTTGTTAGAGAAGGAGCTGAATGGTGACTACTGCTAGCTCCGGCTTACGCAGTGGTGTCCTCAACTCCACGTCCTGAGAGTGGCACATTACTCGGATGTAACAATTTCAATTTCAATTTGAAGGAGCTGAAGCAAAGGAAGCCAAATAAAGAGCAGTTTATTGTTCAAGCCGTTGCAAAGGCCTCAGCCAAGGCCTCGCCTGCAGGTGAAGTTACTTTGTATCATATAATAAGTTCTGGTCCCCAAGTACACGTATTCCTGCATAATTTCTGGTCCCCAAGTACACGTATTCCTGCATATGTTCACATGCACACGGCATGCAAGACAGTTTAAAGCACACAATAGTAATTGTGGATCCCCTCAAGAAATGAAACCCATTCTCAAACCCATACAAACAACCCATGCACCGCCCTCCCCACCCCACCCCTACCCACACCCACCACCCATGTATGCGTTGCAAGCCAGCCTCAACAAACGTGCATTGATCTCACAAACCCTACACTGCCAAGAAGAATGGATGCATGACCCGCATCCATTGAGGAGATGTCAATTCAGATGGAAGGTGAATGTAGCAAATTTAGGTGTATACAAGTAGTAGCGAAATGAGCCCCCCATTCCCACCCCCACCCCCCCCCACCCCCTGGGCTGTTGTCCTCGGGATATCAGACACAGAACTTAATGCATCGCGCTTGTCGTCGTGGCATGCAGCTGCCACCATGGCGCTTGCTGATAGGTGCTTCTCACCAGAAAGAACGTTATGTGTCAAGTGTTTGTTTGCCACTTCGCTTGGGGCTGCGGTCGTCCCCAAGGTAGTTTGCCGCCTGTAAAAGAAGGCGACTTCTTAGGTCTGTTTCACCGTGGTCATTGTGTGATCCAATACACATAGACCCAAGTTAGGTCGTTTGCCGCCTATAGAAGTAGGCGACTTCTTGGGTCTGTTTCACCGTGGTCATCGTGTGATCCAATACACATAGACCCAAGTTAGGTAGTTTGCCGCCTATAGAAGTAGGCGACTTCTTGGGTCTGTTTCACCGTGGTCATCGTGTGATCCAATACACATAGACCCAAGTTAGGTAGTTTGCCGCCTATAGAAGTAGGCGACTTCTTGGGTCTGTTTCACCGTGGTCATCGTGTGATCCAATACACATAGACCCAAGTTAGGTAGTTTGCCGCCTATAGAAGTAGGCGACTTCTTGGGTCTGTTTCACCGTGGTCATCGTGTGATCCAATACACATAGACCCAAGTAAGGTAGTTATTGATACCTGTGCTTCAAATCATTTTATTTTGTTGATACCTGTGCTTCAAATCATTTTATTTTATTGATACCTGTGCTTCAAATCATTTTATTTTATTGATACCTGTGCTTCGAATCATTTTATTCATACCTGTACGTGTGGATGTCCCATGTACCGGCTAGGAACAATGCGTTGACCACTCCTCCCAGCCTTGTCGCGTACAAATGCAAGTCATCATTCCCCTGCTCTGTATACGCATTGAACATGGAGGAAGGGTCTACAATTAATAGGTAATCAACTGAAAAATATACATGTATCATCATCCCTCCCACAAACTACAAGGGGTCGGCAATATGATATCATATAATATCATGTCATCATATGATATCATATGATGCCGGTGGTCTAACTAGGTAACTTTGGCCTGGGCCATCATATCATATGATATTAAATCATTTTTTTTTTTTTTATATCATATGATATCATACTCGTCTTTGGTCAACATCATATGATTTGCCGTTCCCCACAAACTACTCCCAACTCCTGCAAATTACTCACAAATGCTGTCTACCCCTAGATTTATATTTAGACTCTCTTTAAGTGCATTTGCACATTACAAAAATGCACTCCACCACAATTACAATACCTACCCCGTGCCATTAAAGTCTCAGGACATACCATCCTTGTCGGCCATGCAATTGTCGCTTGTGATCTGATGGGGCCTGGCCTCCATAGCGGCATGTTCCCCCCTAGGGTTGTAACACAAGCCCCGCCTTAGGTCTGCATCCAAATCCACACGCCACTTCAGGAAGTTACGAGCAGTCTGGCCGGCATGTACGAATGTGCTGATCTGTTTAGTTTGGATTGAGGAGGGCGTTGGGGTGGGTGGGTGGGTGGGTGGGTGGGTGGGTGGGTGGGTGGGCAGTGGAATATTATAATATTAGTCAGGAGTTTGAAAAGGTTTTAATGCCTATCCCCAAAAAACTGAGGTGGGCTGACCCGCTCCACCCCCCCACCCCCCACCCCCCCACCCCACCCCACCCCACCCCTGAATATAAATAAGAGGAACGACTTGAAATTATATATGGATTCTGGGTCTACAGTGGTGCCACCCATACTCTCCCACATTACCTACCCATTCAACCACCCATACCCCCACCCCCACCCCCCCCACCCCAACCCCTGGGTCTTAATTGGTGCCAATGGTCTGCCCTTGTCAGCACAATCTCAATGGTGGTCTCAGAATGTCATTTTGCGGTCTGACTAAAATTATAGAAAAAACCTGAGGAGGGATGACCCTCCCCCCCCCCCCCCCCCCCCCCCCCCCCCCCCCCCAAAATGAGCCCCACCCAGAATGATCTGACAATTTGCTCAAAACATCTCCATGAATCATGCAGTTATAGCCCCATTCTTAGGAGCAGTGATTTTGACACCACAACCACCGAGCCGAAGGCCATCATACCAGCCGCTGCCGAGAGGTTGAGGCACATCCCCATGGAAGGCTATATAGTACCTGGAGACGACGGGTCAGTGTAATTCAGCTTATGTTGAGTGTAGTTCAGGTTGAATGAGTTACGGGTAATTAAAGCAGGGATAATTCTGCTTAAAGCAGTTTTTGTTATAGATGTGTTGTTGGACGAAATTATTTGTACCCAAAGTTTTATTTTATTTCGGTGTACTTGCTTGTATTCTTGTGCTCGCGATAAGTATAAAATACATCTGGCGGTTCTCTCAACTCTGAGGCACAACTAATTATTGGCTGTTGGCCACTCTAACATTGACATGCTGGTAGATGTTCAGTAGTGGACAGACATAGGTGGGTCCCACACCCAGGGCTTCTTTTCCCGCTATATATAGCGATCGCTATTCTTGACCAGGAATCGGCCCAAATTATCGCTACGATTGTTTGATTTAATTAAGTTTGTTCCCCCCCCCCCCCCCCCCCCCCCCCCTAAATGGCCCCAAAAAGCTATAAAAAGCTATTACGCTGGAGGAGGCGTATAACCATACAGCCAGAAAAAGCCCACTGCCGCACACCCAGGGCTTTTATCAACATCTACAAGCAGTAGCTGCTAGGAATCTCCATGTTCAAATTGTTGGATATATCTCAGTAGCTGACTCAGGGAGCTGCCTAGAAGCTGCTACTCGTTGCCGAAAAAGAAAGCAGTGCTCACATCACTGCAACCTACATACCTCCCTATCAACCGCCATGGTGGCATTGTCCAGGTAAAACAGCAGCCCGTTCTTTACCGCCGCAAAACGGGGCTCCCTTAATACCACGCCCCATGAGGCGTTATCATTACTTCGTATCACTTGTTGATTAACACTGCTTATGGTATCCGTCGTTTTGAAAAGAAAACTAGACATAGCTTAGAACAATTCTCATAGGCATGCCAGTGTTGACCCAAGTTGACACCATAGCACCCTACAAACCCCCACAGACTTTGGCTGGACAAGAGCAAGGGACCATGTTTTTATTGTACAAGCTACGTGCAGCAGCTTCTAGGCAGCTTCCTCAGCCAGCCTGCAAGCTAGCGGGCTATGCCCAACAATTGCAAGAGCGTTGAAGAGCTGATGATACTAGCTTCCAGGTGCACTAGGTTTGGTTGACCGTCCAGCGAGGAGATCTGCCTAGTGCGGTGGGTGGTGGGTTGGGTAGGTGGTGGATTGGGTGGGTGGTGGGTTGGGTAGGTGGTGGATTGGGTGGGTGGTGGGTTGGGTAGGTGGTGGATTGGGTGGGTGGTGGGTTGGGTAGGTGGTGGATTGGGTGGGTGGTGGGTTGGGAAGGTGGTGGATTGGGTGGGTGGTGGGTTGGGTAGGTGGTGGATTGGGTGGGTGGTGGGTTGGGTAGGTGGTGGATTGGGTGGGTGGTGGGCGGCGTATAGCTGAGCGGGGGGCATGGCAAGAGGTGGGTAGCATGAATCCGTGTGGTGTGTGTGTGTGCGGGGGGGGGGGGGGGGGGGGGGGGGGGCTCTGGTGGGTGTGTATGTTGGTGCCTGGTGCCTGGTGGGTGGTGGGTGTCTGGGTGGGTGGTGGGTGGGTGTCTCTGGTGGGTTGGTGGGCAGTGGGTTGTGGGTGGTGGGTGGGTTGAGCACCCAGCGAGGAGATCTGCCCAGAAGTTGCTACAAGTAACTAGGAAACGGTAATATGATATCATATGATATCATGTTATGATGGCTGTCTAGCTAGGCCACACCGGCCACTCATATATGATACATGGTACAATTTATATGATATCATACTCGCCCTTGGTCATCAACATCATATGATATGCCGGTCCCTACATCTAACCCCCAAAATAAAGTTTCATGGGGCGGTAAAAACAAAAGGACTGACAACAAGCACACACCATCCTCATTCTCGCTGGTTTGTGTCGGGAGACCCACCTCCTGGGGTGAAAGTCATTACACAACTAAAAAAAAGCAGAACCATAGTTTTCACATCACATCACACCACAAAACCATACCTTACACCAGGCAACATCAGCAGCAGCAGGCCCAGGAGAGCTGTTGGGTATGCAGTAGGGTGAGAGTAGCCATAAAGGTTTGGTTGGATGTAGGCCCAGTGAGGATTTGCTGAAGCCTAAATGGATGAGTCAAGGAGTGTGGAAAGGCTTGCCAATGGAAGCTGCCTGGATCAAACCTAAGAATGGTAAGGTTCGAAGAGGCGGTGGTGGAACAGGTGCAAGAAAACGAGGTTAGCGGAAGAGGCGGGGCAAAAGGGGAGGGAGGAGAGATGAACTGAATCGGCAGAGCTGGTTAGGGCTGCCACCATGCTGCTATTGATTTGAAGCTTTCATACAAGTGCGGGAGTGGGAAATTGGATACGGGAGCCTACTCAGTCAGAGAAGAAGCGTGGACAACGCACTGCAACGGCACATTGCGAATTTGTAGCAAACCACCAGGGGGCGGGGGACGGTCCCGGAGAGCTTGAACTTAGTTACGTAGCTTCAGCCAGCAACGGAGAGCTTTGTGCCAAGCTGTCGGCCGGCCAGGTGGTTGCGGGAGTCAGAGGGCCCCTCCGGCTTAAGTATCATACGAGTGACCTCCACCAATCACTCCAAAACTCCGGATCCCAACTTCTGACACCATCCTGAGCAACTCTGCATGGTGGCCGTTTCTGGGAAATGTCGATTTTGAGTGCGTTGACATGAGTTGTGTCTCATATACCTTATTCCACATTTCTACCCACTAGATCTATCTAACTAAATAGACATGTGGGCCCTCAGTTTTTAGGTATCACACCGTGGTAATTCAAAGCGCGCGCGCTTTTGCGCTATTGAGCGCTGACTTTTTGACCCCCTCTGCGCGTTAAGCGCAGTTTTTTGCAACCCCTTGTGGGCGCTGCAAGCATTTTTTGCGCTTTTTGCACTACAAATAAAGCGCAGTTTTTTTGTTTTCAAGTGCGCTAAAGCGCTGGCCAATTTGGCCATTTGAAGTACCTTGTATCACACAGGAGTTGAAAAAAGGAAACCCAACCCCTGATAATATCGTGCTCTTCTATCATACAATATTTATCCCTACCGGTATATCGTACGATATTGAGCGATATGCTCAATTCCAGGTCCAGGTCCAGGTCCAAGCCCAGGTCCAGGTCCAGGTCCAAGCCCAGGTCCAGGTCCAGGCCCAGGTCCAGGTCCAGGTCCAGCCCCAGGCCCAGGTTGTTTTTTGCTGCTACTGGGCCTGCTGATTCACACCACTGTTTCCAAACTCATGGGTAAGCCCTTGATAGGACTTGGATGGCAATTTTTTTGTGTGCTATGCACTTGGATGCCCGAGTAAAAGTTCACCAAAAAAATGGCGAACGTCCTTTTTGTGTGGTTCTTAAAAGCCCCCCTTGACTCCACCAAGCTTCGCAGCACATCTGGAGGCCAATAGGGAATCATGAGAATAAAAATCATCAATCCTCAATCAATATTATACCCAGGCAGTGCTTTCCCCTTCAAGTTTTGTAATAACATATAGTAGTATCCTATAAAGTATTGACCTTTTTATAATTATTGACACTCGTAGAAGTGTCGTTTTATTTCAATGTGTTTTTTGGCAGTCGTAAAAGTACAAGATGTCACCAATTATTGGCACTCGTGGAAGTACAAGATGTCCATTCGAAACCCAAGTAGCTAACCCAAGTAGCTAACCCAAGTAGCTAACCCAAGTAGCTAACCCAAGTAGCTAACCCAAGTAGCTAACCCAAGTAGGCTTGGCAACCTGGCAGTCTAACGGTCACACCGTGACTGGACCTTGGTTTATGCAGTGAAGCGGTGACGCTGTGAAATGCATTGTGACTCATATTTTGAAACTGGGTGGGGTTTTGAGACCCCTATACAATAATACAACCCTGTATCCAAAGACGCCTTCTAACAGCCGCACCCTCAGTTATCAACTATGTAACCCGATAGGCTATATCAACTACCTACTGAAAAAGCGAGAACTCCCGAGTTGTAGCACTACCGTAGTTTAGCACTAGTTTGGCGGACGCGTAATACCGCCTCCAGCAGTGAAGGGTCTGAGGGGGCCGCTTCCTTCATGTTCATGCCATGTTGAACCGTGGAGGGATCCAGAGTTCACTATCATGTATGCAATGGTGGTTATTGTAGTAGCCCGATCATAGTTACTGTCGGATTGATAACCGACAGTTGCCTTCGCCAGATATATATCCCGGGATGAGGATCGATGAGACATCTATCTCTGTGCACCTTTTCTTAATCATGCGAATGGTCTAGCGGCCTCTTATAGGTACACTTGACCCATGTTACATGCAAGCGTGCCACCGGTGCATGTTTATGTTTATATAAATGGACCCAAAACGTGTATGCGTGTCTATTTCAGTCCGGGGGTAGCCAATTAGGCTAAAGGAGCTTGCCCGCCGACATCGAATAATCAAGATAATTACATGCTTTTAGGAAGGAATGGAATCAAGAGCACTTTGACCTGTCCCCAAACGAATTGCAAGCATACGGCGGAAGACCCTTACTCTTTGTATATTTGTACTTTCACGTTTTCATGAGTTCATCCCATTTCTTCATATAATATATAAACTCTTTCCTACCTCCTAAGCTCAGCGACATGTCAAATAGGTGATATCGACACGTCAAATAGGTGATATCGTCGGTCGATAACTGTTAAACTACACCACACGGCATCAAGATCCTTCCAATAACCTTAGATAAAATAACTACATTTCAACCCAACTACGCTTCCAACAGATTCAGGACTACGTGTCAAGTCAATCAAATAACATAAGTACATTACCAACCACTTTTATAATGGTTAATGTCCTTTAAATATACCGGTACAACATCCCTACATGAGTGAACATTGAACCTTCAATTAATTACCTACGTGTTGCTAGGAGAAACTCCTTGTACTACTTGTAAACTCCTTGTACTACTTGAATGATTGATCAGCTAGCTGGTCAGAGGTACTGTAGTTTTGTTTCTTCAATTTCCATCGCTTCCTCCCTACCAAATATACTGTCCGCAGCCATGTCTGCTGGAAATAATGGACAAGGTGATACCCCCTTCGTTCTTAATTATCATGACGTGCTCAATCTGTAAATCGTCCAGATTACAAAAGACACTGCTCTCTTCCACTTATTTGAGCATTCCCTCCAGCAGAGAAATAGCCAAATAACTTGACGGACCTGGAGAGCAAGTCCTTGCACATACTCTTGTTGGGCATGATGAGGGACTGTTCCGGGGCAGCTCATCTGGGGGGGGGGGGGGGGGGGGGGGGGGCAGATCCTCGGTCTGGATGTTATGCTGAACCTATTCGAATTAGTGCACCTTGAAGCTAACATGATCAGCTTTCTAGAAATGCTGACATTTTGGGGCTTTGCCTAGGCGCTGGCTCAGGAAGCTTCGAAGCCGCTAGTGCTTGTAGCCGAACAGAACAATAGTGGCCCCAAACCAGCTCTGGGCTAAACATATCAATATGGTGTTGCGGGTTTATGTAGGGAGACCCACCTCCAGGGCGAAAATCCTCTCACAACTAAAAAAGTTCCTTTCACACAGTAACTTTTCACACACACCGTTTCGCAACTAAAAATCATTTCACAACTAAAAACAACTAAGACTCCTTTCACATCTACAAAAACGATCCTTTCACAACTTAAAACACCTCAAAATCCTTTCACAACTTAAACTCCTTTCACAACCAAAACTAAAACTCCAGCAGTTTAGCTGCCCAGTTAGGCTGCCCGGTGCGGGTGTCCAGTGCAGGTGTGACTGGCCCAGTTTGTGCCCAGTGCGGGTGTGACTGGCGCAGCCCCCTGACCTCTTTTGGCTTCACCCAATCCATAGTGTGCCCCCAGGAGCAGTGTTTGACACCACAGCCACCGAGCTTCAAAATCTGAAGGCCATCATCATACTAGCCACTGCCAAGGTGTTGAGGCACAATCCCATGGAAGGCAACATAGTACCTGGGGACGACGGTGAGTGTAATGTAGTTTATGTTGAGTGTAGTTCAGGTTGAATGAGTTATGGGTAATTCAGCTCAAAGCAGTTTTTGTAGACGCGTTGTTGGACGAAATTATTTAAACCCAAAGTTTGATTTTATTTGTGTGTATTTGTTTTCTTGTGCTTGTGCCAGTGTGATCAGTAAAAAATACATCTGGCAGTTCTCATAATTCTGAGACACAATTAGTTATTGGCTATTGGCCACTCTAGCATGGACATGCTGGTAGATGTGCAGTAGTGGACAGACATAGATGGGCCTCACACCCAGGGTTGTTTTCCGCTACATATAGCGATCGCTATTTTTGACCCCGTTTTGGCCCAAATTATCGCTATAATCCTCCCCCCCCCCACACACAAAATGGCCCCCAAAAGCTATGAAAAGCTAATAAATACATTAAAAACGCTGTCCCTAGAGGATGTCAGCATGAATTGCGTTGCTCTCATTCGTTTTATGACTTGGTGACTACTACTGTACTCCCTTAGAACTATCGGCCCTGACAGCTTCCCATAGTGACAGCTTCCCGTAGAACTGAGTCATCCTTTAGTGACTCAGTGTCAGCTTCCTATTGACTGCCTGTCTCTCTGTGTCTTATCGGTCTCTCCCTGACATGTCCTGTGTTAAACGGTGTCAGGGTGACAAGATCCGGGCTTAGGGTCTATTCAGGTTACAGGTATCCACTTCGCCCACCGCTGGTGTCCTTTAGTGTACGTCCTTGCTTGTAACGTCATTCTCGTCTCTGTGTATAGATTGGCGCGTCTGTCTCCGCTGCATACATCTCTGTCCACTCTTAGAAGTGCTTAATAGCTGATAGGTTCTGGGCTTCATCTCTTTCTACCACTGCTTGACAACGCAACTTCCGCGTGGGCCTCCTGCCGGCTTCGAAAAGCTTACCCCACAGAATGGTTTGACTTGGTCGCGCGGTATGGAGAGCGTCATTGTCTCCAATGGCTGCGACCGGATTCTTCCTTTCAAGACCCGTGTTCCCACTGATTGGCTCGATGATTGCGCGCCAGAGCCCCTCTGCTGCCTTAGATGAGTCTCCTTCCGCCATCATGGAAGACATCCCCCCCTCCAATACCTCCATTTCTCCGTCTTCTTCTCCTTTTGTCCAACGCCTCTCTGTTGAGGTTGAGGATGTTTCTGATGAATCTTTGCTGTGTTTGAGCCTGCTGTCCAGTCGGCGACTAGCCTGGACATCGGTGGAGATACCCGTCTTCGTCTGCTCGCGTCTTTGACGTCGCTAACTCCGGTGTTTGAGGCTCTGCCTGCATACCGGAGGTTGCCAAGCCGACCAAGCTCCCTGCTGTTGTCTACGTCGTCTGTGCTCCCTTTGCTCTGCCCAGCCGATGGTCGGCTACTGGCATGAGCTTGCGCTCTAGTGGCTCTGTGATACCTTCTGGAGAATTTTTTCGATCAAGTTGGCGGATCGCCGGCACTGCCGTAGGGTTCGCCAGAGGAGGACGACCTACGCGTCTGGACCTGGAGATTCTGGAGGTGGTGGGAAGCAGGGGGGTATGGTCAGCACCACTCGGGTGCTGCTCCCTCTACCCCCCAACCGGGTGAGTCGAGCGATAGAGGGGGGGACTTGGGATTGAGTGCTCATCGACGGAAGGATATTAGGACCTTTACTTGCCTCGGCTTTGCTCTTCGCATCCTCGCGATAAATTTTCGAATTCTGCCCTTGCGATTTGCGATTTTCTGCCATTGGTGCGATTTTCTGAACCAGGTGCGACTTGCTGCACTTTCATCCTCGTCTCCTTTTTTCCTATACCTCATATCTCGACTTCGCCCTAACGCTTCCCCACCTTCTGTGATCCCAGGTCTCGCAGCGCCGGACTTCGCCCATGCTACAGGCCGAAGTGGACGCCGTCCTGGCCCTAGTCCAGCGGCCGTGGAGGATCTTTGGCATGATATCTTGGTGGATATTTTTCTCTCTTAGGCTCCTTGTGACCCCTGGGTGCGTTCCGTGGTTCGACAAAGGTTACTACTTTGTTTATCCTGTGCCCCTGGTTCCCCCCTTAGGTGTATGCCTTAGCTACGTGAGTTTGGGTTTCAAGTGTTTGACTTCTTGAAAGTTCCCCGTCCTCTCTGGACCTGTCTTGATACATATAGATCATTAGATTTCTTGAATGTGTCTCTCCCTAGGTCTGATCCAAGGCATCCTGGTTGGTCCCGTGACCCTTCCCATGTCCCTGCTAATGCTGCTTTTCAGCGGGGCAAGGGACCTGGTTCTCAGGGTTCCGGGGCTACCAAAGGCGCTTGGATTGCACTTGGGGCCCCTGTCTTTCGAAAACGAGCCACTCGGTAGACAGCTGCTTCACGAAGTATCCGGAACTCAGAAAGGCCAAAGGTCGTGCACCTGGTAATGAACCGGTGCCCGTTGCTTTGGCCCTTCCAGGGTCGCTTACTCGCAAGCAGCTGTCCTCCCTGCAAGCTCAGATAGACGGGTACAACATAAACAAGAACTAGGAGGTACGCTCTGTCCTATTCTCATGCACCACAAAGTTCTCAAAACTTTGCAGCCCAAGTCTTTATGAGGGTGTCTGGCATGTGGATTCTGGAGCTGGGATGTCAATCACAGGTGATAAGTCTTTGTTCACTGTGTTTGAATCCTCTGCTGTTGGGCCTGCAGTTCGATTTAGTGATGGGGTGATTCAACGGTCAGAGGGTATGGGGTCCATTGTGTTATGTAGTGATTGGTTACCAACATCTATCACTTTAACCAATGTTCTGTACATACCCCACTGTCCAGTGAATCTCCTGTCAGTAAATGCTGTGGCTCATTCCCTCCACTGCAAGGTTGCTTTTGATAGTATTAGTTGTACTGCCACTCAGGGCTCTTCTGTACTCTGGTCCTTTCCTGCCTCCAGTGATGGTGTGTATAAGTTTGCATGTAGGCCTTGTCACACCTCCAGTCGTTGTTTGAGAGTTGCTGAAGATTATCCAGCTTTTGCACTTGATGTTGATGAGGACGGTGGAGTTGTTATCCCTACCACTCCTGCATGGTTGTGGCATAGGCGGCTGGGTCATCCCGGCTATGACGCCTTGCACACACTTGTCAAGCGTGGTATGGTTAAGAATTTGCCCCTCAGTCTACATCAGGTACAAAAGATGGGTAAGATCCCATGTGATGCTTGTCACAAGGCTAAGGGCAAACGTCTCCCTTTTCCTAAAGAAAGCAAAACTGAGGTCCTTGCACCTCTCCAACGACTTCACTTGGACATAATGGGACCAGTTCATATTAGGGGTCTGCGTGGGGAGTTATATATCCTGTGCCTTGTAGACCAATACTCTGGCTATGCTGAAGTATTGTGCTTGAGGACCAGGGATGAAGCTCCCTTAGCAGTCCAGACTATCATTCTCAGATGGTCAAATCAGCTGCAGGGGTTTGCCTTTAAATGTCTGAGGTCTGACAGAGCTAAGGATTTTATGGTTAAATGGTTCGAGGATTGGCTGATATCGATTGGGGCAGTACATAGACTGCCCAATCAGGGACGCAAGACACCTTGAGCTGTTTTATGGGGTGATTCCTGATGTGTCGTTGTTACGTGTGTTTGAATGCCCCTGCTATATTTAGTCTATTGGGAAGAAACGTAACAAGCTGGACGAAAGGGCGTTATTTGGTAGACTGGTTGGGTATTCTCTGGTGAGTAAGGGTTATTTTGTTTGGGTTCCACAGTTGCGCCAGGTAGTAGAGAGTCGTGATGTACTCTTCTATGAGCAGTTTGATCATAACTGCATTCCTGGGCTTTCTCCCTATGATGGGTCACAGTATGTCTCTAGCATCCCTGCCGCTATCAACGGACACATGCCTGAGGCTGCAGTGAGTTCCCTAGATCCTTTGCTTTCCCCTCTTGTTGACCACTGTCCTGGCCATAGGATGACTCTGCGAACTAGGTCAGGGGCCAGCGGTACTGTATTGCGTGAGAAAGCACTGGGCGGGCGAGTTTCTGCGGTTCCTACAGACAAAATCTTAGCCGAATCTCAGGGGGTCGCCAGGCCCTCCTCTGCGTCACATTTCGTCGGTGAAGTCGTTGGATTAACACCATCTCAGACCATAGTGGAGCCTTTGTTAGGTCCATTGCCTACTAGTCACCATGCTCCCATCATCATTGATAGCTCGATGGAGTTGGTGAACGCTTCGCCTCCTGGATGAATAGTATTTTTGCGCTTACCATGGATGGTTACATTTCCATTTTGGTCTCAGCTCAGCTCGGTATGACCCAAGTTTTTGCTGCGACATTTTCGGAGTACTACAGTGGTTTTTGGTTCATCCTTTCTCATCCTTTTATTTTAGACAAGGCTTTCTTCTGGTTTCCTGTTTTTTCCGCCGTTCCTTAATACTTTTTGTTTGTTACATATGGTTCTATGTCCCCAGTGCCATAGGTGGAGTACTAGTATTGTATGTCACCTGTGTCATAGGTGGAGTGTCAGCATGAATTGCGTTGCTCTCATTCGTTTTATGACTTGGTGACTACTACTGTACTCCCTTAGAACTATCGGCCCTGACAGCTTCCCATAGTGACAGCTTCCCGTAGAACTGAGTCATCCTTTAGTGACTCAGTGTCAGCTTCCTATTGACTGCCTGTCTCTCTGTGTCTTATCGGTCTCTCCCTGACATGTCCTGTGTTAAACGGTGTCAGGGTGACAAGATCCGGGCTTAGGGTCTATTCAGGTTACAGGCATCCACTTCGCCCACCGCTGGTGTCCTTTAGTGTACGTCCTTGCTTGTAACGTCATTCTCGTCTCTGTGTATAGATTGGCGCGTCTGTCTCCGCTGCATACATCTCTGTCCACTCTTAGAAGTGCTTAATAGCTGATAGAGGAGGCCTAAAACGATGAAGCTAGAAATAAATAAACTTTCAAATTGAAAAGAAAAAAAACTGCTCTCCCCCATGGCTTTCATCAACGGCTGCAAGCAGCAGCTTCTAGGTAGCTCCATGTTCAAATCGTTTGATATAGCCTAGTGGCTGACTCAGGGAGCTGCCTAAAAGCTGCTGCTCATAGCCAAAACAAGAAAGCAGTGCTCACATCACCTCAACCTACAGACCTACCTGTCAACCGCCATGGTAGCTTTGTCCAGGTAAAGCAGCAGCCCCTTCTTTACCGCTGTAAGATGGGGCTCACTTAATACCTCGCCCCACGCACCAGGCGTTATCATTATAGACCTCCCACAGACTATGGCTTGACAGGGGCGAGGGACCATGTCTTAAATTCTACAAGCTACATGCAGCAGCTTCTAGGCAGCTTCCTGAGCCAGCCTCCGCCAAAATCCAAAACAGTAACCCTAAATACCACACCTTGCGCACCAGGCATTATCATTACTTTTCATCACTTGTTGATTACCACTGGTTCTGGTATCCGTCGTTTTGAAAAGTAAAACTAGACATAGCTTAGATCAATTCTCATTGACAGGCCTTTAAGCTGGCATAATCAACTTTCAAGCAATGCCGACATTTTGGGGCTTTGCCTAGGCGCCGGCTTAGGCCTGGTAGCTGGTGCTGCTCATAGCCAAACAATGGCTTCACGTGCAATAGCTTCCTGAGCCAGCCTCCGCCAAAACCCAAAACAGTAACCCAGGGCTCCCTTAATACCACGCCCCACACACCAGGCGATATCATTACTTTTCATCAATTATCGATTAACACTGGTTCTGGTATCCGACGTTTTATAATAAAACTAGACTTGCTCAGATCAATTCTCATAGACAGGCCAGTGTTGACCCAAGTTCCCTCCTGGGGGCGGGAGCCCCCAGTGCGCTGGATGGCGTGGAACCTGTGTGTACTCAGGCCATGTGACCCATGTGACCCATGTGACCCATGTTGACCCATGTGACCCATGTGACCCATGTTGACCCATGTTGACCCATGTGACCCATGTGACCCAGTGCACTGGATGGCGTGGAACCTGTGTGTACTCAGGCCAGTGTTGACCCAAGTTCCCTCCTGGGGGGCGGGAGCCCCCAGATTCACATTGTCCATTTGTCCGCCAGTCAGACCAACCGACCGACAGAAAAAACGAAGGTCAGCTCCATCGTTGCCACCTGTCGTTCCGTCTCACTCCCCACAAATTTTTCGCATCGCTTGCAACTCTCCATATGACTTGTTCATTCTACAAGCTACATGCAGCAGCTTCTAGGCAGCTTCCTGAGCCAGCCTGGCAGCCAGCGGGCTATACCCAACAATTGCACGAGCGTTGAAGAGCTGATGATACCAGCTTCCAGGTGCACTAGGTTTTGTTGAGCATCCAGCGAGAAGACCTGCCTATAAGTGGCTACACGTAACTAGGGAACGGTAGTATGATAGCATATGATGTCATGTCATGACGGCGGTCTAGCTAGGCCAAACTTGCCAGTCATATATGATACATGATACAATTTGTATGATATCATACTCGAATTTGGTCAACATCATATGCTATGCCGGTCCCTACATATAACCTAACTCCCCTGATATTTTTTCATGGGGTGGTAAAAACAAAAGGACTGATAACAAGCACACAGTATCCTCGGTGCCGCTGGTTTGTGTCAGGAGACCCACCTCCTGGGTGAAAGTCATTACACAATTAAATAAAAATAAAAAGCAGAACCATAGCTTACACACACCACCGCACCACAGAACCATAACTTACACCATAGCTTACACACCACCACACCACCATAACTTATATTTTGCCAACGCCAACGCCAGCGCCAACGACAACACCAACACGAAGACCAACACCCATCCCACACCAACACCAACACTATATGCAGATTTCATTCGAGTTGGGCAAGTCCCTACAGCCCATCCTTTGTCACTATTTGGCGCCCCCTTGTCTGTAACACTCACACACACACACAACTTGCATGTAGGCCTCACCTGCAGGAAAAGGGATGCTGCCAAGGTTGTACATTAGCCCGAGATACACAGCTTGGTACATGCTGACAAGGCTGTGATGCCCTGAAGTTGCCCACAACCATACAGATCCAGGGTATGCAGCTTGGTACATGCTGATAAGGCTGTGATGTCCTGAAGTTGCTCACAAGAAGACAGAAGCAGGGTATGTAGATCGGTACACACTGACAAGGCTGTGATCTCCTGAAGTCTTAAACAATGACCCAGATCCAGGGTATGCAGCTTGGTACATTCTGACAAGGCTGTGATGTCCTGAAGTTGCGCACAACCAGACAGGCTCAGGGTATGCAGCTTGGTACATTCTGACAAGGCTGTGATGCCCTGAAGTTGCCTACAACCAGACAGACACAGGGTATGCAGCTTGGTACATGCTGACAAGGCTGTGATGTCCTGAAGTTGCTCACAGCAAGATAGGCTCAGGGTATGTAGATCGGTACACGCTGACAAGGCTGTGATGCCCTGAAGATGCCCACAACCAGACAGATACAGGGCATGCAGCTTGGTACATGCTGACAAGGCTGTGATGTTCTGAAGTTGCTCACAATAAGACAGATGCAGGGTATGTAGATCAGGACACGCTGACAAGGCTGTGATCGCCTGAACTCTGACACATCTACACAGATTCAGGGTATGTAGCGTGGTACATGCTGACAAGGCTGTGATGTCTTGGAGTTGATCACAATAATACAGTTTCAGGGTTTGTAGCTTGGTACATGCTGACAAGGCTGTGATGTCCTGAAGTTGGTGACACTCATCCAGGTTCAGGGTATGTAGCTTGGTACATTCTGACAAGGCTGTGATGTCCTGAAGTTTCCCACAACTATTCAGATCCAGGGTATGCAGCTTGGTACATGCTGACAAGGCTGTAATTTCCTGTTGCCTACAACCAGACAGGTTCAGGGTATGTAGCTTGGTACATGCTGACAAGGCTGTGATGTTCTGAAGTTGCCAACAAGAAGACAGATTCAGGGTATGCAGCTTGGTACATGCTGACAAGGCTGTGATGTCTTGGAGTTGGTGACACTCATCCAGGCTCAGAGTATGTAGATTGGTGCATCTTGACAAGGCAGTGATGTCCTGAAGTCGCCCACACCCTTCCAGGCTCAGGTTATGTAGATTGACACAAACTGACAATGCTGTGATGTCCCAAAGTTGCTCACAATGAGACAAATTCAGTTTGAGCAGATTGGAGCTTGGCGTCAATGCTGAAATATCCTCCAGGTCACAGCTATAACTGATGTCAAGGGAACGCAGTGAAATGTCAAAGTTCAAAGCTGCCATACTTGAGGCTGGAATCCCTTGTAACACAGCCTCTTCCAGCTTAGTTAGCCTTGTCAAGGGAGACCAATCGACACACTGTAGATCAGCCGCATCCATCTGAGGCAACGCTGCTCTGACAGACTGATAAAAAGAATACCCGAGCTGCAAAACAGCCAACTTCAGATCAAACACCCCTGATGGACAGAGTATCTCAAGGGCCCGCAAGCTGGTTGGTAAGCCAGCTAGGTGTTGGTATGCCTCAGGAAATAGCCCACAGACTTTCTCAAGAGCTGGGCATTTTTGCAGGATTGTCTGGTTCTTGTCATAATCCTGAAAGGCAATGCAGAAAGGAGTCATCATCATCAATTAAGCATACATCACTAAATGATGTGCTTTTATTTGTGATGTGTTGTGGATCGTCACATTTCAATATATTTCGTTGCAACTTGTGAAAGCCCCTATCTTGACTAAGTTCTAAACGAAGAAAATAACACAAACATTTACACTATTCCATAATATATCATTTTATCATTAATAACTGTCAACTGTAGTAGTAGGACACGAGTGCCTTATTGGCATCTGATCAGATAGTAGTACAGCTGACAATATTGCCTGTTTCGGGAGGAAAACGGGGGGGTCCGATCCTCCCCAGAAGGTCGCGGTGCACAGGCGGAGTGCGGGTCTGATAAGGACTACGTTGCCCCCGAACGTAAGACCATAGCAGAGAGCTTGGCTGTGGATTTGTGGAACCTCTGGGTAATCTGTTCTCCTCCCGGGACATGCATTATTGTCAGGTGTACTACTAGGACATGAGTGCCTTATTGGAGAAACAATAAGGACAGGATTGATGAGAGCAAGATCCATTGATTCACCCTTCATATAAAAAATAAATTCAGTTCCCCTGAGATCAAGATCGTTCTGCTGTTGCCCATACATGGCGGCATTTTAAAGATGCCATCCCCTCAAGCAGGGAAGCAGTAAAAGCTGTTAAAAGATCAAAGGGGGGAGTATAATGTTTGAAAGGTTTAGCTTATTTTACCAAATATATGATTGAGGTCCCATAGCAAAGCAGCCTGTACTCAATATTCAACTTGGCGGGATCACACAAAGTAGGTGCTTGGATAGAAATAAACGGGGATGGATATACACCAAACATTGTTTACACCGAGGTGTTCAGAAATCGTCCCGCTTATTGTAACCAAGGCTGCTGCCTTTCTATACAATTTTCCAAGTGTGTGTGTTTTGGGGGTGGGGGTGGGGGATGGGGGGGGTTCTGGTACTACGGGCTCACTGAAATATAACACACCTTAATTTTCTTGAGTTGCTATTAGGGCTTGTCTGTCACCCCTCATGAGCTACACCCGCATGGGCACCAAAGAATGACAACGACAAAGACTGGCAAGAGATGGATCCCCAATTTCGCTTGAATACAAGGGTGACAGCGACCGCGAACAGTAAAGCGCACCCGTCGGGTTTCGGAACCGGCACCTTAGTCATTCGAGGAGTTCTAGCATTGAGCCATTTGTCGAAACGGAGATCACTTGAACACAGCAGTTTTTTTGTTTTTGAAGGGACTCTCACCCCAGGAGGTGGGTCTCCCGACACAAACCAGCGACCCCGAGGATTCAGTTCGAATGGCGTTGCCACTCCTACAAAAGGGTAGGCGAACTGAGGGTCGATGTGGCAGCAAGTCCGTCCATGGCAGCCTTGTATACGGTATGTGCAAAAGTCACCGTACCAATATTTGTATTAGCACATCAGTGTGAGGCATTATTTCTGAATGTGCCATGTTTGTCAAAGGCAGAGGTAGGAATACCAGTCCAGTGTTGCACACAATGAACAGCAGCGAGATGTATTACGCGTCAACATTATATCTGAGTGGCTATATCTGACATTACCATAGTTGAGCGGCAGTTTGTAATAAGGCAAAAAACCGTGGTTGGCTGCAGAAAAATTAGCGACCCACTTGTGCACTGGCCTTCCTTCCAGCCCCGTCTTCATTCAGGCCCCTCTCCTTCCAGGTCAAGCATCGAGTGTTGTCTTCAACGGCCTTGCATGCACTCTTGCAAACCAGCCTCCACGTGCCGCGTGCCTTAGAGCCAATGCAGCAGATCGGTTTGGCAAATCCACAGCGCAACATTTTGGGACAAGTCGAGCAATCCTGCCGATCTGGGTCGGCAGTTGCGCAGCCTGGATCGGCCTGGATCTGCGAATCCGCTTATCTGACTTCGATACTGAGAAATTGCTTGTGAAAATTACAGGCGCTAAACAGAATTACAGATCCCTGAACAAATGGCCTCTGGTACGCAGATGAAGGAGAAATTTATCACTCCCGAGACACGCAGTATTGGATTGATACGTTCTGTCAATTGACGTCCTGTCAATTGTAGTCATGTACTCATGTCAACTGTGGAAGCTGATTTTCAACCGTGGTTTAGTAGACTAAATAATATATATTGTTATATATTTTATTGTTATCAAGACTTGGCAGTTAGTTTGGTCCCCACGAAGAGAATCCCGTTGATTTCTATATTCGGTGGTCCTGGAAATCCCAAACGATGGTCCGAAAATGGGCAGGGTTTAGTCCCTACGAAGATAAATCCTCGGTTTCGCTGGTTTGTGTCGGGAGACACACCTCCTGGGGTAAAATACCTAAGATGATTAGACAACTTATATAAACTAGAGGTGACCGCCCGCGGTCACCTATCGCACGGTCGTGGTTTCGTGGGTCTGTGTCTCGGTCTGGGTCTGTGCCTCGGTCTGGGTTTTGGTCTGGGTCTGTGTATCGGTCTGGGTCTGGGCGGGTCTCGGTCTGGGTCTCGGTCTCGATCTGGGTCTCGGTCTCGATCTGGGTCTCGGTCTCGGTCTCGATCTGGTTCTGGGTCTCGGTCAGAGGGGTCTCGGTCTGGGTCTCGGTCTCGGTCTTCTGCGTCTCGAAGCTTCCATTCGGCATCCGCTGGTCATGCGCAACGCCGGCTGGCGTCGCCCGAGGGCGCTCACGGGCGCAGAACCCTTAGGTTAAATTGCTCCTCCTCCTCCTCCTCCTCCGCCAGTGTGACCGGTGTAACCGTGGTGTCTCAGCTTAGTTGAGGGCGGTAAACAAAAACAAAAACAACTAGGAGCTTGCCACATGTGACAATTGTTTACAGGGATCTGAAAGTCTTATACCGGTACCTGCAGGTGCATGCAACAGCAAACACATACACTCATAAAGTACTGAATTGTTCAAGGGGACGTGGCGTGTTTAACTACTAGCAGGGATCAGAGGTTCAAAGAACAGCAGGGAAAACTGAGCAAAGATCGAGCCCACAAAACTGCGCAGTTGGCGACAGCTGGCCCACCAGGTCAGCAGTTCAGCACCAGAGCGACTGGCTCTCCCGCAACGAACTTTCCTCCGAACTTGATGCTGCGCGATGCATCCAATCCAATCAATCAATCAATACCTCGATTAATTGACCTCCTTATGGTGCCCACGATATGTTGATTCTAGCTGGCGCCGTCAACGGCATTTTATCCCATGTCCCTCTGCTCGCATGATCTAAACTTTTCGCCCCTTCCCCATGCCACACTTCGTGCACGATCGGAACCCACTCGTCGTCCTCCTCGTACCTATCTATTATCTATGATCTGAACCCTCTCCCCGCTCCCATGTTGGCGCTGACGCATGATCAGAACCTGTCATCTCCCACATAGCGGTCATGCATGATCTAAATCCCCTACTAATTTCCATGGCCTGCGCTAGCAAGCACCGAGAAGCAGTGTGGGAGAAGCTTCGAGGATTTGTGATCTGCCTGCATGGGCACCAGGTGGCTTTGGACAGCATCCGCCGCCCCCAGTCCCAGCTCACTGCTCCCCATGGCATGCATGTGCATGTAGAGGCCACAGCAGGGTCGGGAAGCGCCAGCTGGGCGTCTAAGGGGGCCTTGGACACAGCTGGATGTAAACTGTGTGCCTTAGAATCTCCATGCAGTAACGTACCCCACCGTGTGACAGGTGTCAGTCATGGTGTGCACCGCATTCCCACAAGTGCAGCTAAGCCTTTATCACCTCTTGATCAGTTGCATGTAGCCGATGACAGGCATGTAGCTGAGCACTCGCTTGTAGATGAGCCCTTTCTGGGCTCCCTGGCTCCCATGGCCCCTGCACAGCCTCCAGCCTGGCGGTTCCCCAACCAACACAACCGCTTCCACTGTCACCCATTCCCCTACAGCGTACAGCCTATTCAGCTACAGCACAGCTTCAACCCAACATATGAAAATGTACGACGCAGCTTCCACTCTACTTCTGAGGTGCAGCATGCTTGGGGCAGGAATTCTCCCACCAGCAATATGAGTGGGAGGGGCGGTGGCAGTCATAACGATGGACATGGTGTTGGTGATGTTGGTGGCGGCCATGGTAGTGGCAGTGGCGGTGCTGATGGTGCTAGTGGCAGCTTTGGCCGTGGTGGTGGCGGCAGAGGTGGTGATCGTGGTGGTTCTGGCCGTGGTGGTGATCGTGGCGGCTTTGGTCGTGGTCGTGGTGATGGCGGCAGTGGTGGTGATCGTGGCGGTTTTGGCCGTGGTCGTGGTGATGGCGGCAGTGGTGGTGATCGTGGCGGTTTTGGCCGTGGTCGTGGTGGCGGCAGTGAAAGAGAGAATCTGCCTCGGAGTAAGCCTGTGGTGGATGAGGCACACCGTACAAGTGGCGCAAGAGATCGCCTCCCCAGGGTGGAGGGTGAGCATAAGGATGCAGGCCATGGAGAGTGGATTGGTGGAGGAGATCCCCCGTCTGGCAAAAGGCGTGTACAAGATGGGGCGAGCCCAGCAGGCAGTAGCAGAGATCATGGGCTTCGGAGCAAGCAGGTGCAGGAAGAGGCAGGCCATATGGGTGGTGCACGAGAATGGACGCCTTTGAGGCAGGCTCCCAGACCGGAGATGGAACAAACCGGAAAGGTAGGATTGGGTCTGCTATAGCATGTGGTCGATGAATTACACCCATGCTTGTTATTGGTATTCGCGTGTTAAAGTAAATACATAGGACGTCTTATTACCAGGCGTGAGGTCGAGGGGGGCAGCCTGTTTCCTTGCACTGGGGCCTGAAAGTTTTGGGCTTGACCCAGTGGCTCGCAAAAAGGAGCTTGATGGAAGATTCTACTCCCCCCCCCCCCCCCCTCCCCCCCCCCCCCCACACACACACACACTCACACTGACATAAAACACACACAAACACACACACACACACACACACACACACACACACATACACACACACACACACCTACACACACACACACACACACACACACACACATACACATACACACACACACACACACACACACACACACACACACACACACACACACACACACACACACACACACATACACATACACACACACACACACACACACACACACACACACACACATACACATACACACACACACACACACACACACACACACACACACGCACACACACACACACATACACACACACACGCCCTGATTTCAGATGGATCCAGCATTGTTGACTTCGGAGCTCAAAGAAGCCCCAACCCTAGAGGCGTTGGACAGCCTGGCAAGCAACCATACCCTGAACCCTATCCATGTGTCAGCCCTAGCTACTCGAGCCGCTGCCCTGGGAATGCGTCTTGATCAGCGTTATCAGGCGACAGCGATCCTAGATAGGCACTGCGTTAAGCTGGCATATATGGCAGGCCCCAAAGGGAGGAGCTCACCTCAGAACTATTCGGAAGGTTCTATTCGTATGGGAGGCCGTGCTTCAGCAAGGGAGGAACATGCATGGACTTTCAGGTAAGCTTTGTGTATTGCATTTATTGATCTGTTTTTGAGGGGTGGGCGGATATTTGGGACAATATTTGGATGATATTTGAGGGGTGGGAGGCCGTGCTTCAGCAAGGGAGGAACATGCATGGACCTTCAGGTAAGCTGTGTGTATGGCATTTCTTTCATCTATTGTTGAGGGGTGGGTGGATATTTTGGACAATATTTGGACGATATTTTGATGATATTTGAGGGATGGGAGGCCGTGCTTCAGCAAGGGAGGAAAATGCATGGACCTTCAGACAAGTTCTGTGTATGCATAAATACATAAATGAATGGCTTGATAAATGGCATGTCTTGTGCCCCCTTTTTCGAGGCTTGAGGTTGAGTGGGCCGTTTGCTTGCACTGAGACCTTCTTATACTTGGTTGTATAGCTTCAGCCAGTAATTTGGCTGCTCGCCGTCTTGGGCAGAAAATCAATTATTACCAGGAAAAATCATGTCCGTTGACAATTGTGCTGCTCGCCGAGACGTTCAGACATGTTTTGTGTATGGCAGATCTTCCAACTAATATTGAGGGGTGGGTCAGGGTGGGTGTATATATGGGACAATATTTTGGATGGTATTTGAGGGATGGGAGGGCGAGCTTTAGGAAGGGACGCCCTCGCCAAGACCATCAGGCTAGTTCTTTGTATGGCACTTCTTTCAACAATTGTTGAGGCGTGGGTGGATATTATGAAGATATTTTGACCATATTGGGGACGATATTTTGATTGTATTGGGAACGATATTTTGATGATATTTGGGACGATATTTTGATGATATTTGGGATGATATTTGGACGGTATTTTGGGCGATATTTGGACGGTTTTGTGAGACGATATTTGATGATATTTGTTGCGATATTTGGCCGGTATTCGGGACAATATTTTAGGGGTAATCAGGACGATATTATAATGATATTTGGGATGATATTTGGACGAGATTTTGACGATATCTGAGGGGTATTTGGCTTGCCAAGCCTCCCCCATAGCCTTCCTTGTCGGCGGCGAGCAGTTGCTTCTAGGCAACTCCCTGAGCCAGCTACTGGGCTAAGCCCCAAGGTTTTGATAGTACTGGAAAGTTTATTCTGTCAGCGTCCAGGTGCACTATCTTGCTTTAGGTTTGGCTGGGTAGTAAGCCAGGGGAGCTGCCTAGAAGCTGCTGCTCATGGCTGAAAATAAAGATATGGCCCTTAGTCTCCTGAGACAGTCCCCTAGCATCCGTCTCAGTTTTAGTTTTTGCGATGCGTCTCAAGTTGAGCGCCTCTAAGCGACCTCAGTGTGACAAGCTTCCCCCCAAACGTTGCGCCAGTCCCCTAGCATCGCGTGAAGAATAACGTGTCTTACAGAAAGAATAACTTACATAACGTGCTGCAACTTGCTATAACTTGCTTTTACGTGCTGTAACGTCTGTTTCTGTTTCCAAAGTGATCAGCCTCGGTTTTATGTTTTGGGTAGCAGCTCAAATTGAGCGCCTCGATGCAACCCCAGTGCGACAAGCTTCCCTCCAAACGTTGCGCCAGTCCCCTAGCATCGCGTGAAGAATAACGTGTCTCAGAGAAAGATTAACTTACATAACGTGCTGCAACTTGCTATAACTTGCTTTTACGTGCTGTAACGTCTGTTTCTGTTTCCAAAGTGATCAGCCTCGGTTTTATGTTTTGGGTAGCAGCTCAAATTGAGCGCCTCGATGCAACCCCAGTGCGACAAGCTTCCCTCCAAACGTTGCGCCAGTCCCCTAGCATCGCGTGAAGAATAACGTGTCTCAGAGAAAGAATAACTTACATAACGTGCTGCAACTTGCTATAACTTGCTTTTACGTGCTGTAACGTCTGTTTCTGTTTCCAAAGTGATCAGCCTCGGTTTTATGTTTTGGGTAGCAGCTCAAATTGAGCGCCTCGATGCAACCCCAGTGCGACAAGCTTCCCTCCAAACGTTGCGCCAGTCCCCTAGCATCGCGTGAAGAATAACGTGTCTCAGAGAAAGAATAACTTACATAACGTGCTGCAACTTGCTATAACTTGCTTTTACGTGCTGTAACGTCTGTTTCTGTTTCCAAAGTGATCAGCCTCGGTTTTATGTTTTGGGTAGCAGCTCAAATTGAGCGCCTCGATGCAACCCCAGTGCGACAAGCTTCCCTCCAAACCCTGCGCCAGTCCTCTAGCATCGTGTGAAGAATAACGTGTCTCAGAGAAAGAATAGCGTAGACATCGTGCTGCAACGTGCTATAACTTGCTTTTATGTGCTGTAACGTATGTTTCTGTTTCTATAGTGATCAGCCTCGGTTTTAGTTTTGTTGGGAAGCGTCTCAAATTGAGCGCCTTGGTGCGACCCCAGTGTGACAAGCTGCCCCCCAAAACCTGCGGAGAAAAAAGAGCGGGGATTTAGGGGGCCATTTCTGACTAGTTTAGCACGACCCATGCAGGGACGGAACTGCGACGGAATCTCGTGGCGTTGTTGAAAATAAACAGAGCCTAGCCTTGTCCTAGACCAGGGGATCCTCGTCTGCCTGTTCAACACACCAATGGGGGGCCTCAATTGTACTGCATGCAATTAATAAAATGTCCCCACCCTTACACTTTACCCTTAGGGAGCTTGCAGATGTGATGTGGGCTCATGGTCTCCTCGGCCACCCCCCTAGCAAGGACCTCAACAAGGAGGTACTCGCACGCCTGTTCAGTACACCAATGGAGGGCCTCAATCGTAATGCTCCAGCAGGCAGTACTGCTCCCGACCTCACGTACTTTGAACCAACCTCAACAGCTACATCCGCACCTCGGCAAGAGCAAACCATGACAGCAGCAACAGCAGCAATCGTAGGAGCCTCATCAGCCTCCTCCTCATCATCATCATCAGCAGCAGCAGTATCCTCATCATCAGCAGCAGCAGAAGCAGAAGCAGCAGCAGCAGTAACAAGAGAAACATCATCGTCATCAGGAGCAGCACCAGGAACTGCAGCGTTGACGTCAACAGGAAATGGGTCGGTGGTGATGCCTCTTATCTTCAAGGCCCCAAGCCGAGACTTAGCCAAGATCTCCCTTGCCCTCGCCCTCATTGGGGAAGGTGCAGACAGGTGATCAAGGGAAGAGTGAGGGGGAAAAGTGCTGGGGCAGGGGCAGGGGTAGGGGCAGGGGGTGGGGGTGGGCGTGGGATGTCTCCCTAGGCTCCACGCCGGGACCTAGCCAAGATCTCCCTTGCCCTAGCCCTCATTGGGTAAGGTGCAGACAGGTGATCAAGGGAAGAGTGAGGGGGAGAAGGGCAGGTGCTGGGGCAGGGGTAGGGGTAGAGGGGCAGGGGGTGGGGGTGGGAGTGGGATGTCTCCCTAGGCTCCAAGCTGGGACCTAGCCAAGATCTCCCTTGCCCCCGCCCTCATTGGGGAAGGTGCAGACAGGTGATCAAGGGAAGAGTAAGGGGGAGGAGGGCAGGTGCTGGGGAAGGGGCAGGGGTAGGGGCTGAGGGACAGGGGCAGGGGGTGAGGGTGGGAGTGGGATGTCTCCCTAGGCTCCAAGCTGGGACCTAGCCAAGATATCCCTTGCCCTCGCCCCCATTGGGGAAGGTGCAGACAGGTGATCAGAGTAAGAGTGAGGGGGAGAGGGGCAGGTGCATGTGCTGGGGCAGGGGTAGGGGCAGAGGGACAGGGGAAGGGGGTGGGGGTGGGAGTGGAATGTCTCCCTAGGCTCCACGCCGGGACCTAGCCAAGATCTCCCTTGCCCTAGCCCTCATTGGGGAAGGTGCAGACAGGTGATCAGAGAAAGAGTGAGGTGGAGAGGGGCAGGTGCTGGGAGAGGGCCAATGGGGCAGGGGGACAGGGGGTGGGGGTGGGATGTCTCCCTAGGCTCCAAGCTGAGACTTAGCCAAGATCTCCCTTGCCCCCGCCCTCGTTGAGGAAGATGCAGACAGGTGATCAAGGTAACACACACACACACACACACACAAACATGCTCACACAAACATGCTCACACAAACATGCTCATACAAGCCCTGTCCCTTGATCTGACACACGCATACACACACATGCTCATACACACACTGTCCCCTGATCTCAGACACACACATGCTCAAACACACTCTGTCCCCTGATATCAGTCACACACACACACATACATGCTCAAACACACACTGTCCCCTGATCTCAGACACACACACATACACACACGTGCATATGCACACACTGTCCCCTGGCCTCATACACACACATACACACACATTCTTATACAAGCCCTGTCCCCTGATCTCAGACACACACATGCACAAACTCAAACACACATACACACGCACATGCTCATGCAAGCCCTGTCCCCTGATCTCAGACACACACACGCACACACATACACACACATGCACACATACATACACACACATGCACACACACATGCTCATGCAAACCCTGTCCCCTGATCTCATACATGCACACACACACACACACACACACACACACACACACATACATACATACATACACACTCATGCTCATGCAAGCCCTGCCCCCTGATATCATACATGCACACACACACACACAAACACACACACACACACACACACACACACACACACACACACACACACACACACACACACACACACATACATACACACATACATACACACTCATGCTCATGCAAGCCCTGCCCCCTGATCTCAGACACACACACACACACACTCACACTCACACACACACATACACACTCATGCTCATGCAAGCCCTGCCCCCTGATCTCAGACATAAGTGGGAGCTGATCATGCTGGCAGCTGCAAGGAAGATGGCCAAGTTTGATCCTGCCAGCCTGTCAGCAATGTTAAGGGCACTGGGTACTGTGAAGATTAAAGTGAGTTTAAGTACTGCCAGCCTGTCAGCAATGTTAAGGGCACTGGGTACTGCAAAGATTAAATTGAGTTTGATCCCGCCAGCCTGTCAGCAATGTTCAGGGCACTGGGTACTGTGAAGATTAAGGTGAGTTTGGGTTTTGATCCCGCCAGCCTGTCAGCAATGTTCAGGGCACTGGGTACTGTGAAGATTAAAGTGAGTTTGGGTTTTGATCGTGCCAGCCTGTCAGCAATAAGTCCCCCCCTCCCAACAGCCCCCCCCTCCCAACACGTTCCCCCCTACCAACATGCCCCCCCCCCCCCCCTCACCCTCTCCCCCCCCCGTACCAACACATCCCCCCCTACCCACCACCACCACCACCACCGCGGCCCCCCCCCCCAACACGCCCCCCCTCTTACCAACACGTCCCCCCTACCCACCACCACCACCACCACCACCACCACGGCTCCCCCCACCAACACGCCCCCCCCCCCTCTCTTACCAACACACGTCCCCCCCTACCCACCCACCACCACCACCACCACGCTCCCCCCCCCCCCCCCCCCCCCCCCCCCCCCCTCTTACCAACACGTCCCCCCCTACCCACCACCACCACACCAACACCAACACCACCACGGCTCCCCCCACCAACACGCCCCCCCTCTTACCAACACGTCCCCCCCTACCCACCACCACCACGGCTCCCCCCCCCCCCCTCTTACCAACACGTCCCCCCCTACCCACCACCACCACCAACACCAACACCACCACGGCTCCCCCCACCACACGCCCCCCCCTCTTACAACACGTCCCCCCCTACCCACCACCACCACCACCACCACCACGGCTCCCCCCACCAACACGCCCCCCCCTCTTACCAACACGTCCCCCCCTACCCACCACCACCACCCCACCACGGCTCCCCCCACCACACGCCCCCCCTCTTACCAACACGTCCCCCCCTACCCACCACCACCACCACCACCACCAAGACGGCTCCCCCCACCAACACGCCCCCACCAACACCACCACCAACACGTCCCCCCCCTACCCCCCCCCCCCCCCCCCCCTCTTACCAACACATCCCCCCCTACCCACCAACACCAACACCACCAACACCAACACGGCTCCCCCACCAACACGCCCCCCCCCCCCCCACCAACACGTCCCCCCCCCTACCCACCACCACCACCACCACCACTACCACCACCACCAAGACGGCTCCCCCCACCAACACGCCCCCCCCCCCCCTCTTACCAACACGTCCCCCCCAACCAACACGTATCCCTGCACTAAAAAAAAAAAAATAATGATCAGGCCTGGTGGGGCCTGTTATTAAGGGAGCCTCGTCTTCCAGCGGTAGAGAATGGGTTGGTACTTTCCCTGGACAAAGCTACCATGGCGGTTGACAGCGACCCTGCACTAGTCATAGACTGAAAGGATTAGCTTTGATGTGTCAGAGCCGTTAGACCTGTTGAGTGGATGGTCTCTCTGGTTCCCCACAGTACTCTGGGGGGGGGGGGGGGGGGGGGGGGGGGGGGGGTAGTGAATGGTTGATCATTTCGCTGGACTGAACAAAGTGCTGGGTTCGAATCCCTACGATAGCGCTTCAGTGTTTGTGGTCTCTGTCAACCTGGTACCTTGGTAGCACTGTCCAGGTAAAGTAGCAGCCTGTTCTCTACCGCCGAAAGACAGGGCTCCTTTAATTCCACGCCCCACCAGGCGTTATCATGACTTTCTGGGGGGGTAGTGATGCAACGTGAAAGAGGATATCAATTCCTGTCAGATGAGCTAACTTACAGTTAATTTCGTGGGGTCCCCTCCCCCACTTCCAACACGTACTTTGCTCTACTCCCTCAGGCCCTGTGTTCTTCACCAGTCCTAGACTAGAAAGATTATAGCTGATTTTGCAGGGCCCTTCGACCTCTTGAGTTGATGGTTTCTCTGGTTCTCCACAGTACTCTGGGGGGGGGGGGGGGGGGGGGGGGGGGGGGGGGGGATAGTGATGGAACATGAAAGAGGATATCAATTCCTGTCAGATGAGCTAACTTACAGCTAATTTCGTGGGGTCCCCTCCCCCACTTCCAACACGTACTTTGCTCTACTCCCTCAGGCCCTGTGTTCTTCACCAGTCCTAGACTAGAAAGATTATAGCTGATTTGGCAGGGCCCTTAGACCTCTTGAGTTGATGGTTTCTCTGGTTCTCCACAGTACTCTGGGGGGGGGGGGGGGGGGGGGGGATAGTGATGGAACATGAAAGAGGATATCAATTCCTATCAGATGAGCTAACTCACAGTTAATTTTGAGTGATCCCCTGCCCCCCTAGCACATGTGCTGTTCTGTACTCTCTCAGGCCCTGTGTTCTTCACTAGACTTATACTGGAAGGATTGGATTTGCTTTGGCAGGGCCGGTAGACCTCTGGAGTAGATGGTTTCTCTGCTTCCCCACAGTAATCTGGGGGGTTGGTGATAGTTGATCATTCCGCTGGACTGAAGAAAGGGGTTAGTGATGCAATGTGAAAAAGGAGATCAATTGCTGTCAGATGAGCTAATATCCAGTTAATTTCGTGGGGACCCCTCCCCCCCTTCTAACATATACTTTGCTCTAATCTCCCAGGCCCTGTGTTCTTCGAAGGCAGACCGCACCCTCCACACCCATACACTCACACCCACACACCCATACATATACCCAAACCCAAACACCCACACACCCACAACCACATACCCAAACCCAAACACCCACACACACTCCCCCCCACACACACCCACACACCCACCCACCCACCCATACACACACCCCCCCCCCCCCCACACCCACACCCACACACCCCCAGCCACACCCACAGACATCGCCACACCCACACACACACTGTCTTAGGCCCTTTGTTCTGCGAAGGCAGACCGTACCCTCCACACCCACAACCACCCACCCCTCCATACATACACATATCCCCCCCCCAACACACACACCCCCCCCAACACACCCCCACAAACTTGAACAGCCACACACACAGACATCGCCACACACCCACACACACCCACTCTCCCAGGCCATGTGTTCTTCAAAGGAAGACCGCACCTCACACACACACACACATACACATACACATAAGTCAACCAAACCCAACACCCCCCCACACCCGCACACTCACATTCCCCCCCCCCACACCCACACCCACACCCACACCCACACCCACACCCACACCCACACCCCACACCCACACACCCACACCCATACACACCCAAACCCACATACACACATACCCCCCCCCCCCCACAACAGCACACACACACACACACACACACACCACACACACACACACATACACATACACATACACATAAGCCAACCAAAACCAACACCCCCCACACACACACACTCACCACTCCCCCCCCCCCCCCCCCCCCCCCCCCCCCCACACACACACACACACACACACACAACACACACACACACACTCACCACACACATACATTCACACATACCAATACACTTACACATACACATACACATACACATACACATACACATACACATACACATACACATACACAAAACCCAAACACCCACACAAACACACACACACCCCCCCCCCCACACACCACACCACACCACATATACACCTACCCCCCCCCCCCACACACACACACCCACAACCCACACACCCACACACCCACACACACATGAGCAGCCACACACACAGACATCGCCACACACATCTGAACAGCCACACACACACAGACATCGCCTCACACCCACACACACCCCACACACACCCACTCCCCCAGGCCGTGTGTTCTTCACAGGAGGACAGTACCCTCCTGTCTGAGCTGGTATGGGGCGCAGCCCTCCCTATCTTCAAGCTGCCTGTTTCTAGCATGCCTTGTCCAATAGTCCCCCCCGTCCCAAGACGCCCCCCCTCCCAACACGCCCCCCCCTCCCAACACGCCCCACCCCTCCAAACACGCCTGCCCCTCCCAGTAGTCCCCCCCTTCTAACATATACTGTGCTCTACTCTACCAGGCCCTGTCTTCTTCAAAAGCAGACCGTACCCTCCTGTCTGAGCTGGTGTTGGGCGCAGCCCTCCACATGAAGGAACATTTGAGTGACTTTAGTGACTCAGATCTAACGACTACTGCCAAGGCCTTGCTTAAACTGATGAAGCTCACTGAGGACAGTAGGCTGTTTCAGGAGGCTGCGTATCTGAGTTTGATGACGCAGGTAAGGGGTAGTCGTTTTTTTTGCGGAGCCCCCCCTTCTGGGGGGCGGGAAACCCCAGAGTCACCCCTGTTGTCCTGTTTTATGTCTGTCTGTCGTGTTGTCCGCATGTGATCTTGGCCCTTACTGGCCCCTGGCCCTGTCCTAAACCCCACACCCCAAAAAAACAGAATATATGTACATAAAATAAATAAATAATCATACAACAATATGAAGAAAGAAAATAAATAATATAAAGAATCATAAATACTCGTAAATAATCAGAAAACGAAATAAATGAAATACATAAATATAGTGATCACATCGTAGTTGAGCAGGCGTCTGTCCATCTATGGGATCCGCCGAACGCTCGTCGTCCTGATGCGAAGCGCCCGAACAAATAACATGCATGTCATCAACCCTCAAGGTATTGCTATGCAGGATTTAGTGAACCCCAGAGCCGAGGCCTGCGCCGACACAGTCCTTCAAGGCAGCTCACAAACCACAAACATTTAGGAGGAAGAAAAATTAACGTGGACTAAACACCACCATACAGGTTAAAGTAATAAACCAAAATACCATACGGGGGAGAGATAAGGCACTACCCTCATAATAAGAGTCACTAGATAGAGTCGAAGAAGGGGAATTCTCAATAGAGAGTGTGCGGAAAGATGAGAGAGGAACATAAATCAAGATAGTAAAGAGTGTAATCAACATGTGTAATGAGGGGAGACTGGGCGAAATACACTCTAGTATCTGAAAATATAACAAGAAAAAGCAACAGTAAGATAGACTGCTAGTAATATAAGCTCATCAGCCAACATATAGAACCACAGCGATATAGGAGAGATGATAATGCACACCAGATCACAGGATAACAAGGGACTAATAGAGCACCAGAAAAGACAAGCCAAGAAGATTAACGAGACAACGACACAACTCATAGAATACAGAGAGGAAGGAGACTATAAAAGCACAATAATAAAAGCACTATGGGTGCTGGGAAAAGAAGCATAGAATGAAACGAGCGTAAAGAAAAAACCTCAACATCGAAACGAATAAAAAAGGGAATAAGCTACAACAAGATCGAGCGAGGTGGAAATTAAGGAAGAGATGCGAAGGATGCGTAAGGAAGATAGGAGGTAGGAGGAGGAAGAGGAACTAGAGAGTCGTATAGGGGACTGTATAGTAGACAATAACAGGGTTACACCAAGGAAAGAGACATGCCTCAGCACGGAGACACTGGAGACCTGAGTGTAGGCAGGGGGATAAGAAAGGGAGAGGTAATCGAACAATAACTGAGGAGAAAAGAAGAAAGAGAAGAAAGAGAGTGGATGCAGAAAATATCAAGAAAAAGGGGGAGGGGAGGAGGGGGGAGGAGAGAGGAGAGAGAGGGAGTAGGGGGGAGGAGGGAGGGAAGATAGGAATAGAGATTAGTAAGATAGGAAGTGAAAGATATATTATATAGTAGATACAGTATAGATTCGCGATTATATAGATATATATAATAGATGCCATAATCTCGTATATATATAGATATAGTATATATTGACATTAGGACGACGGAGGGGTGCTGAGCAAGCAAGAAAGTTGACGACGCACCCATTGTACGGAATGTGGGGGGTATATTGACCCGGGGACCCCCCCCCCCCCCCCCCCCACCGGGACCCTATCCCTCCCGCCCCTGTGGTAGAGAAACCCTCCCTACAAAATACAGTGAACACAGCGCAGAACCCAGAGAAAAACAAGAGATGGGGGCGCTGAGCTGCAGCCGCATACAGCCAATAGCCTATGGCCAACCATACACCAAACGGTCATACAACTGATCAAAGGTTGGACTAAGTTTCAAGGGCAGGATTTTACACTGCTTGACTATCCGCAGTCGCCGCACCCGAGAGATCACGAGGGAGGGAAATACGGCAGCGCTGGTATCGGGCTGTAGCGACTGGAGGATCAGCAGTATCAGGCGGCATCGACTCACCTTTGGAACGGGAGCCTATAGGCTGCCGGGGGGGGGGGTGGGGGCCGGAGGGAGGGGGTTGGGGCGGAGTGGGTGGGGTGTGGTGGGGGGGGGGGGGGGGAGAGAGAGTGGCCACTGCGTTCACACCACTCGTAGGGACCAGGTTTGTTCAGACGCCATGTCCAACACGAAGCGGGCGGGCGCGCGCGCCTGGTGGGTTTCCGATGGGCGGGCCGCCCAGCCTGGGTCCAGCCTGGCGTCAGCCTGGATGACTCCGAATCCACCTATTACACCGGCGTGTATCTACTAACGAATGCAGATTCGCACTCCTCTCGTTGAACGTAATCATTGGTGTACCGCACCGCGAAAATTCGCACTGGCAAGAAAGTTACACGAGGTACAAATAAAATTGGGAAAACGGTCGGACCCCCCCTCCCCCCCCCCCCCCCCCCCCCCCCCCCTTGTATCTCGGCCGCCCGTGGGTGTATCGACATGATTTTTTGTGTATCGACTATTGCTCGCGGTTCTCTATCCATATCGAACGTGCGGTACAAAATCTTTTTCCTTGCCCCCCCCCCTCGTATATATATATATATATATATATATATATATAGATATATATATATATTATATATATATAATATATATAAATGAATTATATATGGGGTCGCATCCTTAGGTGAGCAAGCGTCTCTCCAGCATGGATCCCAAGGTGGTGATGGAGAACCCAAAAATGCAGAACCCCAAATGCAAGTCATCGAAACCGTCAAATGTATGCTATGGCATGTTACGCCCCCCCCCCCCCCCCCCCCCCCCCCCCCCCCCCCCCCCCCCCCCCCCTCCCCCCAACAACAAATACATATATATAAAATAATGAATTATGTATACGTCGCATCCTTAGGTGAGCAAGCCTCTCTCCAGCATGGATCCCAAGGTCCATGCTGGAGAACCTAAAAATGGAGAACCCCAAAATGCATGTCATAAAACCCTCAAATGTATGCTATGGCAGGTTATGGACCCCCCCCCTTCCCCCCTCCCCCCAACAATAAATATATATATATACATATATATAAAAAATGAATTATATACGGGTCGCATCCTTAGGTGAGCAAGCGTATGTCCAGCATGGATCCCAAGGTGGTGATGGAACTGATGTTGGTGCTAGCTAAAGCTGGGGAGGGCACGGCCTGCCCGCAGCTGCAGCGTATTTCAGCCAAGGCCCTGAAGAGGGCTTTGCCCAGTCTGGCAGCCTCAGGGCCGCAAGCCATAGCTGGCGCTGTGACCCGGATTCACAAACTGAGGGGAGTGGACCCTGGTAAGATGCGGGGCACTGTATTTATTGAAGTGGGGTCTGGATGGAAATATCTTGTACACAATAATTGTATTTATTATTGTATTTATTTTATTATATTCTTTTATTTTATTTACAAGGGGGGGGGGGGCAAAAACAAAAGTGAAAGACCCCATCCCAAAAATGTGCTGAGGCACCCTTCCGCAGACCCCCCCCCCCCCCCCCCCCCCCCGGCTCCGGAACCCACTGCACAGTCACTATCTCAGCCACCACTTAGTGTAATGGTGTCTAATTAGGCTCATTTTACAGGGTTTCAAAGGCCTATCCTTTGAACGTTGGTCTAGAGACCATTGGGGATGTTTGAAACATAGAAAATCATCATCATCAATGTTCCATTGTTTGGTGGGGGTTGTGGGTCAGGGTCCCTTGGCCCCTAATGTGCTCACCTTCAATATTCTTCAATAATCAGGCCTTCAATCCAAGCTTCAATCAGGCATTTAATAATCAGCGAAGCACGCATGAGAATTCTGAAGGCGCTCTAAGTTTCCGTGGTTGCCGCTAAGCAATTGTTTACCTCACTTGTCGCAGGTAGTGCCCTTTTATTGTGGGTCCATCGAATAACATCAACTTGCACGAGTCACCAGAACGAAAACAGACGCACAGTGACGTGAAGGGAAAAAGAAGAATGAGGTCTCGCTCTGTGCGTCGTTGTACAAGTGTTGGTTAGGGCGTTGTGTGTGGAGAGAGAGAGAGAGAGAGAGAGAGAGAGAGAGAGAGAGACCCTGGATCCCCCCCCCCCCCCACCCCATGTGCCCTGGGCAAAATATGTGGTGGGTCTCTCCCCCAATAGCATTTTTGGGCTGGTATTTAGTAGAGGAACACCCTAGTTCCACTCCCATGTCATTCTGAGGGCTAGAAAAAGTTACTTTTTTTCTACTGGGCCAAATCAAGAAATAAAACCAGATTCTTCATCCTCTCAATGATATCTACACAGTTGGACGATGGGGTCATTTTGGTTAGAAGTTGCCCCCCCCCTGTTTATTTATTATTTTATTAAAAATGCAATAAGAATCTCACAATCAAATTATCACCATAGCACATCACTGTAGCACAAACTCAGGGCCCCCGTCGGTAAAACATTTGTTTGGGTTTCAGTTCAGAAGTGTTTTTTCTTTTTAGCCCCTCCTGAGATCATGGTCAGGCATATCCCTTTAGCCTATTTGACTACCTCTTGACCGTAACAACATGCATATAGGGCCTGGGTGAGAAGAGTACAGTACATGGTAGGAAGAGCTTTATCTGGTAATATTTCTATGTGTGCAACGTGTCATAAATTGAGCGACATCATGCGATCCCAGTGCGATGCGCTGCCCCCCCAGAACCCCGCGGAGCGCAGAGCTGGGGGGGAGGGGGGGGGGGGGGGGGATTTCTGACTAGTTTAGCCAGACAAGATACAGTGGGATCATCAAGTGCTTGCTAATCCAGCCCCCGTTGACTGTAACAACATACAGTGGGATCATAAAGTATTTGCTAATCCAGCCCCTGTTGATGGTTCAGAATCACTGCTCTGCTCAATTAACTCCCTCTCAACTCTAACTCAACTCTCACTCAACTCCGCTATCTTTTCCTGACTATGTTTCGCCATTCCTTCGCTGCATGGCAACGCATGGTTCTGGCTAAACTAGTCATAAATAGCCCCCCGAACCCCCAGGCTCTGCGCTTCACGCTCTGCGGCGTTCAGGGGCAGCGCGTCATACTGGAATCGCACAGAGTCGCTCAATTTGTGACGCGTCGCACATACAAAAACTACTCAACTCTCACTCAACTCTCACTCAATCCTCACTCAACTCTCACTCAATCCTCACTCAACTCTCACTCAATCCTCACTCAACTCTCACTCAATCCTCACTCAACCATCACTTAACTCTCACTCAACTCCTGCAGCCCTCTTTCGTGACATGACATCAGCGTTCAAAAAATCTCTGAGTATGACTGGCAGTCAGTCCGGCCTGGACCCCCTGCTTGAACCCCGAACCCTGGTGGAGGCACTAGGGTCCCTCATTGAGGCGGGAGAAAAGTACAAGGGGTTATTCCTTGAAGTACAACGCTACCTACTGGTCGAAGACCGCATGGAGGCGTACAACACTATCCACGTAAGTGACTTTTTTGTTTGAAGTACAACGCTACCTACTGGCTGAAGTACTATTCCTTGAAGTGCAACGCTACCTACTGGTCGACGACCGCATGGAGGCGTACAACACCATTGATTTAATTTATAACACCATTGATTTAATTTACAACACCATTGATTTAATTTATAACACTATTGATTTAGGCGTACAACACCATTGATTTAATTTATAACACCATTGATTTAGGCGTACAACACCATTGATTTAATTTACAACACCATTGATTTAATTTATAACACCATTGATTTAGGCGTACAACACCATACCGGTAGATTTAAGTGACTAATTGTTTTTCTTCCGGCCATGCGTCGCCACTGCGTATTCCGTCGTTGCATGGCGACGCATGAGCACCCTGAACCCCCCGGGCTCTGCGCTTTGCCATGCCAAGGCTATGTAACAATCCTGAAATCAAGCTTGAGTATCCCAAGTAGTTACTCAACCTGGACTACAGAAACCAAATAAAAATACCAACCCAGATACAAAACCAATACCAAATACCAAGTACCAATACCAATACCAATACAAAATACGAAACCAATACCAAGTACCAAATACCAATGCAAAACCTAATATAAAATACACAACCAAATATCAAATACCAATGCAAAGCCAAATACAAAAACAAGTACAAAACGAAATACCAAATATCAATGCAAAACCAAATACAAAAACAAATACAAAAACAAATACAAAAACAAATACAAAAACAAATAAAAAAACAAATACCAAATATCAATGCAAAACCAAAACCAATACCAAATACCAAACACCAATGCAAAACCAAATACGAAACCAAAACCAATATCAAATACCAAACACCAATGCAAAACCAAATACAAAACCAATACCAAATACCAAACACCAATGCAAAACCAAATACAAAACCAAATACCAAATACCAAATACCAAATACCAATGCAAAACCAAATACAAAATCAAATTCCATGCATGTGATTCTCATCGATTATCCTGTGATTCTCATCATTCTATTTTTAGTTTCCCGTACTGACATTGGCCTTTTCTCGTCGATTCTCATCAATTTTAGTCGATTCTCATGTGATTCTCATCGATTCTCATGCGATTCTCATCATTCTATTTTTAGTTTCCCGTACTGACATTGGCCTTTTCTCATCGATTTTAATCAATTCTCATGCGATTCTCATTGATTATCCTGCGATTCTCACCATGAAATTTTACTAATTGTTTACTTCAGTTACCTGTACTGACATTGGTCTTTTTTCATCCACAATGCAGCTGTCCCTAATCCTGCGCATGTGCGCTGCAGTACAAGTCCACCCCCCCTTCGTGGAAGCAGTGCTGCAGCACGCCCTAAGGGCGGCAGGCCCCTTCTCTGCTGCAGCCCTCGCCGCCCCTAGGAATCAGATCATGCCAGATGCCTCCAGATCAGATCAGATCGGGTCAGATCTCCCCTTCAGATCAGATCAGGTGGTGGGCTTGCGTGAGTGGGCGCTTCTGATACGAGCAGTCCGGGCAGCGGTAGGTCAACAGCAGAGGGAGTACGAGCAGTACAGACAGAATGAGCAGTACAAGCCGTTGCCTGCATCATCGCAAACTCAACCACCTTTGGCCGCAGCCGACGATCTCACTTTCCTGGACCCGCCAGTTGGCAGAAGTGTGACAGCGACCGCAGCTGCAACAGATAAGACTTCCGGAAGCTTCCAGTCCCCACCCACACTCCCCAATGCCACACTAGAAACCGTCAGGGGCACTATCGCCGCCCTTATCAAGGAACACTGTAAATACCCAAGTCCGGCAGAATACATCAAGCACGTGTTCAGCGCACAGAACTCGTTGGGTACCTTACGAGAGTCACCCGAAGTGTTGGAGAAGGGTTCTACAGATTGGATTGATACTGGTACTGGTGCGGGTGCGGGTTCTGCTACTGGGCCTGCTGCTGCTGGTGCGGGTGCGGGTTCTGCTACTGGGCCTGCTGCTGCTGCTGCGGGTGCGGGTTCTGCTACTGTGCCTGTTGCTGCTGGTGCGGATGCAGGTTCTGCTACTGGGCCTGCTGCTGCTGGAGCCTTGCCCGTGGAAAGAAAAAAGAGCATTCGCAGGAATGCTGAAATGGAGTCTAGAACAGCCCACCATGCGGCGACATCTGTACTCTATGACTTCACCCAGCTTCATTTCTACCCCACTGATGAGTTTGAGTCGCAGGTGGGTACGCTGCTCAGCGTGAAGTTAGCCGAGAACGCAGCATCAATCGGCCCCGCCACCACTGCCAGGCTGGCATACGCCCTAGGCACTACCTGCCAGCACCGCAGCGCCCGCCAGGGAGCCAGGCCAGAGCGGGAGGTGGTTGAGAGGTTGTTACACAGGCAGCTGGGTACTCCGTGGAAGGGACTGTCCACTGACCTCAGGCTGTTGGAGGGGAGGGTGCAACCTACAACCAGGAAGCAACCTGCTACAACCAGGAAGCTACCTGCTACAACCAGGAGTCAGTCTGCTACAACCAGGCTGCAACCTGCAACCTGGACTGCTGATCTGCCTAAGCATGGGCTGGTACACGGATCAGCAGGACCTGAGCAGCCCAGGTCTGCTGATCCGCCACCAGATGAGCGACTTGAGTTGGATCCTGCTGATCTATCACACATGTCCTTCTCTCAAGCTTCCAGGTCACTGGTAGGTCTAGTACAAGTGTACTCCACTGATGTACGACTTTACAACGCTCTACTAGCACTCATGAATTCCCATGCCTCTCCTGGTGGGCCTGCCTCCACACCACCACAGGGTGGGCCTGCCTCCTCACCTTCACAAGGTAGGCCTGCCTCCTCGTCATCAGAGAGTGGGTCTAGCTCCACAAACATAGCGCCAGTGGCTGAAGTAAGGTCTGATCTGTCAAGAGTAGAGGCCCTAGCTGCCTTACAGTCTGTTGAGATTCTGTTCCATAGCTTTGGCATGCCTCCCCCCTCGTCTGGTGACAGCTCAGACAAACTGGCTGCCAGCCTGAATTCGCACACTGCCAGCCTGTCAGAACTGGTGCTGACCCCTTTGACCCCAGAGGCTGTGGTAACCCTAGAGCGTACTGCTTTCCCCCAGGAGTACATGTGCAGTACAGCAGTTTATGAGGAGGTAAGCTCCATGTTGGCCGGCGCTGGCCTTCAATTCATAGCACGAGGTCAACTACCGGGCAGCTCCATGCATGCTGATTTTCTCATCCTAGATGACCAGACTCATCCTACATCCACATCATCAAATCAAAATGAGGGTGTAGGATCTTCCTCATCAGAACAAGCCGAGGCTGAAGGATCCATTTTATCAAATCCCCCGCGCCCTCCCCCTCTAGCAACATGCTTTGTGGATGTCCTGAATCATGACGATTTCACAGCTACCTTCCCCATCAAACCCTTGCCCCACGTCGTGGCTAAGCACAAGCAAGCGTTGCGTCTGGGCCTGAGGGGGGTGGTGCTGCCAGCCCACGTGTGGGAGGGCCTGAACTCACGGGAGAGCAAGAGGCAGTACTTAATGTCCAAGCTGGGTTTGCCAGCTGGAGACGCATGATGTATGGATGTACATTACCGTCCAGTGAGCCTAGCTCCCTGACCGCATCTAACAGGTGGCCAACACCTGCTATGGTGGCTTTCCTTCAGCTATTAGCTACCCACTCGTCAGGGTCTGAGAGGAGCGGGGGGGGGGGGGGGGGGGGGGGGGGGGGGGGGGGGGGGGGGGGGGGGGGGGGGGGGGGGGGGGGGGAGGCACGTGTGGGAGGGCCTGAGCACAAGGGAGAGCAAGAGGCAGTACTTGATGACCAAGCTGGGTAAGCCAGTTGGGGTCGTATGATGTACGTATGTATGTAGTATGATTTACATATGTAGTATGAGGTACGTACGTAGTATGTTTTTATGTACACAGTATGTAGATAGTTCTTTATACGAAGCTAGAAGAACAAGTTATGTGCAGCGTCGCCAGCGACGTTAAAAATTGGCGGAGAGTGTCCGCGACGGAGCAACAGGTGGCAACGGAAGCGAGTTAGTTACGAGTCCGTTGGCTGACGAGTCAGGCTACGTCTCGATCGCCAATCAGACGGACAAATGAGTAAACCTGGGGGCTCCTGCCCCTTTGAAGAGGGGGCTCCGCCAAAAAATGTTACAAGGCATGCAAAAGCTTCTTATATTATAATTCCAAATCTGGCATCAAATTAATGGCTTCTCTTCTATGCTATGGGTTCGTTATATAAAATGTAAGTATGTAATACGCCTACATGTAGGAAATGGCAAAATGATATCAGATGATATCATGTCATCAGTCTGACTAGGCCAAAGTTTCCATGCATATACAATCTCATTTGATGCAATTTGTATGATATGATACTCGCCTTTGGTCAACATCATATGATATGCCGGTCCCAACCTATACGAATAAGAAGAAGAATTGTCACAAGGTTCTATATGCCAGGTTTGCGTCTAACCGTCTGCACATTGCAGCGAACAATTACCCACTGTGCAAGAACTACGGAAACTAGGGGTTTCTAGTGCACATGGAGTGCAGATTAAAACCGGGGAAATCCCAACCTGTGAACTTAGCCCACACATCCATCATGCTCTATTCATTTACCTTGGCCCCCCGAGGTTGATTAATGGTCCAGCCCCCTCCGCAATGTCTTTGGCGGTCACGAGTTTGAGACCAGCTGCCGTAAGAGGCTCAGGGGTGATAGACCATGTACGCCACCTGTAATGGTCTTGGCGGCGGGAGTTTGAGACCTGCTGCCGGAAGAGGCTCAGGGGTGATAGACCATGTAATCATGTATGCCACTCGCTATGTCTTTGGCGGTCAGGAGTTTGAGACCCGCTGCCGGAAGAGGCTCAGGGAGTCAGGGGTGATAGACCATGTATGCCACCTGTAATGGCTTTGGCGGTCAGGAGTTTGGAACCCGCTGCCTGAAGACAGCGGGAGTTTCTAGGGTCCCCAACTATGACGGTATTGTGTTGCTAACACGAAGTTCAACAGCCCCTTGTAATCTTTATTAGCCCCTCTGGCCCTCTCGACAATTTTCTTCCACATGAAGTTGAACTTAAACTTGGCAACATGGCTCCAGCCAGCAATTTGGCTGCTCCGTTTTCGGCAGTAAAAAACAATTGCCAGGGGAAATGTCAACGTGAACATCTTTCTTCCAGTTTTTTTAAGCTGTTAAAGGTATTTCACCCCAGGATCTCGGGCACAAACCAGTAATGGCCTGTTATTATTATTTCTCTTTTTAGTTTGTTTGTTTCTCCAAATATATATTTTCAGTCCAGCAGGAGGATGCGAGACGCCAGAAAAAGTCGGGCCTTAGCTCCTCTGGCCCTCTCGAAATCTTTCTTGCGGGCGATGGCCTATTGTTATTGTGTAATACATTATACATAAATGGTACGCCACGCTAACCACTGTGCAATCCAACCTGGAATAATCAAGAGATAAAAACTCACTGGACCAAAAAATACATTTGGAGAACAAAATTAAAAAACCAATTGAAATTGAAATTGAAATTGAAATTGAAATTGAAATTGTTACATCCATGTTATACAGTTACTCACAGGACGTGAAGTTAAGGACCCCAAAAAACCCAACCATATACCGTAAACACAAAATACGGTAGGTGGTTTCCCCCAGTGCTAGTAAACGGGCTGGCCCCCTCAACCTCACGCCTCGTACGGTAGTCAGGCGCACTATTTTTTCTTTTATTTCTAGACTACCGTTATCAAGATACGTGTTTGATTTCAATTGCAGCTCAGTTGGAATCTGGCATCAATCATTGCTTATTTTGGGGATATGTCGGACAGCTTCCTACCTGATCCATTAACTAGACACAGGGCCAATCCCAAAGCTGCCAGCTGCATTAGAATGCCCAGCATGCCAGCATTAAGACACACTGGCTAGCTCCAGTTTTGGCCCAAGGGTTGGGGGGAGGAGCTGTCAACAAGCTGCTACGCGTAGCCCAACAAGTCCTATGCAGCGTCGCATGCGCTGAAAATTGGCGGAGTGTGTTGGCAACGGAACGAAAGGTGGCAACGATGGAGCTGACCGAAGCGAGTTAGTTATGCGACCGTTGGCACTTGGCTGACGTGTCGGGCTTCAAGTTTTTCGGTCGGACAGACGGACAAATGGGTAACCCTGGGGGCTCCCGCCCCCTTGAAGAGGGGGCTCCGCCCAAAATGAAACGGTGGAATCAATGTTCATCACAGTAGTGTGACCATAGCTTTTCTTGTCAGCTATGTTTTGTTTTGAGAGAAATTGTTACAATGAGTAGAAGACAGTGAAAACAACTGAAAAGTCTGGCGGTACTTAGCAGTACATCGGCGACGCTGCCCCCTAATAGGGCAGTGGCGTCGAGGGCTGCAAGCTAAGCAGTCCTGCAAACCAGATCTAGATGGTAGGACTTGGGAGGGCATAGCACTAGGGCAATGCCGGGCGGTGCCGGTACGTAGCCCTAGCTGGCCTGGGTCAAAGGACTTGGCAGGAAGTTACTGCTGCCAGTCGTAGAACGTAGGGGAGGACGTAACAATAAAGTGATAGAAACTGAAAACAAGGTGGTACTGGCAGCTATGTTTTGTTTTAAATCCCGCCCCTCGTGCACACTGCATTTTGTTCCAACCACAACCAACCAGCCCACCAACCGACCCACCAAACCGGCCCACCAAACCGACCCAACAAACCGACTAAACCGCCATCTCAATTCACCAACGCGGACAGGTAAAATCCCGACCATTCCTTCATCGGTATTTTGACGCCGGTCGAAACTGTGATCTGTCACATGTAGCACGCACATTCCGATCCGTCAGAATACCGACTCGGCGTTTAGATTCCTTCCTTTTTCTACTAGGGAACGTGCGGCTATGCAAACCGATCGTTCAATCCACACTCTCGAAAAATAGAAGAAAAACTCGGCTCGTGTTAACCAGGTAAAATGTCAACCAGGGCATTAGTCACTCCCGCTTTATCTGTCGTCTTTTGAGTTGTATGCTGCATACGAGGTTGTGGCTGTAACCCCTAGCCCTACGCTGTACAACTGCATAGTTGCCTTTCTGTGGTGCTGTCCGGTTTTGGCATCGGCTTGCTGAGCATGTATGTATGTTGCATTGGTGCAGTCCTGGCCCTCTGGGTGTGGCCAACTTTGGCCAAATGGACATGACTACATGAGCACATTACAAAGTCCTTCCTCCTTCTAGCTCGTGACTCTTATCACCACTGACTCCCATGCCTGTCCTATGATTTGCTCCCAGCTTGCAGGTATGTCTCCCTCCCTACTCCTAGTTCTCCTCCAGCTGCACATCTTACTGCTCGGCGTCTTCGGCAGCAGTGAAGTCAAAGATTACGAGACGTACACCACCGGGAGCGAAAACTCCACCTCCTTCGCTGTCAACTTCAAATACAAGGGCGTGAAAATATCCCCCTGGCACAGCATCCCCCTGTACGACCTAGGGACCGAGACCAACGGAACCGAACCCGTCGTTCACTTCGTCTGCGAAATCCCCAAGGAGACGTCGGCCAAGTTTGAATCCCAGCCAGACCTCCTGCTCAACCCCCTCAAGCAGGATATCAAGAACGGCAAGCTGCGCAGCCACCCTTACAACATCCACTGGAACTATGGCTTCTTGCCTCAGACCTGGGAGGACCCTGATTTTGCCCACCCCGGTTTGGAGGGCTATCCGGGAGACAACGACCCCGTTGACGTTGTTGAGGTGGGGAGCGAGAAGAAAAGGGGCGGCGTGTACAAGGTTAAGATTGTCGCGGCTTTGCCCATGCTGGACGAAGGCGAGCTTGACTGGAAGCTGATTGCCATCGACTTGGATAACCCCAAGGCGGATAGCATCAACGATGTAGAGGACATGGAGCGCGAGATGCCCGGGACTCTGGGAGAGATCCGGGAGTGGTTCCGGAGCTACAAGATCCCTAGTGGTGGCTCTGAGACGCAGTTTGGCTACGATGGCGAGTACCTGTCTGCAGCTGAAGCTTACAATGTGATCGAGGAGACCAATGGACTGTACCAGGCCCTGAAGTCGGGATCACGCTTGAATGATGTTAACTATAGCCTCGTATAAATAACACCTATTAGCCTGTACCGAAGAAGGTGCTGGGTTCGAATCCCTACGGGTGTGCTTTGGTGTTCGCAATCTCTGTGAACCGCCATGGTACTAGGAAATTGCTCCAGCACCATCTAGTTAGCAGCTGTTATTAAGTAATGAGAACGCCTGGTTGGGCGTGGTATGAAGGGAGCCCCGTCTTACGGCAGTAGAGCACCGGCTTCTACTTTACCTGGACAGTGCTGCCATGCATGGCGGGTGACAGCGACCGTTTGCGTAAATTACAGCTGCTAGCTAGCTAGATGATGCTGGAACAATGTCTTGGATCTATAATTGTTGTTTTTAAAAGTTTTGAAAGGTATGTCACCCCAGGAGGTGGGTCTCTGACGGTCTGACCTGTGAGGCTATTGTCTACACTGGTTCTGTATGGGCTACGCAGAGCAGCTTCTAGGCAGCTCCCTTTCCCTGTCCTTGAGCTAGCCACCGGTAGTGGGTCTGAAAGCTGATCAGTCAAGCATTTCAATCCAGCTTCAAGCATTGGGTTTGACCCAGTGGCTAGCTGGCTGTTGGAGCTAACGGGAAGCTGCCTCGAGTAGCTCAAAAATGAAACAGTGATTGTCTACCTATGAGACCTAGCTTACGTGTGAGACCTAGCTAGTATGACACAGTAAAAGAAAAAAGCCTTGTGTTTGAATGCTACAGTCCAGAGGTAGCCACTTAGGCTAAAGTCCTGTGTAATACCATCAAAGTATACAAAAAAAGATAACGCCTGAAGGCCGTAGAGGGGCGTGGTGATAAGGGGACCCTCCCGTATGCCACAGTTGGGGAAAATCACCATGGCAATCAAAGTATATGATATACAGTGGGACATTCATTCCGACAACGTGCATCGCTCTTTATAAACTGATTTGTCAATGATATAAAGGCACCCTTGATGCCAGATTCATCATAGTTTTTCTTTTCCGCTACGAGCAGCAGCTTCTAGGCAGCTCCCTGAGCCAGGCACTGGGCTAAGCCCAAAGATTTCCACAGTTCTGGACATCGGACTCTGACAGCTTCCAGACACACTAGGTTGCATTATCATTGGCTGGATTGTCAGTCCGGGGAGCTGCCTAGATGCTGCTGCTTTTAGCTGAAAAGAAAAACACCGAGCTTGATGCATAGGTTAATAACTTGATTACTTCACTACTTGACATGATTCGTGTGTCTACCGCTGTCCAGTCATCTCATTAGTTAGAGCTGTTAGTTCGTTAAGTCGAAGAGTCCGTTGCGTCGCAGGACGCAGGCTATTATATGCAATTGGTTGCATCTCAGGCAGCAGAGCTGGGGGTCCTCCTGGAGTACCCTGGTTGATCGCACTAGGTTTTATACGGGGACGTTATTATTTATTCCTTTGGGGGCTTCCCAACCGGGGTGAAAAAACCCCGTATTAAGCTGCACTGGCGTAATGTGGCTACGATGCCTGCCGGTCAGGCATCGGTGGTAATTCTTTTTACTGAGATGGCCCTACAGTGACTATAGCTAGCTCCGCCGGCTTACGCTATGGTGTCCTTAACTTCACGTCCTGTGAGAACGGTTCTACACGGATGTAATAATTTCAATTTCAATTTCAATTCCTTTGGGGGGTTTCTGTGTAAAGGTCGCAAGGTCAGACTTCACAGGTGTTATTTCTTTTATATACCGCAATACTACATGCCATCTCTTGTAAACCTTGTAACAAAGTCGCAACTTCGCCTTTTTGTTCACTCTTTTTACCTAGTTTGTTGCAGTCCAAGGACTAGTCAATTAGGCTGCAGGTACTCAACCTCAAACACGGTAATCAAGATAATTCTACATTATCCGGAATTCCGGACGGTCTATGAACACTAACAGATCTGGTACCCCCCCCCCCACTCACACACACACTGACACCCATCCACCCACCCACCCACCCACACCCTCAAAACTCGTGTATTTATGTATGTTACAGTCCAGATGTAGTCAAATTAGCTGAAGGGACTTGCCTAACATCGAACTTAAAAAGGGAATTCTGTACCAAGCACCAATTGAAACGACTAGAAGATAATAACAATTAAAAATATTCTGTCAAATAAAACTTGACCATACTCCACTATAGCTCACGACCCCAGAATACTCAGAGGCGACTGAGGTGTCCTCTCTGCCCCTACCGACACTTGAATTGTGTACCACTTGTATTGCCCCTTGTATTGCCAAACTGACCCTCCCCTTCACACATGACTTGTGTACCACCTGTATTGCCAAACTTAGTATTACCAATTACCTATAATTTAAATTACTACGGTAGAGGATAATTGAATAAAAAGCATCTTGTCATGTCATGTCTGGAAAACCAGACAAACTCCACTACTGTTTCATTGTTGGGCTACTCAACACAGCTTCCTGCCAGCTTCAGTAAACAGCCACTGGGTCAAACCCAATGATTGAAGCTGCATTGGAATGCTTGTCATACCACATTTCAGACACACAAGCTGGCTTCAGTTTCAGCTGAAGGAGAAGGAAAGGGAGCTGCCTAGACGCTGCTAAGCGTAGCCCCAAAAAGAAACAGTGGTAGGATAGATCCCCCATGTCATGTATGATAAAATGATCACTAACTGTAGCACGAACTCAAGGCCCCCGTCGGTAAAACGATTGTTTGGGGTTCAGTGCATCAGTGCCTTTTCTCTTTAAGCCCAACCTGTACGGTCGGGCAAGACCCTTTAGCCTATTTGGCCTACCCCTGGACTGTAACAACATACATAGCAACATGCATGTATGGTAAAGCCTGACCCTACCCTGCTAGCTCTAGCTCATGAGTTTTGAACACATAGAGGCGACTGAAGGGTCAACACCTTCCTCCCTCTCTGCCCCTCCCCTCCCACGTGACTCGTGTGCCAGTTGAACTGCCGCAGTGACAACCTGGCGGCGCTCAGCAGGGTTCTGAGCGAGGGTCTTGCTCATGTGTTGTGTGACAGCTTGGACTTGTTGGTAGGTCGCAAACCACAGAGGGTCAGTCAACGGGACACCGGTTTCAACAGGCTGGCATGCTTGTTTCGTCTTGCTGGCAGCCTGGACCTGCAGTAGGTAGGTTACATTGGGTGGTTGGTGTGGGTGGTTGGTGTGGGTGGTTGGTGTGGGTGGGTGGGCGGGTGGTTGTGGGTGGGTGGGTGGGTGGGTGATGTGGGTGATGTGGGTGGGTGATGTGGGTGGGTGGTGTGGGTGGGTGGGTGATCGGGTGGTGTGGGTGGGTGGGTGGGTGATGTGGGTGGGTGGTGTGGGTGGGTGGGTGATTGGGTGGTGTGGGTGGGTGGGTGGGTGATGTGGGGTGGGTGGTGTGGGTGGGTCCGTGGCCGGTGGGTGGGTGGTGATGTGGGTGGGTGATGTGGGGGGTATGTGGGGGTGGTGTGGGTGGGTGGGTGATCAAGTGGTGTGGGTGGGTGGTGTGGGTGGGTGGGTGATAGGGTGTGTGTGGGTGGGTGGGTGGGGTGGGTCGGTGGGTGGGCGGGTGGTGTGGGTGGGTGGGTGGGTGGTGTGGGTGGGTGGGTGGGTGGGTGATGTGGGTGGGTGATGTGGGTGGGTGGGTGGGTGATGTGGGTGGGTGGTGTGGGTGGGTCGGTGGGTGGGTCGGTGGGTGGGCGGGTAGTGTGGGTGGGTGGGTGGGTGATGTGGGTGGGTAATGTGTGTGGTGGTGTGGGCGGGTGGGTGGGTGGGTGGGTGGGAAGTAGAGGGATATATCTAGGGAACGGCAATATGATATCATATGATACCATATGATATCATTTCATCATATGAAATCGAATGCTGCTGGCAGTCTAACTAGGCTAAAGTTACCATTTAAGTACAATGTCATATGATGCAGTGTGTATGATATCATATGATATCATACTCGCCTTTGGTCAGAATCATATGATATGCCCATTATTTCTTTTTTGGGCTACATAGGACAGCTTCCTACCCCTCTACTTGGAGTCCATGTAGTTTGTGCTAAACTGCTGTCAGCTACTAGCTACAAGTGTGACATTGTGTTTGCCGCATCCCTCAACTTGTAGTCCATGTAGTTTGTGCTAAACTGCTGTCAGCTACTAGCTACAAGTGTGACATTGTGTTTGCCGCATCCCTCAACTTGTAGTCCATGTAGTTTGTGCTAAACTGCTGGCAGCTACTAGCTTGAAGTGTGACATTGTGTTTGCCGCATCCCTCAACTTGTAGTCCATGTAGTTTGTGCTAAACTGCTGTCAGCTACTAGCTACAAGCGTGACATTGTGTTGGCCGCACCTCTCTACTTGTAGTCCATGTAGTTTGTGCTAAACTGCTGTCAGCTACTAGCTACAAGCGTGACATTGTGTTCGCCGCATCTCTCTACTTGTAGTCCATGTAGTTTGTGCTAAACTGCTGCCAGCTACTAGCTACAAGTGTGACATTGTGTTCGCCTTATTTCTCTACTTATAGTCCATGTAGTTTGTGCTAAACTGCTGTCAGCTACTAGCTACAAGCGTGACATTGTGTTCGCCGCATCTCTCTACTTGTAGTCCATGTAGTTTGTGCTAAACTGCTGTCAGCTACTAGCTACAAGCGTGACATTGTGTTGGCCGCATCTCTCTACTTGTAGTCCATGTAGTTTGTGCTAAACTGCTGTCAGCTACTAGCTACAAGTGTGACATTGTGTTCGCCTTATTTCTCTACTTATAGTCCATGTAGTTTGTGCTAAACTGCTGTCAGCTACTAGCTACAAGCGTGACATTGTGTTGGCCGCATCTCTCTACTTGTAGTCCATGTAGTTTGTGCTAAACTGCTGTCAGCTACTAGCTACAAGCGTGACATTGTGTTCGCCGCTTCTCCCTACTTATAGTCCATGTAGTTTGTGCTAAACTGCTGTCAGCTACTAGCTACAAGCGTGACATTGTGTTCGCCGCATCTCTCTACTTGTAGTCCATGTAGTTTGTGCTAAACTGCTGTCAGCTACTAGCTACAAGCGTGACATTGTGTTGGCCGCATCTCTCTACTTGTAGTCCATGTAGTTTGTGCTAAACTGCTGTCAGCTACTAGCTACAAGCGTGACATTGTGTTCGCCGCATTTCTCTACTTGTAGTCCATGTAGTTTGTGCTAAACTGCTGTCAGCTACTAGCTACAAGCGTGACATTGTGTTCGCCGCACCTCTCTACTTGTAGTCCATGTAGTTTGTGCTAAACTGCTGTCAGCTACTAGCTACAAGCGTGACATTGTGTTCGCCGCATCTCTCTACTTGTAGTCCATGTAGTTTGTGCTAAACTGCTGTCAGCTACTAGCTACAAGCGTGACATTGTGTTCGCCGCATTTCTCTACTTATAGTCCATGTAGTTTGTGCTAAACTGCTGTCAGCTACTAGCTACAAGCGTGACATTGTGTTTGCCGCATCTCCCTACTTATAGAGTTATAGTCCATGTAGTTTGTGCTAAACTGCTGTCAGATACTAGCTACAAGCGTGACATTGTGTTGGCCGCATCTCCCTACTTGTAGTCCATGTAGTTTGTGCTAAACTGCTGTCAGCTACTAGCTACAAGCGTGACATTGTGTTCGCCGCATCTCCCTACTTATAGTCCATGTAGTTTGTGCTAAACTGCTGTCAGCTACTAGCTACAAGCGTGACATTGTGTTCGCCGCATCTCTCTACTTGAAGTCCATGTAGTTTGTGCTAAACTGCTGTCAGATACTAGCTACAAGCGTGACATTGTGTTCGCCGCTTCTCTCTACTTATAGTCCATGTAGTTTGTGCTAAACTGCTGTCAGCTACTAGCTACAAGCGTGACATTGTGTTGGCCGCATCTCCCTACTTATAGAGTTATAGTCCATGTAGTTTGTGCTAAACTGCTGTCAGCTACTAGCTACAAGCGTGACATTGTGTTCGACGCATCTCTCTACTTGTAGTCCATGTAGTTTGTGCTAAACTGCTGTCAGCTACTAGCTACAAGCGTGACATTGTGTTCGCCGCATTTCTCTACTTATAGTCCATGTAGTTTGTGCTAAACTGCTGTCAGCTACTAGCTACAAGCGTGACATTGTGTTGGCCGCATCTCCCTACTTATAGAGTTATAGTCCATGTAGTTTGTGCTAAACTGCTGTCAGATACTAGCTACAAGCGTGACATTGTGTTTGCCGCATCTCTCTACTTGTAGTCCATGTAGTTTGTGCTAAACTGCTGTCAGCTACTAGCTACAAGCGTGACATTGTGTTTGCCGCACCTCTCTACTTGAAGTCCATGTGGTTTGTGCTAAACTGCTGCCAGCTACTAACTACAGGCGTGACATTGTGTTCGCCGCATCTCTCTATTTGTAGTCCATGTAGCTTGTGCTAAACTGCTGTCAGCTACTAGCTACAAGCGTGACATTGTGTTGGCCGCATCTCTCTACTTGTAGTCCATGTAGTTTGTGCTAAACTGCTGCCAGCTACTAGCTACAAGCGTGACATTGTGTTCGCCGCATTTGTCTACTTGTAGTCCATGTAGTTTGTGCTAAACTGCTGTCAGCTACTAGCTACAAGCGTGACATTGTGTTCGCCGCATCTCCCTACTTGTAGTCCATGTAGTTTGTGCTAAACTGCTGTCAGCTACTAACTACAAGCGTGACATTGTGTTCGCCGCATCTCTCTACTTATAGTCCATGTAGTTTGTGCTAAACTGCTGTCAGCTACTAGCTACAAGCGTGACATTGTGTTCGCCGCATCTCTCTACTTGTAGTCCATGTAGTTTGTGCTAAACTGCTGTCAGCTACTAGCTACAAGCGTGACATTGTGTTCGCCGCATTTCTCTACTTGTAGTCCATGTAGTTTGTGCTAAACTGCTGTCAGCTACTAGCTACAAGCGTGACAGTGTGTTGGCCGCATCTCTCTACTTGTAGTCCATGTAGTTTGTGCTAAACTGCTGTCAGCTACTAGCTACAAGCGTGACATTGTGTTCGCCGCATCTCTCTACTTGTAAACCATGTAGTTTGTGCTAAACTGCTGCCAGCTACTAGCTACAAGCGTGACATTGTGTTGGCCGCATCTCTCTACTTGTAGTCCATGTAGTTTGTGCTAAACTGCTGTCAGCTACTAGCTACAAGCGTGACATTGTGTTCGCCGCATCTCCCTACTTATAGTCCATGTAGTTTGTGCTAAACAGCTGTCAGCTACTAGCAACAAGCGTGACATTGTGTTCGCCGCATCTCTCTACTTGTAGTCCATGTAGTTTGTGCTAAACTGCTGCCAGCTACTAGCTACAAGCGTGACATTGTGTTGGCTGCATCTCTCTACTTGTAGTCCATGTAGTTTGTGCTAAACTGCTGTCAGCTACTAGCTACAAGCGTGACATTGTGTTGGCCGCATCTCCCTACTTATAGTCCATGTAGTTTGTGCTAAACTGCTGTCAGCTACTAGCAACAAGCGTGACATTGTGTTCGCCGCATCTCTCTACTTGTAGTCCATGTAGTTTGTGCTAAACTGCTGTCAGCTACTAGCTACAAGCGTGACATTGTGTTTGCCGCATCTCTCTACTTGTAGTCCATGTAGTTTGTGCTAAACTGCTGTCAGCTACTAGCTACAAGCGTGACATTGTGTTGGCCGCATCTCTCTACTTGTAGTCCATGTAGTTTGTGCTAAACTGCTGTCAGCTACTAGCTACAAGCGTGACATTGTGTTCGCCGCATCTCTCTACTTATAGTCCATGTATTTTGTGCTAAACTGCTGTCAGCTACTAGCCACAAGCGTGACATTGTGTTCGCCGCATCTCTCTACTTGTAGTCCATGTAGTTTGTGCTAAACTGCTGCCAGCTACTAGCTACAACCGTGACATTGTGTTGGCCGCATCTCTCTACTTGTAGTCCATGTAGTTTGTGCTAAACTGCTGTCAGCTACTAGCTACAAGCGTGACATTGTGTTCGCCGCATCTCCCTACTTATAGTCCATGTAGTTTGTGCTAAACTGCTGTCCGCTACTAGCTACAAGTGTGACATTGTGTTCGCCGCATCTCTCTACTTGTAGTCCATGTAGTTTGTGCTAAACTGCTGCCAGCTACTAGCTACAAGCGTGACATTGTGTTGGCCGCATCTCTCTACTTTTAGTCCATATAGTTTGTGCTAAACTGCTGTCAGCTACTAGCTACAAGCGTGACATTGTGTTCGCCGCATCTCCCTACTTATAGTCCATGTAGTTTGTGCTAAACTGCTGTCAGCTACTAGCTACAAGCGTGACATTGTGTTCGCCGCATCTCTCTACTTGTAGTCCATGTAGTTTGTGCTAAACTGCTGTCAGCTACTAGCTACAAGTGTGACATTGTGTTTGCCGCATCTCTCTACTTGTAGTCCATGTAGTTTGTGCTAAACTGCTGCCAGCTACTAGCTACAAGCGTGACATTGTGTTCGCCGCATTTCTCTACTTATAGTCCATGTAGTTTGTGCTAAACTGCTGTCAGCTACTAGCTACAAGCGTGACATTGTGTTGGCCGCATCTCTCTACTTGTAGTCCATGTAGTTTGTGCTAAACTGCTGTCAGCTACTAGCTACAAGCGTGACATTGTGTTCGCCGCATTTCTCTACTTATAGTCCATGTAGTTTGTGCTAAACTGCTGTCAGCTACTAGCTACAAGCGTGACATTGTGTTTGCCGCATCTCTCTACTTGTAGTCCATGTAGTTTGTGCTAAACTGCTGTCAGCTACTCCATTACTTAGACACTGGGTCAATCCCAATTCTGTCAGCTGCATTAGTGTGCCCATCATGTCAGCATTGAGACACACTAGCTAGCTTCAGGCTTGTCCCAAGGGTGGGGGAAGGAGCTGCCTAAAAGCTGTTACGCGTAGCCCAAACATGAATCAGTGGAATCAAAGATAATGATATCGCCCGGTGGGGCGTGGTGTTAAGGGAGCCCGTCGTACGCGGGTGGGGAGCGGTCTCCTAACTCAACTGGACAAGGTACCATCCCGGTTGACAACGACCTGCAACGCTAAGAGCGACCGAAGGGGGAGTCAAACCCCCGACTCTTCATCCTCAAAGTGATCTGGTCTACCACTAGAACATTGTAAATCACTGAAAGGGGCCAGTTGAATCGATGTTCATCACAGGAGTGTGACCATAGCTTTTCTTGTCAGCTATGTTTGTTTTAAATCCCGCCCCTCGTGCACACTGCATTTTGGTCCAACCACAACGCGTAGCCCAAACATGAAACACTGAAATCAATGCTCATCACAGGAGTGTGACCATAGCTTTTCTTGTCAGCTATGTTTGTTTTAAATCCCGCCCCTCGTGCACACTGCATTTTGGTCCATCCACAACCAACCAGCCCACGAACCGACCCACCAAACCGACTAAACCGCCATCTCAATTAATCAACGCGGACAGGTAAAATCTTGACCATTCCTTAAGCGGTATTTTTGACATTTTGGTCCAACCACTACGCGTAGCCCAAACTTGATGAAACAGTGGATATGCCGATCCCCATTAGTATGCAAGGTGCATTCCAGAGGTGACAAAATAGTGTAAAAAGGATTTTACTATCCAAACCCTAAACCCTGCACCCTGGATTGTAACACATATACACATCTTCATGCAGAACAGTAAATATTTATCAAACTTTAGAGACATTGGGTGTTGGTCAAGTCACTTTAAAGACACACTTTCATAACATACAGGTACACTTTCATGACAAAAAAATGTTATTGCGAAGATTTAGAAGCTATCCACCCACCCATCTAAATTGTTATTGCGAAGATTTAGAAGCTATCCACCCACCCATCTAAATTGTTATTGCGAAGATTTAGAAGCTATCCACCCACCCACACATCCCACCCACACATCCCACACACATCCTACCCACCCACCCACCCACCCACACCATTTGCAATCGTGAATGAAGTAAGTAGGGGTGCTTTAATCATTTGTGCTAACAAATAGGCTACTGAACCAGGGTACTTCCATTGACCAAATTGGCCAGCGCTTTAGCGCACTTGAAAACAACAAAACTGCGCTTTGTAGTGCAAAAAGCGCAAAAATTGCTTGCTGCGCCCTCAGGGGGGTGCAAAAAACTGCGCAAAACGCGCAGTGGGGCTCAAAAAGGCAGCGCGCCAGCGTGCAAAAGCGCGTGCTTGGAAGTACCCTGTACTGAACGGATACTATTGGAGTGCTGAACCAGGCTTGCGCTCGAGGGAGATGCTGTTTTTAGTAGTATGCATCATGGGGGGGGGGGGGGGGGGGGGGTCTTAAAGCCATTCTTAAGCTGAGCAATGGGCATAATATTGACAACCCCACTCTCATCACACTCATCACACACTGTCACACACATTCACATGGTCTGAGCCCGTCTAGTGCTTGAGGGAGATGCAGTGTGCATCATGGGAGGGGGGGGGGGGGGGGGGGGGGGGGGGGGTCTTCCAACCATCCTTAAGCTGCGTAATGGGCATTATATTGACAACCCCACTCTCATCACACACAGTCACACACACAGTCACACACATTCGCCTGATCTGAACACGCCTAGTGCATGAGGGAGATGCAGTGTGCATCATGGGGGGGGTCTTCCAACCATTCTTAAGCTCAGTAATGGGCATAATATTGACAACCGTACTCTCATCACACAATCACACAGTCACACACATTTGCATGATCTGAGCTAGCCTATTGCTTGAGGGAGACGCAGTATGCATCATGGCTTTATATAAAATGCATCATGTGATGCATAATGTAATGCATCATGAGCATACTACTGACAACCCTACTCTCATGACACACAGTCACGCATAGTCACACGCTGTCACACACTGGCACACACATTCGCATGGTCTGAACCAGCCTTGTGCTTGAGGGAGTTGCAGCAAGGTCAGTTGGTCCAAGCTGTCAGTTGGTCCAAGCTGTCAGTTGGTTCAAGCTTGAGTGGTTCTTTCATTGGCACTGGATGTTCTTGAGTTGTGCAATTAATTAGCGCTAAATTGGCTGGGATTGTATTGGTTGGCACATAGTGCTCCATATATTGGATAAGCATTGATGGTGTATTTATGTATGCATGTTACAGTCCAGGGGTAGGCCAATTAGGCTAAAGGGACTTGACTACCCGTGACAGGAAGGGCTAACAAAATAAATAAGTGGTGAACCAAACCCCAAACAACCGTTTTACCGACGGGGGCCCTGTCTTCAGGTATGTGTGCCTTTGGGGGGGGCGCGGGGGGGGGGGGGGGGGGGGGGGGGGTAGGGGGAGAGAAAGGAGGTGGATGGGAGGTTAAGGCGAGGGGAGGTAGGGGGGGGGGGGGGGGGGGGGGGATCTGTGTATGCCTTAGGGGGGGGGGGGGGAGGTAGGGGGGGGGGGGGGGGGGGGGGGGAGTCTTAACCCCAAACCCCTTAGGGACCACCCGTGACAGGAAAGGCTAAAAATAGAAAGCACTGATGAACTGACCCCCCAAACAATATTTGTATTAAACCCTGAGTTGGTGCTACAGTGATACTTCATGTTATCGTTATCCCACATGGTGTGTAATTTGTATCGCATTTGTAAGGTACATGAGACCAGCATCTGCCCCTATTGAGTTCCTTCTTATTGCTACCCACCTTGTGATTGAAGGAGATGCAGTATGTATCCTGGCTTGCGCCAAGGTCCAAGCTTGAGTAGTTCTTCATTGGCACTGGATGTTCTTGCAAAAGCATTGATGAGCTGACCCCCAAACAATATTTTAATTGCCGGAGGCCCTGAGTTGGTGCTGCAGTGATACTTGAAGGTACATCCTTTAAGGTACATCCTTTAAGGTACATCATTTAAGGTACATCCTTTAAGGTACATCCTTTAAGGTACATCCTTTAAGGTACATCCTTTAAGGTACATCCTTTAAGGTACATCCTTTAAGGTGCACGAGATCACCATCTGCCCCTACCGAGTTACTTTTGATTGCTACCCACCTTTTGATTGAAGGAGATGCAGTATGTGTCGTGGCTTGCCCCAAGGTCAATGCAATCACCCTCCACCACTCTCAGTTCCGGCATGTATTGCACAGCCTGTGCAGCAAGGGTTTGAGGGATAGGTGTGGGAGATGGATGTTGGATGGGTGTAGGAGGTGCAGTATGTGTCGTGGCTTGCCCCAAGGTCAATGCAATCACCCCTCCACCACTCTCAGTTCCGGCATGTATTGCACAGCCTGTGCAGGAAGGGTTTGAGGGATAGGTGTGGGAGATGGATATTGGATGGGTGTAGGAGATGCAGTGTGTTGTGGCTTGCCCCAAGGTTGATTTGATCACCCTCCACCACTCTCAGTTCCGGCATGTATTGCACAGCCTGTGCAGCAAGGGTTTGAGGGATAGGTGTGGGAGATGGATGTTGGATGGGTGTAGGAGGTGCAGTATGTGTCGTGGCTTGCCCCAAGGTCAATGCAATCATCAATCACCACTCTCAGTTCACGGATGTCTTGCACAGCGTGCAGCAAGGGTTTGAGGGGTAGGTGTGGGAGATGGATATTGGATGGGTGTAGGAGATGCAGGTGGTTGGGTTGCCCCCAAGGTGCATTCGCTCAATTCGTCACTGCAGTTCGCGAGCAGATATGCCACCGCCTGTTGTGGAGCAAGGTTGTGGGGACGCTGTGGGGGTTGGGTGTAGGAAGGGTTTGTGAGATGGGTGTGGGATGGGTGTTGTAGAGAGATGGTGTGGCGGCATGGGTTGGGTAGGAGATGGGGGTTGGGGGGGGTGGAGGGTGTGATGGTGGGTGGTTGGCACGGGTGTGTAGGGGATGGGTGTGGGGTGGGTGTAGGTGGTTTGTGTGTGGAGGTATGGGTTTGTCTTAGCAAGGTGTTTTGGGTGGGCGGAGAGGGGTTGGGGGTGGGGTGTAGGGGGATGGGGGGGTGTAGGGTGGGTGTAGGGGTGAGGGTGTGTAGGGGTGTGGAGTGGGTGTAGGGGTGTGGGGTGGGTGTAGGGGTGTGGAGTGGGTGTAGGGGTGTGGGGTGGGTGTTGTATGGGTGTAGGAGATGGGCGTGGGATGGACATATGTTGCACAGCCTGTGTTGCAAGGTTTTGTGAGATGGGTGTTGGATGTGTGTAGGACATGGGTGTGGGATGTGTGTAGGATGGGTGTAGGATGTGTATTGTATGGGTGTAGGGAAGTTGTAGTAGATGGGTGTGGGGTGGGTGTAGGATGGGTGTAGGATGGGTGTAGCATGGGTGTAGCAAGGGTTTGTGGATGGGTGTAGGAGATGGATGGTCTTGTCTTGTCTTTTCTTGTCTTACCTATTATTACTTTATTTTGATATGTTTTGGCTGCAGCTATTTTGATATTGTTTTTGTTTCCATGTTTTGTTATGCTCTAGTATTTTATATTGTGTCAGTTTTTTTAGTTTGGCTTGGCTTGATTTGGTTTGATTTCTTTATATTTGTTTTAATTTTATTTGTGGTATCACCACTTGTCCTACCTGCTGCCACCGACGTGCACCCTCTGTTCTGTTCATAGGGGCTACTACTCAGCAAAACACCGCCATGCCTCTTGTCCTCGCACTTTTTTTTGTTTTACTTGGCTTGATTTGATTTGTTTTGTTTTGATTTGTGTTATCACCGCTTGCCCTACCTGCTGCCACGTGCACCCTCTGTTCTGTTCATAGGGGCTACTACTCAGCACAACACCGCCATGCCTCTTGTCCTCGCTGCTGTTCACTCTGCTGGTGCCAGGGCTACTACCAGTGCTGCTGCCAGGGTTGGTTGCAATGCTGTTTTCAGTGCTGGTTTCCGTGCTGCTGCCATTACTGTTTCTATTGTTGGTTCCAGTGCTGGTGTCAGTGCTGGTTTCCATGCTGCTGCCATTGCTGTTTCCATTGTTGGTTCCAGTGCTGGAGTCAGTGCTGGTTTCCGTGGTGGTTTCCGTGCTGCTGCCAGGGCTGCTGCCAGTACTGTTTCCATTGTTGGTTCCAGTGCTGCTGTCAGTGCTGGTTGCAGTGCTGATTGCAGGGCAGCCGTCATCACCAATATGACCTGCTGCCGCCCTGTCAGGCCACTCCCCGTCCATCAGCAGCTCGTGCCAGAATAGGACTGCATTGAATACGCCGGGTGTCGTGGCCACGAAGCTGAGGTCCCGTTGATCTGGGATAAGCTCTTGCTCTAGCACTGGAGGGGGTGGGAGCGTGGGAGGGTGTGTGTGTGTGTGGGGGGGGGGGGGAGAAGAGTAAGGGTAGTTGGTGTGAGGTGATCTGGGGTAAGTCTTAGCTTACCACTGGAGGGGTGGGAGCTGTGGGAAGTGGTGTGGGTTGGTGGGTGG
>JACBWV010000364.1:11193812-11237468 GCA_013435795.1 Chlamydomonas sp. ICE-L
TTTTTGAAAAGTAGGTGTTTAACAGTGTTAATGATGCCAAGACGAAGGAACTCCTTGGTGCGTGTGACCAATGATTACCTATGTGCCAATGTGCCTGGCCAATATGTGGCCTAGTTACCATGATTGCGCGGTTAGCCTTGGGTGGCCGTGCCTGTGCATGTGCCTGTCCGTCCGTTGCCTGTGCCTGTGCCTGTCGTGCCGTCCTGTTCCTGTGCCTTGCCGGTCCTGTGCCTGTCTGGGCCTGTGCCTGTCCTTGCCTTGCCTATTCCTGGCCTTTGCCGGCCCTCGCATGGCCGCACGGGCCTATCGCGCGCCTCCTGGCGCCTCGTCTGACGCCTGCGTCGTCGTCGGCGTTATGCGGCTTCTGTCTGCGCTAGTCTGCGTCCGTCTGCTCTGCGTCTGCCTGCGGGTCTTGGCCGGTGCCCCCCTGCGTCTCGTCTGCGGCGCGTCTCGCGTCGGCGTCCTGCGTCTGCGTCGGCGTCTGCGTCGCGTCTGCGTCTTCTTCTGGCGTCTACGATCTGCGGCGCGTCGGCGTCGGTCGGCGTCTCGTCTGCGTCTGCGTGCGCGCGTCTCGCGGCTGTCGGCTGCGCGCGGCGGGCTGGGTCGGGCTGCGCTGCGTCTGTCGGCGTCTCGGCGGCGTCTGCGTATCTGCGTCTATAGCTACTAGTGCGTCGGCGTCTGCTCGGCTCGGTGCGGCTGGCGGCGGCGCTTTTGCGTCTGCGCGGCTGTCATGCGGCGGCGCTGCGTCTGCGTCTGTCGTCTTCGTCGGGCGATCTGCAGGCTGCGTCTGCGTCATGCGTTCTGCGTCCTGACCTGCTAGCGTCTCTTATTTGCGTCTGTACGTTCTGCATCTGCGTCTGTCGTCTGCAGATCGACCGTCTGCATCGGCTTCTAAGCTCTGTCGTCTGGCGTCTGTGCGTCGTGCGTCTGCGTCTGCCGTCTGCGTCTGCGTCTTGGCGACTGCGTCTGCGTCTGTCGAGCTGCTTCTGCATTCTCGCGTCTGCGTCTTAGCTTTCGCGGCTGCGTTCATGCGTCTGCGTCGCGTTTCGTCGCTCGTCTTGCGTCTGCGTCTAGCTGTTCTACTGCTCTGCAGTCTGTCGTCTTGCGTCTAGCGTCTGCGTCTGCGTCTGCAGTTCTCTGCGTCTGCGTCGTGCGTCTGCGTCTGCGTCCTTGCGTCTGCGTCTGGCGTCTGCGTCTTCTGCGTCTGCGTCGCTGCTTCTTCGTCCTTGCGTCATCGCGACAAACCTGCAGATCCGGATAGTCTGTGTAGTGTTTTTTCAATAGGAATCTAACATATCAGGTCGAAAACGACACAGGACAAATAAATTGCACTTATTCAATTGCTAAAACCAAAAAAACATCTGTCATATGAATTGAGTTAACTCCTTTATACCTAAGTCAGACTGCCGGCGATGCCATTAGTGATTAGGCATTCTTATGGCATGATTTTCAGAATTGGCAGCCCCTCAAGTAATAGATATACATGATTACGCACTGTGGGGCGTGGTATTAAGGGAGCCCCGTCTTTCAGCGGCAGAGAAAGGTCTGCTTCTATACCTGGAGTCCTGGACCCAGCTACCATGGCGGTTGATAGCGACAGCAAAAACTAAAGCGCACCCGTAGGGATTAGAATCCAGCACCTTTATCGGTTCAACGAGCTAAATTGAAGGCAAATCATCTGCATATATGTAGAGAATGGCAATATGATATCATATGGCATCATGTCATCATATGATACCATATGACGCCAGAAGACCGACCAGGCCAAAGTAATCATTTATATTCGATATCATAGGAATATAGGATGCAATTTGTATGATATCATATGATATCATACTCGCCTTTGGTCAAAATCGTACAATATGCCGGTCCCTACTTATATGCCTATATAGCACGAACTCCAGCCCCCAAAGGTACATATAGCACGAACTCCAGCCCCCATATAGCACGAACTCCAGCCCCCATATAGCACGAACTCCAGCCCCCATATAGCACGAACTCCAGCCCCCATATAGCACGAACTCCAGCCCCCAAAGGTACATATAGCACGAACTCCAGCCCCCAAAGGTACATGGAAGACTTCTTACCCTAGCCAATGGGCTGCAGCTGCCTTGGTACCCGTACCCAAATCCAAAGGCAGTGTGTATGACAAGGACAACTATCGAGGTCTTGCGGTGAGCAACTCCATAGGAAAGATCTTCTCCCTTGCATGCTACGTAGACTAGATGATTGGTCAGAAGAATTCAACCTCAGAGCCCGCTGGCCAATATGGATTTAGAAGTGGTAGGGGTACTGCAGATGCATCATTCATTCTTAACCATATTGTAGATAAATATAGAGAAAGAAAAAACCACTCTTTGTGGCTTTTGTCGATTTTCAAGAAGGCTTATGATTGGGTCAACAGACTTTGCTATGGGATTGCTTAGCAAGGCTAGGAGTCAAGGACCCCTATCTCAGTATTCTGAAGTCCATGTATAATCATGTTGTTTTCCAGTTCGCCTACATGGGGACATTGGATCCTCCTTTCCATCCCTTGTAGGGAGTTAAACAAGGAGACCCCTATCCCACTCCTATTCGGTCTGTTCATTGATAGAATTGAATCGTTCCTCCAATCCCAAGCTCCCAAATGTAGGGGCTTGAGCTAGGGGAAAGATTCTGCAACTGTTACTTTATGCTGATGACCTAGCTATAATGGCAGAATCCCCGGCAGATATGCAAGCGATGCTTGACTGCCTGAGAGATTTCTGCGAGGCTACTAAGATGGCGGTGAATATAAAGAAAACTGAGATTGTCGTTTTCAACAAACAATTCTGTGATGAGGCCCGCATGGATCCTGATTACAAATTTGTCTATGATGGAGCACAACTTTCTACAAAGTTATCTTTTATCTACTTGGGATCCCTCTTTGTGGATGGTTGACTCAAGCAATCGTGCAAAAGCTGCTTTTTCTAGGATGCTCACTAAGGCCCAAAAGGCACACCACATGCTTCGTAGGCGATGCCATACTATGGAGATATACAATATTGATATTCTCACCCCACCTGTTTGATTCTCTTGTACAACCTATCCTGAATTATGGCTGTGAGGTGTGGGCTCCTTCTATTCTGAACAACACACTTATCTCAAATGACCATGCTTGTGAGAAATGGCATAGAGGTATACTTAAACAAATGTGGGTGTTTGCCAATCTACTACATCTAATATTATCATGGAAGAGCTGGGTAGAACCCCGTTGTGTTTTGCTTGGCTTAAACAAGCTTTGCGCTTCTGGAACAAGACCATACATAAAGAACCTGAGGATCTCATTAGAATGGCTCTTGAGGAATCTTTTGACTCCAGCACTGGCTGGGTTCATGACTTGCGTTGTGCTCTCCACAAGCTAGGATCCAGTAAAAACATCAACATTTTGGAGGCTGTCGATGTCGAAGGTATTATGTCTGAAGTTTTTGAGTCATGGAGGTTTAAGTACCCAAGTGACACCAATGCAGTTAGAGACATCCCTGATGAGAGAAGGGTTGGCTTTAAACGCCTCCGATACCAAAAATGGTTCGCAGCCAACAGCAATGATGAGAATGGCTTGATTCCCTTTACATCCGCCTTACATAAGCAGGATCAAATTCGTTCTATAGCACAGTTTAGAATGGGTTCCCATTGGCTGAACACAGAAAGAATGAGGGTGGTGGATAGAGCACACATCCCTCGCTCAATGAGACACTGTCAAATGTGTGGGTTCCAAAAAACTGAGGATGAAATGCATATGTTGAGTGCCCTTTTTATAATGATATTCGCCTCCGCTACCAGAATCTGTTTACAGATATTTATAGGCATGTCCATGAGGATACCGACTTAACCGTATGGAATGTGGAATTCTGCGATTCCACATTCAGAACCTTTATGAATGGAAATGGCACTAAGTTTTTTGGAGCAACCTAGCCGACTATCTTTCTACTTGTAGAAGAGCACGACAGGAAGCCCTGGACTGCTTAGTGGCACCGTAATTTATTATCCCTTTTTTTTCTTCTTGAGACTTCTCATTTGTTAGCTTCTTACCTCCGCCACTGTAAGTGGTTGAGATCTGGGTCCTGCTCTAAGGGGTTTAATACCTACGCCACCAAAACGGTGGTTGGGAGTTTGGTTTGTTTGTCCTCGACACACCCCTGATGTAATGGGGTTTTTTGCTTTGTGGGTGCTTTTTCTTTTTGTTTAAAGCACAGAGTCTCATACACCCTCGCGGTGTCAAGTAGACTTTAACATGTAATGTAATGTAATGTAATGTAATAGTTTACCAACTGAGCTGGTAGCAGCGTGCTCAATACCTCAAAATAAATCAATAAATAAAGTTATACAGCAAAAGAAAGCAATGAAGCAAAAAACAAAACATACACAGGTTACCCACCAAGCTGGCAGAAGCGTGCCCAATACCTCAAAATTAATAAAAAAACAAAATATAAAGCAAAATATAGCATTAAAAAAAATACACAGGTTACCCACCGAGCTGGCAACAAGCAACATGTTCAATGCCTTGGTGCAGTGACTTCAATGCCCTTCAATGCATTGGTTCAGTTCATCAGTGTTTTTTCCTGTTAAGCCCTTCCTCACACGGTTGGGCACCCTTTAGCCTATTTTGCCTACCTCTGGACTGTAACATACAAACATTCAATGCCCCAAATGGATCAATAAAGCAAAACATAAAGCAAAACAAAAAAACTTACACAGGTTATCCACCCAGCTGGCAACAGCGTGTTTATTTGATTTATGTATTTATTTATTTATTTACTTATGTATTTTCTATTTATTTGATTCATGAATTTATTTATTTACTTATGTATTTTCTATTTATTTGATTCATGTATTTATTTGTTTACTTACGTATTTTATATTTATTTGATTTATGTATTTATTTATTTACTTATGTATTTTCTATTTATTTGATTCATGTATTTATTTATTTACTTCTGTATTTTCTATTTATTTTAGTTATGTATTCATTCACCCACCGAACTGGCAGCAACATGTTCAATGCCCCTCTCCAGCACCCCCATTGCAGTGCTCCATTTGCCAAGATGGGAGAAGGCAGTAGCAAGTCTGAAGTAAGCCTTGGGATGCGCGTTGTCCAGCTGCATGGAAACACAGATGTGGTGTTAGCACTGGGTATACAGAATATATAGGGGCTTACAGAATGCAGGGTGGCCATGCAGCGACGCATAGGTCTAGCTAAACTAGCCAAAAGAAGAAGAAGAACTAGGTGATAGTATTCAGTAGGTTAGATGACTGTGTTTAATAACTTTGCGCTGCAGAACTCCATTCGTCAAGATGGGAGAAGGCAGTTGCTAGTATGAAGTAAGCCTTGGGCTGTGTATTGTCCAGCTGCATGGTAGCAAAGATGTGATGTTAGAATTCAGTTGGTTAGATGGCTGTGCTTTATAAGTTAGCTCTGCACAACTCTAGTTACCAAGATGGGAGAAGGCAGTAGCAAGTATGAAGTAAGCCTTGGGCTGTGCGTTTTCCAGCAACATGGAACACAGAGATGTGGTATTAGCATTCAGTATGTTAGAAGTTGGTTAGTGAATTATTCAGTATGTTAGAAGTTAGTTAGTGAAGCATTCAGTATGTTAGAAGTTAGTTAGTGAAGTATTCAGTATGTTAGAAGTTAGTTAGTGAAGTATTCAGTATGTTAGAAGTTAGTTAGTGAAGCATTCAGTATGTTAGAAGTTAGTTAGTGAAGTATTCAGTATGTTAGAAGTTAGTTAGTGAAGCATTCAGTATGTTAGAAGTTAGTTAGTGAAGTATTCAGTCTGTTAGAAGTTAGTTAGTGAAGCATTCAGTATGTAAGAAGTTAGTTAGTGAAGCATTCAGTATGTTAGAAGTTAGTTAGTGAAGTATTCAGCATGTTAGAAGTTAGTTAGTGAAGCATTCAGTATGTTAGAAGTTAGTTAGTGAAGTATTCAGTATGTGTTAATACGGTGTTTATAGCAATTCAGGGGATGATTTGGGAAGCGCACTTTGTACTTCGGACTTGGTTCTCAGAATCTCAGGCCAATTATCGAGAATTCTCGCGAGAAATCTCAGATATCCAGGCCAAATTCTCGATCTCATGTACGAAGTCCGGGTTCTTCAGAAATCTTAAACCCAAATCATCCTCTGAATGGCTATAATAACTTAGATTGACAGGGGGGATTTACATTAGAGGGGCACGGTGGGGCAAGTCCCTTTAGCCTATTTGGCCTACCCCTGGACTGTATCATACAGACATACGGATAGACATACTAATGAATTATTTACCTGGATGCATTTCATGGTATCTGCTGCTGCCTGGGCACACATCCCTTGCTTGTTTAAAACAATGTATATAGCCTTTACTAGTTTAAAACAATGTACATAGCCTTTACTAGTTTAAAACAATGTATACAGCCTTTACTAGTTTAAAGCAATGTATATAGCCTTTACTAGTTTAAAACAATGTATATAGCCTTTACTTGTTAAAACAAATGTATATGGCCCTTGCTTGTTTAACATATTTACTAACAATTTTGTCATGTAAAAATACCCTTTTTAAATAGGGGTGGCCCTTTTAGTTGCATACGTATCCTTCCTTCAAGAGAAAACTGATCGCATACCTGGATGCATTGTAGCGCATCAGCTGCTGCCTGGGAATATAGTCCTTGCTTGAGCAACGCTGCAGACCTGTTGCTCAGGGCCCGTACATTGCTTGGTGCTCGATTCAAGGTTAGCGTGTAGTATCTGCAAGCTTCTGTGTATGAAATGAACAAAAGTTAAGTCAAAGCCTGAATGTATGAAATGAACACAAATTGAGTGAAAGGGTCTTTATGAAATGAAGAAAAGTGGAGTCAAAGGGCCTGTGTATGAAATGAATCAAAGTTGAGTCAAAGGCTCTATGTATGAAATAAACACAAGTTGTGTCAAAGGGTCTGTGAATGAAATGAAAACAAGTAAAGTCAAAGGCTATGTGTATGAAATGAACAAAACTGGAGTCAAAGGCTATCTGTATGAAATGAACGAAAGTTTGGTCAAAGCCTGAGTGTATGAAATGAACGCAAGTTTAGTCAGAGGGTCTGGGTATGAAATGGACAAAAGCTGAGTCGACGCTCAATGTTTAGAATTAGCAAAAGTCTATTCTAAGGCTTTTGTTTTGTTTTGAAAGGTACTTCACCTCAGGAGGTGGGTCTCCCAACAAACCCAGAGGCACCAAGGATTCAGTTCGAATGGCGTTGCCACTCCTACAAAAGAGTAGGCGCATATGAAATGAAAAACAATTAAGTCAAAGGGTCTGTGTATGAAATGAATAAAAGTTGAGTCACGGCTCAATGTATGAAATGAACAAAATGAGTAATACAATTTGTATGTTTCCAAAAACTCAGTGTATGAAATGAACACAAGTTCTATGAATCGCCGCCTGCGACGCTAAAAAATGGCGGAGAGTGATCGCGAGGGAGTGACAGGTGGCAACGGAAGCAAGTTAGTCACAAGACCGTTGGCTGACGTGTCAGGCTTCATCACGGTCAGACGGATGGATGGATGGATGGATGGATGGATGGATGGATGGATGGATGGATGGATGGATGGATGGATGGATGGATGGATGGATGGATGGATGGAGGGTGGATGGAGGGATGGATGGAGGATGGAAGGATGGAGGGATGATGGAGGGTGGATGGAGGTGCTGGAGGGAGATGGATGGATGGAGGATGGATGGAGGATGGATGGATGGATGGATGGACGGATGGATGGCGGATGGATGGATGATGGATGGATGGATGGAGGGATGAGGGATGGATGGATGGAGGATGGATGGAGGGATGGTGATGATGGATGGAGGATGGTGGATAGATGGATGGAGGATGGTGGATGGATGGATGGAAGGTGGATGGATGGTGGATGGATGGATGGATGGATGGATGGATGGATGGATGGATTGAATGGAGGATGGAGGATGGAGGATGGATGGATGGCTGGATGGATGGATGGGAGGATGGATGGATGGATGGAGGATGGGATGGATGGATGGAGGATGGTGGATGGATGGATGGATGGTGGATGGATGGATGGATGGATGGATGGATGGATGGATGGATGGATGGATGGATGGATGGATGGATGGTCGAACGGACAAATGGGTAACACTGGGGGTTCCCGCCCCCCAGAAGGGGGGTCTCCGCCAAAAAACGTGTGTTATGATGTGACTTGCTTGGGCTCACAAGTCATATTTTGTACTGCCTGGCAGGGTTTCCATCAGTCAGGGCCCCCGATTATTTGCGGTTCAGTTCATCAATGCTTTTTTATCCCTTCCCATCACGGTTGGGCAAGTCTTTTTAGCCTATTTGGCCTACCCCTGGACTGTAACATACATCCATGCATGCATACTTGCGATATATCGTATGATATTGCCACCATACAATATATTGTACGATATTGTATATATTATTGGTAGCATCTGCAGGCCTATGTGTTTAAGGAATATGTTGGTAACCGATAAACTGACGTTATTGGAGAGACTTGAAAATGGGAGTCAGCTCCCGAGCGACCCAGCCGGCTCAGTATCTACTCGAATTCAGTTTGGCAAAGGCACGTTTGCCAAGTCATTTGCCAATTTATGCTGCGCGTACCGTTCATAATATTGGTAGCATCTTCAGGACTCTGTGTATGAAATTAAGCACACTTCATCTTGACCGCCTTTAGGGCAGGGTTGCTAAATAAGGCAAAGGCAAATGCCTTTGCTTTTTTTATTCTTCTAAACCGGAGGCAGTCGCCCTTTTGCGACTGCCTTTCTTAAAAACAGTTCCTGGGTTACCAGAAAAGAATAAGCTTCAGGCTGCCTAAAGGTAGCTTTATTTAAGGCAGCCTTAGGCATCTTTTAAAATCCTCCTGGGTGCTGTGGAGAGGGAGTAAATTGGGTAAAATAGCATAATATGGCATGTGTAATGTATTGTTATGCCAGGCAAAAATTGGGGCAACAACCCTTCTGGTAAAAAGAAAAAAAACTGTCTTGCATTGATGTCAACTGCCAAGTCGATTTTACTATACTCATATACCGTAGCTTCAGATGTATTACATGAGTACAGCAGGAGTTCAAATCAAGTCGAGTACGGAAGTTAAAAGGAAAGTCGAGTCGATTTTTGCTATACGGAATGCGAGTAGCTGTATTGCAAGAGTACAGCGGGAGGTCAACTCAAGTCGGGTACGGAAGTCCTGAGGAAATGCACTGGAATTTGCCTCCCCCTAGACTGCTGCATACATGCGCTGCTAAGGTATCAAACAGGATATGAAGCATTGAAGAGAGTGGACGGGCCTCTTAGAGACGCACTCACCGTCGTACCGGCGCTTTCTAAATGCTGCATTTCCTGCTTCAATTGAAAATTCAAGCTCCATTCCATCACTCGCCCAGATTAGGGTCAGACCGAAAGATCTTCGCAACCTGGAGCTGTTTCTTGATCTGGTGCCTCTTCTGAAAATTCAGCAGGATTCGTTGAAAGAGTTAGAGATCGGGGCCCTAGCGCTCCATTTTAATTACATGACATTAAGACATCGGCATGCAATTGTTGACCCAAGACAACTTGCTCCGCAACATCTAGGAGGGGTCTTCCAACATGTGACTTGACGTAAGAGACTGAGATCTGAAGCATAGCTAATAAAGGCTTTTCTTACTGTGGGTTGTCAGCTGAAGCTAAAAGAGGGCACGCAGAAGCTTTGCACAATTCTTATGAAGAGATGTGATTAGGAAGTGAGATGTAGGTTTGCCTTGATTTTCAAGGAGGAAGTTATCGCAGACAAAGCCGGAGAGATTTCCGTCCTTGCAGTCGCTGCCTCTGGCGTTTACTGCGTGAGCTGCCTTCGAGGACCGACAGCCCCGATGCGCGAGCTCCGGTCCACCGATGCCCAGTCCAAGAAAATGCTGCCGCTGCGTGCCCTTGCACCTAAGGCCCTGAAACTGCGTCCAAGAAAATGCTAAAGGATATTTTGTGAGAGCCGTAAAGAGTAATGTTTTTGGACGTTGATGTTTGTGCCGAAGCCGGCGACCAGCCTTCGAGGCCGGAGCCAAGTTCAAGTTCAAGTTCAAGAAATTCTCCCCCGGCCTCGAAGCTCCCTTGATTCCAGAAGCACTTGTAACATCCGATCATTTCGTCCTGAAGAAAGAGCCTTAATCGGATAAAATCGGGCTGCACGGTGCCTAGATGTGGCATTAGGTAAGGAAGAAACGTTTAAAATCGGGCTGCACGATTCCCAGGTGTTAGATTTGGTAAGGTATAAACGTTTTGGTAAGGTATGAAGGTCCAGGTTACTACAACTTCAACATTTATATCCGTATTTATGTTTTTTTATCCCATGTGAAGAAGGATCCATCCCCTTGGATATGGGTCGCAGCTAGGCCATTTTACAAGTAATATAATCGCGTATTTCATGGCCATCCAATAATGTAAGCCGAGCTTTCTCTCCCCATGCGTCAAATTTAATGTAAATGGGCTATTTACATTGCACACACGCTACTAGGCTACAACTTGAAAACAGAAAAATGAATGGATCCCAGTTCAGCCAGTTGCAAGCTTGTTTGTGTAGCCATATGACATGATTGGAGTACACATACATGCGAGGTAGAGCTGCCAGGTGTGCAACATGGGCCACACAATTGCTTGTATGTTCCACATTACCCTAGCTATTTCCTGTTAATTTTTTTTACTGCCGAAGACGGCGAGCAGCCAAATTGCTGGCTGAAGCCATGTAACTAAGTTCAAGTTCAAGCCAAGATGCGTACTCATGGTGTCCATGAGGCATATCCAGATCCTCCCAAACATGTGTGTGAACCTTATGCACCCCCACGTATGCCATGTGGCTTGTCTTGCTACCCAAACCAAGCATGCAACTTTGTCCGATGACTTCATGCATTCATCCGCAGCCCGGCTATAGTAATTAGAACGCCTGGTGAGGCGTGATATGCAGGGAGCCCCAACTTATGGCGGTAGGAAAAGGGCTGCTACTTAACCTGGGCAAAGCTACCATGGCGGTTGACAGCGACCCGCTAACAGTACATCGCGAAGGGATTCGAACCCCACATCTTCATCATTTCAACGAGCACTACCATTGAGCTATACGTCGAAACAGGATGCATCATATGTATGTATGTACGTTCTTACAATCCAGAGGTAAGCCAGGTTCCAGACCCGGTCATTGAGGCTTCGGTGACCGGAGTTCGAGCCCCGCTGCCGGAAGACGGCGGGTGGTTTTCTCGAGTCCGACTTTAGGGCGGTGTTGTTTCACTGCTAGGACATGAGCCCCTTGTAATCTTTCTTTCAAAAGGCTCCAGGAACTTGCCCACTCGTGAAACGAGGGGCTTAAAACAAAACACACACTGATGAACTGAACCCGAACAATCGTTTTACCCACATAGGCCCTCACCAGAGTTCGTACTACCGCGAAAATTTAATTCTACGATTGTAATTTAATCGACATTTAATAGCATATCAGCAGCCTGCACAGAGAGTATATTGCCTCCTGTACCTGCATTCTTGCCACATGTCGCTTGAAGGAGTCCCTACCACCTGGAGGGTCCCCTTAACACCACGCTCCTCCTGGCGTTTTGTTTTGAACCATCAGCCATCAGGTTGCCCACCGTCTGTGTGTGGAGTAAACATGGGCAGGATAATGACTACTAAATGTTTACATTGTCTGATCCAATTATGCTCCCTGGTTCCCCTGGGCGTCGCTCGGGGGGACTTGGACTTGAAAGACGGTGAGCATGGTATGTTCAGGAGGACCCCCAGCTCTGAGTTCCGAGACGCAACTTATTTTACAGCCTGCATCCTGAGTCGCAACCAATTTCATAACTTGCGTCTCGAGACGCAACCGAACCAGCGTAGCCTGCGTCCTCAGACGCAACTGACCCATTATTAGCACGCAGCCTGCGTCCTATGACGCATCCAACCCACTGAAGCTGCGTCTGCGACACGACAGACCCTTTGATGCAGCGTCCTGAACAACCCTACTAGATCAGGATATAGGGAGGTCCCTTAAGCTCCCAGCAGCCAAAGGACTGACATACCCACAAGGGCCAACATTTTGTTTGTATGTGCACATATCTGAAAGCTTCTCCTGGAAATCCAGGGATCATTTTCCACCAAGGAGCCCCCACCCCTCGCAACAAATAACTTCCGATTCCCAGCTAGAGCAGACTCTCCATGGAAGTGACTGGAGGAGGTGACTGGAGGATGGTGACTGGAGGTGGCTGGAGGATAGAAGTGACTGGAGATGAATAGAGGATAGGGGTGAATGGAGGATAGAGGTGACTGGAGGTGACTCCCATAAGGAAGACTCTCTATGGAGGAGACTGGAGGTGACTGGAGGATGGTGACTGGAGGTGACTCCATCGAGCAGACTTTCCATGGAGGTGTCTGGAGGATGGAGATGACAGGAGGATGGAGATGACTGAAGGAGGTGACTCCAAGGAGCAGACTCTCCATGGAGGTGACTGGAGGAGGTGACTCCATGGGGGTGACTGGAGGAGGTGACTCCAAGGAGCAGACTCTCCATGGAGGTGACTGGAGGAGGTGACTCCATGGAGGTGACTGGAGGAGGTGACTCCAAGGAGCAGACTCTCCATGGAGGTGACTGGAGGAGGTGACTCCATGGAGGTGACTGGAGGAGGTGACTCCAAGGAGCAGACTCTCCATGGAGGTGACTGGAGGAGGTAACTCCATGGAAGTGACTCCATGGAGGTGACTGGAGGAGGTGACTCCATGGAGGTGACTGGAGGAGGTGACTCCATGGAGGTGTCTGGAGGATAGATGTGACTAGAGCAGACTCTCCATGGAGGTGACATGTGTCAGCTCACATGAAGGCCACCTCCTTGGTCTCCCCCCTGACAGCCAGGTCATCGGCCAGCTCACATGAAGGCCACCTTCTTGGTTACCTCCCTGCCGGAGTTGAGGGGCATCAGATTACAAGAAGGCCACCTCCTTGGTCTCCTCCCTGACGGACAGGTCATTGGCCAGCTCACATAACGGCCACCCACTTAGTCTCCTCCCTGACGAAGGTGAAGAGTGTCAGATTACAAGAAGGCCACCTCCTTGGTCTCCTCCCTGACAGCCAGGTCATCTGGGTGGGCAAGGTCCTCCACCACAAGGCGGATCTCGTCCCCGCTCATCCTGTCGTTACTGATGAGCATCTCAGCTAGCTTCTCTAAGCAATTCCTGTAGGGAGTGAACCAGGTATGGGTCAGCTCAAGGGTTGTGTGTGTGTGTGTGTGTGTGTGTGTGTGTGTGTGGCAGGAAATAAGCTCCTGTACTTCATCATCGCTGGACCCCCCCCCCCCCCCCCCCCCCCCCCCCCCCCCCCCCGTGAGTGACAATCAACAGTATCGCGTACTGACAGAGGCCCCATCCTCTTCTACCACAACCCGACACACAAACTCCCCCCCCCCCCCCCCCCCCCTATATCCAAGCTCACTATTACATCACATTACATTATAGTCATATACAGGCCGTAGATGACCCAAGACAAGACCGCTCCATCCGGGGTGGTGGTGGTGGTGGTGGGGGGGGGGTCTTCCAACCATCCTCAAAGCGGTTATATTATTAAATATACGGGAGGAGAAAAAAAAAGATAGGCCACACCATGCCTAAAAACCTGGGGAGGGCTGACCCCTCCCCCCTCCCCCCCCCCCACCCCTAAATAGAAATAACCCCTTTTTGAAAAACTTATATATGGATTCTGGGGGTTAACAGTATGGCGCAGATAATGGCATCCTCAGAATTACCACATGGGGATTGTGTGATAGTCAAAAATCAGTTTTGCACCCTCTCTGGGTTGACCGAGTTCTGTAGTCACACTTCAACTGCAGTGGGCAGCCCAAAACTGGAGTTCTCATTATTTAAAACAAAACAGTAGCACCCAAGTAGCAGGACAATTATCTCAGCATGGTTCAGCTACACTTCCCCTTGGGTCCCACCCAACTTGGCCCCAATGTTAAATGGGCCTTGGCCGGAGGCCATTGCAGGTTTCGTCCCAATCAGGCGAATGATGGCAGCAGGGAGGCTCAATAAAGGCACCCCAATAGACACACCAAATTTGTTACCAAGGCATACCGAAACGAAGAGAAAGCAAACGCGTAGTACGTGGTAGAATGGCGGCGTTTCGGTAATGTCGCATGGTGGAGGGTCGGGTCCGTGGTTGGGTGGGTTGGGTGTGTGTGTGCGGGGGGGGGGGGCTGGGGGCATTCCCCCCCCACACCCATTCACCCACCCATACTCACCTACCCATATTATCAACACATACCCAGCCATTCACCCACTGTTACTCTGGGCTGGGCTGGGCTGGGCTGGGTTTTGGGTTTTGGGGGGGGTGGGGGGGTAAATACTTATTGCACTAGGTCCAAAGTGGTGCCAATAGACTACCCTTACCAAGGCTTACTTATGGGTGGTCTCAAAATGTCATTTGGAGGTCTGAGTAAAAATTTAGCAAAAAACAAAATGAGGGCTGACCCCCCCCCCCCCCCCCCCCCCCCCCCTCCCCCTATAAATGAGGTGCTCAGAATGACATGAAAAGTAACTTTAAATATCGCCATGATACATGCGATTACAGCCCTGTTCTCAGAAAAAATCGATCGGCATGACTGAATATTTTTAGGCCTGGGCTCCTGATGTATACATAAAATTAAATAAATAAACAGGGTACTATGCCCAGGCCAGAGTACTATGCCCTGTACAGAGTAGTGTGCCCAGTACAGCACTCTACTGTACCCAAACGGTACCCAGACTGTGCCCAGTACAGTACAGTACAGCACAGTACAGTACAGTACAGTACAGTACAGTACAGTACTATACCCAGTCCAGAGTACTATGCGCAGTCCAGAGTGCCCTGTCCCATTACCCCCACTTACATGTTCCTTGAGAGCAATTCCTTCACATCCGCTTAAAGGTTGTTCAGCATACTGATATCATGAATTCATATTCCTATGACCCATGCACAGATCCACTTACATGTTCCTTGAGAGCAATTTCTTCACGTCCGCAAACGCGTTGTTCAGCAACCTCTCTGCCTCCATGTCTTAGTCTATGCCCAGTCCAGAGTGCCCAGTTCCATTATCCCCACTTACATGTTCCTTGAGAGCAATTCCTTCACGTCCGCATACGCGTTGTTCAGCAACCTCTCAGCCTCCATGTCCAAGTCAATCCACTCAGAGCGGCTCCTGTTGTAGTCGGTGGTCACGGTCGTCATGGTCCATCTTCCAGGCTCGAAAGAGGGGTCCTGCCACTGGGCACCCAGCGTACGCAGGTTCTCAAAGTCGGGGTGCTCAGACATACCTGAGGGCAAGGGGGTGGGTGGGTGGGTGGGTGAGTGAGTGAGTGAGTGAGGGAGGGTGTGATTGGTGTCATGGTCCAGAGGCTAGGATGGAAATAGGGGTCCTGCCACTGGGCACCCAGCGTACACAGGTTCTCAAAGTTGGGGTGCTCAGACAAACCTGAGGAGGGCAAGGGAGTGAGGGATGAGTGACTGAGGGGTGAGTGAGTGAGTGAGTGAGTGAGGGGTGAGGGAGTGATTGGTGTCATGGTCCAGCAGCTAGGCTCAAACGAGGGGTCCTGCCACTGGGCACCCAGGCTATGCAGGTTCAAGGATGATAACTCATACACACATATGGCCCACCCATCACACAGCATAAACCCTCACATAAACCGTATCACATCACACACATTCAAACCATCTCATCACGCACATACACACAAACGGCCCAACCATCACCCACCCACCTCACCACCACCCAAATCACATAAACCATCTCATCACCATCACCCACCCACCTGCGTTCATCATTATTGTCACGAGCGAACACGATTCACATAAACCGTATCACATCACATACCGCCCAGCCATGTCCCACCAACCCGCGTTCAACATTTTGGCAGAGCCCCCCCTTCTTGGGGGCGGGAGCCCCCAGGGTCACCCTGTTGTTTATTTGACAGACGAACGACTGACGTCTGTGCGACAGACACGAAGCCTGACACGTCAGCCAACTGTCTCATAACTAACTGGCTTCGGTCCGCTCAATTCTGTTGCCACCTTTCGCTCCAATAACACTCTCCGTCAATATTCATCGTCGCTTGCGCCGCTGCCTAGGACTTCACGTCACAATCTGGCGAGCAAACATGATTCGGTGCTGGTTCAAGAACGACAACTCATAAGCACATACATGCATACGGCCCAACCATCACATAACATTAACCATCATGTCAAATCACATAAATCATCTCACCACACACACATACTAACCATCTCATCACACACACGCATATGGCCTAGCCATCACCCACCCACCTGCGTTCAGCAACTTCGTCACGATCTGGTGAGCAAACATGATTCAGTGCTGAGTCAAGGATAAAAATTCGTACACACATACACACATACGGCCCAATCATCACATAACATAAACCCTCACATAAACCATCATTTCCAATCACATAAACCATCTCATCACCATCTCCCACCCACCTGCATTCAGCATCTTTGTCACGATCTGGCGAGCAAACATGATTCGGTGCTGGTTCAAGGACGACAGCTCATCAGGTCCAAACACAAGCTCCTCAGCTGCACGGGAAGATAGGGCCACCAGGAGCTGTTCCTTTAAGTAGCGCTTAGTCCACATTCCGGTTGTGTACCTGTAGCCAGTGGTTGGTCAGGTTGGTTAGGTTGGTTAGCTGAGGTGGGCTAGGCAGGGTAGTTTTTGTTTTGTTTCGCCCTGAATAGTTTAACACAAGCTCCTCAGCCACACGGGAAGATAAGGCCACCAGGACCAGCTCCTTTAAGCAGCCCTTAATCAACATCCACCCACCACCACCGCACACTCCCCTTCTCCCCTTGCAATGGTTGGCTGCAACACAGTGCGACCGACAGGGCTCTTGGTATATGGGGCGAGGGTAACCCCCCCTCCCCCCCCTCCCACACCCACACGCACTCCTCCCCCCCACCACATTTGAAGTCCCCTTCTCACCTTGCGATGTTAGACTGCAATACCGGCTACACCTTAGTTATCCCCCACCCCACCCCACCACCACCACATATGAACTCCCCCTCTCACCTAACGATGTTTGACTTCAACACGGTGCGACCGACAGGGCTCTGGGTCGATGGGGAGAGGGTAACATAGTCCACAGGCTCCATGATGGCAAAGCAACCTATACCCCCTCCCCCACTGCCACCACATACTAACTCCCCCTCTCACCTTGCGATGTTCGACTTCAACACTGTGCGACCGATAGGGCTCTGGGTCGAGGGGGAGAGGGTAACTTAGTCCACAGGCTCCATGATGGCAAAGCAACCTATACCCCCTCCCCCACTGCCACCACATACTAACTCCCCCTCTCACCTTGCGATGTTTGACTTCAACACGGTGCGACCGATAGGGCTCTGGGTCGAGGGGGAGAGGGTAACGTAGTCCACAGGCTCCATGATGGCAAAGCAACCTATACCCCCCCCCCCCCCCCCCCCCCCCCCCCCCCACACACACACACACACACTCCCCCACTGCCACCACATATTAACTCCCCATCTTACCTTGCGATGTTTGACTTCAACACGGTGCGACCGATAGGGCTCTGGGTCGAGGGGGAGAGGGTAACATAGTCCACAGGCTCCATGGCTGGAAGCAGTGTCGCTACCATGGAGATTGCGCCCTCCATAATAGCAAAGCGCCGCTTGCGGGCGGGGCTGATGAACCTGTTGATAGGAAGAAGAAGAGGAATATTGGTTCCATGGTTCTTGTTACATGCTCGCAATGCGACGCTTGCGGGCGGGGCTGCTGCTGCTGCTGCTGCTGATGATGATGATGCGCGCACTGGTTCACACACACCACTGTCCTTCCTCTTCACACACACCTCTGTGCCACTACCACCCTCTCCAGGCACCTTGTTATACACCCTTCTCTCTACCACCTCTCCACACCTTCTGCTCTGCCACAACCCACCTGTTGATGTCCTGAGCGCGCCCGTATTTGCTCTGGTCGATAGACCTGAGCAAGTCCACCATGCCCACTTCATCCTTGCCGTCCCTGCTTGCAAGGAAGCAGCCTTGGTTGCAAACGCCGGCGATCTGGGCACCGCTCATACCGCCCATCTGCTTGGCCAGCTCGGTGTAGTCTAGGAGGGGTGAGATGGGCTTTTCACGCAGGTGGACCTGAAGTGGGGTGGCGGAGCAGGGTCAGGGTGTGTGTGGTGAGTGTGTGTGTGTGTGTGGTGAGTGGGGGGCGGGGCGAACTGAGTGGGGGGGTACTGTGACAATCTGGTCACCGCTCATGCCGCCCATCTGCTTCGCCAGCTCGGTGTAGTCTAGGAGGGGTGAGATGGGCTTTTCACGCAGGTGGACCTGAAGTGGGGTGGCGGAGCAGGTTCAGGGTGTGTGTGGTGAGTGGGTGTGTGTGTGTGGTGAGTGGGGGGCGGGGCGAACTGAGTGGGGGGTACTGTGACAATCTGGTCACCGCTCATGCCGCCCATCTGCTTCGCCAGCTCGGTGTAGTCTAGGAGGGGTGAGATGGGCTTTTCACGCAGGTGGACCTGAAGTGGGGTGGCGGAGCAGGTTCAGGGTGTGTGTGGTGAGTGGGTGTGTGTGTGTGGTGAGTGGGGGGCGGGGCGAACTGAGTGGGGGGTACTGTGACAATCTGGTCACCGCTCATGCCGCCCATCTGCTTCGCCAGCTCGGTGTAGTCTAGGAGGGGTGAGATGGGCTTTTCACGCAGGTGGACCTGAAGTGGGGTGGCGGAGCAGGTTCAGGGTGTGTGTGGTGAGTGAGTGAGTGTGTGTGTGTGGTGAGTGGTGGGGGTGGGGGGTGGGGGGGCAAACTGAGTGGGGGGTACTGTGACAATCTGGTCACTGCTCATGCCGCCCATCTGCTTGGCCAGCTCGGTGTAGTCTAGTCTTCACAGCATCCCCCCCCCCCCCCCCCCCCCCCCAGCCCCCCCCACCGCCACCCCACTCACACTCTCTCCTCACCTTTGCAGCCCCCGCCCCGCCCCACCCACCCACTCTCCTCACCTTCACCGCCTCCAGCCTTCCATGGAAATCAGGCCGTCGCACTTTAATGCCCCCCCCCCCCCCCACACACACACACACACACACACACTCTTACACACTCACACACACCAACTCTCCTCACCTTCACCGTCTCCAGTCTTCCCTGGAATTCAGGCCATCGCACTTCAATGCCCCCACCCCCCCACTCACCCACACTTACACACACACACTCTTACACACTCACACACACCAACTCTCCTCACCTTCACCGCCTCCAGTCTTCCCTGGAAATCAGGCCATCGCACTTCAATGCCCCCACCCCCCCACTCACCCACACTTACACACACACACTCTTACACACTCACACACACCAACTCTCCTCACCTTCACCGCCTCCAGTCTTCCCTGGAATTCAGGCCATCGCACTTCAATGCCCCCACCCCCCCCACTCACCCACACTTACACACACACACTCTTACACACTCACACACACCAACTCTCCTCACCTTCACCGCCTCCAGTCTTCCCTGGAATTCAGGCCATCGCACTTCAATGCCCCACCCCCCAATCAAACCACACGTACACCACACACTCTTCCACCACACACACCCAACGTCTCACCTTCACCGCCTCCAGTCTTCCCTGGAAATCAGGCCGTCGAACTTCAATCGATCGATCAAAGCGACCAGCTCGTGTCAACGCAGCATCCAACACGTCCTTTCGATTTGTGGCAGCCATCACGACGATGCCCTGAGGAGGGGAGAGGGAGTGGTGGTGAAAATGGTGGTAGCAAAACTCCCGTGGACTGGTGGTGCCCACCACCATGTACAGCAAAAAAATGCAGTCGGACAATGGTGGTGGCAAAAACGTAGCAAACCATGCAGTGCCCAATGGTGGTGGCAAACCACTGGTTCGCCCCCTACCGTGGAAATGTGGTGGCTCACAAATGTAGCCCAAAAATGCAGTGAAAATGTGGTTGGCCAAAATTGGTAGCAAAAAAATGTGGTGAAGAAATGAAAAATGGTAGATGGTAGCACCCTGGTCTGCCCCCCAATGTGGTGGAAATGGTGGTGGCAAAAATGGTAGCAAAAATGTGGTGAAAGTGGTGGTGGCAAAAATGGTAGCAAAAAATGTGGTGAAAATGGTGGTGGCAAAAATGGTAGCAAAAAATGTGGTGAAAATGGTGGTGGCAAATAATGCAGTGAAGAAGGTGGCCAGCTTGGGTCAACACAGCGTCTAACACGTCTTATGGATTTGTGGCTGCCATCACGACGATGCCCTGAGGAGGGGAGAGGGAGTGGTGGTGAAAATGGTGGCAACAAACGGTGGTGAAAATGGTGGTGGCAAAATGTGGTGAAAATAGTGGCAAAATGTGGTGAAGATGGTAGCCAGCTGGGGTCAACACAGCGTCTAACACGTCCTATAGATTTGTGGCACTTATCACGACGATGCCCTAAAGAGGGGAGAGGGCGTGGTGGTGAAAAATGGTGGCAAAAAAACAAGCCAAGCTAAACCATCATATTACTCAACCCACCTGACTCTCCGCCTCGAAGCCATCCATCTCAGTGAGCAGCTGGTTAACCGTGTTGTCACGCTCATCGTTGCCACCACCGCCAGTGCGACGCGCACGGCCAACGGCGTCCAGCTCATCAATGAAGATAATGCAAGGCGCCATCTTACGCGCCTGTGCGTTTGGATTGGTTTAGTTGAGATTGGGTTGGTCTGGTTGAGCTCGTCAGTGAATATCATGCAAGGCGCCATATTACGTGTCTGTGCGTATTGATTGGTTGCTTTAGATTTGGTTTGGTTCAATTGGGTTTGGGTTGGTCTGGTTTGGCTTGGTTGAGCTCGTCAATGAAGCTAATGCAAGGTGCCATCTCACGCGCATGTGTATTTGGATGGGATGTGTTTGGTTGGTGTTGGTTTGGTCTGGTTTGCTCTGGTTGAGGTGGTCAATGAAGACAATGCAAGGTGTCATCTCACGCGCCTGTGCTCTTGGGTGGGTTGTGTTTGTTCTTTGCTTTTTTGTCCTCTGCTTTTTTGTTATGTGTTTGTTATGTGTTTGGAGGTGTTTGGATGGCTTTGTTTGGGCTTTGATTTTTTTGATTTGGCTGGGTTCGGCTGGGTTTGGATGGGTTTGGGTTTGGGGTTAGGTTTAGTTTGGTTTGGTTTGGCATGCTCTGTATTCAGCATTCCGCGCAGGTGTGTTTGAGTGGGTTGCTTTGCTTTTTTTATTTTGTATTTGGATGTGTTTGGATGTATTTGGCTGGGTTGATTTGGGGTTAGGTTGGGTTTGGTTTGGCTGGGTTGGGTTGGGGTTAGGTTTGGTTTGGTTTGGCTGGGTTGGTTTGGTGTCAGGTTTGGTTTGGTTTGGGTTGGCATGCTCTGCATTCTGCATTCTGCTTGGGTTGCATGGTTAAGGGTTTAGGACATGGCATGGAAGATTCACACACACAGCCAACACAAAATTATATTGTAGAATTAAATGATCACTGTAGCACGAACTCAGGGCCCCTGTTGGTAAAACGATTGTTTGGGGTTCAGTGCATCAGTGTGTTTTCTTGTTACGCCCTTCCTACACAGTTGGGCGAGTCCCTTCAGCCTATTTGTCCTACCCCTGGAACATAACAACATACATATATACATCTATATATATATGTACACATACGTGGATTTTTGCGAGCTGGCGCAGGCTGGCTTTCGTTTTTTCCGTTTTGTTTTTGTTTGGGCGGCCGACTTCCAACCCAGCTCCCCGACCCAGCTTCCCACCCATCCAAACTTCAAAACGTCGGCAGTCATTTCGTGTCGATATCTGTATCTATCTTTTTCCGCATCCGTTCTGAGGGCCTCTTCAGATCAACTATGGCGCTTAGATTCATCGTCTATAATCTTTTGCTTCTTAGCCCCTTTCAGTGAAATACAATGGTCTAGTGGTAGACCAGATCGCTTGAGGATGAAGAGTCAAGGGTTTCGACTCATCCTTCGGTCGCTCTTGGCGTTGCAGGTCGTCGTCAACCGCGAGGGTAGCTTGTCCAGTTGAGGTAGGAGACCGCTCTCCACCCGCACCCGACGGACTCCCTTAGCACCACGCCCCACCAGGCGTTTTTTTTTTTGCTTCTTGATGCGCGGAAGGTAAGCTTTTCATCGGCTCGAAAGGCGAGCTCTTCAGAACGACGAGGACAGGAGCGATGCAAACCAGCGTTGACGTTTAGCGGATGCTGCTAAACGTCATCGCTAGTTTGCATTGCTCCTGTCCTCTTCGTTCTGAAGTGCTAACCCACAGCAGCGCGAGACCTACAACCAGGCCAGGCGAGAAGCTCATGCAACCAGTCCTGAAAATCAACGCCAGGTTTATAATCAGACAAGACGTGAATCTCATGCTGCCAGGCAGGCTGCTGCGCCCAATTCGCAATTGATTTGTTATTATCCTCTACACCAAAGTCATGCCATCGCATTGTCTGGTTGGCAGGCAATTATTGCGAGATATTTTTGAATTTCTTGAGACCTCGACTGGCATTACCTACCCTACGCGATATGGCCCTTGCACCCCTCATCCAATCTCTTTTCATTGTTTCAAGCATTGATACATCGGTTGCTTAGCATGTTGCGATAGAAGACAGGCTGAAACTTCCTGGCCAAACCAACAGCTTCAGACCCAACTATGAAACGCGCAAAGAAGAAGCTGCAGATATGTCGCTTTGCGAATTGCGCACGCCTGATTGCACACGCCTGGTATTATCAGCGGGGTCGGCTTTCGCAAGTTGTTGGCAGATTGGATCCGCAGCCTGCTCTTTACCCACTTCGTATTTCTGCATGATCTAGGCCCACAGCTGGAGTGAAATGGATGAGGTAGGGACGAGAGAGGAAAGTGTGCATGCATTTTGCATTTTGCATGCATTTTGCATTTTGCATGCGTTTCGGTGGTTGGGGAAAGGGACGGTGGGGGGGGGACGGTGTGGGGGGGGGGGGGGGGGGGGGGGGAGGGAGAGGCCCGGAAAAGTAGGGGATACTGTTGGTCTGGCTGGGGGTGGGTTGGAATGGTATGCGTGAATGATAGGGCTGGGGGGGGACAGTTTAAGTGAAGGGGAAGAGGTAGGGAGAGATGTGTACGTGTGGGGGCGAGGGAGGGGAAGGCTGCGCGAGGGGGGAGATGGCTGGAAGATGTGTGGAGCAGGGGGAAGAAATAGGGTGTGGCAATGGGGATATGGGGCAGAAAGATTTAGGAAAAAGTAGGGGATCGTGCAGGTCCGGGGGGGAGGGGGGGCATACATTACGCAAGGGAAGGGGGCATGCATTATATTTTTTGCTGCAAAGGGGGAAATATCTTGACTGAGTGCATGTAAAGGGGGAGAGGGGTGGGTGGGAGGGGGGGGACATACTAGGGCCTGACCCCTTCTGTAACCCTGGGCAGACAAAAGAACCTGGGTGGTTGGGGGGTGGCCACCGGCCACACGGGCAATGTACTAGTACACACATACATACTTACATACATGCACAGCCTACATAGCCCCTTTCAGTGATATACAATGGTCTAGTGGTGGACCTGATCGCTTGAGGATGAAGAGTCGGGGGTTCGACTCCCCCTTTGGTCGCTCTTGGCGTTGCAGGTCCTCGCCAACCGCGATGGTAGCTTGTCCACTTGAGGTAGGAGACCGCTCCCCACCTGCGTACGACGGGCTCCCTTAACACCACGCCCCACCAGGCGTTATCACTACTCCTCTATGCACCAGGTCATAGCCGTGCTAACACTCCTGCATCTATCAATCTACCAGTTAGCCGGGGGTTGCCCTCACCCACCCACCCAAGCATTCTTATGGGGTGGGTGGGGTGGGGTAAAAAAACACCAGGCGTTATCATTACCTTCTGCACAGCCTACAAAAAAAACATGTTTACCACATCGCTGACCCTAGCTGCTCCCAGGCCCATACACCTACCGTGTTGACCACATCGCTGACCCTAGCTGCTCCCAGGCCCATACACCTACCGTGTTGAAAACATCTCTGACCCTAGCTGCTCCCAGGCCCATACACCTACCGTGTTGAAAACATCTGACCCTAGCTGCTCCCAGGCCCATACACCTACCGTGTTGAAAACATCTCTGACCCTAGCTGCTCCCAGGCCCATACACCTACCGTGTTAAAAACATCCGACCCTAGCTGCTCCCAGGCCCATACACCTACCGTGTTGAAAACATCTCTGACCCTAGCTGCTCCCAGGCCCATATACATCTCAATGAACTCGGACGCACTGGAGGAGATGAAGGCAACGCCAGATTCGCCAGCAACAGCTCTGTGGATAGAAGGGGGCATGTAATCAGAATCAGACATGCCTTTGTTTGCCTTGTAACCAATTTTTACAGTCAGAGAAAGGAAAAGGTAAAAGGCTGGACAAGTTCAATGCAACGTCGCATGCGACGCTAAAAAATGGCGGAGAGTGTTCACGTCAGAGCAACAGGTGGCAACGGAAGCGAGATAAGTTACGAGACAGTTGGATGACATGTCAGGCTTCAACACGGTCAGACGGATGGATGGTCGGTCGGTCGGACAGACAAGTGGGTAAACATGCCCCCCCCCCCCCCCCCCCCTTGAAGAGGGGGCTCCGCCAAAAACCTATTATATTACTGTTCAATACACTTCGAAATTTACTAAATTGGTAAAGAGAGAGTAAGTGTTTTGAAAAATGGGAGAGAGAGAGAGAGAGAGAGAGAGAGAGAGAGAGAGAGAGAGAGAGAGAGAGAGCATGAGTGTGTGTAGTCACTGCCAGAGGGACTCTTGCGTACCGCGCCATCAGTGTCTTTCCGTTTCCAGGGGGGCCAACAAGTAGTACACCCTTGGGGGCCTTGGCCCCGGAGGACCTGAATTTCTCGGGCTTGCGGAAGAAGTCAACAATTTCCAACAGCTCCACCTTTGCTTGCGCATTTCCAGCCACATCGTCAAAGAAGATAATCTCATCACTCAGTGTCACTTTACTTTCTCTCTTGAGAGACCGTCTAGCCTGTGGGGGGGAGGTGTGTGTGTGTGTGTGTGGTGGGGAGGTGTGTGTGTGTGTGTGGTGGTGGTGGTGGGGAGGTGTGTGTTGGGGGTGGTGGTGTGTTTGTGTGTGTGATAGCTCCACCTTGGCTCGCGCATTTCCAGCCACATCGTCAAAAAGGATGATCTCATCACTCAGTGTCACTTTACTTTCCCACACAATTCACCGCCACCCCTTCCTCCTCTCACCCTCCTGTCACCCGTACCCACCGCGCGGACCCTGCGCTTGACGTCCATGATCTTGGGGTCTGTAACTTTTCGGATGCAGGCGGGGTTGAGCTTTTCCTTTCACCTATTTGCCCAAAGCAAGCCCACCCACCCACCCCAATCCCCACGTACAATTCACCCCTACCCCTTCCTCCTTTCACCTGTACTCACCGCGCGGACCCTGCGCCTGACGTCCAAGATCACTGGGTCTAAAGCTTTTCGAATGCAGGCGGTGTTGAACTTCTCCATTCACCTCTTTGCCCAGTGCAAGCCCCCCACCCCCCCCCCACCCCACCCCAATCCCCACCCACAATTCACCCCTGCCCCTCCCTCCTTACACCTGTACTCACTGCGCGGACCCTGCGCTTGACATCCAAGATCTTGGGGTCAGTAGCTTTTCGAATGCGGGCAGTGATGAGCTTTACCATTCACCCCTTTGCCCAAAGCAAGCCCCCCACCCCACCCCAACCCACCCCCCACATACAATTCACCCCTACCCCTTCCTCCTTTCACCCGTACTTACCGCGCGGACCCTGCGTTTGACGTCCATGATCTTGGGGTCAGTAGCTTCTCGAATGCGGGCAGTGATGAGCTTTACCATTCACCTCTTTGCCCAAAGCAAGCCCCCCACCCCACCCCACCCACCCCCCCACATACAATTCACCCCTACCCCTTCCTCCTTTCACCCGTACTTACCGCGCGGACCCTGCGTTTGACGTCCATGATCTTGGGGTCAGTAGCTTTTCGGATACGGGCGGTGTTGAGCTTACCCATCTCCATCAGGGCATCATCTGGATTCTTTTGCTGACCCTCACCGCCGCCATCGGCCGAGGACTGCTTGGCCTTGAGCTTTTCGCTGGCACTGAGGGGGAGGGGGGAGAGGGATGGTTTGAGTGGGAGATGCAAAGGGGGGTGGGTGGGGGGAATGGGATTGGAAAAAGTAGGGGGGATTCTTTTGCTGACCCTCCCCGCCACCATCAGCCAAGGACTGCCGGGCTTTCAGCTTTTTGCTGGCACCAAGGGGAGGGGGGGGGAGAGGGGGATGCTTTGTGTGGCAGTGACAAAAAGTGGGGGTAGGGGGGGGGGGGGGGGGGTATGAGGGGGGGGGGGGGGGGAATGGGATTGGAAAAAGTAGGGGGGGGGTTCTTTTGCTGACCCTCGCCGCCACCATCAGCCAAGGACTGCTTGGCTTTAAGCTTTTCGCTGGCACCGAGGGGAGGGGGGGGGGGGGGGGGGGGGGGGGAGGGGGATGCTTTGTGTGGCAGTGACAAAAAGCGGGGGTATGAGGGGGGGGGGGGGGGGATGGTTTGAGTGGGATTGGCAAAAGTAGGGGGGATTCTTCTGCTGCCCCTCCCCGCCACCATCGGCCGAGGACTGCTTGGCCTTGAGATTTTTGCTGGCACTGAGCAGAAAGGGTCGCTGGGTGAATGGGTGGATGGTTGGAGGGATCGAGGGAGGGAGGGAGGGACGAGGGAGGGAGGGGTGGAGGGATTGAGTGAAGGATTAAGGGATTGATTGAGTGATTGATTGATTGAGTGAGTGAGTGAGTGAAGGGAGGGAGGGACGGAGGGAGTGAGGGAGAGAGGGAGGATGGGAGCGGAGGAGGGAGAGAGGGAGGGATGTGGAACATTATCACCAACCTACACATCAACACCATTGCCATGAACACCATCACGCTTCCGCATCAAGAACGCAGGCAGCTGCATGGGAGTTTCCCACGCCACCACCCCTCCCTCTCCCTCACCCATCATCACCACCAGCATTAGCACCAACATCAACACCGTGGCCATCAACACTATCACTATACCGCATCAAGAACGCGGGCAGCTGCAGAGGAATTTCTCATACAAGCACCCCTCCCCCTCCATTTCAATATCACCACCACCACCACCACCACCACCACCACCACTCACTCTTCCGCATCAAAATGCAAGCTGCTGCAGAGGATCTGCCCGCGCCACTACTCAGGTCCTCTCCCTCAGCCATAAGATGCATACACCAGATAAATCAATATCATCCCCGCTACCATTAGTGGTTGCTGCCTGGGACCTCGTTTTGGCCAAACTGTCCGCTACCCTCAGACTCCCCCACCCGCCGTCCAAACCCCCCATGCCCCACTCACTCTTCCGCATTGAGAATGCGAGCAGCTGCAGAGGAGCTGCCAGCTCCACCACTCAGGTGCTCTCCCTCCTCCATGAGCTTCACACCTGCAGCCAGCTATTTGCAACCCCAAGCCCCATATATCACCACCATCACCATCACCATCATAATCAATATCACCACCGCCACCACCACCACTCACTCTTCCGCATCGAGAATGCGAGCAGCTGCAGAGGAGCTGCCAGCTCCACCACTCAGGTGCTCTCCCTCCTCCATGAGCTTCACACCTGAAGCCCGCTATTTGCAACCCCAAGCCCCATATATCACCACCATCACCATCACCATCATAATCAATATCACCACCGCCACCACCACCACTCACTCTTCCGCATCGAGAATGCGAGCTGCAGCGGAGGAGCTTCCAGCTCCACCACTCAGGTGCTCTCCCTCCTCCATGAGCTTCACACCTGAAGCCAGCTATTTGCAAGCCCAAGCCCCATATATCACCACCATCACCACCACTCACTCTTCCGCATCGAGAATGCGAGCTGCAGCGGAGGAGCTTCCAGCTCCACCACTCAAGTCCTCTCCCTCCTCCATGAGCTTCAAACAGGCTTCGTACGTCGCCACCAGCTCGCTATCGGCGATCTCAAGCTTCTCTCCCATCTTCTTATTTACTTCCACACACTTCTTGCGAAGGTCATCTACGTGGAAGGGTGAGAGAGGTGGTGGTGGTGTTGTTGGTGGTGGTGGTGTTGGTGGTGGTGGTGGTGGTGGTGGGAGGTGCTACGGTGATGGCTATCGGCGATCTCAAGCTTCTCTCCCATCTTCTTATTTACTTCCACACACTTCTTGCGAAGGTCATCTACGTGGAAGGGTGAGAGAGGTGGTGGTGTTGTTGTTGGTGGTGTTGTTGGTGGTGGTGGTGTTGGTGGTGGTGGGAGGTGCTACGGTGATGGCTATCGGCGATCTCAAGCTTCTCTCCCATCTTCTTATTTACTTCCACACACTTCTTGCGAAGGTTATCTACGTGGAAGGGTGAGAGAGGTGGTGATGGTGTTGTTGGTGTTGGTGTTGTTGATGGTGGTGTTGGTGGTGGTGGGAGGTGCTACGGTGATGGCTATCGGCGATCTCAAGCTTCTCTCCCATCTTCTTATTTATTTCCACACACTTCTTGCGAAGGTCATCTACGTGGAAGGGTGAGAGAGGTGGTGGTGGTGTTGTTGTTGGTGGTGTTGTTGGTGGTGGTGTTGGTGGTGGTGGTGGTGGTGGTGGTGGGAGGTGCTACGGTGATGGCTATCGGCGATCTCAAGCTTCTCTCCCATCTTCTTGTTTACTTGCACACACTTCGTGTGAAGGTCATCTACGTGGAAGGGTGAGAGAGGTCGTGGTGTGGTTGTTGTTGGTGGTGGTGGGGTTGGGGGTGGGAGGTGCTACGGTGATGGCCATTGGCGATCTCAAGCTTCTCTCCCATCTTGTTGTTAACTTCCACACACTTCTTGCGAAGATCGTCTACGGGGAAGGGTGGGAGAGGTTGTGGTGGTGGAGGTGGTGGAGGTGGTAGTGGTAGCGGTGGTGGAGGTGAGGAGGAGGGGTATCAGGTGTTTGTGTTTGTGCTTCTGTTTAGGTTTGCTTCTCTCACATCTTCTTCTTTACTTCCACACACTTATTGCGAAGTTCGTTTACGTGGAAGGGTGAGAGTGGAGGTGGCACACCTCACATAAGCTCGCTTCCCACCCCTTCCCACCCTCCCACCCCTCCATCCCTCCCAACTCTTCCCACACCTCACCTAAACTCGTTCCCACCCCTTCCCCACACTCCATCCCTCCCACCTCTTCACACCCTCCATCCCTCCCACCCCTTCACACCAACCATCGCTCCCATCCCTTCAAACCAACCATCCCTCCCACCCCTTCACACCAACCATCCCTCCCACCCCTTCACACCCTCCATCCCTCCCACCCCTTCACACCTTCCATCCCTCCCACCCCTTCACACCTTCCATTCCTCCCACCCCTTTCCCTCCCACCCCTTTCCCACCCTCACCTAAGCTCTTCCCCACCCTCCATCTCACCCACCCTTTTCCACGCCTCACCTAAGCTCATTCCCACTCCTCTCCCACCCTCCATGCCTCCCACCCCTACCCACCCTCAATCCCTCCCACCCCTTCCCACACCTCACCTAAGCTCGTTCCCTTTGCCACTTGTGCGGGCGTCTCCTCGAGGAATACAATCTTAGCGTCCTTCAACACCTCCCCCACCCTCCATCCCTATCACCCCTTCCCACCCCTTCCCACGCCTCACCTAAGCTCGTCCCCACCCCTTCCCCCCATCCATCCCTCTCAACCCATCCCACCCACCCCTTCCCACGCCTCACCTAAGCTCGTTCCTTTTGCCACTAGTGCGGGTGTCTCCTCCTCGAGGAACGCAATCCTAGCCTCCTTCAACACCCCTCCCCCACCCTCCATCCCTCTCACCCCTTCCCACCCCTCACCTAAGCTCACCTAAGCTCGTCCCCACCCCTTCCCCCCCTCCATCCCTCTCAACCCATCCCACCCACTCCTTCCCACGCCTCACCTAAGCTCGTTCCCTTTGCCACTAGTGCGGGCGTCTCCTCCTCGAGGAACGCAATCCTAGCCTCCTTCAACACCGACCTCTTCCTCTTCTCGTCTTCCTGTGTCATGAACATGAAAATGTAGCGAGAATTCAACACAGGCAAAATGAAAATGAAAATGAAGTGTGACTTCAATTTGACAAACAGAAATTTAAAAAAGGGCGACTTTAATTTGACAAAATGAAAATGAAACTGAAGCGCGAATTCAACACAGGCAAAATGAAAATGAAAATAAGAGCATTCTCAATGGTAGAGGAGAACCCCAATCAATTGTTACGCCACAGTGGGTAGATACTTCTGCCAGTCAGATATCTTTTCACCAAGCACCAACCAAACTCAACAAGTTCGATGCAGCGTCGCCTGCGACGCTAAAAATGGCGGAGTGTGATCGCGAGGGAGCGATAGGTGGCAACGGAAGCGAGTTAGTTACGAGACCAATGGCTGACGTGTCGGACTTCATCACGGTCAGATGGATGGTCGACCGGACAAATGGGTAACACTGGGGGCTCCCGCTCCCCAGAAGGAGGGGCTCCGCCAAAAACACGTACTCTTCCCTACGCCTCCCTACACCCCCACCCTTTTCCCTCTCCCCTCACCCAGTGATTTTTATTTCAGATTTCTGTAGTCCAGGTTGAGTAGCTACTTGGGCTACTCAACCCTGATTTCAGGATAGTTGCGTAGCCATAGCATGGCGGAGCGCGAAGCGCGGAGCCTGGTGGGGTCAGGGGGCAGCGCGTCCTGATATTGGGGGGTACGGGGGGTGTAGCATTCTACTGAATGGCGACGGAATGGCGACGCTTCGTCGAAAAATGAAACACTGCCCTCACTTCCTTCCCTCCCCCTCCACACCCCATCCCAACCTGAGTGACCAGCTTCATTCGGTCAGCCAGATCTCCTTTCACCAGATGAGACGCCATGTACAGAGCGATGATGAAAGCGGAACTGCTCGCCTTCTATTAAGGCGTACTAATGATTTATATCAAGGCATACTATGTATGCATGTATGCATTGCGGCCAACCACCAACCACCACAACCAACCTGAGTCATCAGCTTCATTCGGTCAGTCAAATCTCCTTTCACCAGACGAGACGCCATGTACAGAGCGATGATAAAAGCGGAACCAATGACGGGGCCGAGGATAGGAACGTAGCGAATGATGAAGGCCTGCACGTTTGAACTGACTTGGATGTTGTCCATCCAGGAGGTGACTTTCTCATCAGCGTGGGCGGCCTCGTACCTGAAGGGAGGGAGGGGAGGGGACGGGGTGGGTGGGTGGGGGGAGGGAGGTGGTGGTGGTGGTGTGCGTGTGTGTGTAGGGGGGGGAGGGCGGGGGGGAGGGAGGGAAATGGAGGTGGTGGTATGTGGTGTGGGGGTGGGGTGGGGGGGGGGTCATGGTGGTGGTAGTTGACGATAGGAAGGGAGTGAATGATGAGTGAAGGCCTGCACGTTAGAGCTGAATTGAACCTGAGGGGAAGGGGACGGCTGGGGGGGGAGTGGGGAGTGGGGAGGTGGGGGTGGTGTGTGTGTGTGGTGGTGGTGGTGGTGGTGGTGGTGGGGGTCATGGTGGGGGTAGTCGACGATAGGAAGAGAGTGAATGATGAAGGCCTACACGTTTGAGCTGAATTGAACCTGAGGGGAAGGGGGGGGCTGGGGGGCTGGGGGGGGGGGGGAGGGGGGAGGTGGTGGTGGTGGTGGTGGTGGTGTGTGTGTGTGGGGGGGTGGGGGGGGGGGGGTGGGGGGGGGGCAAGGATCTTGTCCTAGGAAATTGGCTGTGAGTCTTGGCTATCGGAGCGACAGGTGGCACCGGAATGGAGTGCAGCGGACAGAAGCCAGGGTTTATGAGAGGGCCAGTGGCCAGTTACGGCCAAAGTATCGTGCGGACAACACGACAGACGGACGGACGGACAGACAGACGGACAGATAGACAGGCAGACTGACAGACAGACAGGCAGACAGACACATGCATGCATACACACATACAGACACATACATGCATACACACAAACACACACACATACAGACAGACAATCGGACAACAGGGTGACTCTGGGGGGGGCCCTCCCCCAGAAGGGGGGGCTCCGCCCAAAAGACAACAGTGTCAGACTCACCTTTGCGCCTCATCCTTACTCATCTGGGTCCTTAGACAGACAGACAGACAGACAGACAGACAGACAGACAGACAGACAGACAGACAGACAGACACAGACAGGCAGACAAACAATCAGACAATGGGGTCACTCTGGGGGCTCCCGTCGGGTGCCAGACTCACCTTTGCGCCTCATCCTTACTCATCTGGGTCCTAGAGCTCTCATTGACGTAGGCATCCCAGTCTTCTTGAGGCATAGGCTCCATGGTGAGAGGCAATATCTGTTGAAGTGGGTGGGAGTGGGTGGGTGAGTGATTGGGTGGGTGGGTGGTTGACTGGGCGGGTAGGTGGGTGAGTGGGTGGGAGGGGGGTAGTGGGTGGGTGAGTGTGTGTGTGGGTGTGGGTGTGGTTGTGGGTGTGGGTGTGTGGGTGTGTGGGTGTGTGGGGGGGAGGATGTGGGGGTGGGGTGGGGGGGGGGATGCTCGTTAGTCTTTCTTGAGCTCTCATTGGCGTAGGCATCCCAGTCTTCTTGAGGCATAGGCTCCAAGGTGTGGGGCAATATCTGTTTCAGTGGTTGTGAGTGGGTGGGTGAGTGATTGGGTGGGTAGGTGGGTGGGTGAGTGGGTGGTGGAGGGGATGAGTGGGTTGGTGTATGTGAGTGGGGTGGGGGGTGGGGGGGGGGAGGGGGGGGGGCTGATGCTCGTGAGTCTTCCTAGAGCTCTCATTGACGTAGGCATCCCAATCTTCTTGAGGCATAGGCTCCATGGTGTGGGTCAATATCTGTTTAAGTGGTTGTGAGCGGGTGGGTGGGTAGGTGGGTAAGTGGGTGAGTGGATGAGTGGATGAGCGTGTGAGCGGGTGGGTGAGCGGGTGGGGGCGAGGGGAGCAGTGGATGGGTGGGTGGGTGGGGGCGAGGGGAGCAGTGGGTGGTTGGGTAGGTGGGTAGGTGGGTGAGTGGATGAGCGTGTGAGTGGGTGGGTGAGAGGGTGGGGGGCGAGGGGAGCAGTGGGTGGGTGCGTGGGTGGGTGGGTGGGTGGGGATGCTCATTAGTCTTCCCACAGCTCTCATTGACATAGGCAGCCCAGTCTTCTTGAGGCTTGGGCTCCAAGGTGAGGGGCAATATCTGCTTAGGTGGGTGAGTGAGTGGAGAGGGAGGGAGTGGGGGGGAGGGGGCGATTGGGTCGGGGGGTGATATATAATCCCTTCGACAGAGTTAGTGACCACACTAAGAGGAGGAGGAGGGGTTGTATATATATGTGCTTATTATATATTTGTTGTATACATATGTGCTTATTATATATTTGTTGTATATATATGTGCTTATTATATATTTGTTGTATATATATGTGCTTATTATATATTTGTTGTATATATATGTGCTTATTATATATTTGTTGTATACACATGTGCTTATTATATATTTGTTGTATACATATGTGCTTATTATATATTTGTTGTATATATATGTGCTTATTATATATTTGTTGTATATATATGTGCTTATTATATATTTGTTGTATACATATTTGTTAGGGGTTGTATATGTATTCGTTGCATATACATTTGTTAGGGTTTGCGCGAGGGGGGGGCAGGAATAAAGTTGGCTGACCGCACGTTCGGAAGTTGTTATTTTGACCCCCGGGGACCCCCCCCCCCCCCCCCCTCCCTCTCTTTGAGACCTCATATCTAGACACCCAGACAGTATTACATAGTGAAAGGGGGGTCCATGAGCATCATCTCGGCAAGGCCTTTCCAACGATACAACCAAAATTTATAAATATCAAGTTTGGACAAAGTTATTTAGATTTTAGTATTTTTACAACTTTCTTGGGCGCTCAGCAGTCGTCCGCGCCCTAGGAGGAGATCACGAAAATCGACTGAAGGCGTTATTTATCTGTCTTTTTATCTTTATCATCGTCATTATCATGGCTTGATCTACTCAACTTGTATTCTGGAGCCTGATGGTCGGCTCGGGTGGTGTGTGTTTTGGGGTGGGGGTGTGGGGGGGAGGGGGGGGAAGGTGTGGGGGGGGTGGGGTGGGGTGGGGGGGGGGGCTAGAGTGCTCGACCCCAGGCTCGACTGCTTTAGGAACTTCGTACGGTAGGGGACCGGAATTCAGAACGCGTTGCGCGCGCGCCTTTTTCCGCCCAACTGCCGCTCGTTCCAAGCTGGACGCGAAGGTCTGGGTGACGTCCAGCCTTGCGTCCAGCCTGGATGTACCTTCCAGGAGATTCACCAATTACACCCTTGGTGTCACTAACTAACGACTTCAGATTTGTACTCCTCACGTCGAGACCTTCTCAATGGTGTACGTCACGCTCAAAAATTCGCACTGGCAAGAAAGTTACACGAGGTACAAATAAATTTGGGAAAACGGTCGGACCCCCCCCCCCCACCCTCCCCCCTCGTATCTCGGCCGCCCGTGGGTGTATCGACATGATTTTTTTTGTATCGACTATTGCTCGCGGTTCTCTATCCATATCGAACGTGCGGTACGAAATCTTTTTCCTTGCCCCCCCCTCGGGTTTGCGTATATATTTGTTGTCCATACATTTGTTAGGGTTTGTATATATATGTGTTGTACATACATTTGTTAGGGTTTGTATATATATTTGTTGTACATATATTTGTTTGTTCATATATAATAAATAATTGATTTAGCATAGGTTGTGACCACACCAAGAGGAAAAGTAGGAGGGGTTGTATATATTTTCTTTGTTTTACAGACAATAGATAATACCTTGGGCAGGGTTTGTGATCACACAAAGAGAAGTAAGAGGGATTGTATATATATTTGTTTGTGATCACACAAAGAGGAGGAGGTGTTGTATATATATTTGTTTGTGATCACACAAAAGAGGAGGAGGTGTTGTATATATATTTGTTTGTGATCACACAAAGAGGAGGAGGTGTTGTATATATATTTGTTTGTGATCACACAAAGAGGAGGAGGTGTTGTATATATATTTGTTTGTGATCACACAAAGAGGAGGAGGTGTTGTATATATATTTGTTTGTGATCACACAAAGAGGAGGAGGTGTTGTATATATATTTGTTTGTGATCACACAAAGAGGAGGAGGTGTTGTATATATATTTGTTTGTGATCACACAAAGAGGAGGAGGTGTTGTATATATATTTGTTTGTGATCACACAAAGAGGAGGTGTTGTATATATATTTGTTTGTGATCACACAAAGAGGAGGAGGTGTTGTATATATATTTGTTTGTGATCACACAAAGAGGAGGTGTTGTATATATATTTGTTTGTGATCACACAAAGAGGAGGAGGTGTTGTATATATATTTGTTTGTGATCACACAAAGAGGAGGAGGTGTTGTATATATATTTGTTTGTGATCACACAAAGAGGAGGAGGTGTTGTATATATGTTGTTTGTGATCACACAAAGAGGAGGAGGTGTTGTATATATATTTGTTTGTGATCACACAAAAGAGGAGGAGGTGTTGTATATATATTTGTTTGTGATCACACAAAGAGGAGGAGGTGTTGTATATATATTTGTTTGTGATCACACAAAGAGGAGGAGGTGTTGTATATATATTTGTTTGTTTATACAGGTTATAAATAATATATTATCCCTTCGACAGAGTTTATGACCCCACCAAGAGTAGGAGGGGTTGTATATATATTTGCTTGTTTATATATAATATATAATATTTTTGACGGATTTTGTAACCACACCAAGAAGAGGAGGAGGGGTTGTATATATATATATATATATATATATATATAATCCCTACGGCAGAGTTTGTGACCACATCAAGAGGAAGAGGTGGGGTTAATAAAACCGGGTAACAAAAAGTCATGATACCGCCTGGTAGGGCGTGGTATTAAGGGAGACCCGTGTCTGTGGTGCTGGTTTCGAATCTCTACGGGTGCGCTTTAGTGTCCGTGGTCACTGTCTACCGCCATGGTAGCTTTGTCCAGGTAAAGTAGCAGCCCGTTCCCTACCGCCGTAACACGGGGCTCCCTTAATACCACGCCCCACCAGGCGGTATCATGACTTTTTGTTACCCGGTTTTATTAACCCCACCTCTTCCTCTTGCTGTGGTCACAAACTCAGCCGTAGGGATTATATATATACAACCCCTCCTCCTCTTCTTGATGTGGTCACAAACTCAGCCGTAGGGATTATATATATATATATATATATATATATATATATACAACCCCTCCTCCTCTTCTTGGTGTGGTTACAAAATCTGTCAAAAATATTATATATTATATGTAAACAAACAAATATATATCATTACTGACAACCCAACTGATAATTGTGACGATAACCACCAGGGTACTTCAAATGGCCAAATTGGCCAGCGCTTTAGCGCACTTGAAAACAAAAAGACTGCGCTTTGTAGTGCAGAAAGCGCAAAAATGCTTGCAGCGCCCACAAGGGGTTGCAAAAAAATGCGCTTAAAGCGCAGAGGGGGTCAAAAAGTCAGCGCTCAAAAGCGCAAAAGCGCGCGCTTTGAATTACCCTGATAACCACCATGACCCAAGGCTTTTTTTCAAATCTGAAAGTGGTTTTTTTCTAGCTTCATGGTTTTAGGCATCCGCCAGGGACAGCGTTTCAGTGTTTTTGTAGCTGGTTTAAAGCTTGTGTAGCCTTGGATAGCTTTTAGGGCCATTAAGGTTAAAAAAAACTATTTTCCTTTCTTTTTTACAGCGATATTTTTGCCTTAACGGGGTCAAAACTAGCGATCGCTATATATAGCGGTAAACAAAAGCGCTGTCATGAGCATCATTTCCACATACGGAGTTTGACCCACCTCGAGCACTTCAATACCCATTTCGAAGTTTATGTTTAGGGTTTAGGGTTTAGGGTTTAGGGTTCAGTTTTCCACGTGCTGAGTTTGGCCCACCTCGAGAACTTCAATACCCATTTCGAAGTTTAGGTTTAGGGTTTAGGGTTGAGTTTTCCACGTGCTGAGTTTGACCCACCTCGAGCGCTTCGATATTTTCATCTATCAGATCATTCAGCTGTCCCCTGTTCTCGGCCAACAGGTAATCCTCATGCAGAGTAGGACCAATGCGGGGGCCTCGCCTGGGGGTGGGGATGGGGGATGGGTGGTTGGGTGGGTTGTGCAGGGAGGGATCAATGCGGGGGCCTTGCATGGCAAGGTGGGGGGTGGTTGAGAGTGGGGGGGGCCTCCTTTGTGTGTGTGGGGGCGCTGGATGGGTGGTTGGGTGGTTGAGGGTGGGGGGTGGGGGTGGGGGCGGTGGATGGGTGGTTGGGTGGGTCGTGCAAAGAAGGACCAATGCAGGGGCCTTGCCTGTGCATTGGGGTAGTTGAGGGTGGGGGTTGTAGAAGGGTGGTTGGGTGGGGGATGGTTGAAGGTGGGGGTTGTAGAAGGGTGGGTGGGTGTGGGGATGGGTGGGTAGGTGGGTCCCGAGAAGAACCAATGCTGGGGACTCGCCTAGTCACGGAAGGGTGTGTGTGTGTGGTGGTTCAGGCAGTGTGTGTGTGTGTGTGAAGGGGGGGGGGGGGGGGGGGAGGGAGGTGGGTAGTGGGTCCTGAGAAGAACCAATGCGGGGGACTCGCCTAGTCACGGAAGGGTGCGTGGGGGGGGGGGGGGTTCAGGCAGTGTGTGTGTGTGAAGGGGAGGGGGGGGGGGGGGGGGGGGGGGGGCACCAACACCCCGACCCTCCACCCCCATCCCCACCCTCTACCCCCATCCACCCAACACCCTCCACCAACACTCCTTACCTTGAGTCTGGATGCGAATTCTCCCAGATATCATACTGATCAGACATCTTGGTTTTCAGAGCACTTTCCTTCACGGCTGAAGCATCCTTCATTGCGATGGATGGGATGTGGCGGGGCTCTAGAGGGATCTTGAGGCCAGCGACTGCGTGTGTGGCCATGGCCTGGGGAGGGGGTCAGGGGGGATTCAGGGGGAGTCAGGGGGTTGGTGGGGGAGGGGGGGGTGTGGGGGGGGGGGGGGGGGGGGGGGGGGGGCTGTGATGCGGTGCGATGGATGGGATGTGGCGGGGCTCTAGAGGGATCTTGAGGCCAGCTACTGCGTGTGTGGCCATGGCCTGGGGAGGGGGTCAGGGGTTTGGTGGGGTTGGTGGGGTTGGTGGGGGTTGGTGTTGGTGGTGTTGGTGGTGTTGGTGGTGGGGGGGGGGGGGGCTGTGATGCATTGCGATGGATGGGATGTGGCAGGGCTCAAGAAGGATCTTGAGGCCAGCGACTGTGTGTGTGGCCATGGCCTGGGGAGGGGGCAGGGTGGGGGCAAGGGTGTCAGAGGGGTGGTGGGGGGGGGGGGGGGGGGGGGTCAGGGGGTTAGTGGGTGGGGGGGTCAGGGGGGTGGGGTGGGGTGGGGTGGGGTGGGGTGGGGGGCTGTGATGCGGTGCGATGGATGGGATGTGGCGGGGCTCTAGAGGGATCTTGAGGCCAGCTACTGCGTGTGTGGCCATGGCCTGGGAAGGTGGGCAGGGTGGGGGCAAGGGTGTCAGGGGGGTGGTGGGGGGTGGTGGGGGGTCAGGGGGTTAGTGGATGGGGGGGTCAAGGGGGTGGGGTGGGGCTGTGTTCTGGATGTGGTGCGATGGATGGAATATGGCGGAGCAATAGGGTGATCATGAGACCAGCGACTGCGTGTGTGGCCATGGCCTGGAGAGGTGGGCAAGGGGGGGGGGGGGGAAGGGTGTCAGGGGGTTGGTGGTGGTGGTGGTGGTGGGGGGGGGGGGGGTCAGGGGGTTAGTGGGGGGGGGGGGTAGGGGGTCAAGGGGGGGGGGGGGGGGCTGTGTTCTGAATTTGGTGCGATGGATGGAATATAGCCGGGCTATAGGGAGATCTTGAGGCCAGCGACTGCATGTGTGGCCATGGCCTGGGGAGGGGGGCAGGGTGGGGGCAAGGGTGTCAGGGGGTTGGTGGGTGGGGTGGGGTGGGGTGGGGGGTCAGGGGGTTAGTGAAGGGGTCAAGGGGGTGGGGTGAGGGGGGCTGTGTTATGGATGTGGTGCGGTGGATGGAATATGGCCGGGCTAAAGGGGGATCGTGAGACCAGCGACTGCGTGTGTGGCCATGGCCTGGGGAGGGGGTCAGGGTGAGGGGGGGGGGGGGGGGGATTGTGGTGCGGAGCGATGGATGGATGGGATGTTGCGGGGCTCTTGAGGGATCTTGAGGCCAGTGACTGCGTGTGTGGCCATGGCCTGGGGCGGGGGGCAGGGTGGGGGCAAGGGTGTCAGGGGGTTGGTGGGGGGTGGGGTGGGGTGGGGTGGGGTGGGTGGGGGGGTCAGGGGGTTAGTGGGTGGGGGGGTCAAGGGGGTGGGGGGGGGCTGTGTTATGGATGCGGTGCGATGGATGGAATATGGCGGAGCTATAGGGAGATCATGAGACCAGCGACTCGCATGTGTGGCCATGGCCTGGGAGAGGGGGCAGGGGGTTGGTGGGTCAGGTGGGTCAGGGAGGGGGGGGGGGGGGGGGGGGAGGGGAGGGGTAGTATAATCGGAACTTGCTGTCTTTAAACTACCTTTCCCGTATGTAAGGTAGGGAAAGTCCTTTTGGCCTATTTGGCTACCCCTGGGCTGTAAAACTACATACAAGACGAGACGAGACGAGACAGGACAAGGCAGGACAGGACAGGACAGGACAGGAGAAGGCAAGACAAGGCAAGACGAGACGAGACGAGAGGAGAGGAGAGGAGAGGAGAGGAGAGGAGAGGAGAGGAGAGGAGAGGAGATGAGAGGAGAGGAGAGGAGAGGAGAGGAGAGGAGAGGAGAGGAGAGGAGAGGAGAGGAGAGGAGAGGAGAGGAGAGGAGAGAGACGAGACGAGATAAGACAAGACAAGACAAGACAAGACAAGACAAGACAAGACAAGACAAGACAAGACAAGACAAGACAAGACAAGACAGACAAGACAAGAAAAGACAATTACCCCCCCCACCCACCCACCTTGCCTCCCACCTATCCTTCCAAAATACAACAGACCAGCAAAACTCATACCTGCTTAATCCTATTGTCGCCCAACGGGATGACAGATTGCTTGACAGAGCCGTCTTGATAGCGAATGATACACCTGGTTGAGGCAGGGAGTGTGTGTGTGTGTGTGTGTGTGGTTAAGGCAGGGAGGGGGGGGCAGGGAGAGGGGGGAAGAGGCAGGGAGGGGGCTGGGGCAGTGTGCGTGTGTGTGTGTGTGTGTGTGTGTGTGTGTGGTTGAGGCAGGGATGACAGATTGCTTGACAGTACCGTCTTGATACAAATGATGCACCTGGTTGAGGCAGGGAGGGGGGGGGGGGGGGAGGGGGCAGTTTGTGTGTGTGTGTGTGTGTGTGTGTGTGTGTGTGTGTGGTGTCTGTGTGCCTGTGTCTGTGTGTGGTCGAGGCAGGGATGACAGATTGCTTGACAGAGCCGTCTTGATAGCGAATGATGCACCTGGTTGAGGCAGAGAGGGAGGGGAGGTGGGGGGGGGCAGTTTGTGTGTGCTGCGTGGTTGAGGCAGGGAGGGTGTGTGTGTGTGGTTGAGACAGGGGGAGGGACGCGTGTGTGTTGGGGGGGGGGGGGGGTGGGGTGGGGGAGGGGATGAGAGGGGGAAGAAGGGGAGAGGGAGAGAAGGGGAAACGAGGGGAAGAGGCGAGGGAGGCGAGGGAGACAGGGATGACAGGGGAGCAAAGGGAGAGGGGGGGAGAGGACCGGGGGGGTTGCGTTTTTTTAACAACGGGGCTAGAGGGGAGGAGAGAGGGGAGGAGAGGGAGCGGGAGAGGGAGAGGGAGAGGGAGGAGGGAGAGAGGGCCGCAGGGGAGGAGAGCGGGCGGGGAGGGACGAGGCAGAGAGGGAACGGGTGTACACGGGAGCAGGGGGAGGAAGAGGGGGAGGAGAGAGGGCGGGAGAGGAGAGAGAGGAACAGGGGGACAAGGGATGAGAGGGCGGAGGAGAGGGGAGAAGAGGGCACTTTCCGGAGAGGGAGAGAGGGAACAGGTGTACACGGGATGAGAGGGGAGAAAGGGGATGAGGAGGGGCGAGGAGAGGGGAAGAGAGGGAAACAGGTGGACAAAGGATGAAAGGGGAGGAGCAAGGTGAGGCGAGGGAGAGGGGAGAGAAGGAAAAGGTGGACACGGGATGAGATGGGAGGAGAGGGAGGAGGGGATCGAGGGGAGAGGGAACAGGGGGACACGGGATGAGCGCGGGATGAGCGGGCGAGGAGAGGGGAGAGAGAGGGAACAGGTGGGACACGGATTGAAAGGGGAGGAGAGGGGAGGAGGAGGGAGGAGGGAGAGAGGGAAGGGAACAGGTGGACAGGGATGAGAGGGAGGAGGGGAGGAGGGGAGAGAGACCGGGATACAGGTTGGACACGGGATGAGAGGGGAGGAGAGGGTGAGGAGAGGGAGAGGTGAGAGAGGGAACCGGGGCACCGGGATGAGAGGGGGAGGAGCGGGGAGGACGAGGGGCGAGGGAGCGAGGGAACAGGTGGACACGGGATGAGAGGGATGAGAGGGGAGGAGAGGAGAGGGGGGACGGGATGAGGGAGAGAGGGACAGGGGGACACGGGATGAGAGGGGAGGAGAGGGAAGAGGGGAGAGAGGGCGGGTGAGTTAGAGAGTGAACAGGGGACCCGGCTGAGAGGGGAGGAGAGGGAGAGGGGGGGTGAGGGAGAGAGGGAACAGGTGGACACGGGATGAGAGGGGAGGAGTAGGGAGAGGAAAGAGGGGGATAGGGGGACAGGGGGAGACGAGGGACAGGGGGACAGGGCATGAGAGGCGGGAGAGGGAGAGGGAGAGGGGAGAGGTGGGGGTGCGGGAGAGAGAGGGAACAGGTGGACACGGGATGAGAGGGGAGGAGAGGGGAGGAGAGGGAGAGGGAGAGAGGGAACAGGTGGACACGGGATGAGAGGGGAGGAGAGGGATGAGGGAGAGGGGGGACCGGGGGGGTGAGGGAGAGCGGGACCAGACGGGGACACGGGGATTGAGAGGGGAGGAGAGGGAGGGGGGGGGTGCGGGAGGGGGGCTGCGGGAGGAGAGTGAACAGGGGAACCGGGATGAGAGGGGAGGAGAGGGAGAGGAAGAGGGGGAGAGGGGGGGTGAGGTGAAGAAAGGGGACAGGGGGACACGGAGCCACTGCGAGGGGAGGAGAGGGGAGAGGGGAGAGGCGGGAGAGGGGGGGTGCACGGGAGAGAGGGCGAGCAGTGGACACGGGATGCGAGGGGTAGGGAGAGGGGGGAGAGGGAGAGGGAGAGATGGGAACAGGTTGGACACGGGATGAGCAGGGGAGGAGAGGGCGAGGGAGAGGGGGGATAGAGGGGGGAGGGCGAGAGGGGACAGTGTGGGACACCGGATGAGAGGGGCGGAGAGGGAGAGGGGGAGGGGAGAGGGGGGGTGAGGGAGGAGGGAACAGGTGGACACGGAGATGAGAGGGGAGTAGAGTAGAGGAAGAGGGGGATAGGGGGAGAAGAGGGACAGGGGGACACGGGATGAGAGGGGATGAGAGGGGAGGGAGAGGGGGAGAGGAGGGGGTGAGGGAGGAGGGGACAGGGGAACACGGGCTGAGAGGGGAGGAGCGAGGGGGGAGGAGAGGGAGAGGGAGAGGGGGAGAGGGGCGGGTGAGGGAGGAGAAGGGAGCAGGTGAAACGGTATGAGGGGAGGAGAGGGGAGAGGTTTAGAGGGGGAAGGGGGGGTTGAGGTTTAGAGAGGGGACGGGGGGTAGGGGATGAGAGTGGGAGAGGGGACCGGGGGGGCAGGGGATGAGAGGAGTGAGACGGGGAGAGGGGCCGGGGGGGGGGGGGGGGAGAGAGACTGGAGAAGGGATGAGAGGGGAAGGGAGGAGGGGATGAGGAGGGGGGGAACGAAAGGGGGAGAGGAGGAGAGGGAGAGAGGGAAGCAAAGAGAGGGGGAGAGGAGAAAGGGAGAAGGGGACGATCGCGGGAGAGAAGGGGAGAGGGGGGGAGACGAGAGAGGAGGAGAGGGAGAAGACGGGGGATGAGAGGGGGGAAAAGGGCGGGAGGAGGAGAGGGAGAGGGAAGAAAGCCGGCCGAGAGGGATAGAGGGGAGAGGGAGAGAGGGAGAGAGGGGACGAGAAGGATGAGAGGGGGGAGAGGGGGGGGAGAGGATGAGAAGGGGAGGGGAGATGGGGGGAGGAGAGAGGAGAGAGGGAGGAGAGGAGAGAGGGGCAGGGGGGGAGCAAGGGCATAAAGGGAAAGGGGGGCAGGAGATGAGCGGGGTGAGAGAGGATGAGAGGGGGGAGAGGGGGAGAGGCGGGAAGGGGTGAGACACAATGAGAGGCGGGAGGCGCGGCAGAGAGGGGAAGGATGAGAGGGGCGGGGGGAAGGGTAAAAAAGGGGAAGAGGGAGAGCAGTTAGTGGTGGAGAACGAAAAGAAAGAAGAAAGCATTTATCGAACACTCACCTCCCATCAGAAGGAATTTTGGTGCTATTGGGACGAACCAAAAGAACGCTGTTTCCTCCTACCCTTTCAAGATATCTCGCAGCACTCCCCGTACGGATGGCCACCTCGTTACACAGGCAGGCCATACACCGGGTCGTACGTGAAAGCGGTACATGTGGGATGGTGGTGGTGGCGGTAGTCGGTGGTGATGGTGCCGTGGTTCGCATCGGTGGTGGTCATGGTGTGGTTGGGCGGGGGATAGTGCTTGATTGGTC
>JACBWV010000364.1:11237968-11245468 GCA_013435795.1 Chlamydomonas sp. ICE-L
AGGTTAGACGGTCACCTCATTTACGACACTCTTTGCGATGCAACTTCCGCGATGGCCACGCCGCAATTTTGAGAACTCCCGACAAAATGAGAAATCTTGGACGCCGCGGATGCCAGTGTCATTATAAGCAATGCTGCGACCGTGTCCTTCCTAAGGAGGACCCCGGTCCCTTGATGATTGGCTAGACGTCTGTGCACCAGCTGCCTCTGCTATGCGGGCATGAGAGGCCCTTCCGCCATCGTGGAAGTGACGCCCCCCCCATCAATCGCCACCTTTACGGCTCCTTCTGCTACTGTCCGACGTCTCTCTCCTGAGATTGAGGACGTTCTGATGCGACTCTGCTGTGTTTCCACTCAGATTATCCAGTACGCAGGGGCGCCTCCACCTCCTGATGCCCGTTTTGACTACGACTATCAAGAACTTGCTCGTCATCGCCGTGCAGATGGCTATGCTGATGACTCTGATGATGGTGATGAAGATCTGCAGAGTGCTATGAGTGGTGACTTCGGTGAGTCACTTCCACTTCCACTGCTACTCGAGTGTTCAATTCTACCGTCTCTCCTGTGTATGAAGCCTCTGTCGGCACCTGCTCTTGCGCCTTCCCCGGAGTTTAAGCCTGATCCAGTCTCTGCGCCTCTGCTTGCGCCCCTTCCACCTGTCCACCCGGAGGTGGCCAGGCCGTCTTTGATGCAGAAGTCTGCGTCTTTCACCTTGCCTCCGGACCGAGGGTCTGTCTGGCTACAATACTCGTGCTCGAGAGGCTTCTGCTGCTGCTGCTGGCCGCGCATCCTTGCTGGCCCTTCGCAGGAGCCCCCTCCACCCCCCCCCCTCCGCCTGTGGAGCAGCCCCCTGCTCCTGGCCCTCCGCCATATGTGCCTCCTTCGCTGTCATGCGACTCCTGGGAGCATCTGCTCGATGGCGGACATCCTCTGCGTCTATCCCTGCAGGAATGCCGTCTTATCCGCCAAGCTCAACATGCTGGGGATCCTTGGACCGCACTCTGTACGGTAGGCTGGATATGACTGCCACTCAGGCTATGGTTGATAGCAAGGGTCGCCCTAGGCCTAGGCGTGTGATGGCTTATTCTGAGCTAGGTCTAGAGTGTCGGGCTTTTCTGGGACCTGTTATGCCAGGGGATTAACTACCCTCCTGCTAATGGTGTGACCTCTGGAGGGGTTGGGCGTAGGAACAGTGACCTGCGAGGTTACCAGTTTGTTAAGGTGCCACTCCCTTTCTGTCCTGTTCGTCCTGATTTCGAGCTCATTGTGGCGTGTTGCGCGTTCCCTAGATCTCATCAGGAACTTAGATGACCAGCGCGCTTATGACGCTGGTCTTGCTGCTGAGTATTTTCTGGCGATTCGTGAGTCTTTAGCTCCTCGGTGTGCTCCTCCTGCTGCTGGAAATTCGGCCTCTCATGGTGAGTCTAGTGTCGATCCTGCACTGTTGGGTTTCAGTGCGCTTACCCTACCGCCGCCAAGAGTTCATGATCTTATCCATGATGCTTGCCAACATGACGGATGCCCTAGTCAAGGTGGTATAGGGACTGTTGCTTCACCTCGGGATATCTTTTTGCATATCCGGAGGCAGCAGTCCGATGCCCTTGCCTCGCGTGTCCCTCTCTTGCTGAAGGAGTATCATGCTTCGGCCATGGGCACTCATGAGCAGGTTGACGCTTTCTTTCGTCGGGTTCGCGGTATGTGCACTGACCTGCGCAGTGCTGGGTTTCCGCAGACTCAGCGTCACGCCATGGGCATTATAGTTCAAGGTGCGAGTCTGCCCCGGTTCGAAACGCTGCGGATTAAGTATGGTATCCTGATATACAACCAGCAACCTGTTGAGTACTGGTCCTGTCTAGAGGAATATAAGGCAGCTAGATATTCTTAACATAGCGCTCCCTCAGTCGGATTCCAGGCATCCTGGTTGTTCCCGGACCGCTCCTCAGTTTCCTGCTAATGCTGCTTTCAGCGGCGGCAGAAGACTGGTGGTGGTTCTGGGTCGAACAAGAGGCGCCTGGAATGCACCTGGGACCATGCCCCCACAAGGATGGTCACTCGGAGGACCGTTGCTGGACGAAGTTCCCTGCCCTGCGAAGGGTCCCTGGTCGTGCAGAACCAACGCTTCCTTCACCGTTGCCTGCTAACCTGGCCCTTCCAGGTCACCTTACTCCAAAGCAATTGTCTTCCTTGCAGGCTCAAATTGATGGGTTTGCTATGCAGAAGTAGCAGGTAAGCCCTGTCCTATTCTCCTGCACCTCTAGGTTCTCAAATGTGTGTAGTCCGAGCCTGTCTGAGGGGGTCTGGCATGTGGATTCTGGAGCTGGAATGTCCATCACAGGTGATAGATCTTTGTTCACTGTGTTTGATGTTCCACTGAATCTGCCATCAGTTCGATTTGGTGATGGTGTGGTTCAACGGGCAGTAGGTAAGGGATCCATTGAGTTATGTAGTGATTGGTTACCAACACCAATCATTCTAACTAATGTTCTCTACATACCTCACTGTCCGGTGAACCTCCTGTCAGTAAATGCTGTGGCTCATTCTCTCCACTGCAAGATTTCTTTTGATAGTATTAGTTGCACTGCCACTCAGGGCTCTTCTATTCTCTGGTCCTTCCCTGCCTCCAGTGATGGTGTTTACAAGTTTGCATGTAGGCCTTGTTACACCACCAGTGGCTGTTCGTTTGGTGCTGACAATTACCCAGCTTTTGCACTTGATGTTGATGAGGACGGTGGAGTTGTTATCCCTACCACTCCTGAATGGCTGTGGCATAGGCGGCTGGGTCACCCCGGCTATGATGCCATGCACAGACTTGTCAAGAAGGGTATGGTTAAGAACTTACCCCTCTCACTCAACCAGGTCCAAAAACTGGCTAAGATCCCTTGTGATGCTTGTCAAAAGGCTAAGGGCAAACGTCTCCCTTTTCCTAAAGCAAGCACTACTCCGATCAATGCACCTCTCCAACGCCTTCACTTGGACATCATGGGGCCAGTTCATATTAGAGGTCTGCGTGGGGAGTTTTATTCTGTGCCTCACAGACCAACACTCTGGCTATGCTGAAGTGTTGTGCTTGAGGACCAGGGATGAAGCTCCCTTAGCAGTTCAGACTATCATCCTCAGATGGATGAATCAGCTGCACGGATTTGCCTTTAAGTGCCTGAGGTCTGACAGGGCTAAGGAGTTTATAGTAAAGTGGTTTGAGGATTGGCTGATATCGGTTGGGGCAGTGCATGAGTTATCTTTGGCATACACTGCACAGCAGAATGCAACTGTGGAGAGGTACAATGGGGTCTTACAGTCTATAGCTAGGAGCATCCACCTGAGTCAAAGCTAACTAAGTCTTTCTGGCCCTATGCCTTCCTAGCTGCGTGTTACCTTCGTAATCGCTTGCCCAATCAGGGAGATAAGACTCCTCATGAGCTTTTCTTTGGGGTTCAGCCTGATGTGTCAATGTTGCGCGTGTTCGGATGCCCTTGCTACGTTACGTTAGTCAATGGGAAGAAGCGCAACAAGCTGGACGAAAGGGCGTTATCTGGTAGACTGGTTGGGTATTCCCTGGTGAGTAAGGGTTATTTTGTTTGGGTTCCTAAGTTGCGCCAGGTAGTAGAGAGTCGTGATGTACTCTTCTATGAGCAGTTTGATCATAACTGTATTCCTGGGCTATCTCCCTATGACGGGTCGCCGTATGTCTCTCGCATCCCTGCCGCTATCAACGGACATATGCCTGTGCCTACGGTTAATTCCCTTGACCCTTTGCTAACCCCAATTGTCGACCGCTGCCCTGATCATGGGATGACCTTGCGTCCCAGGTCAGGGGCTGATGGTGCTGTATTGTGTGTGAAGGCACTGGGCGGGCGAGATTCTGCAGTTCTTTCAGATAAAATCTTAGCCGAATCGCAGGGGGTCGCCAGGCCCTCCTCTGCGCCACATTTCGTCGGTGAAGATTTAGGATTACGACAGCCTTCGATCATAGTGGTACCTGGATCAGGTCCATTGACTAATAGTCGCCAACCTCCGACCACCTCGGATGGCTCGCGGGTGTCGTTCATTCAGACGCCTCCTGTCGTCCCTGGTGGATTACTCGGGTCAAGGCCATGTGATGAAGTAGCCGTTGCCGATAGTGCAAGTGATGATCTGGAACACTGGTCGGGTTCCGATACTGCGTATGGCTGGGGTGTTCCGGTCGACCCAGGCTTCGTTGATATAGAGGCAAATAAGGCCGGCCCTGTTCAACCAGGCAGTAGTTCTGCGCTGGGGGCTATACTACCGGTTACTGCTGATACTGCTGATATCCCCGCTGCTCATGTACAAGTACACTGCTTGTACGTGGGAGCATACATTTCCACTTCCACTGAACTGACCTTCAAAGCTGCCATGCTTCCCACCAGCCCTGACAGGGATCAATGGCTCCTTGCTATGAAGGATGAGATGGCGTCCCTACATGCCCATGGCACTTGGGCGCTCACTCCACTGCCTCCTAAACAGAGGGTCCTGTCTGGCAGGTGGTTATTTGTGAAGAAGGTTGGGGTTGATGGTTCTATTCGCTTCAAGGCACGTTTTGTGGTTCGTGGTTTTCTGCAGCGTCCTGGGTTGGATTTTCATGATGTATATGCCCCCGTTTCTTCTAAAGCAGGTCTGAGGGTGCTCCTGGCTGCCATCACTCATAGGAAGATGTTTGTTCGGCAGCTGGACATCAAGACTGCATTTCTGAATGCTCCCCTTGAACCTGGTCTGGACCTGTACTGCCACCAGCCTGAGGGCTTTAAGGTACTTGGTCCTAACGGTGTTCCCCTTGTGTGCAAGCTGATCAAGTCCCTTTATGGTTTGAAACAGGCGCCCAGGGCTTGGAGTATGGATGTCAAGCGGGTTTTGGTTGCACATGGTTTTATTATGTGCAAGGCGGAACCTGCTCTGTATTTTAGGAGGGATTCTAATGGTGGGTGGAGCTATGTCCTAACCTATGTTGATGATTTTATCTGTGCTTTTAGTGAGCTGGATAGGTATGTTTTGCTGATCAAGGCTATGGAGAAAGCTGGCTGGGAGGTCAAAGAGATGGGTGTGCCGGTTCAGTTCCTCTCCTTGGACATGGCTTGTACACTTGACTCTGACGGCAGGTGTGTTCAGATCAACCTCTCCCAGCACTCCTACATTGTTGATCTGTAGAGCAGTTTGGTCTGACTGCTGCTGCCAAGCCCAGGTTTGGTGCCCCCATGGACAAGTCCACCGTCACTGACCCACCTGGAGAACCCCTGTCCTCTAATAGCCAGTACCTCTCTCTTGTTGGTGCTTTGCTATACCTGGCTACTTGCACCAGGCCTGATATTGCCTTTGCTGTGAGCTACCTGTCCAGGTTTTCTGCTCACCCTACCGTCCCCCTGTGGGGGGCAGCCAAGCGTTTGCTTTTGTATTTGAGGTCACATTCCCACCTGGGACTCACTTACACACACAGCCCTGATTTCTCTTTTACTGTCTTTAGTGACTCATCCTTTGCTGATGATGGGTCTGACAGGAGATCTCAGACTGGCTTTGCTGTCCTGGCTGGAGGGTGCATAGTGAACTGGATGAGCAAGAGGCAGCCTACAGTTGCCATTAGCTCTTGTGAGGCTGAGTATCAGGCCCTGTCTCAGGCTGCCAGGGAGGTGCAATGGTTGAAGAAGTTGAGGGTGGATCTGGGTCTGCCTTGTGATTTAGTTACCATTCAGGGTGACAACATAGGGTCTCTGAGATGGGCCAATGACTGGCAGCTCCTCCCTCGCAGCAAGCACATTGATGTTATTCATCACTACATCAAGGAGCTGGTGGAGGACGGTTCACTAGATGTTGCCTATGTTAACACCAAGGACAACTGTGCTGACCCCTTCACCAAGCCCCTTGATCCTGCTGTGTTCTGGAGGTTTATGCGGATGCTTGGGATGACCGCTTCTTCTTAGGGTATATAAATTTTTTTTTTGTTACATCGGTTTCTTTGGTTATCATTGTATGGCATTAGGTTCCTATTCCCGGATCGGGTTTTCTATACCGTTGTTACCCATCTTTGATATTCGGTTTTCATCCTTTTCTAACTTGGCAAATTTTGGTTTTTGCCGTGTTTCATTCCTTCCTATAAACCTTTGGGTTTCCATTTGAAGTTCTCTCGAATTTTCGGAGTTCTTTGATTTTTTTTTTTTTTTTTTTTTTCAATCTGTTACATATAGTTCTATGTCACCAGTGCCATAGGTGGAGAAGTAGTATTGTATGTCACCTGTGTCATAGGTGGAGTGTCAGCATGAATTGCGGTGCTCTCACGCGTTTTATGACTTGGTGACTACTTATGTACTTCCTTAGAACTATCGGTCCTGACAGTACTATGTCAGCTTACTGTTGACTGCGTCATCGGTTCTTCTGACACGCGCTGTCTAACCTGTACCCTGATCAGGTTCCAGGCTACCGCCCCCCTTTCCTCCGCTGGTGTCCCTTTATGGTTCCACTATCTTTTGTAATAATTATTCTCGTCTCCGCATTTATAGATTGGCGTGCTGCACACACTAAGTCCACTCTCCGGAGTGTTATCCAAGCTGATACTCATGATCGAAATTCTTGTCCAAGTACCTGCTCTGGGTGTAACCCCAGGGGGAGCAAATAAGCTGCGAGCTTTCCGACGACAACTCCAAACTTGTTTTCTACTCTTGTCCTTCTGGTTATAGCTTTGTTTAAATTATATCTTACTGTATACCAAGTCTTGGGACCAACGAAAAGGGTATGGTGAGTCTCATGATCGAAATTCTTGCCCAAGTACCTGCTCTGGGTGTAACCCCAGGGGGAGCAAATAAGCTGCGAGCTTTCCGACGACAACTCCAAACTTGTTTTCTACTCTTGTCCTTCTGGTTATAGCTTTGTTTAAATTATATCTTACTGTATACCAAGTCTTGGGACCAACGAAAAGGGTATGGTGAGTCTCATGATCGAAATTCTTGCCCAAGTACCTGCTCTGGGTGTAACCCCAGGGGGAGCAAGAGAACTGCGAGTTGCCGAAGACAACTCCAAACTGTTTTCATCTTTCCTTCTGGTTATGAGCTTTGTTTAAATTATATCTTACTGTATACCAAGTCCTTGGGACCAGACGAAAAAGGGTAATGGTAGTCCTCTATTTCCGAAATTCTTTCCTCGGACTACCCGTTGCAAAATCGCCTTTATCCTTTTACAAGTTCTGAGGTATGAACACTTCTGAACGCAACGCATCCTACTGCTGAGAACCTACGTAGATCGGGGTTTGTTTTTCAATTTATGGCACAAAAAAATCAGGACAATCAGACCGTCAGGTTTGATTTTAAGGGAATTATTAAAAATAAGTTTTTTTGCTGTCTGGCTGGGGTGTGGTTGGGCCTGGCTGGAGCCCCAAAAGTAAGACCACGAACACATTTCAGAGCCAAAAAGGGGTCCTGGGGTCAGAGCACTGCGCCCAGGCTGGAAAAAGGGAGGCAGCCGCTTAGGTTGGGTAGGTTCTGCTCTAAGGTCCACCTTATGT
>JACBWV010000364.1:11255468-11272968 GCA_013435795.1 Chlamydomonas sp. ICE-L
GGCAACCCCGTGGCACGCCCTTGAGGCACCCCCTTGAGGCAACCCCGGAGGCACTCCAACCCCGTGAGGCACCCGGAGGCACCCCGTGAGGCACCCCTTGAGGCACCCCTGAGGCACCCGTGGCACCCCGTGAGGCACCCCTGAGGCACCCCGGGGCACCCCCCCGTATGCACCCCGGGGGCAACCCCGTGAGGCACCCCGTGAGCACCCCTGAGGCACCCCGTGAGTCGCCCCGCGAGGCAAACACCCCCGTATGCAACCCCCTTGAGGCACCCCGTATCACCCCGCAGCACCCCAGTGAGGCACCCGTGAGGCACCACCCCTTGAGCACCCGTAGTTCACCCCGTGGGCACCCTCCTGTGAGTCACCCGGAGGCACCCCTGTGGCACCGTGAGGCGCACCCCGTGGGCACCACCCGTTGAGCAACCCCTTGGGCACCCTGATTTTTCATTGATACTTTGCACGATACATCCACTACTCCACTTACTTCACCCGACGAATCCCTAGGCTAACTCAGGCTATTTTGCGTTATTTCGGTCTTTTTCAGGCTTTCCCAGGCTATTTTCCGATACTTGCCCGATACTTCACCGTCTCCTAGGCTATTTCGGGTTATTTCAGGCTATTTTAGGCTATTCCAGGCTTTTCATCGATCCTCGCACGTTAAATCACCGTCTTCCAGGCTATTTCAGGCTATTCCAGGCTTTTCATCGATCCTCGCACGTTAAATCACCGTCTTCCAGGCTATTTCAGGCTATTTCAGGCTTTTCATCGATCCTCGCACGTTAAATCACCGTCTTCCAGGCTATGTCAGGCTATTTCAGGCTATTTCGGGCTATTTCGGGCTATTTCAGGCTATTCCAGGCTATTTCATCGATCCTCGCACGTCAGTTCACCGTTCCCCAGGCTATTTATCGATGATTGTCCGATACTGTCCGATATTGTCCGATATTGTCCGATACTTGTCCCATGTTGTCCGTTACTTGTCCGATATTGTCCGATATTGTCCGATATGTCACGTCAGTGAGTCCGTCTATTTCACTCCCTTTCGGTCTAATTTTTTCCATGTTGTTCCAGGCTGTTCCAGGCTATGTTTATGCTTTTACAGGCTACCCTAAGGTGTTGTAGGGCTATTATTAGGCTGCGTTAGTCTATAGTTAGTGGCATGCTCACCCAAACATTCTGCTATGTGGGTTATGCTTCCTTCTAGTCACCTTATCGTTCTGTGGGACTTCCATACTCGTGCTCTACTCTTGTCCCCTTGGCCACAACTCAGTATGCATATCATCTGAGCGCTTACAAAGTTTTGGGAGGAAACATTTTGAGGCAGGGTGACTCTCTCTCTTGAGAAATGCTTCCTCAGATACCTGCTCTGGGTGTAACCCTACGGGGTCTATGCGACACTCTCAAATTCATTTCCCACTCATCTCCTCTTGGTAACAGCTTCTTTTATGTCACATCTAACCATACACAAACTATTGGGGCCATCCAATTCATTTTGAATGCTCTCTCATTTAAAAAGATCTTGCCCAAGTACCTGCTCTGGGTGTAACCCTAGGGGGCTCAGCTCACCCAACATTTTCTCTATTTATTAATACCTGATTCCTGACCCTTTCCTCTTGGCCACAGGTCGGTTTAAGTCATATCTAGCCATACACAAACTCTTGGGGCCATCCAATTTGTTTCGAATGCTCTCTCATTTAAAAAGATCTTGCCCAAGTACCTGCTCTGGGTGTAACCCTAGGTGCTCAGCTCACCCAACATTTTATCTATTTATTAATACCTGATTCCTGACCCTTTCCTCTTGGCCACAGGTCGGTTTAAGTCATATCTAGCCATACACAAACTCTTGGGGCCATCCAATTTGTTTCGAATGCTCTCTCATTTAAAAAGATCTTGCCCAAGTACCTGCTCTGGGTGTAACCCTAGGGGGCTCAGCTCACCCAACATTTTCTCTATTTATTAATACCTGATTCCTGACCCTTTCCTCTTGGCCACAGGTCGGTTTAAGTCATATCTAGCCATACACAAACTCTTGGGGCCATCCAATTTGTTTCGAATGCTCTCTCATTTAAAAAGATCTTGCCCAAGTACCTGCTCTGGGTGTAACCCTAGGGGGCTCAGCTCACCCAACATTTTCTCTATTTATTAATACCTGATTCCTGACCCTTTCCTCTTGGCCACAGGTCGGTTTAAGTCATATCTAGCCATACACAAACTCTTGGGGCCATCCAATTTGTTTCGAATGCTCTCTCATTTAAAAAGATCTTGCCCAAGTACCTGCTCTGGGTGTAACCCTAGGGGGCTCAGCTCACCCAACATTTTCTCTATTTATTAATACCTGATTCCTGACCCTTTCCTCTTGGCCACAGGTCGGTTTAAGTCATATCTAGCCATACACAAACTCTTGGGGCCATCCAATTTGTTTCGAATGCTCTCTCATTTAAAAAGATCTTGCCCAAGTACCTGCTCTGGGTGTAACCCTAGGGGGCTCAGCTCACCCAACATTTTCTCTATTTATTAATACCTGATTCCTGACCCTTTCCTCTTGGCCACAGGTCGGTTTAAGTCATATCTAGCCATACACAAACTCTTGGGGCCATCCAATTTGTTTCGAATGCTCTCTCATTTAAAAAGATCTTGCCCAAGTACCTGCTCTGGGTGTAACCCTAGGGGGCTCAGCTCACCCAACATTTTCTCTATTTATTAATACCTGATTCCTGACCCTTTCCTCTTGGCCACAGGTCGGTTTAAGTCATATCTAGCCATACACAAACTCTTGGGGCCATCCAATTTGTTTCGAATGCTCTCTCATTTAAAAAGATCTTGCCCAAGTACCTGCTCTGGGTGTAACCCTAGGGGGCTCAGCTCACCCAACATTTTCTCTATTTATTAATACCTGATTCCTGACCCTTTCCTCTTGGCCACAGGTCGGTTTAAGTCATATCTAGCCATACACAAACTCTTGGGGCCATCCAATTTGTTTCGAATGCTCTCTCATTTAAAAAGATCTTGCCCAAGTACCTGCTCTGGGTGTAACCCTAGGGGGCTCAGCTCACCCAACATTTTCTCTATTTATTAATACCTGATTCCTGACCCTTTCCTCTTGGCCACAGGTCGGTTTAAGTCATATCTAGCCATACACAAACTCTTGGGGCCATCCAATTTGTTTCGAATGCTCTCTCATTTAAAAAGATCTTGCCCAAGTACCTGCTCTGGGTGTAACCCTAGGGGGCTCAGCTCACCCAACATTTTCTCTATTTATTAATACCTGATTCCTGACCCTTTCCTCTTGGCCACAGGTCGGTTTAAGTCATATCTAGCCATACACAAACTCTTGGGGCCATCCAATTTGTTTCGAATGCTCTCTCATTTAAAAAGATCTTGCCCAAGTACCTGCTCTGGGTGTAACCCTAGGGGGCTCAGCTCACCCAACATTTTCTCTATTTATTAATACCTGATTCCTGACCCTTTCCTCTTGGCCACAGGTCGGTTTAAGTCATATCTAGCCATACACAAACTCTTGGGGCCATCCAATTTGTTTCGAATGCTCTCTCATTTAAAAAGATCTTGCCCAAGTACCTGCTCTGGGTGTAACCCTAGGGGGCTCAGCTCACCCAACATTTTCTCTATTTATTAATACCTGATTCCTGACCCTTTCCTCTTGGCCACAGGTCGGTTTAAGTCATATCTAGCCATACACAAACTCTTGGGGCCATCCAATTTGTTTCGAATGCTCTCTCATTTAAAAAGATCTTGCCCAAGTACCTGCTCTGGGTGTAACCCTAGGGGGCTCAGCTCACCCAACATTTTCTCTATTTATTAATACCTGATTCCTGACCCTTTCCTCTTGGCCACAGGTCGGTTTAAGTCATATCTAGCCATACACAAACTCTTGGGGCCATCCAATTTGTTTCGAATGCTCTCTCATTTAAAAAGATCTTGCCCAAGTACCTGCTCTGGGTGTAACCCTAGGGGGCTCAGCTCACCCAACATTTTCTCTATTTATTAATACCTGATTCCTGACCCTTTCCTCTTGGCCACAGGTCGGTTTAAGTCATATCTAGCCATACACAAACTCTTGGGGCCATCCAATTTGTTTCGAATGCTCTCTCATTTAAAAAGATCTTGCCCAAGTACCTGCTCTGGGTGTAACCCTAGGGGGCTCAGCTCACCCAACATTTTCTCTATTTATTAATACCTGATTCCTGACCCTTTCCTCTTGGCCACAGGTCGGTTTAAGTCATATCTAGCCATACACAAACTCTTGGGGCCATCCAATTTGTTTCGAATGCTCTCTCATTTAAAAAGATCTTGCCCAAGTACCTGCTCTGGGTGTAACCCTAGGGGGCTCAGCTCACCCAACATTTTCTCTATTTATTAATACCTGATTCCTGACCCTTTCCTCTTGGCCACAGGTCGGTTTAAGTCATATCTAGCCATACACAAACTCTTGGGGCCATCCAATTTGTTTCGAATGCTCTCTCATTTAAAAAGATCTTGCCCAAGTACCTGCTCTGGGTGTAACCCTAGGGGGCTCAGCTCACCCAACATTTTCTCTATTTATTAATACCTGATTCCTGACCCTTTCCTCTTGGCCACAGGTCGGTTTAAGTCATATCTAGCCATACACAAACTCTTGGGGCCATCCAATTTGTTTCGAATGCTCTCTCATTTAAAAAGATCTTGCCCAAGTACCTGCTCTGGGTGTAACCCTAGGGGGCTCAGCTCACCCAACATTTTCTCTATTTATTAATACCTGATTCCTGACCCTTTCCTCTTGGCCACAGGTCGGTTTAAGTCATATCTAGCCATACACAAACTCTTGGGGCCATCCAATTTGTTTCGAATGCTCTCTCATTTAAAAAGATCTTGCCCAAGTACCTGCTCTGGGTGTAACCCTAGGGGGCTCAGCTCACCCAACATTTTCTCTATTTATTAATACCTGATTCCTGACCCTTTCCTCTTGGCCACAGGTCGGTTTAAGTCATATCTAGCCATACACAAACTCTTGGGGCCATCCAATTTGTTTCGAATGCTCTCTCATTTAAAAAGATCTTGCCCAAGTACCTGCTCTGGGTGTAACCCTAGGGGGCTCAGCTCACCCAACATTTTCTCTATTTATTAATACCTGATTCCTGACCCTTTCCTCTTGGCCACAGGTCGGTTTAAGTCATATCTAGCCATACACAAACTCTTGGGGCCATCCAATTTGTTTCGAATGCTCTCTCATTTAAAAAGATCTTGCCCAAGTACCTGCTCTGGGTGTAACCCTAGGGGGCTCAGCTCACCCAACATTTTCTCTATTTATTAATACCTGATTCCTGACCCTTTCCTCTTGGCCACAGGTCGGTTTAAGTCATATCTAGCCATACACAAACTCTTGGGGCCATCCAATTTGTTTCGAATGCTCTCTCATTTAAAAAGATCTTGCCCAAGTACCTGCTCTGGGTGTAACCCTAGGGGGCTCAGCTCACCCAACATTTTCTCTATTTATTAATACCTGATTCCTGACCCTTTCCTCTTGGCCACAGGTCGGTTTAAGTCATATCTAGCCATACACAAACTCTTGGGGCCATCCAATTTGTTTCGAATGCTCTCTCATTTAAAAAGATCTTGCCCAAGTACCTGCTCTGGGTGTAACCCTAGGGGGCTCAGCTCACCCAACATTTTCTCTATTTATTAATACCTGATTCCTGACCCTTTCCTCTTGGCCACAGGTCGGTTTAAGTCATATCTAGCCATACACAAACTCTTGGGGCCATCCAATTTGTTTCGAATGCTCTCTCATTTAAAAAGATCTTGCCCAAGTACCTGCTCTGGGTGTAACCCTAGGGGGCTCAGCTCACCCAACATTTTCTCTATTTATTAATACCTGATTCCTGACCCTTTCCTCTTGGCCACAGGTCGGTTTAAGTCATATCTAGCCATACACAAACTCTTGGGGCCATCCAATTTGTTTCGAATGCTCTCTCATTTAAAAAGATCTTGCCCAAGTACCTGCTCTGGGTGTAACCCTAGGGGGCTCAGCTCACCCAACATTTTCTCTATTTATTAATACCTGATTCCTGACCCTTTCCTCTTGGCCACAGGTCGGTTTAAGTCATATCTAGCCATACACAAACTCTTGGGGCCATCCAATTTGTTTCGAATGCTCTCTCATTTAAAAAGATCTTGCCCAAGTACCTGCTCTGGGTGTAACCCTAGGGGGCTCAGCTCACCCAACATTTTCTCTATTTATTAATACCTGATTCCTGACCCTTTCCTCTTGGCCACAGGTCGGTTTAAGTCATATCTAGCCATACACAAACTCTTGGGGCCATCCAATTTGTTTCGAATGCTCTCTCATTTAAAAAGATCTTGCCCAAGTACCTGCTCTGGGTGTAACCCTAGGGGGCTCAGCTCACCCAACATTTTCTCTATTTATTAATACCTGATTCCTGACCCTTTCCTCTTGGCCACAGGTCGGTTTAAGTCATATCTAGCCATACACAAACTCTTGGGGCCATCCAATTTGTTTCGAATGCTCTCTCATTTAAAAAGATCTTGCCCAAGTACCTGCTCTGGGTGTAACCCTAGGGGGCTCAGCTCACCCAACATTTTCTCTATTTATTAATACCTGATTCCTGACCCTTTCCTCTTGGCCACAGGTCGGTTTAAGTCATATCTAGCCATACACAAACTCTTGGGGCCATCCAATTTGTTTCGAATGCTCTCTCATTTAAAAAGATCTTGCCCAAGTACCTGCTCTGGGTGTAACCCTAGGGGGCTCAGCTCACCCAACATTTTCTCTATTTATTAATACCTGATTCCTGACCCTTTCCTCTTGGCCACAGGTCGGTTTAAGTCATATCTAGCCATACACAAACTCTTGGGGCCATCCAATTTGTTTCGAATGCTCTCTCATTTAAAAAGATCTTGCCCAAGTACCTGCTCTGGGTGTAACCCTAGGGGGCTCAGCTCACCCAACATTTTCTCTATTTATTAATACCTGATTCCTGACCCTTTCCTCTTGGCCACAGGTCGGTTTAAGTCATATCTAGCCATACACAAACTCTTGGGGCCATCCAATTTGTTTCGAATGCTCTCTCATTTAAAAAGATCTTGCCCAAGTACCTGCTCTGGGTGTAACCCTAGGGGGCTCAGCTCACCCAACATTTTCTCTATTTATTAATACCTGATTCCTGACCCTTTCCTCTTGGCCACAGGTCGGTTTAAGTCATATCTAGCCATACACAAACTCTTGGGGCCATCCAATTTGTTTCGAATGCTCTCTCATTTAAAAAGATCTTGCCCAAGTACCTGCTCTGGGTGTAACCCTAGGGGGCTCAGCTCACCCAACATTTTCTCTATTTATTAATACCTGATTCCTGACCCTTTCCTCTTGGCCACAGGTCGGTTTAAGTCATATCTAGCCATACACAAACTCTTGGGGCCATCCAATTTGTTTCGAATGCTCTCTCATTTAAAAAGATCTTGCCCAAGTACCTGCTCTGGGTGTAACCCTAGGGGGCTCAGCTCACCCAACATTTTCTCTATTTATTAATACCTGATTCCTGACCCTTTCCTCTTGGCCACAGGTCGGTTTAAGTCATATCTAGCCATACACAAACTCTTGGGGCCATCCAATTTGTTTCGAATGCTCTCTCATTTAAAAAGATCTTGCCCAAGTACCTGCTCTGGGTGTAACCCTAGGGGGCTCAGCTCACCCAACATTTTCTCTATTTATTAATACCTGATTCCTGACCCTTTCCTCTTGGCCACAGGTCGGTTTAAGTCATATCTAGCCATACACAAACTCTTGTCTTGGGGCCATCCAATTTGTTTCGAATGCTCTCTCATTTAAAAAGATCTTGCCCAAGTACCTGCTCTGGGTGTAACCCTAGGGGGCTCAGCTCACCCAACATTTTCTCTATTTATTAATACCTGATTCCTGACCCTTTCCTCTTGGCCACAGGTCGGTTTAAGTCATATCTAGCCATACACAAACTCTTGGGGCCATCCAATTTGTTTCGAATGCTCTCTCATTTAAAAAGATCTTGCCCAAGTACCTGCTCTGGGTGTAACCCTAGGGGGCTCAGCTCACCCAACATTTTCTCTATTTATTAATACCTGATTCCTGACCCTTTCCTCTTGGCCACAGGTCGGTTTAAGTCATATCTAGCCATACACAAACTCTTGGGGCCATCCAATTTGTTTCGAATGCTCTCTCATTTAAAAAGATCTTGCCCAAGTACCTGCTCTGGGTGTAACCCTAGGGGGCTCAGCTCACCCAACATTTTCTCTATTTATTAATACCTGATTCCTGACCCTTTCCTCTTGGCCACAGGTCGGTTTAAGTCATATCTAGCCATACACAAACTCTTGGGGCCATCCAATTTGTTTCGAATGCTCTCTCATTTAAAAAGATCTTGCCCAAGTACCTGCTCTGGGTGTAACCCTAGGGGGCTCAGCTCACCCAACATTTTCTCTATTTATTAATACCTGATTCCTGACCCTTTCCTCTTGGCCACAGGTCGGTTTAAGTCATATCTAGCCATACACAAACTCTTGGGGCCATCCAATTTGTTTCGAATGCTCTCTCATTTAAAAAGATCTTGCCCAAGTACCTGCTCTGGGTGTAACCCTAGGGGGCTCAGCTCACCCAACATTTTCTCTATTTATTAATACCTGATTCCTGACCCTTTCCTCTTGGCCACAGGTCGGTTTAAGTCATATCTAGCCATACACAAACTCTTGGGGCCATCCAATTTGTTTCGAATGCTCTCTCATTTAAAAAGATCTTGCCCAAGTACCTGCTCTGGGTGTAACCCTAGGGGGCTCAGCTCACCCAACATTTTCTCTATTTATTAATACCTGATTCCTGACCCTTTCCTCTTGGCCACAGGTCGGTTTAAGTCATATCTAGCCATACACAAACTCTTGGGGCCATCCAATTTGTTTCGAATGCTCTCTCATTTAAAAAGATCTTGCCCAAGTACCTGCTCTGGGTGTAACCCTAGGGGGCTCAGCTCACCCAACATTTTCTCTATTTATTAATACCTGATTCCTGACCCTTTCCTCTTGGCCACAGGTCGGTTTAAGTCATATCTAGCCATACACAAACTCTTGGGGCCATCCAATTTGTTTCGAATGCTCTCTCATTTAAAAAGATCTTGCCCAAGTACCTGCTCTGGGTGTAACCCTAGGGGGCTCAGCTCACCCAACATTTTCTCTATTTATTAATACCTGATTCCTGACCCTTTCCTCTTGGCCACAGGTCGGTTTAAGTCATATCTAGCCATACACAAACTCTTGGGGCCATCAAATTTGTTTCGAATGCTCTCTCATTTAAAAAGATCTTGCCCAAGTACCTGCTCTGGGTGTAACCCTAGGGGGCTCAGCTCACCCAACATTTTCTCTATTTATTAATACCTGATTACTGACCCTTTCCTCTTGGCCACAGGTCGTTTAAAGTCATATCTAGCCATACACAAACTCTTGGGGCCATCAAATTTGTTTCGAATGCTCTCTCATTTAAAGATCTTGCCCAAGTACCTGCTCTGGGTGTAACCCCAGGGGGAGCAGATAAGCTGCGAGCTGTCCGACGACTACTCCAAACTTGTTTTCTATTCTTGTCCTTCTGGTTATAGCTTTGTTTAAATTATATCTTACTCTATACCAAGTCTTGGGACCAACGAAAAGGGTATGGTGAGTCTCATGATCGAAATTCTTGCCCAAGTACCTGCTCTGGGTGTAACCCCAGGGGGAGCAAATAAGCTGCGAGCTTTCCGACGACAACTCCAAACTTGTTTTCTACTCTTTTCCTTCTGGTTATAGCTTTGTTTAAATTATATCTTACTGTATACCAAGTCTTGGGACCAACGAAAAGGGTATGGTGAGTCTCATGATCGAAATTCTTGCCCAAGTACCTGCTCTGGGTGTAACCCCAGGGGGAGCAAATAAGCTGCGAGCTTTCCGACGACAACTCCAAACTTGTTTTCTACTCTTTTCCTTCTGGTTATAGCTTTGTTTAAATTATATCTTACTCTATACCAAGTCTTGGGACCAACGAAAAGGGTATGGTGAGTCTCATTGTCAGCATGAATTGCGGTGCTCTCACGCGTTTTATGACTTGGTGACTACTTATGTACTTCCTTAGAACTATCGGTCCTGACAGTACTATGTCAGCTTACTGTTGACTGCGTCATCGGTTCTTCTGACACGCGCTGTCTAACCTGTACCCTGATCAGGTTCCAGGCTACCGCCCCCCTTTCCTCCGCTGGTGTCCCTTTATGGTTCCACTATCTTTTGTAATAATTATTCTCGTCTCCGCATTTATAGATTGGCGTGCTGCACACACTAAGTCCACTCTCCGGAGTGTTATCCAAGCTGATAGGTTATACGGTCCCTCATTTACTACCACTGCTTTGCGATGCAACTTCCGCGAGGGCCTCCCGCTAATTTTGAGAAACTCCACGACAAGAATGGAGAATCTTGGACGCGCGGGATGCGCAGTGTCATTATAAGCAATGGCTGCGACCGTGTCCTTCCTAAGGAGGACCCGGGTCCTCTTGATGATTGGCTAGACGTCTGTGCACCAGCTGCCTCTGCTAGCGGTCATGAGAGTCCTTCCGCCATCGTGGAAGTGACCCCCCCCAATCAATCCTCCACCTTTACGGCTCCTTCTGCTACTGTCCGACGTCTCTCTCCTGAGATTGAGGACGTTCTGATGCGACTCTGCTGTGTTTCCACTCAGATTATCCAGTACGCAGGGGCGCCTCCACCTCCTGATGCCCGTTTTGACTACGACTATCAAGAACTTGCTCGTCATCGCCGTGCAGATGGCTATGCTGATGACTCTGATGATGGTGATGAAGATCTGCAGAGTGCTATGAGTGGTGACTTCGGTGGAGTCACTCCTTCCACTGCTACTCGAGTGTTCAATTCTACCGTCTCTCCTGTGTATGAGCCTCTGTCGGCACCTGCTCTTGCGCCTTCCCCGGAGTTTAAGCCTGATCCAGTCTCTGCGCCTCTGCTTGCGCCCCTTCCACCTGTCCACCCGGAGGTGGCCAGGCCGTCTTTGATGCAGAAGTCTGCGTCTTTCACCTTGCCTCCGGACCGAGGTCTGTCTGGCTACAATACTCGTGCTCGAGAGGCTTCTGCTGCTGCTGCTGGCCGCGCATCCTTTGCTGGCCCTTCGCAGGAGCCCCCTCCACCCCCCCCTCCGCCTGTGGAGCAGCCCCCTGCTCCTGGCCCTCCGCCATATGTGCCTCCTTCGCTGTCATGCGACTCCTGGGAGCATCTGCTCGATGGCGGACATCCTCTGCGTCTATCCCTGCAGGAATGCCGTCTTATCCGCCAAGCTCAACATGCTGGGGAATCCTTGGACCGCACTCTGTACGGTAGGCTGGATATGACTGCCACTCAGGCTATGGTTGATAGCAAGGGTCGCCCTAGGCCTAGGCGTGTGATGGCTTATTCTGAGCTAGGTCTAGAGTGTCGGGCTTTTCTGGGACCTGTTATGCCAGGGATTAACTACCCTCCTGCTAATGGTGTGACCTCTGGAGGGGTTGGGCGTAGGAACAGTGACCTGCGAGGTTACCAGTTTGTTAAGGTGCCACTCCCTTTCTGTCCTGTTCGTCCTGATTTCGAGCTCATTGTGCGTGTTGCGCGTTCCCTAGATCTCATCAGGAACTTAGATGACCAGCGCGCTTATGACGCTGGTCTTGCTGCTGAGTATTTTCTGGCGATTCGTGAGTCTTTAGCTCCTCGGTGTGCTCCTCCTGCTGCTGGAAATTCGGCCTCTCATGGTGAGTCTAGTGTCGATCCTGCACTGTTGGGTTTCAGTGCGCTTACCCTACCCCGCCAAGAGTTCATGATCTTATCCATGATGCTTGCCAACATGACGGATGCCCTAGTCAAGGTGTATAGGGACTTTGCTTCACCTCGGGATATCTTTTTGCATATCCGGAGGCAGCAGTCCGATGCCCTTGCCTCGCGTGTCCCTCTCTTGCTGAAGGAGTATCATGCTTCGGCCATGGGCACTCATGAGCAGGTTGACGCTTTCTTTCGTCGGGTTCGCGGTATGTGCACTGACCTGCGCAGTGCTGGGTTTCCGCAGACTCAGCGTCACGCCATGGGCATTATAGTTCAAGGTGCGAGTCTGCCCCGGTTCGAAACGCTGCGGATTAAGTATGGTATCCTGATATACAACCAGCAACCTGTTGAGTACTGGTCCTGTCTAGAGGAATATAGGCAGCTAGATATTCTTAACATAGCGCTCCCTCAGTCGGATTCCAGGCATCCTGGTTGGTCCCGGACCGCTCCTCAGTTTCCTGCTAATGCTGCATTTCAGCGGCGGCAGAAGACTGGTGGTGGTTCTGGGTCGAACAAGAGGCGCCTGGAATGCACCTGGGGACCATGCCCCCACAAGGATGGTCACTCGGAGGACCGTTGCTGGACGAAGTTCCCTGCCCTGCGAAGGGTCCCTGGTCGTGCAGAACCAACGCTTCCTTCACCGTTGCCTGCTAACCTGGCCCTTCCAGGTCACCTTACTCCAAAGCAATTGTCTTCCTTGCAGGCTCAAATTGATGGGTTTGCTATGCAGAAGTAGCAGGTAAGCCCTGTCCTATTCTCCTGCACCTCTAGGTTCTCAAATGTGTGTAGTCCGAGCCTGTCTGAGGGGGTCTGGCATGTGGATTCTGGAGCTGGAATGTCCATCACAGGTGATAGATCTTTGTTCACTGTGTTTGATGTTCCACTGAATCTGCCATCAGTTCGATTTGGTGATGGTGTGGTTCAACGGGCAGTAGGTAAGGGATCCATTGAGTTATGTAGTGATTGGTTACCAACACCAATCATTCTAACTAATGTTCTCTACATACCTCACTGTCCGGTGAACCTCCTGTCAGTAAATGCTGTGGCTCATTCTCTCCACTGCAAGATTTCTTTTGATAGTATTAGTTGCACTGCCACTCAGGGCTCTTCTATTCTCTGGTCCTTCCCTGCCTCCAGTGATGGTGTTTACAAGTTTGCATGTAGGCCTTGTTACACCACCAGTGGCTGTTCGTTTGGTGCTGACAATTACCCAGCTTTTGCACTTGATGTTGATGAGGACGGTGGAGTTGTTATCCCTACCACTCCTGAATGGCTGTGGCATAGGCGGCTGGGTCACCCCGGCTATGATGCCATGCACAGACTTGTCAAGAAGGGTATGGTTAAGAACTTACCCCTCTCACTCAACCAGGTCCAAAAACTGGCTAAGATCCCTTGTGATGCTTGTCAAAAGGCTAAGGGCAAACGTCTCCCTTTTCCTAAAGCAAGCACTACTCCGATCAATGCACCTCTCCAACGCCTTCACTTGGACATCATGGGGCCAGTTCATATTAGAGGTCTGCGTGGGGAGTTTTATATTCTGTGCCTCACAGACCAACACTCTGGCTATGCTGAAGTGTTGTGCTTGAGGACCAGGGATGAAGCTCCCTTAGCAGTTCAGACTATCATCCTCAGATGGATGAATCAGCTGCACGGATTTGCCTTTAAGTGCCTGAGGTCTGACAGGGCTAAGGAGTTTATAGTAAAGTGGTTTGAGGATTGGCTGATATCGGTTGGGGCAGTGCATGAGTTATCTTTGGCATACACTGCACAGCAGAATGCAACTGTGGAGAGGTACAATGGGGTCTTACAGTCTATAGCTAGGAGCATCCACCTGGAGTCAAAGCTAACTAAGTCTTTCTGGCCCTATGCCTTCCTAGCTGCGTGTTACCTTCGTAATCGCTTGCCCAATCAGGGAGATAAGACTCCTCATGAGCTTTTCTTTGGGGTTCAGCCTGATGTGTCAATGTTGCGCGTGTTCGGATGCCCTTGCTACGTTACGTTAGTCAATGGGAAGAAGCGCAACAAGCTGGACGAAAGGGCGTTATCTGGTAGACTGGTTGGGTATTCCCTGGTGAGTAAGGGTTATTTTGTTTGGGTTCCTAAGTTGCGCCAGGTAGTAGAGAGTCGTGATGTACTCTTCTATGAGCAGTTTGATCATAACTGTATTCCTGGGCTATCTCCCTATGACGGGTCGCCGTATGTCTCTCGCATCCCTGCCGCTATCAACGGACATATGCCTGTGCCTACGGTTAATTCCCTTGACCCTTTGCTAACCCCAATTGTCGACCGCTGCCCTGATCATGGGATGACCTTGCGTCCCAGGTCAGGGGCTGATGGTGCTGTATTGTGTGTGAAGGCACTGGGCGGGCGAGATTCTGCAGTTCTTTCAGATAAAATCTTAGCCGAATCGCAGGGGGTCGCCAGGCCCTCCTCTGCGCCACATTTCGTCGGTGAAGATTTAGGATTACGACAGCCTTCGATCATAGTGGTACCTGGATCAGGTCCATTGACTAATAGTCGCCAACCTCCGACCACCTCGGATGGCTCGCGGGTGTCGTTCATTCAGACGCCTCCTGTCGTCCCTGGTGGATTACTCGGGTCAAGGCCATGTGATGAAGTAGCCGTTGCCGATAGTGCAAGTGATGATCTGGAACACTGGTCGGGTTCCGATACTGCGTATGGCTGGGGTGTTCCGGTCGACCCAGGCTTCGTTGATATAGAGGCAAATAAGGCCGGCCCTGTTCAACCAGGCAGTAGTTCTGCGCTGGGGGCTATACTACCGGTTACTGCTGATACTGCTGATATCCCCGCTGCTCATGTACAAGTACACTGCTTGTACGTGGGAGCATACATTTCCACTTCCACTGAACTGACCTTCAAAGCTGCCATGCTTCCCACCAGCCCTGACAGGGATCAATGGCTCCTTGCTATGAAGGATGAGATGGCGTCCCTACATGCCCATGGCACTTGGGCGCTCACTCCACTGCCTCCTAAACAGAGGGTCCTGTCTGGCAGGTGGTTATTTTGTGAAGAAGGTTGGGGTTGATGGTTCTATTCGCTTCAAGGCACGTTTTGTGGTTCGTGGTTTTCTGCAGCGTCCTGGGTTGGATTTTCATGATGTATATGCCCCCGTTTCTTCTAAAGCAGGTCTGAGGGTGCTCCTGGCTGCCATCACTCATAGGAAGATGTTTGTTCGGCAGCTGGACATCAAGACTGCATTTCTGAATGCTCCCCTTGAACCTGGTCTGGACCTGTACTGCCACCAGCCTGAGGGCTTTAAGGTACTTGGTCCTAACGGTGTTCCCCTTGTGTGCAAGCTGATCAAGTCCCTTTATGGTTTGAAACAGGCGCCCAGGGCTTGGAGTATGGATGTCAAGCGGGTTTTGGTTGCACATGGTTTTATTATGTGCAAGGCGGAACCTGCTCTGTATTTTAGGAGGGATTCTAATGGTGGGTGGAGCTATGTCCTAACCTATGTTGATGATTTTATCTGTGCTTTTAGTGAGCTGGATAGGTATGTTTTGCTGATCAAGGCTATGGAGAAAGCTGGCTGGGAGGTCAAAGAGATGGGTGTGCCGGTTCAGTTCCTCTCCTTGGACATGGCTTGTACACTTGACTCTGACGGCAGGTGTGTTCAGATCAACCTCTCCCAGCACTCCTACATTGTTGATCTGTAGAGCAGTTTGGTCTGACTGCTGCTGCCAAGCCCAGGTTTGGTGCCCCCATGGACAAGTCCACCGTCACTGACCCACCTGGAGAACCCCTGTCCTCTAATAGCCAGTACCTCTCTCTTGTTGGTGCTTTGCTATACCTGGCTACTTGCACCAGGCCTGATATTGCCTTTGCTGTGAGCTACCTGTCCAGGTTTTCTGCTCACCCTACCGTCCCCCTGTGGGGGGCAGCCAAGCGTTTGCTTTTGTATTTGAGGTCACATTTCCCACCTGGGACTCACTTACACACACAGCCCTGATTTCTCTTTTACTGTCTTTAGTGACTCATCCTTTGCTGATGATGGGTCTGACAGGAGATCTCAGACTGGCTTTGCTGTCCTGGCTGGAGGGGTGCATAGTGAACTGGATGAGCAAGAGGCAGCCTACAGTTGCCATTAGCTCTTGTGAGGCTGAGTATCAGGCCCTGTCTCAGGCTGCCAGGGAGGTGCAATGGTTGAAGAAGTTGAGGGTGGATCTGGGTCTGCCTTGTGATTTAGTTACCATTCAGGGTGACAACATAGGGTCTCTGAGATGGGCCAATGACTGGCAGCTCCTCCCTCGCAGCAAGCACATTGATGTTATTCATCACTACATCAAGGAGCTGGTGGAGGACGGTTCACTAGATGTTGCCTATGTTAACACCAAGGACAACTGTGCTGACCCCTTCACCAAGCCCCTTGATCCTGCTGTGTTCTGGAGGTTTATGCGGATGCTTGGGATGACCGCTTCTTCTTAGGGTATATAAATTTTTTTTTTGTTACATCGGTTTCTTTGGTTATCATTGTATGGCATTAGGTTCCTATTCCCGGATCGGGTTTTCTATACCGTTGTTACCCCATCTTTGATATTCGGTTTTCATCCTTTTCTAACTTGGCAAATTTTGGTTTTTGCCGTGTTTCATTCCTTCCTATAAACCTTTGGGTTTCCATTTGAAGTTCTCTCGAATTTTCGGAGTTCTTTGATTTTTTTTTTTTTTTTTTTTTTTCAATCTGTTACATATAGTTCTATGTCACCAGTGCCATAGGTGGAGAAGTAGTATTGTATGTCACCTGTGTCATAGGTGGAGTGTCAGCATGAATTGCGGTGCTCTCACGCGTTTTATGACTTGGTGACTACTTATTACTTCTTAGAACTATCGGTCCTGACAGTACTATGTCAGCTTACTGTTGACTGCGTCATCGGTTCTTCTGACACGCGCTGTCTAACCTGTACCCTGATCAGGTTCCAGGCTAACCGCCCCCCTTTCCTCCGCTGGTGTCCCTTTATGGTGGTTCCACTATTTTTTGTAATAATTATTCTCGTCTCCAGCATTTATAGATTGCTGCTGCCACACACTAAGTTCCACTCTCCGGATTGTTATCCAAGCTGATACTCATTATCGAAATTCTGGTCCAGTACCTGCTCTGGGTGTAACCCCAGGGGGAGCAAATAGCTGCGAGCTTTCCGACGACAACTCCAACTTGTTTTCTACTCTTGTCCTTCTGGTTATAGCTTTGTTTAAATTATATCTACTGTATACCAAGTCTTGGGACCAACGAAAAGGGTATGGTGAGTCTCATGATCGCAATTCTTGCCCAATTACCTGCTCTTGGGGTAACCGCCAGGGGGACAATAAGCTGGCTATCTTTTCCGACGACAACTCCCAAACTTTTTTTCCTAACTCTTTTCCTTCTGTTTAGCTTTTTTAAATTTTTCTTACTCTATACATCTTGGACCAACGAAAAGGGTATGGTGAGTCTCAATGATCGCAATTCTTGTCCAAGTACCTCCTGCTCTGGGTGTACCCCCACGGGGAGCCATAATACTAGCTTTCGCTCCGACGAAACCCAAACTTTTTTTTCATACTCTTGTCGCTCTTGTTATACTTTGTTAAAAGCTTCTTACTGTATATCCAAGTCTTGGGACCAACGAAGGGTATGGTTAGTCTCTATTCC
>JACBWV010000364.1:11277968-11760994 GCA_013435795.1 Chlamydomonas sp. ICE-L
CGAGACCTGGCAGTCCCAACACGTATGTTCCTCTTCATGTACGTCGTTATTAACGATGCTGTCGTGTAGAATTCCGAGTCATTACGCTTTGTTTGGGTTTGGTCTAAGCACAGAGTAACATTATTTGCCAGAAAGACCTCGGGTGGGGGTGAGTTTTATATGTCGACGACCAGCAACTGGGTAGTCTAGGCAGTTGAGTTTAGCATTAATGGATGAGTCTCTGTTTTGAGGTGTGCCTTTAATGGTTTACTCAACTGGTGGTTTAGCCTTGCGTTAATGCTCCTGCTGGCTAACATCATCTATGCTCAATAACGTTGTTGGTTCGCTAAGGTCCCTTGTTCGACTATCATCATGTATCTTAAACAATAGCGAACTGTGGAACTGAGTTGATTGTAACTTTTCCAATTTCTAGTATGCTTTGAAATGGTTTATCATGTGTGGGGTCACTCTGCTTTTACATACTCTATTACTCGACCTGGCTTCATGCATAACACCCCTGACTTCAGTCATATCATAAGCGAGGAAAAAAACTAACCAGACTCCGCTAGGAACGGCGAGTGAACCTGGGAAATAGCCCACTTGAAATATAATCTTCTCTTTGGAGGAATTGTGGTCTATAGTAAGTTCCCTCTAGCTGGCAGTCGGGACCTAAGTCTGTCTGAAGGCACGTCCGAGAGGGGTATAAAACCCCGTCGTCCTAGGGTTTGTCTCGTTCCACGAGGTGCTTCAGAGTCGTCATTGGTTTGGGAATGCAGGGCAAAATGGGAGGTAATCCCTTCTAAGCTAAATAACTGACGAGAGACACCGATAGCGAATCAGTACCGGAGGGAAATGAAAAGAACTTTGAAAAAGAGTACAAATGCTTGAATTGTTAAGAGGGAAGCCGTTGCAAGGTGTCCCCCCGTTGTCACGTAGGCTTATGGCGTCTAACACCGTCTGTATTCGGCTGGGCGTGCTGGTCGCATGGATTAACGACTGGCGGGATACAGCCGGGTTTGTTTACCCCTGTCTATCCAGTCTTCGGATCGAGGGTTATCGTCGCTTCGTCCTTTTGGAACGCGTCGACAGATGCTGGCAGAAGCCTTTCAAACGGGGCCCGTCTTGAAACACGGGACCGAGGAGTCTTTAACATGTTGCGAGTTGGGGGGTTGTAAACCCATGAAGCGTAAGTAACCTGAATGGTGGGACGTCTATCGGATGCACCATCGGACCCCGACCATGAGTTTTGTGAAAGGTTGAGTGCGAGCATACCTGTTGGGACCCGAACGAAAGAGGGGGAACTAGCCTGAGCAGGGGAAGCCGAGGGAAACCTCGGGAGGAAGGCTCGTAGATGTGCTGACGTGCAAATCGCTTTTCGGGGACTTGGGTTATATATAGGGGCGAAAGACCTAATCGAACCATCAGTAGCTGGTTCCTCCGAAGTTTCCCCCAGGATAGCTGGAGTGAATTCAGTTGGATTCAGTATAAAGCGAATGATAGAGGTTCGGGGGAACGTAACCATCCTTCACCTATTCTCAAACTTAAATAGGTCAACGCGTCGGGTGATAACTGCAACCGACGGCAGTCAATGGGAGCTCCAAGGTGGGCCTATTTTTGGTAAGCAGACACTAGCGATGCGGGATTGCACGATAGCCGAGGTTAAGGTGCCAAACTGCGCGCAACCTTAGATCCCAAAAAGGGGTGTTGATTGATAAGACAGCAGGACGGTCGGCATGACAAGTCGAAATCCATCGTAAGGAGGGGAACAAATCACCTGCCGATCAATTAGCCCCGAAAATGGATGAGCTAAGCGCGCGACTACACTCGGCAATGGAGACGAGTGCGACGTTCCATGCAGTAGGAGGGCGGGGGTATCGTGCCGCAGCTGGAGGCGTGAGCTGAGTGAAAAGTTACGAGTGCAGATCTTGGTGGTAGTAGCAAATATTCAAATGAGAACTTTGAAGAAGAAAAGTGGAGAAGAAAGTGTCCATGTGAACAGCAATTGGACATGGTTAGTCGATCCTAAGGATGAGGTACTCCTGATCAAGAGCCGTTTACTCGCGCTGCCCATCGAAGGGAAAAAGGGTTAGATTTCCCCTTACCTGGACAAGGCTGGCTGACCTGTAACGTAAGCGAGACGGGAGCGTCGGTGTTCGTCCTGGGAAGAAGTTCTCTTTTCTTTTTAACAGCTTGACGGCCCTGGAATCGAATTCATCGGAGATAGGGCCCAGCAGATGGGGAAAGCAACAGCCATTATCGGGCTGTGCAGGAGAGCGAACAAACGGGTCCTTGAAAATCCCGGGGAGCGGCTACCGATTCTTGCCACAGGCGCGTACTCATAACCGATAGGTTATCAAGGTGAACAGCATCTGTCGATTAGAACAAGGTAGTAGTAAGGAGAAGTCGGCCCAAAATGATCGTAACTTCGGGAAAAAGGAATTGGCTTCTGAGGTTGGGTCGAGGGGTCTGAGTCTGTGAAAACGCGGGGCCTGTCGAGGGTCGGTCGAGATCGCAAGGCGAGAGGGCCCCGCGTGCCTGTTGGGCGACGGCGTTTTAGAGTAGTGTCCCGTAAACGGGAAGTTCACCGAGGCGACGAACAATCAACTCAGAACTGGTACGACAGGGGAATCCGACTGTTTTAATTCAAACAAAGCATTGGGATGGTCCTAAAGGATGTTGACCAAGGTGATTTCTGCCCAGTGCTCTGAATTTCAAAGTGAAGAAAATTCAACAAGCGCGGGTAAACGGCCGTGGAGTAACTATGACTCTCCTCTGAAGGTAGGTAAGCCAAATTGCCTCGTCATCTAATTAGGTGACGGCATTGAATGGATTAAGAGATTCCACTGTACCTATCTACTATCTAGCGAACCCACAGACAAGGGACGGGGCTTTTATGGAATAAAAACAGCGGGGAGAAGACCCGTTGAGCTTGACTCTAGTCCGACTTTTGAAGGACGTAAGGAGGTGTAGAATAGTGGGAGCTTACGGCGGCGGGAGGGAAAGGTGAAATACCCACTACTTAAACGTTGTTTTAACTTAGTCCATTATTGGAGGCGGGACTCGTGTCCCTGATGTAGTTCGAAAGCGGGCCTCGTTACGCAGCGATCCAGGGGGAAGACCTTGTAAGGTGGGAGTGGGCTGGGGCGGCACCTCTGTTAAAAGATACGCAGGTGTCTAAAGATGAGCTCAACAGAACAGAAATCTCGTGTAGAACAAAAAGGGTAAAAGCTCATTGATTTGATTTCAGTACGAATACAAACTGTTGAAAGGCATGGCCTATCGAGCCTTAGCCTTAGGGATTGCAGCTAGGAGGGTGTCAGAAAGTACCACAGGGATACACTGGCTGGTTGGCGGGGCAGACAAGCGTTATAGCGACGTGCTTTTGATCCTTCAGATGGCGGATCTTCCTAAATGTGAAGCAGGAATTCCACCAAAGCGTTGGATTGTTCACCCACTAATAGGGAACGTGAGCTGGGGTTTAGACCGTCGCTGGACAGGTTACGTTTTACCTACTGTTGATCGGTTGTCGCAATAGGTCATTCGGCTATTCAGTACGAGCGGGACCGTCGGGTTCGGATAATTGGTAAGGCGATGGCTGAAAAAGCAGGCGCAACAAAGAAAATCCGTAAGTAACGACTGCTGAACGCCTCTAAGTCAGACGCTTTTGTAGGTGCGACGCCACTTTTTCCCGATGGCGTACCCAACTACTAATACGTCGGTTGCGTCCGGAGAGGAGAATACACGTTGGGTCCCCGTGTCCGTTCACAACACGGGGCTTGGGGCGAAGCATGACCTTATTCGTCATGGGGTAATCCTTTGTAGACGACTGGCTGAACGGGGTATGTAAGCGGCACAGAGTGGCCTTGGTGCTACGGATCCGCTGAGATTCAGCCCCTTGTTCGAAGATTTGTGGATCTGCCTTGGCAATTTCACCTCAATCCATCTCTCTATCCACCCCCCCCCTCTCCTCTCTTCTAAGAGAGACCGCTAGCTACGTCAATTAGGGGTGGGGATCTCTTAGAGACCGTTAGGTACGGGTATCACTTAGCGGGATTGAAGGAATCAGTCGAGCGACTGATGTTGATAGAGCTGTTCAGCTTGACCGTCTTATCTTACTCTACCTCGGACAGTCTCTCCCTTTGAGAGACCTGAAGGCTGCAGATTTGGTTCCTATTGGTTGAGTCTTCGACTCTCTTGTTTCTTCCCCTTTCCCCTCTCCCCATCTCCCCCCCTCTCATCCTCTCTCACCCATCCTCTCTCACCCCTCTCATCCTCCTGCCCCCCTTTTCCCCTTGTCCCTTCTCTCCCCCCTGCCCCCTCTCTCCCTCTCCCTCTCTCTCTCCCCCCCTCTCCCCCCTCTCCCCTTCTCATCCCTCTCCCCCCCCTCTCCCCCTCTCATCCTCCTTATCGGCCCCTCCCTCCCTCTCCCTCCCTCTCCCCTCCCTCCCCCCTCTATCCCTCTCCCTTCTCCCTCTCCCTCTTCTCCTCTCCCCCTCTTCCCCCCCTCTCATCCCCTCTCCTCCCTCCTCCTCTCTCTCTCCTCTCTCTCAGTCCCCCCCTCTCCCCTTCTCATCCTCTCGTCCCCTTTCTCCCTTTCTCCCTCTCCCCCTCTCCCTTTTCTCCCTCTTCTCCCTCGTCCTCGCTCTCCCCTTTCCCCCCCTCTCATCCCCTCTCACATTTCTCTCCCTCTCTCCCTCTCATCCCTTCTCCATCTTCTCTCTCCCCCCCCCCCCCCCCCCCCCTCCTCCCTTCTCCCCTCTATCCCCTGCCCCCCTGTCTCCCTCTCCCCCCTCGCATCCCTACCCCCCCTGTCCCCTCTCTACTCATAACCCCCCCTCTTCCCCCCTCTACCTCTCCCCTCTCCTCCCCTCATCCCGTGTTCACCTGCTCCCTCTGGTTGGTGCCCACGGGGTGCCTCGCGGGGCGGGCCGCCTCACGGGGTGCATCAAGGGTGCCTCACGGGGTTTGCCTAAAGGGGTGCCCACGAGGCGTTGCATAACGGGGGTTGCCAACGGGGGCTACGGGGTTGTGCCCTACAAGGGGGTTGGCCCCACGGGGTGCCTCAGGGGTTGCCTCACGGGGGCCTAAAGGGGTGCCTCAAGGGGGCCTCACGGGGGGCCTCACGGGGTGCCTTCAAAGGGGTGCCTCACGGGGTGCCCGCGGGGGCCTACACGGGGTCCTCAAGGGTGCCTCAAGGGGTGCCTCACGGGGTGCCTCGCGGGGCGCATCACGGGGTGCTCACGGGGGTGCCTACGGGTGCACCGGCGGTGCCTCAAGGGGTGCTCACGGGGTTTGCCTCCGGATGGTTGCTCACGGGGTTGCCACGGGGTTGCTCACGGGGTGCCTCACGGGGTGCCTACGAGGGGGCCTGCGGGGCGCCATCACGGGGTGCCTCACGGTGCCTCACGGGGTCCCTCAAGGGGTGCCTGCGGGGCGCCTAACGGGGTTTGCCTCACGGGTGCCTCACGGGGTTGCCTCGCGGGGGGCGGGGGGCTCCCGGGGTGCCTCGCGGGCGCGAAAGAAGAAGAGAACTGGAAGAAGGTGCGGAGCTCTAAGCGGAGAGTTAGCGTTTGGAGGGAGCGGCGCCCAGTTTCCTTTTGGCGGAGCCCCAATCCCACAAAAAAAAGTGCTGTATACTCAATATTATTTAACGTCACACCACTGTACAACAGCTATAAGTTACATACCACCACGTAACTAAGAATCCCTCATCACTTAAGTACTCAAGTGATAAGACATAAAACTGTTTGCAACAGTCAGGCTATGAACCTAAGCCTGAGCTTAACCAAACATAGGTTAGTATTAAAGAGTTAAAGAGTTGGTGACATCAGAGTTGCCCTCTCAAATATCTAAGTGCCAATGACAGCAAAGGGACTCAACGAATTCGAGGGGCTCCAATCCAAACTAAGTGCAAGGCAGCAAGGACACAATGACTTCGAGAGGGCTACAATCACCAAGTGCCAATGCAGCATAGACTAATTGAATGGAGAACTCCATCCACTAAGTGCCAATGAAGCAAAGGACTAGGAATTGGAGGCAAATGATGGCTATGACAGAAACGCTGCTGACCCAGCCTTAAAAGGCTGGTTTAATTTGAAACAAGGGAGAACTCGACGTTGAATGAAATGCTAGGTAATTAAATCATCCACAAGGATACCTTAAGTCGTGGAATGGCTGGGAAAAGGCAGCTGACAAAGAGAAAAGCTAAAGTAGTCACGAGGCTATGACCTTAAACAAGACTATAGTCTCAACACCAGTCAAGGTGGTAAAGTTGGAGGGGGGAAGGTCTCAATCTCTCAAAAGGGCACGTTAAGGGGTAACGACACAGGAGGGAAAGAGCAAAGACAAACACCGTAAAGGACCGTTGGGTAACGGTCTATTATAGAGAGAGCACGTCCTAAGGGCCTAAACCTCGGGGGGGAGAGGGAGGAGAGGGAGAAAAAGAGGCTGAGAGGGGGAGGAGGTAAAAGGAGGGGAGAGAGGGAGAGAGTTAAGTGGTTGGAGAAGAAAGCATTATAGACACTCACCTCCCATCCACGAAGGAATTTTGGTTGCTCTTGGGGACGAACCAAAGAAGCTGCTTCACTCTACCTTCACGCATATCTCGCAGCACCTCCCCGTAGGAGGCCACCTCGTTCACCACAGGCAGGCCATACACAGGGTCGTACGTGAAAGGGTACCTGGTGGTGGTGGTGGTGGCGGTAGTGGTGGTGATGGTGGTGGTGATGGTGGTGGTAATGGTGGTGGTTGGGGTGGGGGTAGTGACTATGATGGCGGTGGTGGTGATGGTGGCAACCTCATTCACCACAGGCAGGCCATACACAGGGTCGTACGTGAAAGGGTACCCGCAAGTGATGCGTTGGGAAAATGAGCTGAAGTACTGATTGATAGGGACAGTTGGGGTGCTAGTATTCTGCGGCCTGAGGTGATAGGGACAGTTGTTGGTGATTGTATTCTGCGGCCTGAGGTGATAGGGACAGTTGGGGAAAACAAGAAATGCAACCACAGCTTTTACTCCACCCTACTCTACTTCACCCTACCACAGCATCTACTACATTAGCACGTGTTGCACATCTTGCGCTTGCGCGTGTTGCGTGTCTTGCAGGCTATTACAGACATTTCATCAATCGTCGCACGTTTGTTAGCAGTGATTTCTTGTCCCTGGATGTTCGGGCTCTTTCGGGTCTTTAGGGCTGTTTAGTGCGGGGGTAGGTGTGTGAGTTGGTTTGTTGGCTTGTATGTGGTGTAACACGGATTCTCCAGGAACTATATTTCGGGGTCTTTCTTTCAGCGTTCGGGATGTTTCAGGATCTCCGTTAAGGCTCTTTCAGTCTGTTTCGGGTTGTTTTAGGCTTTTTCAGATTCTTTCAGGCTGTTTGGGCTGTGTTTTTTGTTTCGGGCTGTTTCAGACTCTTTCAGGCTCTTTCAGGCTGTTTCGGGCTGTTTCAGGCTCCTTCAGGCTCTTACAGGCTGTTTCGGGCTGTTTCAAGCTCTTTCAGGCTCTTCCAGGCTGTTTCGGGCTGTTTCAGGCTCTTTCAGGCTCTTTCAGGCTGTTTCGGGCTGTTTCAGGCTATTTCAGGCTCTTTCAGTTGAGAGTGCAAGTGCAGACCATCCAGGCAGCAACTCCTGTTATGCTCACCGCCTACGAACCGGATGTACCGGGAGTTCACACGAAGTTGAGAACGCAGTCTGCCTCAAATGCCATCAAAGAATAACACCTGTTCAGGGACATCATTGGTTAAATATGAAGGGGGCGGAGTGCGGGGGGAGAAAAGAAAATTCTGTTATGCAGACGAGTTTTGTAGAAGTAGAATTCCCGGCATATAGAACCTATGTTACCAAAGTCTGGGGACTACAAGCCCACACGCTCTTTTTCATACTTCACTCCAATGCACATTCCAGTGTGCTCCCTGGGGGCAATGACTCCAGATTTGTTGTACCTGGAAGGTATTCACCCCCACCCACAGACAATTCTACTTCTCAGGCAGAAGTGCAACTTGAACTATTGGCCATGGCTCACAAGTTTCTAAGGGGGGCTCACAATCATTATAATCCCTCCCCAGACCACCACCACCACCACCACCACCCCCAGCCCCCAATCCCGCCCAATCCCCCCCACCCCCACCCCCACCCACAGCCAACATCCCACCACCACCCACCAACCACCACCAGCCACATCCCGCCCCCATCCCACACCCCACAGCACATCCCACCACCACCCACCACCACCACCAGCCCACATCCCATCCCACCCCCACCCCACCCCCTCCACACACCACCACCACCAGCCACATCCCACCACCATCCCCCAGCCATGCCATGCCAAACATGGACTCACTGGCCCCCTCGCAAGACGCCCCTGTTTTTCTCTGGACCTTCGCAAGTCGTCAAACTGTCGGTGTGGAGACCTGGACATGTTCAACAACCGGGCTGAGTTCAAACTCTGTAACACTCCCCTGGTTTCTGAGCTACCCCACGGTGTGTGTGTGGGGGGGTGGGGGGGGGGGGGGGGGGGGCGTGTGGGGGGTGTGTGGGGTGGGGGGGGGGGGGGGGTGTGGGTGTGTGTGTGGGTGGGGGGTTGGGGGGATTGTATTATGCATACAGTTTAAACGCTACATTTTCTGCATATAGAACCTTGTAAAAATTCTTCTTCTCTAGCAGGAGTGCAGCTTGGACCATTGGCCATGGCTCACAAGTTTCCAAGGGGGGCTCACAACCATTATAATCCCTCCCCCATCCACCACCACCCCCACATTCCAGACACCACAATCCCATCACGCCACCATACCACCACCACCACGTCCCGTGGCCCTAGCCAACCCACACCACCACCCACCCCCAGAACAACCGCACTCATCTCTATCACACCACCACCACACCACCCAAATCTCGACCCAACCACTACACCACCATCACTACCACCCCCACATCTTGCCCCATCCCAACCACACCACACCACCACCCACATCCCGCCCCCATCCCACCACACCACCACCACCACCACCCACATCCTGCCAACCATCACACGAAATCTACCACCACCACACCACCCACATCCCGCCTCCCATCCCAACCAACCACCACACCACCACCACCCACCATTCCGCCCCCATCCCACACCACACCACACACACACCCAACCACATCCCGCCACCATCCCACCACCAAACCACAACCACCACCACCTCATCCCGCCCCCATCCCAACAACCACACACCACCACCACCAATACCCACATCCCGCCACATCCAACCCACACAACCACAACCCACCACCAATCCCGCCCCATCCAACCACCACCACCACCACCACACCACCCACATCCCGCCCCCGTCCCACCACAACCACCACACCAACACCACCACATCCCGCCCCCCATCCCACCCCCACCACACCCCACCAATACCACACCAAAAAACACCCCAAGCCCGCCCCCAGCCACCACCACACACCACCACACCACCAACAAGAACAACAGGCCGCTCCACCAGGCACCACCACAACACCACCACACCACCACCCAAGGGGCGCCCCCAGCCACCACCACCACCAGCCCGCCCCATCCACAACACCACACCAACACCACCCAACACCAACACCCCACACGCAACCATCCCACCACCACCACCACCCAAACTGACCGCCCCATACCACCACCACACACAACCAAACCAGCAAAACACAACCACCATCCCCAGCCCCCCCCACACCACCCCGACCACAACACACCAACAAAAAACACAGTGCCGCCCCAAGACCACCACCACACCACCACCACACTCCATCCCGCCCCCACCCCATCCACACCACCATAGACTGCCCCCCATCCCACCACCACAACAAACACCCCCACCCGCCCAATCCCACCACCACCACACCGCCACACCACCATCCCGCCCACCATCCACACACACCACCAATAGGAAACGGCTAAACCACGCCAAACAGGACTCACCTGGCCCCCCTCGCAAGATGCCATGTTTTTCTCGGGCAGGAGTGCAGCTTGGACCATTGGCGATGGCTCCACAAGTTTTGGGGGTGACCTCAAACACATAAACTCATTCACTAGCTTCTGGATGATCGAGTCATTGGCTTCAGAGGTAGATGCCTCCTGATGAACGAGGGTGGAGGTGGTGTGGGTGGGGTGGGGTGGGGGACAGGGGGGGGGGGGGGGGAGGATGGTGTGTTTTGGGGTGGGGGGGGGAGGTGGTGGGGGGGGGGGGTGGGGGGGGTCAGTTTTGCCATGTGGGTGTGCTGTGGGTGGGTGGATGGGTGGGGGGGGGGGGGTCTTGTTGACGCCAATGTGCAGACAAGATGGTTATCAATTGTAACTAGGAGGATTAGGAGTAGAGTGGAGGGGGCTAGTGGATAGAGGTTTTAGGGGGGGGGGGGGGGGGGGGGGGGGGGGGGGGGGGGGCTTGACACCCGTGTTTGAGTCCCAAAAGGCCATCAATTATTCCCAGGTAGAGGATTGAATAAAAGCACGTACCTGCTTGCTTTCGGCCGCTCTGCATGCTACTCGTTTTGATGATCGGGGCTTTGCGATGGTGACCTGGGCAAGGTGGCGAGCGGCATTGGGCCTCAATCGAGATAGTGACGAGACTGAGCTCCTTATGGGAACTATGGGAGCAATTCGAGGCAAGAGTAGGAAAGACGAGCGCTAAGGGTACGGGGACCCGCTTGCATACCTGGGATGACGAGCTGGCGATGGATTGATCAGCCGTCAGGGCTGGTAGTCTTAAATGGAAAGCCATCGCTACGAGATGCTCGCAAGATTTCAATTGTCGTGAATGGAGGTGTAGCTAAGAAACAGATGGCACCATCGAAACTAAATAACCCCCGAGCAGTTCATTGATAGCTAGCACACGAAAACCTCAAACAAGTGCATCAACGCAATTGCGATGGCATTGGTCGGTACCCCCAGGAAAAGAAGCCAACGCATCAGTCTTGGCTTGGCTTGAAAAAGATAACGAGATGTACTATGGTGTTGTGCGGTCGGACTGTATCGAAGGCGAGGCCAGTAGACAACAGGTGTGTGCCGACGCGGATGCTTCGCGAGGCCTGTAGGCCACACTACAGGTAAGCGGGTTAAGCCCCCGAGATAAGCCTAAGAATCTAAGATGGCATCGAGGGTTAGGGATTGTGCCTCTGCTGCATCACTTTCAGCAGGTATGTACGGGTCTCAAATTTTGAACTGAAACCACAGCAAAATAATTATTCTGGTGCTATAAGCTTATAATACACACACACCTGTTACCTATCAATTAAGGGACCTTCAATAAATTATATGTAAATAAATAAAATGAAGGGACCTTATCTCCATAGGCGCCGAATCCGCAAAATGCCCTAATTCGGGACAAGAGAGTGGGACAGAGCCGTGCACACCCCAAAATGCTTGGCATCGAATTCTGAGTATATATTTTTGCGTGCACAAGCATCAGCTAGGTGTTCAGCTATTTTCAACTATTTTCTTCAATACCATTCGAAAGGAGGTTGTTATACGTTTCACGATATGCAATTACTTTATATTGGATGTTCACCATTATTGAGTTATTCGCGGTTACAGCCAATCACTATTTACATCCTGGGTTTAACTTCAAATGCTACGAGGGGTGACTCGCAACTTGTTTGTGATGGGTTCTTTAACTTTTGTGCTGCTATTGGGCTCTGACGAGGATGGGGGCTCTGCCGTTTGGTCTGACTAAGTTTGGAGCTGCTACCCAACCCGAGCCTGCGAAAAAAGGCAGATGATATGAGCAGTTCAGCAGTACTAAAATTAAATTAATTCGCATTGCAGTGTTCCTTTGCTACCACCTTTAATTCCCTCCATTATAATACCGTTCGCAAGTAGAAGATAGAAGGTGTTTTGATTCAAAGTTGCTGGGAAATCGTTAACAAGCATAATTTTGGGCAGCTCGCTCTTGTTAAATCTGCTTTTAGGACATTTTTGTTTTGCCACAGCGTGTAACTTCAGTCAATTCTAGAAGACCCCAGGGGAGACCCCCCCTCCCCCCCCCCCCCCCCCCCCCCCCCCCCCCCCCCCCCCCCAATATTTGTTGCCAATGCCAGAACCATATCATTTATATATCCTCATGCCAACTTCAAATTCTGCCAACTTTTCGTGCGTCTACGGTGTGCACTTATATTGTATTGAATGTACACTTTTAATGAGTTATCTACGGTCAGCGCTTGGCCATACACAAGTTACACCTTGGTAAAAGCTGGTGATATGCCATCAGTATGTGTATTCCTTATTTGTAGACTATAGGACCCATGTAACACACTCTGTGCACATGTATCAAGGAAATGTAACACAAAGAAATTGAAGTTTTGCCAACTGGTTGTTTAGGTCTCACCTTGAGTAAGTCAAGCCATTCTAGGTTTTCCTTTTTGCCATGCAGTTTTTAGCGCCGGTTGATTGAAAACACGGTTTTGGCAATATTTAATCTTGCCTATCACTTGTGCGCGTACAAGTTTTTAGATATTGGATCAAGAATATTTTGACACCTTAATAATGCTTAGCTTTTGATTGTTTTCATTGTTTTTGATAACGATTGCATTTTTCCGGGTAGCAAATATTGTACTGCAAAAGACGGCAAGCAGCATAATTGCTGGCTGGAGCCATGTACCCATGTTCAAGTATCCTTGTTTGTATGTATGTATGTTACAGTCCAGGAGTAGGCAAAATAGGCTAATGGGACTTGCCCAGCCGTGATAGGAAGGGGGCTTACAAAGAAAAAACATTGATGAATTGAACCCAAACGATCGATTTGCCGATTGGGGCCCTGACTTAGTCCTACAGTGACCACTGAACACCCTTGCGATTGCGACGAGCAGCCTTATAGGCTGGAGCCATGTACCGTAACCAATTTCAAGTTCCCAATTCTGTCTTGATGTTTCTGCTGAAGACGGTGAGCCTGCTGGACAGTCCTGAACGTCGAGTCAAGTTTGTCATAATTATGGAAGGACTTTCGTGCCGAAGGGGGAACCCAAGCTAGCCTTATACTCAAGGTTTTGTCTGTGTGAAAGACGTTACAGTTGGAGTTGAAAAATATCACATGGTTGACAGGTTGAGACAGGCTCAAGGAGAAAAGAGTTGAAGACGTCGTTACAAGCTAGTAAGGTCGAAGACGGCAAGCAGCCCATGTAACCAAGCTTATTGGTATATTTAAATGCATTAATAAACACATTCATGTCTTGTGCAAAAATAACTTGATTGCCAACCAAGTGCACGGTATAGCTCTTATAAAGAAATCAGGCAAGATAGGTAGTCGAAAGGTTAATACAAGATGTAATACAATAAGGACAGGAGTCACGACAAATGCGAGCCTGACTTCCCCAAGGTTCAGTAACAGCACCAGACAGAGCCAGCTGATTCCAGCACCAGTCGGGTGTCTCAAGCTAGTGTGTTTCACTACTGCCAAGCACCAGGGTCTCTTATTGTTTGAGACAACAGCAACTACCTCCCAAGTTGGAAAATCCAGTGAGCCATCAATGGTAGTACATGATACAACTGAGTATCAAGAGTGGTGGTAGCGCCCGAAACAAACACACATTTGAAATGTGTTGCAGGCTTCACCCCTTAGGACAGTGAAGGGTCTGTACATGTCAGGGTTTTGTGAAATTATCAGGGTTTTGTGTAAGCTAAAGATACTTGCAATTCGTGCAAATGTCTTCCAGGCTACAGCCATGTCGTACAATAAATACTAGGTCTGTAATTGACATGGGTATGAGAAAGCTTAAGGTACGTGCAGCACACGCAAAGCGGCACTGCAAGACTTTTTTCAGGGGGGTGTAGGTTGGTACATGTGGTGGTACAGAGAGTGGGGTACAATAGTACAAGAGTGGGTACAATTGTACAGGAGTGGGTACAATAGTACAAGAGAGGGTACAATAGTACAAGAGAGGGTACAATAGTACAAGAGAGGGTACAATAGTACGAGAGTGGGTACAATAGTATAAAAGTACACGAGTGGGTACACCCAGTGAGCGGTGTAGACTCAATACCAAAGTGTGAACAATATATTGGAAAAATATTGTCTAACTGCTTGAGCATGTGTGCGCTGCTTGAGCAGTACATACTGCTTGGGCACAGACAGACAGAACAGCATGAGTCAACGCTCGAAAACGAGGGCGATTAGGAAGAATCTAGTAGTAATAGCGAGTTGAGAAGCGCTAGCTGGCGCATGGTTGGGTTGACAATCTCAGATGACCCTGAGTGCAGAGCAGCAGCCTGATGCTCCCCCTGATGGTTTTTTTTCAAATCATGGGCACCAATGGTACTATGGTACAATACAGGTAATGGTACAATGGGCAAGTTACTGTTGTACAAGCCAGGCTAAGCCAAGTCTAGATGGAGGAAGCCAAGTTAAGACTAGACTAGATGGAGAAGGCCAAGCCAAGACTAGATGGAGGAATCCAAGCCAAGCCAAGCCTAGAAGGAGGAGGCCAAAGCAAGACTAGATGGAGAAAGCCAAGCCAAGCCAAGACAAGTTGGAAGAAGCCAAGCAAAGCCAAGGCTAGACTAGACGGAGGAAGCCAAGCCAAGACTAGATAGAGGCCAAGCCAAGCCAACATGGAGGAAGTCAAGCCAAACCAAGACTAGATGGAGGAAGCCAAGCCAAGATGGAGGACAAGCAAGGCCAAGCCAAGTCTAGATGGAGGCTTCAAGTCGTCCCAATGAAATATATGAGGGATCACTGACATCAAAGAAGAATAAAATAAAACAAATAGAGACACAGAGCAGCTCGTGTTGTGCACAAAGCTGGAGGCTGTGGTGGTGATGGGGGGGCCCTGTCTCCAGCTCGTGTTGTGCACAAAGCTGGAGGCTGTGGTGGCGGTAATGGTGGTGGGAAAGGGGGGCCATATCTCCAGCTCGTGTTGTGCACAGGCGTGAAGGTTGTTTTGAAGCTCGGACTTCAAGAGAGGTCCAGTCATTGCTGTCGTTGACATTGATGGCAGCTAGTGTGTGGGTGGTGGAGATTGGGAGGGGCAGACCATGCTTGGTCAGAGCAGAGTGGTGTTCCTATGACCGAGTCTGGGCCATGAAGCTGCGCCACTGGTGTGGCTCACTGGTAGCCCTCTTGGAGAGGGGCATGAGTCCCTGGCCTGGCTTGAGGCTGTGCAGGCTATGGACCACAGGTGTACCACCCATCTTGAGGAAGTTGGTGGCAAGGGAGTGACCCAAGCAGGTGCGGGCGGTTGAGGTGGTTGAGGTATAAAGGCTCAAGATGGGGGCGTCCATTGGGAGGGCGGAGGTGGGGCAGAAGGTGCCGGAGAGGGTGGTGTCAGGGGGGGCAGCCTGTAGGGAGGGAGGATGAGGGGAGAGGAAGAGTGGGCCGATGGTGAGGGTGATGAGGTAGGTGGTGGTGATGATGATGATGATGATGAAGAAGATAATTACGGTATGATGATGATGGGGCTAAGAGGCGCTCACAGGCTCGCAGCTCGATACAAGTTCGGGCTGTCAGGGCCAACGCGGGGGGCCAACGTGGCCAACGGTAACTGCAAAAAATAGCACACAGTTCGACATGGCTGGTGATTTCTGACACAGCAAAATCAAATTCCAGAGGTCGCAAAATCAAATGCGCCAGCGAGATGACCTTTAAGCGAACCCGCAAGAAGCACATGAGAGGTGAGAGTGAGAAGCTCCGATGGAAGACTGCATGGGAAGCTGCCAAGGAAGGTCGATTCGAAGATATCGATGCTGGCATCAAGCTCAAGTACTGGAAGACTATGAAGGAGATCAGAAAAGATCACATGCAGAAGCCAGAGGATGCTGATGGGACTACTGGTGTATGGATCTGGGGGCCACCTGGATGTGGAAAGTCCAAAGGTGCAAGAGTGGACTACCCTGGGGCCTACCTCAAGGGCCAAAAAAGTGGTGGGACGGATACCAGGACGAAGACAATGTCATCTTAGATGACTTCGACACTGGCAACCTGGGACATCATTTGAAGATATGGGCTGACAGGTACAGCTTCCTGGCAGAAGTTAAAGGAGGAACACTGCACATCAGACCCAAAAAGATAGTGGTCACGAGCAACTTTGCTCCAGATGATCCTAAGTTTGAGTGGGACAGTGTAACTACAGAGGCCATCAGAAGGAGGTTCAAAGTCAGCCACATGGGAGTGGAGCTCTACAAGCTATAAAAAAAAAAAAAAAAATGTTTTTAAACACCACCAATACATTTATTTTATTCGGAACTAGTTCCAGGCACCCTTGAGGGGCACCTTCCCTGCATCACTTGGGGATTATCATCCTTTTATATTTCATTTATTTCTTTTATATTTCATTTATGTACTAGGCGTACGGCCGATTAAGTTAATTCAGGACCTGCGGTCCAGTGGCGGCATACGCCACCTGGCATTGCGCTGTGCGCAATGAGTCTACCTGCCGGTGAGGCTATCAGTTCGGTCGGGCACCCTTAAGGGGCACCCTTTCCCTCCTTTCACTATAGATAGATACGTTCTTTTCTTCTCTGTGCTAGGGCGAATTCCGGATGCTGCGAAATAATACACCTCCAGCAAGGTGACCTTTCTCACAACTCTTCACAACCGTTCACGTTTTCGTTCTCTGGACAAAACGCAAGGGCGCAAGGGGTCGTTGGAAGTAAGCAGCACAACCGGTACTGAGAAAGGGAAAGGGGCATGATCATCGGCCATTCACAAGGGTAAGAGAGCCAGAATCGTATTATATGGGTTACAGAGATGGGTGTAAACAGCGGCTAGGGTTAGGTCTCCTCACCTGAGCATCAGAACTCTGCATTCCCACGCTTGACAGCGAAAAGGGCACCATCGAAGCCACCCAAGCCATAGCGCTGCGCCTTCCCACCTCAGCCCGCGTTCCGGGGGGTCCGCCTAAGGTAGCTGGCGAAAAGGCAGTCAGTCGAGTAGGGCTAGAGACGCACTGGGCCTGGGGTTCGTCAGCCTCATCCCACCCATATGCAGCCTCCATCTCGTCGATGGCAGCGTTCAGGTCGGCCCTGCAGGTAGCGGTAACCGCCCCCGCCCCAAAGCGAGAGGAGACCGCAGTAGACATCCTTATTGCGTTGCCAATCATGATAATCGTTCAGGGCGCGGTAAGGGAAGATATTAAGGTCGATTGAGGAAGGAAAGGGGTGAGTGATTAAGCGCGAGCTCGTCGAGGAGAACGTAGGGGAGGACTTGCGCCGTGGGCTGTGAGCTTTTGGCTTTTTGTTGGAAGGAGTGGAGAGTGGTGATTGTCACCGAAGGATTGTGAGGCGATGCCGAAATAGACTGATAGATAACGACGCGCGTTTAGTTCACGATGCGGACTAGGGTTGTGGGCCACGGTGTGGGCGGCGGAAAGCGCACTAGGGTTGTTTAAAGTTTAACGTAACGGCGATGACAATATCCCCCGGCGAACTAGGGCCACGTATCATTTTTTTGCCATCCTTTGCCATCCATTTTGCCATTTTGTTAGCCCAATTTTTTGTGAGCCCAAAATCTTAGGGTTGACAGGTTGGGTGGAATTTCACGTGGCCAGCGAGCATGCTTGCTCTCCTCGCCGTCCTACGGTCGCGGTCGGGTGCTCGCGAGCATCCCGACTGTTGGAAAAGCCCGACGCTACCCGACGCTACCCATGTCCATTCCCCCACCCCCGCGGCCCACTATTGTCAGCACCCATGTGAATGTGATGGACTCATGCCCATGCCGGCTTGCATTCCCGCATCCGCCACCCAATAGATAGCGCGATAGATGGTGGCGGCGACAAACAAAGATCCTGCTGATCCGCCCCTGGTTTGAAGAGTCACGCTGCCAGACGCTGCCACAACCAGCCTGCTGCCAGCCCCTATCGCAAGATCGGGCTCGTGGGGGCGCCGACAACAAATATCCTGCTGATCTGATCTTCACCCCAGGAGGTGGTTCTCCCGACACGCTACGCAAACCAGCGACACCGAGGATTAAGCTCGAATGGACCGAAAGCAATTTCTTGTGAATCAAAATCTACGATTGCAACGTATACACAGAAGTAACAGACCCTCAAAAATCTGTGTTTGAGACGTGAAACGTCACGTTTTGAACAACCCTGGCCAAGTCGCCGTCCCGCCTGGAGATACTGGCTAGTGGCTACCTACTACTTGGGTACTGAACTAATGGCACTGGCGACTTACCCAGGGTCAGACAAGGAAGCCTAGTTGAAGTTTCCTCCAGAGACGAGAATAAACAATCCACAGTTAGGGCAGGTGTGTGATACAGGATTGTTCAGGAGGTCCCAGGTCCCCCAGCTCTGCCTCCTGAAACCAACCAATTGTACAGCCTGGGTCCTGAGACGCAACCAATGTCGTAGCCTGCATCCTAAGACGCAACCGACCCATCAGTCCATAAACGACCAATAGCCTGCGTCCTGCGACGCAACCAACCCACTGAAGCTGCATCTGTGACGCAACGGACCCTCCCTACGTTGTGTCTCAGGACACAACGGACTGGTGCTGGTTCCGGTTCTGAACAACCCTAGTGTGATACAGTTTTTTTCAAATCTGAAAGTGGTTTTAGGTCTCATCGAGGGACAGCGTTTAAGTGCCTTTTATAGCTTTTTGTAGCTTTTTAGGGCCATTTAGAGGGGGGGGGGGGGGGGGGGGGGGGGATACTTTTTTGCAGAGAGAATTTCGCTAAAACGGAGTCAAAACTAGCGACCGCTATGTAAAGCGGGGGGGAAATCCCTGGTGTGATATGGACATTGTTTTAGCTGTGAAAGGATTTTCACCCCACGAGCCCATGACATATCATGGAACTATCTCCACCCATTTGATTTTTAAGTTGTGAAAGGATTTTCACCGCACGAGGTGGGTCTCCCTATACAAACCAGCGACACCGAGGATTCAGTTCGAATGGCGTTGTCACTCCTACAAAATACCATTGACCCAAGTGATTACATCCTGTACCAAGAAGTGTGGCGCAGTTTGTGTTTATACTGAACATGCTTACTCCGTCAGCATATGATTAGCAGCCTTGAGGCTCATTTCCCTGTATGCACCAGTAGCAAAAAAAGCGATGGGGTGGGTGGCGACTGGCGAAGCGAGTAAGGTGGCAATATTAGGGTTGTTCTGGATTACTCAAAATATATAAATATGCATCAAAAGGTGACAGAATCTGTGTTTATGACGCAACCGGACCCTCAAAACCCTGTGTGCGTTACGCAACACACAACGTGTCGATCGACTGTGGGCAGTATTGGTATCGGGGCTCGTATATTTTGATACAATACTTTGATTTCACTCGTGAATCCAGAAGGTTACTGGCGAAGACGGCGAGCAGTACAATTGCTGGCTGGAGGCCTGGAGCAGTGGAGCCATGTTACCTAGTTCAATTAGGGGGTCAGATTGATTGCTGTTACAAAAAAATTACATGATGTTTCGAATGTTGATGTTACTGCCAAAGACGGGAAGCAGGCTAAGGCCATATAACTAGGGTTGTTTAGGCAGACCCCCACTCCAGCTTTGCGTCCTGAGACGCAACCAATTTCATAGCCTGCGTCCTGAGATGCAACCGAACCAGCACAGCCTGCGTCTTGAGACGCGACCAACCCACTGAACCCATGCCTGCGACGCAACAGAACCTGAACAACCCTGCATGTAACCAAGTTCAAGTCAAGTTCTATGCAAAAGGATCAAGAGGATTTACAATTGTTGATCAATGATCGTAAGAAGTGAATCAATTGACGGCGAGCAGCCTTCAAGGCTTGAGCAATGAAACAAGTAAGTCCAAATAAAAACATAATTGATCATCTAAACTGTTTTAAGAAGATCGTGACAGGAACAAAGTTAAGCGGCTCATCTTGCTGCAAGAAAAAACAGCAAGCAGCACACGGCCAGAAGATGCCACACGTTATTGCCAAAGACGGCGACCACACATACTGTGCTAAGAAGAACCTAAGAAGAAGAATGATAAGTGGCTCATGTCGCTGCTAGAAAAACAGCAAGCAGCACACGGTCAGGAGTTCTGCCACATGTCAGTAACCAACTGCTTTGCCACATGTTACTAACCAACTGCTCTGTCACATATTACTGCCAATCAGTCTACTCAATCCAGAGTTGGCTGAACAAAGACCTAGGCAGCGTCGCAAGCAATACAATTGGAGGAGTGTGTTATCGGAGCGATAGGTGGCAACGGAATCGAGCGAACCGAGGCCAGTTAGTCAGTCAGTCAGGCTTCGCCTCGGGGGGGATGGCAGACGGACAAATGGGTGACCTTGGGGGGCGGGGGGGGCTCCGCCAAAAAACATGTAAAACTCCAATCAATACTGCACAAGATAGCAAACAACCTTCGGCATGCAGCCATGGAATCAGAGCTTTCTGAGCCATCACAGCAATCAGATCTTCCTGAGCCATCACAGCCATCAGATATTTCAGATCCATCAGATCTTTCTAAGCCATCAGATCCATCAGATCTTTCTAAGCCACCAGATCTTTCTGAGCCATCAGACCTTTCTGAACAATCAGATCTTTCTGAGCCATCCGAGCAATCAGATCTTTCTGAGCCATCCGAGCAATCAGATCTTTCTGAGCCATTAGAGCAATCAGATCTCCCTGAGCCATCACACCTTTCTGAGCCATCACAGCAATCGGAGCATCCTAAGCCGTCAGAGCAATCGGAGCCATCAGAGCTTTTCTTTTCGGCCTATCTTAGCAGCTTACGGAGACAGCGACTGTGCTCCACCAAAACATTTCAACATGTCTGGACAGCTGATCGTGTCAGCTTCAAGGTGCAGCAGGTAGGATTAGGTTAGGCTGCATAGCCAGTCAGGGGAGCTGCTTAGAAGTTGTTACTCGGAGCTAAAAAGAAAAGCTATGGATGCAATATAACCGAATGTTATGCACAACTTGAATCGACGACTAGCGTACTAAAGAGTGTGGGGCCAATGGTTTATACTACCCATGTCAACTCTGCCCGCAGGCGGTGAGCAGCCTGAAGGCTGATAGACCATGTGATCCAACCAAAGCAATCATTTTTGGCTTTGCTTTGCTTGGCTTGGCCGGCAGACAGTGAGTAGCCTGAAGGCTGATAGACCATGTGATCCAACCAAAGCAATCATTTTTGGCTTTGCTTTGCTTGGCTTGGCCGGCAGACGGTGAGTAGCCTGAAGGCTGATAGACCATGTGATCAAACCGAAATTGAATCTACTGTAGATAATAGCAACATAACCCAACCCAATGCGGATCGGTTGATTTGCATCTATCTAGAACCAACTAAGACAACCCAGAAAGGTTGGAGCCATGTAACCAAGTACAAGTGTTCAGGGGGTTGGTGTAGTCGTGTTTATACTACCCATCCTCACTCTGCACATACAGGGTGAGTAGCCCGAGACCATGACATGGAAGCATGAAATTGCCTGGGAAGTAGAAAGTGTTGGCACAAGAGGACTGGAATGTATTGGAGAGGGCAAGGCTCTATTGGCTGATTTGGGAACCCACTAACTGTACAAGAATAATGGAGAGAGAGAGAGAGAGAGAGAGAGAGAGAGAGAGAGAGAGAGAGAGAGAGAGGGGTTAGGGGGTGTGGAGGAGTCTGGAAACTTTTGGCACAAGAGGACGGGAGTGTATCAGAGAGGGCAAGGGTCTACTGGCCGATTCAGCCACCCACGTACTGGACAAAAATAATGGGAAGGGAGAGGGATGGGAACTATTGGAACAAGAGGTCGAGAGTGCAACGGAGAGGGCAAGGCTCCACTGGCCGATTTGGCAACTCACCGACTGGACAAAATTAATGGAGAGTGAAAGAGATTCCTGATGCTGAATTTGACGCTAATGTCTACTATGCAGCTGGACCGCAACCTTCTTTTGTAACAATGCTCAGGAGAGAAAGAGAGAGATAGAGGACTGGAGGTGCGGCCTAGGTAGCAGTGAACAATGGAATTGATAATCCCAATCCTACCCTGGGGATGGTGTGTGTGGTGTGTTTGTGTGTGTGTGTGTATGTGTGGTGGTGGTGGTGGGGATAGTGCTCAAGGTGTGGTGGGGGTTAGGTTGAGGGTTGATAACCCCAATCCAATCCTACCCTACCATACACTACCGGGAGACCAAGGTACATCGGGGGTAACATTAACCATCCTTCGCTGTTCTTGTGTGTGTGTGTGTGGGGGGGGGGGGGGGCTACAGGTAGCAGCTTCTAGGCAGCTCCCTTTCCCTGCGCTTGAGCCAAACCTGAAGCTAGCTAGTTCGTCAGAAGGCTGCAATGGCAGGCATTTTCATGCAGCTTCAAGCATTGGGTTTGACCCAGGGGCTGGCTATTGGAGCTGGCGGAAAGCTGCCATGCATGGCCCAGAAATGAAATAGTGGCATCCGTTCATACAGGGTGATGAATACACCACACAAGGTTTTATCGTGAACCGGATCTAACCACAACACACAAGGATGTAGTGTTAGCCACTCGAGAATATCCTGGCACCGATTGGCTGCAAAAACCTAAAACACCCTGTATTGTGTACTGCCAATCAACTTGCCGCTACTACCATGATATATCGCAACACGTCGGGTATACGTAGGGATAGGCAAAATGATATCATATGATGTCGGTGACCTGGCTAGGCTAAAGTTACCATTCACATACAATATCATATGATGCAATTTGTATGATAGCATATGATATCATACTCGCCTTAGGTCAGTATCATATGATTTGCCGATCCCTTGGTAAACGTGTTAGTATTGCAGTAATCATAACGTTGACATTGAAAAAGAGTAGAACGCTCTCTGTTTGTATTGCTTGTATGTGCTGAGTAACCTGCTGTTGCTATCACGACCGGGCGCTGGGCACCAGACTCGCGTACTAGTGCTGCCCTAGTAATTGCATTCAGAGAGTATAACGAGCTTCTTTCATATTGCTTGCATGCATCAAGCAACCTGCTGTTGCTAACATCACCCGAAGCTGGGCGCCAGAAAAGTGGACAAGTGCCGCCACAGTCATTGCGTCCAGAGAGCAGAATGCCTTTCCTTCACATTGCGTTCATGTGTCAAGCAACCTGCTGCTACCATCACCTGCAGTGAGTAGAACATTCGTCCTTCACATTGCGTGCTTGTGTCAAGCAACCAGCATTTGCTTTCATGACCCAAAGCTGGGGGCCAGCTGCTGCTATCATGACCCAAAGCCGGATGCCAGCTGCGGCTATCACGACCCAAAGTCGGGCGCCAGCTGCTGCCATCATGACCCAAAGTCGGGCGCCAGCTGCTGCTATCATGACCCAAAGCCGGGCGCCAGACACGCGTACTTGTGCATGGCATTCAATGGGCAGTAGTCTGTTCCCTCATTCGCTGTGTGTGTGTGTGTGTGTGTGTGTGTGTGTGTGTGTGGGGGGGGGGGGGGGGCTTGGCTGGCATGTTACCGTCCAGTCCTTGTTGCTAGGGTGTCAGTCATAGTTTGGCCTGTGTACCGTCCAGTATTTGTTGCCAGGGTGTCGGTCATTGGCACGTTCTGAACTGCCAGGCTGGTCTTGGGGGTAGTGCTCAAGGTGTGCTGCCCTCTACAACATGCCATTCAATGGGCAGCAGTATGTTCCCTCATTCACTGTGGGGGGTGCTCTTGGCTGGACTGCGTACTGTCCAGTCCTTCTTGTCAGGGTGTTAGGCATAGGCACATTCTGACCTGGCAACCAGGTGGTGGGGATAGTGCTCAAGGTGTGGTGTCCTCTACAACATGCCATTCAATGGGCAGCAGTCTGTCTCCTCATTCACTGTAGGGGGTGCACTTGGCTGGCATGTGCAACGCCCAGTCCCTGTTGCCAGGGAGTCAGTCATAGGCACTTTGTGGACTGCCAGGCTGGTTGTGGGGACAGTGCACATGCTTTGATCTCCTTCGCGAGATATGGGTGCCCCGACATTCGGCTGACCAGTGTTGCGGGGTTGTGTGATGGAGGTGTGATCTCCACCACAAGAAATAGGTGCCCCAACATTTGGCTTAGCGGTGTTGGGGGCTTGGGTGAGGGAGGTGGGGTATCCACTTGTAGATATAGCGGCGCTAACTGTCATCTGGTCCACACTGCAGAGGCCCCCCTTGTCCATGGTATGGGCTGTGGAGGTTACGACGACCATCTGTAGTTTGGGGTAGGAAAGGGAAGGTGGGGGAGGGTTGGATTTGGGAGTGGTAGGATTAGTTTGGTTAGGTCTGCAGGGGATTCTTTTGGCGCACTCTGATTGGAGAAGGGAAGGGAGGGTGAGGGAGGGGGGGAGGTGTTTTGGCGAGTAGTAGGATTAGTTTGGTTAGGTGTGCAGGGGATGCTTTTGGTGCACTCTGATTGGAGAAGGGAAGGTAAGTGAGGGGGGGGGGGGGGGGGGGGGGGGGTAGGATTAGTTCGGTTAGGTGTGCAGGGGATGCTTTTGGTGCACTCTGATTGGGGAAGGGAAGGTGAGAGTAAGGTAGGGGGGAGGTGTTTTGGGGAGCATGTGTTGGGGAGGGGGGGCATCCACTCATATTGGTCACCTTTCCCTTATGGGGCTAAGCATAGCAGCTTCTAGGCAGCTCCCTTTCTGCGTCCTTGGGCCTAACCCTAAGCTGGGTAGTGCGCCTGGAAGCTGAAAAGACATGCATTATAATTTATAATGCAGCTGAAAGCGAGTGACTGGCCAATGGAGCTGGCAGCAAGCAGCCATGAGCAGCCCCAAAAATAAACAGTGATACCCTGGTGATATCGGTTCATTTGGGTTTGGTTAAGGTGTCAGGCAACTAGGGCGCCTAGTCGACCTAAACAGTGGTTAGCTTGGTTTGGGTGTGGCGTGAGATGGGTGGTGTGGGGCAATATGGATGAGGGATATAACTACAGAAGTGGCAGGGTCAAGAATTATAAACTTCCAGGCCCCATTCCGTAACACCCTTCCTTTTAAGTTTCTAACTCCGGGCCCTATTATCTGAAGTGGGGTTGATTTTCAGGGGTCAGGGGGTAAACACTACCCCCTACACACACCGCCACCACCATTATCTTGTAAGCCCCACCCCCCCGCCTTGGCTGGCTACCCCTCAGTCTGTCGACCACTGTTTTATCGCACCGTTCCTTCGGATGCTCCAACAACCGAACGCGCCAGAGCGAAGGGAACCATAGAAGCAACCCATGCGAGAACTCGGCCGTGCTCCTTCTGGCCCGCCTTGACAGATTTTACAGCCGAGAAATAGCGGGGTGGGGGTGGGGTCGCCTGAATGCCAGTGTTGCATTCATCATTATTCCATCCAGCATCACAGTCAACAGTCGGGCCTGCAAAGTGAACAGAAGTCGCATCAGTCCCCCTTGACCCTGTCAGCTTGCGGGCGCATTTGGAGTACAGCAGGTCACCAGGGTAATGCTATCACCATTAACGTCAGCAGCATAAGTAAAAGCAGAATTATCAGCATCAGCAGCAGCAGCAGCAGCAGCACAAGCTCGAGCAACGGTAGTTGCGAGGATTCGACGGTTGGGCGTACGTTACTTTACGTGGGTAGCTGCGCCGCCTTGTAATGCAGTAGGGGAACGAGGTGCTCGTGTGGGTAACACCTGGCCTATGTTGTCATCGGACATGGTTGGGCGGATGCTAGCTTTTTAAAGGTCGTCGCTTTAGCCTAAGGGAATGTTAGCCTCGGATAACTAGTGAGGCGAGAGGATAGTGAGGCGAGCTCTCGCCTAGCTCATTATTGGCTAGCTCGAGACAATGAAATGGGGCAATACATGGATGGCAGGGAAGACAAAAGAATACGAGGATAGATGAATGGACAGAGGGAAGGGTGCATTGGATGGTTGTAAGCCAAGCTTATGGTGGTGGGTACTCCTCTGAGAGCAAAAATGCATTAAATGCACAAATGGACAGTGAAGCAGCCAGAGCTTGGTCGCATTCACGAAAGATAGTTGCCAATTTTGTTCATGGAAACCCTTACCTTTGAATTCTGCCCCTGCTCGGGATGTCACAGCTCCTCCAATGCGCGAAGACACTGCGGTCGAAACTCTCAGCGCGTTGCCGATCATCGGTACGGCAGGTTCGAGCCCGACAAGTCGTCCCGACGTCTTGCAATTGAATTCTTGGTTGAATTCATGCTATGGGCTTGTTTGAAGCCGACAGTTGAAATCTGAATAGTAGGCCCTAAACCCTACAGTTAAAATCTGACGTCCTGCTGTCTAGCAGCTGCCCTGCTGGCGTGTTTCCAGTGGACCAGGCATGCCTACAGGCAAGCAGGTTGAGTGGACTCGGCAGTTGACGCAAGAAAGGGTAGTAGGTAGACAAGTGTGAGGGGGGTTCGAAGATGACGCTGGCAACGGACCGAAACCAACGGACCGAAACCAACGGAGTCTAAGAAATCCTAGCTGCTGCATACTAGAAGCAGGTGCGGGCGCCAGAGAAGTGGGGGAGCGAGGGCGAGGGGAGAGATACTTGCAACCTCTGAGCTTGATAATTATTTGCACACTTGTTTTTCGATAGAGCGGTCGAACAACTTAGCGACAGGTTACGGGGTACAAAAGTACGGGTTGTACATGGTGACAAATCAGTACGCCTGACCTTGGTGGCTTTGGTAGCCTCGGTGGCGCGTTCAATCGATGTCGAATAATCTGACGGCTTGCATGCCTGCATTCCTGCTAATGGGAATTGCTCTGAGATTCAACTAATGTAGTCGCGCTCTGCCATTCTGCTGAGGTTCTTGCGCTCAGCAATTCTGCTATGGTTCTCGCGCTCAGCAATTGTGCTAAGTTAAATGCGCTCTGCCAATCTGCTGAGGTTCTTGCGCTCAGCAATTCTGCGATGGTTCTTGCACTCAGCAATTCTGCTAAGGTAGATGCGCTCAGCAATTCTGCTGAGGTTCTTGCGCTCTGCATTTCTGCTCAGGTAGATGCTTCCAATCTAAGAGTACTTGGCCGAATGAATAGCTATTGTTGCATCAGCAAGACAACATTACGTCGCAGGCCCGAGACCGCCTCCGGACAGAATTGTCTTTAACAATTTGTCCGTAGCATGCCAGCTCAGCAGAACGTACGACGCACGGTGTACAAAGTACGCTAAGTCGACAAGTGTGCAAGTGGTCACTTGTTTTCCAATGCGTACTGCTGTCTTCCTTCCCTTCTTGCACAATTATGCTGCTCAAGCCTATCGGCTCGATCAGCCTCAATGTGTGGGCAGGGTTGTTCAAAATGTTACGTTTTACTTCTCTAGGCAGATTTTGGAGGGTCTACTAAATTGCACACGTCCTTTGGGCTAGGACCAGCAAGGCAGCAACGTTAGCGAACACTTTTTTTTTTGCCACGAGCAGTACCGGTAGCTTCTATCCAGCTCCCCTAGTCCCCTGCCTAGCTATTCAGCAAAACCTAACGTAACATTGTGCACCTTGAAGCTGACACAATCATCTGTCAAGAACTGCTGAAATATTTGGGAGTAGCTCTGTAGCACAATGGCTGGCGCAGAGAGCTGGCAAAGCCACAAAAACTAGTTCTAAGAGCGTGTCGCAAGCGACACGGAAAATCGCTTTAGCAGTCACCGGCAGGGAGTTTCGGAAGTAGTGGAGAAAGTAGCTACTCGTAGCTACTTTCGAGCTACAAACATTGAACAACTTTTGCGAAGGATTTTGACCGCTGCGATGCTGATAACTCTAGTCATGCGCAACTAAACTATGAGCAAAAATGGTGGTCGGAATTGTTCAAACTGGACATCAGTCGGACAGACGGACAGCGGACAGCGGACAGCGGACAGCGGACAGCGGACAGTGGACAGCGGACAGACGGCGGAGAGAGACACGGGGGGAATTTACGGCTTCAGCCCCGGGACCCCTGGGGGGTCCAGAGGGGGCTTAAGCGAAAAACCGAAACTAAAAGCCCTGAAATAGGCTAAAAGCACAGATTGTGTCAAGCCAGTGACATATAAACTTTTGAGTTTGGAGTTAGCATAGGGAGACCCACCCTTTGAGGCAAAATCCGTCTTGAAAAGAAGAAAAGGCGGGTCTGGACTGCCAGAACTGGACATGAGTAAAGAAAAAATAATGAGAACTCCTGGAGGGGGCGTGGTACTAGGGGAGCCCCGTCTTACTGCGACAAAGAACGAGCTGCTACTTAATGTGGACAAATGTCACAAAGCTACCATGGCGGTTAACAGCGGCCACGAACATTAAAGCGCATCCGCAGGGATTCGAACCCCGCACCTTCTTGTTTCTTCGAGCTATATTATCGAGCCATTCGTCGTACCGGGATATGACTGTAGACTGTCTAAAACCTCAGTGATCATATGTGCCCTTGTCAGGCTTCTATGTTGTGGACTGGAAACTTTATTTCGACTTTAGGGCTAGCACAGGGACACCCCTTTAAGGCGGAAATCCTCCTTGAAAAGAAAAAAGGCGGGCCTGGAAAAAAAGCGAGCCTTGAGTGTATACTATCTGCACTCGAGTGATCACACGTGATCTTGTCAGCAGTAGTTTTCCTTATTTTGGCCTCGACTTTAAAAATCGGCAGTGCTCGATGCCCAGGTCAGAAGATTAAAACATTACAAATCGGTCTTCACGATTTTGTTTACACTCTGGCTCAACCAATAAACTCATGTATCGGTCACATCTAGGTTTTAGGGCATCAAATATTAAAATAAAAGTTGCATGTGTGAGGTTGTACACACGAGGTTGCTTGGATGGTTGCATGGAGGCTCCTCGCCCTAGGCCTATATTTATCATATGTATCGTATACATGTCGATTTATCATACGATAGCGAGCGCACCGTTATTTCTATCATCTTCAACATAAGTTCATCTGGCTTCTTTTCCCCTCCTATTATCGAAATACCCACTCCTGTACGAGATCGACAGCCCTAGTCCCTTTCCCATCTGTTAAAGATGGCAATTGAGTACGGCAGCATGGTATAGCTTTGACATAAGAGGCTGAAAAACCATGTCAAAATCCAATCCACTATGCTGTCATATACAGGCCATTATTGAAATGTTGACCTGAGACAAGCCCCCACCCCCCCCACCCCCAAAAAAACAGGACATGCCTCGTGGGGGCGTATCCATTCAGTAAAACAATTCAGTGCATGATTTGGATTTGGCCTTTTGTAACATTTCGTAGTTAGTACCTCGAATTTCAGGATTTGAGCCGAGAATCGAGAATTCTGAGAATTGTCGAAAATTTGGCCTCATAAAGTGGAGGTACGAACTACTACTACGCGACTCAAATCCAAATCATCCCCTGAATGGATATAAACACAATTTCCTCATCCGTATTCATCTATTCAATATATTTTGAAAATAAAATTGTCATACACAGACCAGAGTTGAGCCAAGACAAACCTACAATGCAGTACCGCACCCAGGACATATCATTTAATTGTCCTCATCTATTAATCGCTTTATAACGCACAGACCAGAGTTGAGCCAAGACGAACCTATAATGCAGTAATGCACCTAGGACATATCAATTAGTTGTCCTCATCTATTTATCCCTTTATCATATACAGGCCAGAGTTGCGCCAAGAAGAACCTACTATGCAGTAACGCACCCAGGACATATCATTTAATTATCCTCCTTTATTCATTGCACTGTCATACACTGACCATAGTTGCACCAAGAATAACCTGCAATGCAGTAACGCACCCAGGACATATCGTTTAATTGTCCTCATCTACTAATCCCTTTATCATACACAGACCAGAGTAGCGCCAAGACGAACCTACAATGCAGTAAAGCACCCAGGACATATCATTTAATTATCCTCCTTTATTCATTGCACTGTCATACACAGACCATAGCTGCGCCAAGACGAACCTACAATGCAGTAACGCACCCAGGACATATCATTTAATGATCCTCCTTTATTCATTGCACTGTCATACACAGACCATAGTTGCGCCAAGACAAACCTACAATGCAGTAACGCACCCAGGACATATTATTTAATTGTCCTCATATATTCATCGCTTTATCATTCACAGCATAGTTTTTCTTTTCAGCTAAGAGCAGCAGCTTCTAGGAAGCTCCCAGAGCCAACCACAAGGCTAAGCCCCAAGATTTCGAGCTTAGGAAATAGCACTGTTTCGTTTTTGGGCTACGTATAGCAGTGTCTAGACAGCCCCCTTTCCTTGTCCTTATGCCAACCCTTAAGCTAGCTAGTGTGAATGAAAGCTGTAATAACAGGCATTCCACGTCCATAGCAGTCATAGCTGTCATAGCAGTCATAGCTGGCATAGTAGGCATAGCAGTCATAGCTGGCATAGCAGGCGTAGCTGGCATAGTAGGCATAGCAGTCATAGCTGTCATAGCAGGCGTAGCTATCATAGCTGTCATAGCAGTCGTAGCTGGCATAGTAGGCATAGCAGTCATAGCTGGCATAGCAGGCGTAACTGTCATAGAAGGCATTTTGATGCAGCAGAAAGGTATGGAATTGACCCAGCGGCTAGCTAGTGGAGCTGTTGCACAGCTTAACAAAGAAACAGTGCACATAACCAAGACCCAACCCTCATTTGGGCAGGTCTATATACTGTCTACGTATATGTTGTTGCACTCAGTACCCAGGACTGTGGTGTAGTGGTCTTTGCACTGTGTGATGTGGTGGTCTGGCGGTTTTTGTACTGCCTGTCGTGTGGTGGTCTTTGTCCTGCCTGCGCATACTCCGCCTTCTTGTTTGTACCACTTAAGCATACTCTGCCTTCTATATCCTGTCTACGTCCATGTTGTTGCACTCAGTACCCAAGACTGTGGTGCAGTGGTCTGGTGGTCTTTGTACTGCCTGTGGTGTTGCACTCACTACCCAGGACTGTGGTGTAGTGGTGACCATACTACCTTAGGCCTTGTGACGCTCTCTCAACCCGTTGTTACCTTTGGTGTTAGCAGAGGGTCGCGAGTCCTAGAGGGCTTGGAGCGTCCCTTTTATTGTGACTCCCAGAAAGAGTATAATCAAATGCCCACCACGACAAGCTAATTCAAAAGCTCTAAAAGATGAAAATGAAGATGCGCGGTGTAGTGGTGAGTATACTACCCACCATGAAGAAGCAAATGAATATGAACAAAAGGCGACCAGCCTAGGTTCATGCGCAGGTGGCGCGGGACTCCCACCTTCTGGCATGGGAGGTGGAAGGTGGGAGGTGTGTGTGTGTGTGTGCGCGGGGTGGGGGGTGGGTGGGAGGTGGAAGGTGGGAGGTGTATGTGTGTGTGTGTGTGCGCGGGTGGGGGGGTGGGTGGGAGGTGGGAGGGTGAGGTGGAAGATAGAAGGTGCAGGATGAAGGCATCAGTTGATTCGCGTGGGGCGATGGCCTCGGTCAATGCCGAACCCTTAGGTTCATGCGCAGGTGGCGCGGGATGAAGGCATCAGTTGATTCACGTGGGGCGATGGCCTCAGTCAATACCAAACCCTTATGTTCATGCACAGGTGGCGCGGGCCGAAGGTATCTGTCGATTCGTGTGGGACAATGGCCTCAGTCAATGCCGAACCCTTAGGTTCATGCACAGGTGGCGTGTGATGAAGGCATCGATTGATTCGCGTGGAACGATGGCCTCGGTCAATGCCCTTGATCCCTCATTGGGGGCCGGTCAACAAAGTCATATTTTTGACGAGGGGTACTGTGCAGGGTACTACATGACACGCGCTATTGTGCGCTAGCGCGCTAGGTTTTGGAGCCTGACTGCACAATTTTTTAACCCCCCTCCCCGCGAAGTGTCCAGATTTCCATTTTCAGTCGAGTCAAAAGCGCAACCCAAAAGGAGGCAGTTGCATCAAAAGGGCAACCCAAAATGGTAGAATGCAGTATCCTGGTACTGTGGGACAGGGGCATGACCTGCTGGTGGGACCAGTCTATGCAAAAAAGTAGGGCTGCTAAGTACGATATCGTGGAGAAAAATCGTATAGATTTATCGACGATATCATACGATATCTCGTATGATGTATCGCCCGATAATCTGGGGGACCAGTACGTTATCGACATCACTACAAAAACCCTTGTACCCCTTACCTTCAAAATAATCAAGCTTATGCTACCATATATAAGGTGATAGCCTTCTACAGTTACGGTGCTTTTCCATTGGACGAATTGATTTGACTTGGCGCCTGTAGTGTACAAGTTATACAGGAATTGACTTGACTAGAATTGGCGCCTGTAGTACACATGATATACAGGAATCGACTTGACTAGAATTGGCGCATGTAGTACAAATGGTATACAGGAATCAACTTGAATTGAGTTGGCGCCTGTAGTACACAAGTTATATACAGGAATCGACTTGACTAGAGTTGGCGCCTGTAATCCACACGATATACAGGAATCGACTTGACTTGAGTTGGCGCATGTAGTAAGCGAGTTATACAGGAATGGACATGAAATTTGCATTTCCATTGGCCTTGACTGGAGTTATTTCGCATCCGACTCAAGCTAAGTCAAGTCCATCTAACTTCAGTAAACTTGGCTCAAGTTGAGCCAATAATATATATTATAAATGGTCTAAGAGACATTATACATGATTACCGGAATCAGCTAGAACTCATATATACAATATTTAATTCTTATACTTGTAGCCACTCTTAGTTGATTTTGTGAGGATCGTTGGAAGACCCCCCGCGGAAGTTGGGGAGGGGGCATGTCTTGGGCCAACACTGGCATGCCTCTGACAACCTAAAGGAATGTAGGCTGGTGCACCATGAAACTAATCCAATCTTATCTTGCCCCTTCCCTGAGCCACCCGAGTGATTGCAGTTGTACCAAAGAGTGTGGTGTAGTAGCGTTTGAACTTCCCATGTTCTTCCAATGTTAATTAAGTCCACAGACAGTGAGCATCCAGCATCAAATGCATGTCGAGTCACTTGGAGGCTAGTTCTTCTCCCTCGCAATGTTGCTGCAGAGGGCTAAGTGTGCTCATCCTGCATCAAAGTCCTTCCCCCTGGCATTACCGCTGCTGCTGCCACTGCTGCGCTTGGCACTGATCATAGTGTCCCAATCAAGCATCAAATGCACTTCGAGTCACTTGAAGGTTAGTCCTTCTCCCTGGCGATGCTGCTGCAGGGGACTTAGTGGGCTCATCCAGCATCAAAGTCCTTCCCCCTGACACTGCTGCAGTTTAGCGCAGATCATAGTTTCCCTATCCAGCATCAAATGCACATCGAGTCACCTAGAGACAAATCCTTCCCTGCGGCACTGGTGGCCACACTGCTGCGCTTGGCACTGATCATTGTGTGCCCATCCAGCATGCAATGTATGTTGAGTCACAGGCAGGCAAGTCCTTTCCCCTGTCACTGCTGTGCTTTGCGCTGATCATAGTGTCCCAATCAAGCATCAATTACATGTTGAGTCACAGGCAGGCCAGTCCTTTCCCCTGTCACTGCTGTGCTTTGCGCTGATCATAGTGTCCCAATCAAGCATCAATTACATGTTGAGCCACATGCACGCCAGTGCTTCCTTGCGGCACTGGCGGCGACACTGCTGAAGTTTGCGCTGATCATAGTGTCCCAATCAAGCATCAAATGCACTTTGAGTCACTTGGAGGCAAATCTTTCCCTCTAGCACTAGTGGCGACACTGCTCCCCTTGAACTGATCATGGTTTCCCAATCCAGCATGCAATGCATGTTGAGTCACAGGCAGGCCAGTTCCTCCCCCTGCCACTGCTGCGCTTGCCCTGAGAATGGTGTCCCAATCCAGCATCAAATGCATGTTGAGTCATTTGGGGACTAGTCCTTCTCTTTGGCGATGCTGCTGCAGGGGGCTTATTGTGCTCATCCAGTGTCATAGTCTTCCCCCCTGCCACTACTGCAGTGTGAGCTGATCATAGTGACCCAATCCAGCATAAAATGCACATTGAGTCACTTGGAGGACAGTGCTTCCCTCTACCACTGGTGGCGAGACTGCTGCGCTTTTAACTTGTCATCGTGTGCCCATCCAGCATGCAATATATGTCGAGTCATGTGCTGGCTAGTGCTTCCCTCTGGCACTGGTGGCGACACTGCTGCGCTTTTAAGTGATCATAGTGTCCCAATCCAGCATCAAATGCCCTTAGAGTCACTTGGAGACAAATCCTTCCCTCCAGCACTAGTGGCGACATTGCTGCGCATTTAAGTGATCATAGTGTCCCAATCCAGCATCAAATGCCCTTAGAGTCACTTTGAGACAAATCCTTCCCTCCAGCACTAGTGGCGACATTGCTGTGCTTTTAACTGATCATAGTTTCCCAATCCAGCATCAACTGCACGTCGGGTCACTTGGAGGACAGTGCTCCCCCCTGGCAATGCTGCTGCAGGGGACTTAGTGTACTCATCCAGCAACAAAGTCCTCCCCCCTAACACTGCTGCACTTTGCGCTCATCATAGTGTCCCAATCGAGCATCAAATGCATGTCGAGTCACTTGGAGGAAAATCCTTCCCTACAGCACTGGTGGCGACACTGCTGAAGTTTGCACTGATCATAGTGTGTCCAACCAGCATCAAATGCACGTTGAGTCACTTGGAGACAAATCCTTCACTCATGCACTGGTGGCCACACTGCTGTGCCTTGCACATCCATCATGTATTAGCTTGGAAATGAGTTGCTTGGAGCGCTTAAAATTAGTTGAGACGGCCAAGCTTACTTGAGCCCTTGAGCTTTCTTAAGGCGGTCGAGCTTACTTGAGCCCTTGAGCTGTCTGAAGGCGGTTGAGCTTAGTTGAGCCTTTAAGCTTACTTTAACCCTTGAGCTTACTTGATTGCTTGAGTTTTCTTAACACCGCCGAGCTTACTTGAGCCCTTGAGCTCTCTGAAGGTGATTGAGCTTAGTTGAGCCCTTGTGCTCACTTAGCCCTTGAGCTTATTTGAGCCCTTGAGCTTACTTGAGCCCTTGAGCCCTTGAGCTTAGTTAAGCCCTTAAGCCTAGCTAAGCCCTTGAGCTTTCTTGAGGCGGTCGAGCTTAGTTAAGCCCTTGAGCTTTCTTTAAGCATTAGAGCTTACTTGAGCCCTTGATCTTACTCCTTGAGGCAGTCAGAGTATCTGCAAAGAGGGAGCATGAAGCGGAGGTGGTGAGAGGTGGTTGGAAGTTGGTGGGTGGGTGTTGGAGGTTAGTGGGTGGAGTTTGGAGGGTGGTGGATGAAGGTTGGATGCTTCGTGTTGGAGTTTGGAGGGTGGTGGGAGATGGTTATGAGGGTGGTGGGTGGAGTTTGGAGGGTGGTGGGAGATGGTTGGAGGGTGGTGGGTAGTGAGTGGAGTTTGGAGGGTGGTGGGGTGGTGGTCGGAGTTTGGAGGGTGGTGGGTGGCGGGTGGAGTTTGGAGGGTGGTGGAAGATGGTTGGAGGGTGATGGGTGGTGGGTGGCAGGTGGAGTTTGGAGGATGGTGGATGAAGCTACGAGGTATGAGTTAGGAGTTTAAGGGTGGTGGGTGGTGGGTGGAGTTTGGAGGGTGGTGGGTGGTGGGTAATGCTATGACGTACGTTGTATGAGGTGTGGGTTAGGAGTTTGGAGGGTGGTGGGTGGTGGGAGGTGGGTGGAGTTTGTAGTTCGGAGGGTGGTGGGTGGTGGGTAATGCTATTAGGTATGAGGTATGAGTTAGGAGTTTGGAGAGTGTTGGATGGTTGGAGGTGGGCGGAGTTTGGTGGGTGGAGGGAGGTTTGAGGTGGGTGGAGTTTGTATGGTGGTGGGTGGAGTTTGGAGGGTGGTGGGAGGTGGGTGGAGTTTGGATGGTGGTGGGGTGGAGTTTGGAGGGTGGTGGGAGGTGGGTGGAGTTTGGATGGTGGTGGGTGGAGTTTGGAGGGTGGTGGGAGGTGGGTGGAGTTTGGAGGGTGGATGGGAGGAGGGTGGAGTTTGGAGGATGGGAGGGTGGTGGGTGGTGATTGGTGGGTGAAGCTAAGATGATGAGGTATAAGTTAGGAGTTTGGAGGGTGGTAGGAGGTGGTTGGATGTGTCGGTTGGAGATTGAGGGGTGGAGGATGGGGGATGGAGGCTAGAGGCTGGAGGGTGGGGGGTGGTGGCAGATGAGTGGAGGGCGGAGATGAGCAAGGTACAGTGCATGTTGTTGCAGGGAACACTCAGCCTCAACTCACCACCACGAAATACCACAACGACCACCACCACTTCCTGGATCCACCGATACCCTCAGACTCAAATAACTACCACCACCACCAAATACCACAAGGACCACCACCACTTACTGCTTCCACCGATACTCTCAGCCTCAACTAACCACCACCACCTCCTGGTTCCACCGTTACACTCAGCCTCATCTAACCACCACCACCTCCTGGTTCCACCGTTACACTAAGCCTCAACTAACCACCACCACCTCCTGGTTCCACCGTTACACTCAGCCTCAACTAACCACCACCACCTCCTGGTTCCACCGTTACACTAAGCCTCACAACGGCCCTCACCACGCGTCCTGTTCGCACCGTTACACTCATCCTCATCTAACCCATGGGGCGGCGACCTCCTGGTTCCACCGTTACACTAAGCCTCAACTAACCTAACTCACTTGCACACCTCCTGGATATCCACTGTTACATCACCTCACTAACCAGCCACCCCCTCCTGTTCGCACCGTTAGCAGCTAGAGCCTTCAACTAACCACGGACACCACCAATCCTGGTTCACCCTTACACTCACTCAACTAACCACCACTTCACGCCTCCTGGTCCACCAGTTACACAAGCTCAACTAACCACCCAACCACCTCCTGGTTCCTCGCACGTAGCACAACTCACCTCAGCTAACCACCACCACCTCCTGGTTCCACCGTTACACTAAGCTCAACTCACCGCCCACCACTCCCTGTTCCACCACCTTTCACTCCACCTCATACTACTGCACTACCACCACAGATACCACACCGACCCCACCTCCTTGTTTCACGCATACACTCGACACAGCTAACCACCACCACCTCCTGGTTCCACCGTTACACTCAGCCTCAACTAACCACCACCACCACCAGATACCACAACGACCACCACCTCCTTGTTTCACCGATACACTCAGACACAGCTAACCACCACCACCACCAAATACCACAATGACCACCACCACTTACTGCTTCCACCGATACTCTCAGCCTCAACTAACCACCACCACCACCAAATACCACAACGACCACCGCCACTTACTGCTTCCACCGATACACTCAGCCTCAACTAACCACCACCAAATACCACAACGACAACTGCTCCCTGGTTCCATGAAAACAATCCGACTTAACTATCCACCACCATCACCCACACCAAGGACCACCAACACCAGCAACCGGGCAACTTGCAGGAGGGTGGCAGGTATAACTTGCAACCACTTCCTGGTTCCACGAATACACTCAGGCTCAACTAACCACCACCATCACCCACACCAAGGAATACAAGGACCACCATCACCAGCAAACAGGCAACTTGCAGGAGGGTGACAGGTATAACTTGCAACAACTTCCTAGTTCCACGAACACACCCAGGTGTAACTAACCGTCACCACCACGAACAACAAGAACCATCACCACCACACAAAGACCACCACCACCAACAACAAGACCACCACCACCACCACACAAGACCACCACCACCACCAACCATCAACACCAGTAAGCATGCAACGTGCAGCAGGGTGGCAAGGACAACCTGTGATCACTTTCAGTTTCCTCAGTCGGATACACTTCAGTCATGGAGTCAGGTTATCAGCTCACCAACATTTCCTATACCACGCTTTTTATCCTTTTCACCCGCTCCTCTTTCAGTTTCAGCTGCAGCTCTTGCTCCTCCAACTGGGCAATGATTTGGGATTGGATTTGGGTATTGAAGAAGTTGTATGATTCTCCACTGATGGGAGCTGCACTGGCCTCGCTCTTGCCTGTGCCACTGCCTGTGCAACTACCCCTGCTCTTTCCAGTACCGCAGGTCCCAGTACCACTGCCCTTGCAGCGTTCTTCCTTGCCAGTACTACGTTTGATCTCTGAAGACTCGCGGGCAGGTGAATTACGATTGCAACTAAGTCCTTTGGAATCGAAAGACGTGTGCGACACAATCTGAGCCACTGAATTCGCCACTGACTGCTGGTGTGATGCAATAGTTTCGGCATCTGAGCCAGCGATGCTCGCAGAGTCCTCTAGAAGCGTTCGAGCAGCTGCTTCCAAAATGGATGGGAGGGTTTTGTACGACAGCTTTTTGTTAGGCAAGAGAGTCGGGGCAGCTCTTGGGGGTGCTTCCTGGGCGACCTGTGGCATATTGAGACATTTGAGTTGTAAGACGTAGGTGATCCAGGAGTGAAAAGAAGAGGGTCACAACTGGCCACTGGACGTCCGCTACAGAGAGTACATAATATCATCCTCATAACCGAAGAGCGATTACTATGGCTACGCGCTAAAAAAACATGAATATGACAGGCAATCGTGATAGCCTACAAGGGCGGGATAGAGGACAGGGGCAAGCTCATCGGAAATGAGACTGCTCTGGTGCAAGAACTCGACAAGACGGGGAGATGAGGTGGACGAGGACAAATATAAGCACTATGGGCTCACATCATCGAAAGGCCGGGGCTGTGTGCCTCCACCGAAACAAACGCAAAGAGACTCCATCATCAGCGCATTCCCTCCGCAAGAAATGAGCAACCCAAGAGAAACCAACCACCGCCAAACACCAATGAGGAAAGTTAGATTTAATGGGCCGATAGCATCAGGATGAACTTGAAAGATAAGACAAACGCGAGACAAGAAAGCGTGGAAAAGCTGGGGTGTGTGTGGAAGTGGGGGTGGGGTGGGGTGGGGTGGGGGGAGAGTAGATATGACAGGAAACGCGAGGAGACAAGTTGTCAGCCCAAGTGCGCAGATTATTTGATATGCTTGTGTGGGTGATAATCGTGAATGGATCCCTTCTTTCTTACGGTCAGCAGTTGGCTTTGCCATGTACCGCAGCCTTACGAATCTGCTTATGTTCGTAAGAATGCCTTGTGTCAAGAGAATCGGACGCGGACGTTCTCTTGACACAATGCCTGACCGCATATCAATTGCAGATCCCGCGCTGACCACTCAGACAACGTCCCCGTGCACGTGCGTAAATCAACTCCAGGAGGATCCAACGCGCGAAAAACTACTCTTGCATTCAGACGCTGATGCTGCATGTTTCAAGGCTTATCGAGGGATGCAGCCAATGTGAAGACCCAGACGCCCCCCTCTGCGCAGCCAGCTGGCCATCCAGACTGAATCAAGGAGGGCCTGCCTTAAGGATACGGTCAAAATGCACGATTTCAGTACCCCGAAATTTGCTGTGCACCCGCACCCGAATCCAGCACCCGCTGACCGAGATATCTGTTGAGCAATCCGGACTCCTATTACCAATCGAGACAACATATTTCTCGTAAAGCTGTACGATCGTCTATACGATGCTCATAAACTTGGTAACCAAATCCTAATGAGAAAATCCAGTAACATTATCGTACAGCCTTACGAGAAAACGATCGCGATCGGGCCCTTCCTACTCGGCCTACCAGTGCTCATAAGAGTACCTTTGACATTGCATACTTCGAGACTGGGTGCTACTTGAGGTCTTCTTTACGACTTTGCGACTTGAGATCTATTTTACTATTTACTCAGCTGCTCAGTTTTTTCGAATGGCTTCTCGTTTGATGCAGTTGAAGGATCACATATAATCTTCGCATTTTCATCGATTTCTCTATCTAGACAGCTGCTACAGCAGCTATGGCAGATAGGGGGAGGAAATCCAGGCCAGCAACATCGCTTCTTCTGGAAGAGAGGTGACCAACCTGAATTATTCGCAACAGGCGAGGTTCCCGCGCCCTTTCTTGGTCTGAAGCTCACCTCTCCGTCCCCATCATTGTCCAGGTGGTACCGGCGCGATTATGAGATGCACCGTGCAGCAGTAGAGTCCGCAAGGTCGCGTACAGATTCATCGACTCCTCATGTGAGTGTATTCCTGTGGTCGAATTGCATGTGCAGTCGCAATTGTGCAGTGAAATGTTTGCCATTGATTGACCTGAAGCAAGTCCATCATTTAGCAACTGCGAGCTGACATGTGGACAACTTAATGCGCAGGCCATGACCATGACTCATGTGCGGCCTAACAACGCTAAGGCCATGTACTTCGCTGCTCTTCGGGAGAATGAAATTGCAGACGAGAATGATCGTCTGGTATCCAAGGTAGGTGCCAAGATGAATGATTCCTGCATCCCAACTGAATGTGTGTTGATGCTACGATGTCAGATTTGCAGTCCTTCTGTTGCTGCAGGGATTAAGTGGTTTGGTGAGTTGTGGTTTGGTGTTGTGAGGTGGTGTGTATGCGTGTTGGGGTGGGTGGGTGGGTGGGGGTGGGGGTAGGGAGGTCTGTGTATGTGTTGGTGGGGGCATGTGCATATGCCTTCCCTTCTGTTTCCTCTCGACCTGTCTTCCTGTTGTTTCCTCTGTCATGCAAACGTACTTTGTTGCAGTCCAGGGGTAGCCAACCAGCCTAAGTGGACTTGCCCAACTTCGAATATTCATGAGCCCTAGCTGGCACCACATGCTGGGCGGCTGGTTAGGGAGCAGTACATAGCAAGGTACTGCTTCCTTTGGCTTGACTTACTTGGACTCATAGCAAGGTACTGCTTCCTTTGGCTTGACTTACTTGGACTCATAGCCACATAACACCACATGCTGGGCGGCTGGTTAGGCCCTCGACTACCAAAAGTGGCTATAATAACCAGCAATCTTCGACCCAGTCTCCGGTCAATGTTAAAACAAGCATGCATGCAAGTATATTAACGTTTGTCCTGGGTTGCCGTGTATTACCGGTAATCCAAAAAGCAGTTCATGGAAAAGGGGACTAACAGGGTCATACATTTCTCAAATCGCATGGGATTTTTAACAGCGTCAACTTAAAGAGGAGTAGAACACATATGAATCATCAAATAACCAGCTGTTTGATCCCACCCCACCCCACCCCACCCCACACACACCCAAACACAGCAACTTTCGTGGTACTGAAATCTTATATTTTGACTGTCTCCGAATCCTTGAGATAGGCCCAAATCAGGGGGGCGTCTGGGTCTTCGCATTGGCTACATCCCTCGATAAGCCTTTAAACATGCAGCAGCAGTGTCCAAATTCAAGAATATCGCACGTTGGGTCAACTGATGCTCCTAGGGTCATTGGTCAAAATTGTATGCTGCATGTTTAAAGGCTTATCGAGGGATGCAGCCAATCTGATGACCCAGACACCCCCTTGATTTGGGCCTGTCTCAAGGATTCGGAGACAGTCAAAATGCACGAAGTCAGTACCCGGAAATTTGCTGTGCCCTCCCCCCCTCCCTCCCCCCTCCCCCCGCAATCCACTCCCAATGACCAAGTCCTGCTGCTGCTGTTGATGATGATAATGATGCTGATTATTATGATGATGACATTTTCCTGGTACCCTACTCCCACTCCCAAATACCAAATGCACTCGCACTCCCAAACGCCGAATTGCAAGCAGGTAAAGAGGATCAACTCATCATGCGTGCGCTGCAGGACATCTTGAATACAAGGGCATCTTGAATACAAGCGTCAAAACACATATCTTGACTGGCTGTTTGCCTACCCCTACAGCCAAATGCCCAAAATACCCCCACACCCAAATGCACTCCCACTCCCAAACGCCGAATTGCAAGCAGGTAAAGAACATCAACTTATGAGATGCGTGTCGGCAGACAATGTAACCACCAGCCTTGATACTGCTGTACTGACCAGCTGTTCGCCCACCTCCCTGCCCCTCCCACCCCCTAATGCCAAAGGCACTCCCACTACCATATACCAAATGCTGCTGCTGCTGCTGCTGCTGATGATGATGATGACATTTTCCTGGTGCCCTACTCCCACTCCCAAACACCAAATGCACTCCCACTCCCAAACGCCGAATTTCAAGCAGGTAAAGAAAATCATCTAATGAGACGCGCACCGGCAGGCAATGCAAATACAAGCGTTAAAACTAGTGCACTGACCAGAAGTTCGCCCGCCCCCGAATGACAAAGGCACTCCCACTACCAAATACAAAATGCTACTGCTGCTGTTGTTGATACTGATGATGATGATGATGATGATAATGATGATGATGATGATGATGATAATGATGATGATGATGATGATGATGATGATGATGATAGTGATGATGATGATGATGATGATGATGATGGTGATGATGATGATAATGATGATGATGATGATGATGATGATGACATTTTCCTGGTACCCTACTCCCACTCCCAAATACCAAATGCTGCTGCTGCTGCTGCTGCTGATGATGATGATACTGATTATGATAGTGATGATGATGATGATGATGATGATGATGATGATGATGATGATGATGATGATGATGATGATGACCTTTTCCTGGTACCCTACTCCCACTCACAAATATCAAATGCTGCTGCTGAAGTTGATGATGATGATGATGATGATGATGATGATGATGATGATGATGATGATGATGATGAAGTTGATGATGATGATGATGATGATGATGATAACATTTTCCTGGTACCCTACTCCCACTCCTACATGCTAAATGTTTTGCAGATAAAGAAGATCATATCATCAGACGTGCGCAATAGTGTGTCGTCTTTCGGGGGAGCCAATGTTGAGCGCCCATTGTTCAGGAGCTCCTTGATGAACTCCCACCCTGGGATAAAACTAAACACCAACCAGGTAAGCCATCCTGGCAATGGGGGGGGGAGATAACACACCGTAGACACACCACACATCACACACTGCACACACCACACATACAACACACCGCACACACCACATCACACACGCACCGCACACACCACACACCACACGCACATTGCACATAACATACACACACACCGCACACTGCACACTATGCACTATGCACCACAGTGTGTCATCTTTCGGAAGGAAGGGGGGAGGGGGGGGGGGGGGGGGGAGCCAATGTTGAGCGCCTGTTGTTCAGGAGCTCCTTGATGAACTCCCACCCTGGGAAACAACTAAATACCAACCAGGTAAGCGCATCCTGGCAATGGGAGGGATAACCGGATAACACACCGCACACCGCACACCACGCGCCACGCACCACACATAACGCACCACACTGCACACACCGCACACCACGCACCACACTAAGCACACACACAAACACACACACGCACCGCACACTGCACACAACATATACACAAACACGCACAATGCACACTGCACACAACATACACACACACTGCACACTGCACACAACATACACACCACACACCGCACACCACACTGCACAAACACACAAACTGCACACCGCACACAACATACACACCACACATCGCACACTGCACGCCACACACCGCACGCAACATACACACCACACATACAAACACACCATACACACACTGCACACTGCAGACAACATACAGACAACACACCGCACACCACACCACACAAACACACAAACTGCACACCACACACAACATACACACCACACACCGCACACAAAAGTAATGATAACGCCTGGTTGGGCGTGGTACTAAGGGAACCCGTCGTACGCGGGCAGAGAACGGTGTACCACCTCGAATGGACAAGCTACTATCGTGGTTGACAACGACCTGCAACGCTCAGGGTGACCGTAGGGGGAATAGAACCCCCGACCCTGCTTCGTTTAAGCGATTTGGTGTACCACTAGAGCAATTGTATAACTGAATCTGGCTACCGCATGCAACATACACACCACACCACACACTGCACACCGCACACAACATAATCACCACACACAAACACCACACCGCACAAACACACACACCACACACTGCACACCGCACACAACATACTCACCACACACAAACACCACACCGCACAAACACACACACCACACACTGCACACTGCACGCAACATAGACACCACACATCGCACACTGCACACCACACACTGCACGCAACATACGCACCACACACCGCACACCACACCGCACACACAAACACACACACCATAGACACCTTACATCGCACACCGCACACCGTGTATCATGCACCACGCCACACACCACACACATACACACACCACAATTTGTGTGATCTCACCATGCAATGCTGGGTGGGTGGAGTATTTCAGGGGTGATGAAGGGGGATATGCAACATAACAATAAAATTGAAATCACAGCAACAAAAACAGCAACAGCATCAGAATTGAAATCACAACAACCACAACAAAAACAACAAAAACAACAACATCAAACTTGAAATCACAATAACAACAACAGCAACAACAAAAACAAACTTGAAATCTTGAATGTTCTCCCATCCTCCTGTCTGCAGGTTCCTATTATTGACCACTGGAACCCCCACCTCCCTGGAAGCCTGCAATAATATGTATATCATTTTTCATGTCCTCCCATCCTCCTCTCAACAGGTTCCTATTATCGACCACTAGAATCCCCACCTCCCTGGAGGCCTGCAATAATATGTATATCATTTTGCATGTCCTTTCATCCTCCTCTCAACAGGTTCCTATTATCGACCACTGGAACCCCCACCTCCCTGGAAGCCTGTCAGGGGCAACAGTACAAATGCTGGAAACTTCATATGTGATGGAGGGAGTCCTTTATGTGAGTGAAGTGTGGGTGGGTGGGTGGGAAGGGGGGGGGGGGGGGGGGGGGGGGGGGGGGGGGGGGGGCCGCTGTGTGTGTGTGTGTGGGGGGGGGAGGGGGGGGGGGGGGGGCAGTGGAAATGTTGGATGCTACAGACATTATACAGGGCGTCCTTTATGTTAGTGAAGTGAGGGGGGGGGGGGGGGGGGGGGGGGGGGGGGGAGGGGGGGGCAACAGTACAAATGCTGGAAACTTCATATTTGATGGAGGGAGTCCTTTATGTGAGTGAAGTGTGTGTGTATGTGAGTGTGTGTGTGTGTGGATGTATGTATGTGGGTGTGAGTGTGTGGGTATGTGTGTGTGTGTGTGTGTGTGTGTGGGGGGGGGGGGGGGGGGCAACAGTACACATGCTGGAAACTTCATATTTGATGGAGGGAGTCCTTTATGTGAGTGAAGCGTGGGTGTATGTGAGTGTGTCTGTGTGTGGATGTATGTATGTGGGTATGTGTGTGTGTGGGGGGGGGAGGGGGGGGGGGGGCGGGGGGCAACAGTGGAAATGTTGGATGCTACAGACATAATACTGGGCCTCCTTTATGTTAGTGAAGTGATGCTGATGAGGGTGATGAGGGTGAGGGTGTGCAACAGTACACATGTTGGAAACTTCATATTTGATGGGGGGAGTCCTTTATGTAAGTGAAGTGAGGGGGTGGGGGGAGGGGGGAAAGGGGGGCGGTGTGTATGTGTGTGTGTGTGTGTGTGTGTGTGGGGGGGGGGGGGGGGGCAACGGTGCAAATATTGGATGCTACAGATGTCCTATACGTTAGAGAAGTGATGATGTGGGTGGGGGTGGGCATCAGTGCAAATGTTGTATGCTACAGATGTCCTATTTGCTAATGAAGTAATGATGGGGGTGCGGGTGTGCAACATTGCAAATGTTGTATGCTACAGATGTCCTATTTGCTAGTGAAGTAATGATGGGGGTGGGGGTGCGGGTGGGCAACATTGCAAATGTTAGATGCTACAGATGTGTTCTGTGGAAGTAGTGGTGGTGGGGGTGGGTGGGGGTGAGGGTGAGGGTGTGCAACAGTGCAAATGTTGGATGCTACAGATGTGTTCTATGTTAGTGAAGTGATGATGATGGTGAGGGTGAGGGTGTGCAACAGTGCAAATTTTTGATACCACAGCCATGGTACAGGGCGTCCTATATGTTAGTGAAGTGATGATGGTGCTGGGAGTGAGGGTGTGCAACAGTGCATATGTTGGATGTAACAGCCATGATAAAGTGTGCCCTATATGTTAGTGAAGTGATGATGGTGGTGGGGGTGTGGGTGTGCAACAGTGCATATGTTGGATGTTACAGCCATGATAAAGGGTGTCCTTTATGTAAGTGAAGTAATGATGGTGAGGGTAAGGACGAGGGTGAGTGTGAGAGTGAAGGTGAGTGTGAGGACGAAGGTGAGAGTGTGAGGGTAAGGTCGAGGCAAGTGTGAGAGTGTGAGGGTAAGGACGAAGGTGAGAGTGTGAGGGTAAGGACGAGGGTGAGTGTGAGAGTGAAGGTGAGTGTGAGGACGCAGGTGAGAGTGTGAGGGTAAGGTCGAGGCGAGTGTGAGAGTGTGAGGGTAAGGACGAAGGTGAGAGTGTGAGAGTAAGGTTGAGGCGAGTGTGAGAGTTTGAGGGTAAGGACGAAGGTGAGTGTGAAGGGGAGCAAAGGGGCCAAAAGTTTAATGCTACATGCGTGATAGAGGGTGTCCTACATGTTAGCAAAGTGGTGATGGTGGTGAGGGTGAGGGCGAGGGTAAGTGTGAGAACGAAGGTGAGGGTGAGAGCGAAGGTGAGGGTGAGAGGGTGCAACAGTGCAATTTTTGGATGCTAGAGTCATGATAGAGGGTGTCCTGTATGTTAGCGAAGTGTTGATGGTGGTGAGGGTGAGGACGAGGATGAGGGTGAGGGGGTGCAACAGTGCAAATGTTGGGTGCTACAGACGTGATAGAGGGTGTCCTATATTTTAGCGAAGTGTTGATGGTGGTGAGGGTGAGGACGAGGATGAGGGTGACAGCGAAGGTGAGGGTGAGGGGGTGCAACAGTGCAAATGTTGGATGCTAGAGTCATGATAGAGGGTGTCATATATTTTAGCGAAGTGTTGATGGTGGTGAGGATGAGGACGAGGATGAGGGTGAGAGCGAAGGTGAGGGTGAGGGGGTGCAACAGTGCAAATGTTGGATGCTAGAGTCATGATAAAGGGTGTCCTACATGTTAGCGAAGTGTTGATGGTGGTGAGGGTGAGGACGAGGATGAGGGTGAGAGCGAAGTTGAGGGTGAGAGCAAAGGTAAGGGTGAGGGGGTGCAACAGTGCAAATGTTGGATGCTAGAGTCATGATAAAGGGTGTCCTGCATGTTAGCTAAGTGTTGATGGTGGTGAGGGTGAGGACGAGGATGAGGGTGAGAGCGAAGGTGAGGGTGAGGGGGTGCAACAGTGCAAATGTTGGATGCTACAGGGTGTCCTATATGTTAGTGAGGTGATGATGAGGGTGAGTGCTATTTGTTTGGCTGATGGGTCGCTAGTTGTTTGGCTGGATATAGCAAACCAGTGTCCAGGGGAGCTGCCTGCTCGCAGCTGCTCATAGCCGAAACAATTGAAATTAAAATTGTTACATCCGTGTAATACATTCACTCACAGGACGTGAAGTTAAGGTGTGAAGGACACCATTGCGTAAGCCGGAGCTAGCTATAGTCACCGATAGCCGAAACAACAAATAGTGCCACAGACACCCCTTTTGTCCCGAATATCAAAGCGTGAGTAACAGAGGAAAACGTGATGTCGGATTAGGGAAAGTCTCGATGTAGTATTTGGTCGGCCCCTAGGGGGCTAAGACCTATGCGATGGGTACGCGAAACGGGTTACATTTTGCCGATTTTGTTTTTTGGGCTAAAAGTGGTTAAAACGGTTAAACTGTCCTCACTCACATCCTGTGTTCGATTCTCGGAGGGGTCACGGTCGATTCGCGTACGGATCTCAGGGTTGCAGCCTGTGGACGCGGTGTTTTCATTTGTCGTTTCCCTCCTGTCCTGTGGACTCAATCTAGGGACCTAGAGCATGTCTGCGATTTCCCCTGGGAAAATTTGCATCTCCGTGCCTCTCGCAGCTCATTGCATCAGCTCTTTGTGCTTGACAAGGAAATCTGCTGTTTGGCACTAGTACCTGCAGGTTGCGCAGTAGCAACTGTAGCCTCGGGAGTTGCTGCACCTGCCTCCATGGAACTTCGGGGAGTCAGTGAGCTATTAACTTCATTAGCCTTACAGGCCACCAAGTTGAATAATAATGCCATTTGCACAAACGTTACAAAGTCAAGCAGAATACATTATGCAAAAAACGATGTGTACCTTGTGATGTGTAACTTGTGAAATATTGGTGCATAGGTCAGAGGGTCCAGCATTGTATTACAAATACGTATACGATAGCACCAACACCAATATACGATAGCACCGAACATTATGCAAAAACCGATGTGTACCTTGTGAAATATTGGTGCATAATAGTCATGCTGTATTGATTCTTGACCCTCAAAATATTAAATTGAATGGATAAGTAAGCACCTGCATGTGCATCTTTCACCAAGGAGGCTGCCACTGCTAGTTGACTCACAATACACCCCCCCCTGGGCCGACCACCAGGGGACCCTCCAGGGCACCCTACTATTGTTTACAACACTTCACCAGGGTGCTACTAAGCGCGCGCGGCAGCGCGGTGCCGCGCTGCCTTTTTGAGCCCCTCTGCGCGTTTCGCGCAATTTTTCGGCTCACAGTACACCACACCCTGAGCAGTGTTTTTTATTTCAGATTTCTGTAGTCCAGGTTGAGTAGCTACTTGGGCTACTCAACCCTGATTTCAGGAAAGTTGCGTAGCCATCGCATGACAGAGGGCGGAGCCTGGGGGTCGGGGGTCGGGGGGCAGCGCGTCCCGATATCGGGGGGTCTGGGGGATGTAGCATTCTACGGAATGGCGTCAGAATGGCGATGCGTCGTCGAAAAATGAAACACTGGCCCTGGGCCGACCACCAGGGGACCCTCCAGGGCACCCTGCTATTGTTTACGGCACTTCACCCTCCTTCGAAAGGACCAAACACGCCCACTCATCGTGGTATATCGTGTATCCAAGGCTATTCTTACGATAGTTTACGATATTGCACGATATTATAGTGTGCACGCCTCTGAACCCCCCTTGTCCCTCTTTTCCCTTCCCAGGTTGCTCCTCGATCTTCCCAAGGACCTCGAGCAATGCCTCAGTATGTGTCGCCGGCTGCAGCGTACTATGAGCAGGATTCTGAATTGCCTCTGACACCCCCCTTGCCCCTCCGTTCCCTTCCCAGGTTGCTTCTCGATCTTCCCAAGGGCCTCGAGCAATGCCTCAGTATGTGTCGTCGGCTGCAGCGTACTACGAGCAGGATTCTGAATTGCCTCTGACACCCCCCTTGCCCCTCCGTTCCCTTCCCAGGTTGCTCCTTGATCTTCCCAAGGACCTCGAGCAATGCCTCAGTATGTGTCCTCAGCTGCAGCGTACTACAAGCAGGATTCTGAATTGCCTCTGACACCCCCCTTGCCCCTCCGTTCCCTTCCCAGGTTGCTCCTCGATCTTCCCAAGGACCTCGAGCAATGCCTCAGTATGTGTCCTCAGCTGCAGCGTACTACAAGCAGGATTCTGAATTGCCTCTGACACCCCCCTTGCCCCTCCGTTCCCTTCCCAGGTTGCTCCTCGATCTTCCCAAGGACCTCGAGCAATGCCTCAGTATGTGTCCTCAGCTGCAGCGTACTACGAGCAGGATTCCGAATTCCCTGCAAATCCTGATGATCAGGCTGCAGTTGATACGGGCTTCAGCTCTTTCTCAGATAGCGATGGCTACGAGGACGACTTCGACAAACAGCCGGACACTGTTGCAAATCTGCCAACCATCGCCAGACCTGCGTCCGCTAGTAGCGTGAGGAGCCAATATTCGAATAGGCCAGATCTGGCGTCGGGAGTTTCCACCCCTCGCAGCCGAGCAAGCAGTGCGGGAGTGTCCACCCCTCACAGTCCACCCCTCGCGTCGGGAGTGTCCACCCCTCGCAGCCGAGCAAGCAGTGCGGGAGGCAGCGCACGATCATCAATGTCAGCCGTTGAAGCCCGATCGCACTTGCGGGGCTTTATGGAGTCAGGTGTCGCCAAACCCGGGTCGCCCTGTGGTAGTGCATCCCCTGGATCTGCGCGCTCCAGCAGACAAAGCTTGAGCAATCGTGGTTCTCCACGTAGCCAGAGTGCTAGCCCTAGAATCTGGGCACAAGGGAAAGTTGACCCGGGTGCGGGGCGTCCTGCGGCTCCGTCTGTTGGAGTGCGGGGGGATTCCAAGCTGGCCGCTCAGTCTGCCAGACCTGCGCCTGCACTGGTCCCTACACACTCCACCAGCTTTAGCGGTTTCCGCCCAGGCACCGCACCGCCAGCGTCGCTGGTGGCAGGCCTTGATCAGAGCGGCGGGAATCAGAACCGAAGGTACGCCTCTCAGACCAATTCAGACGCGTTCTCTTTTGTAGGCAACTCGACCCCAGAAACCGGCTTTGGTGGGGGCGTGGGAATGAGCCCCAGTAGCTCCCGTGGTAGTATGCTGGGTGAGCTGGGTGCCTTTAACTCTGCCGAGGCCGCTAGATCAACGGGGGACGATCCTGCAGCAGCTGCAGCGAGACCGCCGTCAAGAAGCCAAGCCTATACCAGATTGACTGCCACAAACCTCTTGCCATCTGTCCCCGAGGAGTCGAGTAATGTGCAATCTGCCATTCTCCCGATGACTGAGACGCTGAGTACATCAGCATCCTTGGGGACCATCACCACACAAGATGGGAAAGTGATTCCACTACCAGCATCTTCAAGCAGCTTGCGACCGAGCTCCAGGGCAGGTTCAAAAAGTGGATCACCAGGACAGTGATTTGTTATGTTTGAAGCATACGACTCCTTACAATACCCAATCCGGAATCTTACAGGACACGGAGAGAGTGTGCGGTCCATGCCGCAGAGAAGGAGACTCCAAAATGTGACCACAGCTTGACAGAGTCAAGGGGGACCAGAATCATTGGCAAAGGCAACGGCCACTCTGCAGTGCGTGACCTCAAAAAACAGGGAGAGAGTGTTCCATGGTGCAGAGAATCCATGCTGCCATGGTGCAGAAAGGTCTATGCTGCAGAGAAGGAGACTCAAAAATGTGACCACAGCTTGACAGAGTCATGGGGGGCTAGAATCATTGACAAAGGCATCGGCCTCAGAGATGGAGCCAATTAGAACCTGCCCATACATGGCAAGGGGGACCAGAATCATTGACAAAGGCATCGTGTTCAGAGATGGAGCCAATAAGAAGCTGCTCATACATGGCAAGGGGGACCAGAATCATTGACAAAAGCATCGTGTTCAGAGATGGAGCCAATTAGAAGCTGCCCATACATGGCAAGGGGGACCAGAATCATTGACAAAGGCATCGTGTTCAGAGATGGAGCCAATTAGAAGCTGCCCATACATGGCAAGGGGGACCAGAATCATTGACAAAGGCATCGTATACATAGATGGAGCCAATTAGAAACTGCTCATACATGGCAAGGGGGACTGAAATAATCGTGTAGCCTGACCACGTCAAATTGTACAGCTTGACCAAGTCAAATTGTGCAGCTTGACAAAGTCAAATTGTACAGTTTGACAAAGTCAAGGGAGACCAGAATAATTGTACTGCTTCACCAAATCAAGGGGGGGCCAGATAACTGACAGGTTTAATTACATGGTTAAACCTCAGTTATATGGGTATACGTGAGGTTTAACTTACTTTCAAAAGGTCCTATATCCAGTGACAAACTCGGATATAGTCTCAGTTAAGCCTCAGTTAAGTCTGGCAGTTTTTCTTGCGACCGGTCGCACATTGTGCGACATGGTGCAACCCCCAGGTGTGCAAATTTAGGGTTAAATGGGCCCTTGGTCTCATGCACATTGGTAGGTAAAGGCTAAGTTACTTAATATTAGTGAATGAATCATATTAGTGAATGTTAGTTAATATTAGACGGACGAGCTGTCTCGCCAGAATTTTGAATATGTTTGAAAAACTAATATTATTGTGAAACAGTAATAACATTAGTTTATAACAGTTAAAAAAAAAAAAAAAAAGATTCCGTTCCCTACACATTGGCGTCGCCTGCAAATAACAGTAGTCTCGGCCGCAGAGATGGAGCCGATCAGAAACTGTAAATACATGTGGCATTATGGTCAATAAGGAGGGCTGTCAAGCTTTATATCGTACGATATTTATTATATCGCGTACGGTATTTTCGGGATTATCGTACGATATACAGTGTTTTTTCTAAGGTTTTGGCCATAAACATTAAGTATATGGCAGCCCGATTCCCAGGTGTAGACTTTGGTGGGAAAGAAACATTAAGTATATGGCAGCCCGATGACCAGGTGTAGACTTTGGTGTACAGAAACATTAAGTATATGGCAGCGCGATGCCCAGGTGTAAATTTGGAAATTCATAAACATTAAGTATCTGACACGCGCGATTTTGCTTACAGATGGTTACCCGAAATCGGGTTGGGGGATTTCTCGAATTTTCCTGATACAAAATGATTCTAATAGCCCTTGTGGAAAGTACTATCACTGAAAAGTGGTTGTCAAAGAGGAAGTCCATTCACAAGCCCTGGTTACCAATGGGGCTTGCCATGGTAACAAACCCTAGTAGCCTCTGTGGAAAACACTAGCAACAAACGTGGTGGGCACAAAATAACTAAATGAATAATTCTCAGTCGGAAATTCGGGTTACCAATGGGGCAAACCATGGTGACAAATCCTAGTCGCCCTTGTGGCAAATACAAGCAACAATTCATGAACACCAGTTCAAGTCCTAGGCAGCTCCTTGTAGCTAGCAGATCATTGCAGCTCTGGCAGGTCCAGGCAGCTCCTTGCAGCTAGCAGATCCTTGCAGCTCCAGGCAGCTCATGTGTGTGTGTGTGTGGGGGGGGGTGGGGGTGGGTGGGTGGGTGGGGGGGGGGGGGGGGGGGGGGGGGGGGGGGGTCAGTAAATCATAATAACTCGCAAGCAACCAGACAAAAGTGAGCAACACGGGCTGATCGTAAGCAAGAGAGCACAAGGGGCGCGCTAATCTCAACCACTCGGTAGAATCAAAGGGCTGGCAGTATATCCATGGGAAAGGTAGATAGAGGGCTCTCGGCCCAAATCGTAGATCGGGGCCAATAGCAATGATACGATTAGCGAATCATCACGGGCAAGCTTCCAATACTCGATGCATCCTGAGTCTGACATTTCAGCAAGCAAGACGCGCTGGTCGCAGGCAAGAGGCAGGTGGCGCGCTGGTCGCGCAGCCACTCAATGGAATCAGTGGTCCGGCAATGATTGTTGCTAGCTTACCTGTGCCCAGCTGATGCTCCAGCCAGGTACCTACAATCCAAAAACATTAAGTATCTGGCAGCGCGATGCTCCACTCAAGCATCCGCAAGCCATAAACATTAAGTATATGGCACGCGCGATGCTCCAGTCAGGCATCTGACAGACGGAAACATTAAGTATATGGCACGCGCGATGCTCCACCCAGAGATCTGAAATCCGAAAACATTACCCACACCTGAGAGCGCGATGGACCAATTTAGAAATAAACATTAATTGTCGAGTTTGCGCGATAAATCGTTCCTAGAAAAAACACTGACGATATATCGTGTTTACCGGGAAAGAAAGATTACAATGGCCACTTATCCTGGCAGTGGAAACACCACCGCCCCCGAGGGAACGGACTCCGAACACCCGCTGTCTTCCGGCAGAGAAATTCGGACTTCTCCCGATTGGCGTGAGCTCTACTAATCGGAATCTGGACCATACCGCCCTCTAGACTGGGCTACAAGTAATGACAGTTGCCCATGTTGGCGTACTGATACCTGAGTCCAACGGTATTTCCATGGTTTTTTTTACCGGGATATATCGTACTGGAAAGATTACAAGGGGCTCATGTCCTAGCAGTGAAACAACACCGCCCTAAAGTCGGACTCGAGAAAACCACCCGCCGTGTTCTGGTGTAGAGTTTTACCGTGTTATCCATCGTAGGATATATATCGTGCTAAGTGGAAAAATACGTAATTTCTGGTCGGCCTTCTGCCCCATATGTTTTGGGTGTCGCGGGTTCGATCCCGGCAGGCAGACACACCTTTCTGCGCGCACATTTTTGCTCGCTCGCAGATGCCCTCGAGGGCAGCACGCTCACCATGGCATCAGCAGCAATGCGAGTGTTGAGCGTGATTTCCCATGCACTTCAGGTGCTATAGGGCGGGTGCTATAGGTGGAAGCGTAGTTTGGGGCTTCAAGTGGAAGTGTAGTTTGGTCTAGTGGTATGATTAGCAGATTTGCCTGGATTTCCTTGCACTGGGTCTGGAATTCAGTATGTCGCCTTATATCGTACGCTATATCACGCTATATCGTACGGTAATAGACCACGATATTACCGTGTTTTCTATCTCCTTCAGTATTGGTTCATTTGACTTGATTTTAAGTGTATGGACGTGTAAACGGTATTTCCTGTTATACCCCCTTGGTCTTATACTGATTTCCCAAAAAAGGGTCCAAAAATATCGTACGGTATCGATATCGTACGATATATCACGATATATCGTACGGTAATTGAAAATACCGTACGATATTGACAGCCCTATCAATAAGTGTGGTATCGTCACATAGAATTTCGCGATTGAGAGTATTACTTAGGGGCACTAGTACCAAGAATCAACTTTATGAACATGATCAACTTTCTGGCTTCTCTAAAATATTGGGGTCTAGCCCTGTGGCCAGCTAAGGGGGCACCTGTATCATGAAGCTGGCATGATCAACTTCCTGGCTTCTCTTCAACATTGGGGTCTAGCCCAGTGGCCAGCTCAGAGGCACCAGTATCATGAAGCTGGCATGATCAACTTCCTGGCTTCTCTTAAATATTGGGGTCTAGCCCAGTGGCCAGCTCAGGGGTGCCATTATCATGAAGCTGGCATGAGAAACTATCTGGCTTCCAGTGGCTCCTCTAAAATATTGGGGCCTAGCCCAGTGGCCAGCTCATCAGGGGCGCCAGTATCATGAAGCTGGCATGATCAACTCCCTGGTTTCTCTTAAATATTGGGGCCTAGCCCAGTGGCCAGCTCAGAGGCGCCAGTATCATGAAGCTGGCATGAAAAACTTCCTGGCTTATCTTAAATATTGGGGTCTAGCCCAGTGGCCAGCTCATGTATTAGATTGTTACATGGTGTATCAGTCAACTCTGGGCTGCTCGCCACCATCAAATTCCAAACCCCGCCCCCCCCCCCCCCCCCCCCCCCCCCCCCCCCCCGGGCACGCAATACCCACAAAAACCAGTGAGCTAAGAAAGATGCCTGTAAACTGCTGCTTGTATCCGAAAAGGCTGTGCTAGGTTGTCTTAACTGCGTTTTGCTTACAAAATAACATTGCATGTTTGTCATAGACATGCCACAAATGACCCAATTTGGCTGCTCGCCATCTTTGCTAGTAAAAGCAAAAATAGTCATCAGGTATTGAAACTGTTACATCCGTGTAATAAGGTACCGTTACTCACAGGACGTGAAGTTAAGGACAGGTATCATACATCGGTACCCGAGTACTTCCAAGCGCGCAGCAAGCAATTTTTGCATTTTTTGCACTTGTGGTCGTTGTGAGTTAGCTGCCGTATACCCTATGGTCTTCCCACGTATGCAGCCTGTTTTTTTGTGGAGCCCCCCCATCTGGAGGTCGGGAGCCCCCAGGTTGACCCCGTTGTCCGTTTGAGCGACTGACACAAAAATTGAAGCCTGACACGTCAGCCAACTGTCTCATAACTAGCTGGCTTCGGTCAGCTCTAGTCCGTAGCCACCTGTCGTTCCGTTGCCAACACAATCCGCCAATTGTCCGCGTCGCTTGCGACGCTGCATAGGACTTGCTGGAGATTCACTTGAAACTAAGGTTGTGCATGGGTCCTTCATAATCTACGTGTATTTCGGTATTTGACCCAGGTTACATAGCTCCAGCCAGCAATTTGTCTGCTCGCCGGCTACGGCAGTAAAATAACCAAAATCAAAATCTACGTTAGACGTAACTGCTTACCAAAGCTACGTTTCGTGAGACAAAATCGACATCTCGTGAGCCAACAACTAACAAACCAACATCTTAGTTGGCACTATAATGGGCCCTCAAAAATTTGCGTTTGAGAAGTGTCAGCATGAATTGCGGTGCTCTCACGCGTTTTATGACTTGGTGACTACTTATATACTTCCTTAGAACTATCGGCTCTGCCAGTACTGTGCCAGCTTCCCGTAGTGACAGCTTCCTGTAGACTGAGTCATCCTTGAGTGACTCAGTGACAGCTTCCTGTTGGCTGCGTCACCGGTCTGGCCTGTACCCTGTTAGGTTCCTGGCTGCCGCCCCTTTCTCCACTGGTGCCCCTTAATGGGTCTCCTGTGCTTGTAACTTACTCTCGTCTCCGCATTTATAGATTGGCGTGTCTGCCCACACTTTGTCCACTCTCCGGAGTGTTATCCAAGCTGATAGGTTATACGGTCCTTCATTTACTACCACTGCTTTACGATGCAACTTCCGCGAGGACCTCCCGCTAATTTTGAGAAACTCCATGACATGGATGGTCTTTCCTGGACGCGCGGGATGCGCAGTATCATTCTCAGCGATGGCTGCGACCGAGTCCTTCCAACGGAGGACCGGCTCCTCTTGATGATTGGCTAGATGTTTGTGCGCCAGCGGCCTCTGCTAACGGTCATGAGAGTCCTTCCGCCATCGTGGAAGCCACCCCCCCAGTCAATCCTCCGATCTTCTCTTCCTTTTCCTCCCCTGCCGTCTGTCGCCTCCTCCCGTCTGTCGTAGATGACTGTGACGTGCAGACTCAAGTCGGCGACTAGCCTGGACATCGGTGGAGAAACCCTGTCTTCGTCTGCTCGCGTCCTTGCCGTCGCTATCATATCTCCGGTGTTTGAGGCTCTGCCTGCATACCGGAGGTTGCCAAGCCGACCAAGCTCCCTGCTGATGTCTACGTCGTCTGTGCCCCCTTTGCTCTGCCCAGCCGACGGTCGGCTACTGGCATGAGCTTGCGCTCTAGTGGCTCTGTGCTACCTTCTGGAGAATTTTTTCGATCAAGCTGGCGGATCGCCGGCACTGCCGTAGGGTTCGCCAGAGGAGGACGACCTACGCGTCTGGACCTGGAGATTCTGGAGGTGGTAGGAAGCAGGGGGGTATGGTCAGCACCACTACGGGTGCTGCTCCCTCTACCCCCCAACCGGGTGAGTCGAGCGATAGAGGGGGGGACTTGGGATTGACTGATCATCGACGGCAGGATATTAGGACCTTTACATGCCTCGGCTCTGCCCTTCGCATCCTAGCAATAATTTTTCGAATTCTGCCCTTGCGATTTGCGATTTTCTACCATTGGTTCGATTTTCTGCACCAGGTGCGACTTGCTGCACTGTCATTCTCGTCTCCTTTTTTCCATACCTCTAATCTCGACTTCGACCTAACGCTTCCCCACCTTCTGTGATCCCAGGTCTCGCAGCGCCGGACTTCGCCCATGCTACAGGCCGAAGTGGACGCCGTCCTGGCCCTAGTCCAGCGGCCGTGGAGGATCTTTGGCATGATATCTTGGTGGATATTTTTCTCTCTTAGGCTCCTTCTGACCCCTGGGTGCGTTCCGTGGTTCGCCAGAGGTTGCTACTTTGTCTTCCCGTGCCCCTGGTTCCCCCCTTAGGTGTATGCCTTAGCTACGTGAGTTTGGGTTCAAGTGTTTGAGTTCTGATAGGGCTTAGGAATTTTTAGTTAAGTGGTATAGTGGCACGGTTGATCTCGATTAGTTGGGGCAGTCATGAGTTGTTGAAGATGACACTGCTCAGCATGGTGCTAGTGTGTTATCTTCGCAATCGGCTGTTCAACTAGGGAGACTAGACTCCTTTGGAGCTTTTCTTTGGGGTTGCACCTGATGTGTCGTTGTTGCGTTTGTTTGGTTGCCCTTGCTATGTCACCTTAGTATTGGGAAGTAACGCAACAAGCTAGTTAAAAAGGCATTATTTGGTAGACTGGTTGGGTATTCCCTGGTGAGTAAGGGTTATTATATTTGGGATCCGATGGTGCGCCAGTTAGTAGTGAGTAGTGATGTACTCTATATCTCCAGTTAATCTAAACTGTCTTACTGGGCTCTCCCATTAGTATGGGTCCCCGTGCCCGCTTGCATCCCTCCTGTCATCAAACGGTGATATGTTACGTGGCGCCGGTAATTCCCTACGCCCTTTAACAACCCCAATTGTTGTTGGCTGGCCTGGCTGGGATGTATCATTGTTGCATTCTAGACCAGGGCCTGATCTTGCTGTATTGTGTGTGAAGTTTTAGGGCGGGTGGGAGTTGTATATCCAAACTATAATCTTAGCCGAATCTCAGGGGGTCGCCAGGCCCTCCTCTGTGCCACGTTTTATCGGTGAAGCTTTAGGATTTAGACAGCCTTCGATCATAATGGTACCTGGATCAGGTCCATTGCCTAATAGTCACTGTGATGACGTAGCCGTTGCCGATAGCGCAAGTGATGATCTTGAACACTGGTCTAGTTTGATACTGCGTATGGCTGGAGTGTTACAGTCAACCCAGGATTCATTGTTTTAGGTGCTGCTGGTTCTCATACGTAGGTTAACATGGCCCTATGTGTGGGTGCCTATTCCTCAGCACCGCCTAGACTGTCTTATAGGGTAGTCTAGATTGGTGGAGCGTTACAACGCTTTGTTTAGGCAGCTTCCTTTCAGCTGTCTTTCTTGGTTTTGGTGGAAGGTGGTAATTAATTCAGACCACCGTTATAGCGTCTTGTTGGTTTCAGTCTCTGAGTTCCATTGGCAGATGGTTCAATTCGGTGGAGCTCATCATAGATTGGCTATTTCTTTTTACTCCACACTGTTTTAGATCACCAGCCCCTCGGGTGATTATAACTTTTTGTGGAGTGTAGTAGTTGTTTCCCTTCGGATTTTACTGTGAATTGGTGGGCTGGGTAATCTTGCGGTTGTCCTTGCAGATGTACCGCCGCTCACCTCTTTCTTGTTTTCCGAGTGTATATCAAGCGCCCTTTCAGTCCATCCTTTGCAGTAAATTCTTTGACGTCCTTTTTTTATGCGTTTACTATTTTTCAAGTGGACAATAAGTTTTCTGTACTGTGTTTGTACGTCTAAACTCCTATTGTTCATTGAACTGTGTTTCCTTTGTTGGTTACAAGTTTCTTGAAATTTATCTCCGCATCCTTTGGATTTTCAGTTGCTGCAGGTTTGGTTTGCTTGTGGTTAGGCGCTTGGTTTGTCTTGCGTATACAAGTTCTTTGCGGTGCGATACCCACCTCCTAGAATGTTTTTCGTTAGTGCCGTAGCTGGGGATTTATGATAATTAACTTTCATGAATCTTCTTACTTCCATCTTTGAGTAAGAAACCAGTTCATCATGTTTTTTTCATCCCAACCTAGTCATGGATTCTATGCTAAGAATAGTTTTTACGGTAGTGGATTTTTCCATCGACTTTTTTTTTGTTTACTAGTGGACTTCGGTGTCCTCTTGTCTTCGTCCTTTAGGCTTTGATTCTCTCGTGTGCTGCTCTCACACGATACTTCAATCTGTCTCTTTGGTTATCATCGATTGGCGTTAGGTTCCTATTCCCGGATCGGGTTTTCTATACCGTTGTTCCCCAACTTTGATATTCGGTTTTTTCATCCTTTTCTACCTTGGCAAACTTTTGTTTTTGCCTTGTTTCATTCCTTCCTTTCACCCTTTGGGTTTCATTTGAAGTTCTCTCGATTTTTCGGAGTTCTTTAATTTTTTTTTATATGTTACATATAGTTCTATGTCCCCAGTGCCATAGGTGGAGAAGTAGTATTGTATGTCACCTGTGTCATAGGTGGAGTGTCAGCATGAATTGCGGTGCTCTCACGCGTTTTATGACTTGGTGACTACTTATGTACTTCCTTAGAACTATCGGCTCTGCCAGTACTGTGCCAGCTTCCTGTAGACTGAGTCATCCTTGAGTGACTCAGTGACAGCTTCCTGTTGGCTGCGTCACCGGTCTGGCCTGTACCCTGTTAGGTTCCTGGCTGCCGCCCCTTTCTCCACTGGTGCCCCTTAATGGGTCTCCTGTGCTTGTAACTTACTCTCGTCTCCGCATTTATAGATTGGCGTGTCTGCCCACACTTTGTCCACTCTCCGGAGTGTTATCCAAGCTGATAAGAAGTGCATTGTATCGTTTTGAATAGTTTCGTTTTTCTGAGAAGTGAATAGTATCGTTTTTCTGAGTCTTCTAAGAGTGGTGTAAAGTCTGCCTCCACACTTCGTGTCAGCGATCGATGTACTTGGTCTCACCGTGTTACTGGCACTGATATGTGCTGGACCGTCTAGGGTCACGTGTTGTGCCCCTTGGCGGTACCCTAAATAACCTTGACTGCCAGTATCTTGGCTGTCGGGTAAATGGGCTCCGTAATTGTTCGTAGCGTTCTCCTTTGATTTATCTCTTTATTTCCCGCTTTGACACTTCGAGAGTTCGAGTCCCTTACTCTCCTTCTTATCATGCTCATGGTAACAAGTTCTATGAAGCGTCGCCTGCGACGCTAAAAAATGGCGGAGAGTGATCGCGACGGAGCAACAGGTGGCAAGGGAAGCGAGTTAGTTGCGAGACCGTTGGCTGCAGGGCAATTCAAAGCGCGCGCTTTTGCGCTTTTGAGAGCCGACTTTTTGACCCCCTATGCGCTTTAAGCGCAGTTTTTTGCAACTCCCTGTAGGCGCAGCAAGCAATTTATGCGCTTTTTGCACTACAAAGCGCAGTTTTTTTGTTTTCAAGTGCGCTAAAGCGCTGGCCAATTTGGCAATTTGAAGTACCCTGGTTGGCTGACGTGTGGTTAGTTCATCATGGTCAGACGGTCGGACAAATGGGTAACACTGGGGGCTCCCGCCCCTGCTCCCACCCCCCAGAAGGAAGGGCTCCGCCAAAAACAGTGCAAGTGCTTGTTTCAATTCTAGAGTTGTTACACGGTAGAGGACTGAAGAGAAGATGATTAAGGAACGCATCGAGTGCGCTTATATAGAAGAAGGGAGCGGGTGGCAAGATCCTGCAAACCCGTGCAGGCCACAGCTAGCCTGTGGCCTGGCGGCAGGCAACTCGGGACCTGGGGGAACCAGGTACCAGCGTGCATTATGCCGACTTAGTGACCGACGTATGTCGGACAATAACAAGTTGTGACAACCCGGTCACTTGAACTGTACCTTGTTTACGTAGCTCCAGCCAGCAATTTGGCTGGTCGCCATCTTTGGCAGTAAAATAAACAAAACATAAAAATGTAAACGCGAACAAATCACTCCCCGCCCGGCCACAACTGCCGTAAACCACACTGCCATGATCTGAATCTAGATCTAGATGCCGATATAGTATCCGTGTGCCTGTAGTTCACCATTCTGACAATCACCAACATGGGCACACCAGGGTACTTCCATTGACCAAATTGGCCAGCGCTTTAGCGCACTTGAAAACAAAAAAAACTGCGCTTTGTAGTGCAAAAAGGGCAACAATTGCCTGCTGCGCCCACAGGGGGTTGCAAATAACTGCGCAAAACGCGCAGTGGGGCTCAAAAAGGCAGTGCGCCAGCGCGCAAAAGCGCGCGCTTGGAAGTACCCTGGGGCACACTGGTTGAGATTTGAGACCATGTATTGCTTTATGGAATAAAATCGAGAATTAGAATTGGGTCTGGAATTGAGCATACCGCCCCATGCCCCCATATCGTACGATGTGGGGCGATATATCGTACAATCAAAGAGCACGAATTATCGTGTTTCTCTATCTTCTGCAATACTGGATCATCTGACTTGAATTCTTTGTCTCATGCTTGTGCGTGACCACCTGTCAAAGACTGATACAGCTCGGGAGGGGTACAAGACCCCCGTAGTAAGTAGTAAACAATCGGCTCGTACCCGGCTGGGGGAGACTAGCTAGTGATGGCGGGGCGTGGGCGTGGGGTTGTGTGGTAGGAGCAAATGACAGATGTATTCATAAGGTTGAATGTAAGAACGCGAATGAGCGAGATGGTAGAAAATGGACGGCATCAGTTCATGCCTACGTGTATGCTCGATGGGTGCAAGGGCATCAACTCACATATTCTTTGGCGGGACAATATTCTGGCCCGCACTCCCGCAGTAGTCAAATTATATATCGGCGCATGGTTCCCAGTAGGTGCCTGTGCCTTAAGGCACCTACTTAGGTGCTTCTCTGATGTAGATAGACGGGGCTTCAACCTTGTCAACCCCGTTTCTTCGCTTGGAGTCTCCATACTTGCCTAAGCCTCCTACTGTGCTAGGAATAAATTAAGGACGAGACTGGACGAGATTAAGATTACAAACGCGAGCGAGGGAGAATATAACGATCAAAGCTTGGTGATGCCTCAATAATCACAATCAGGACCTGACGATTCGGTTCACGCCTCGAATCTGAATCGATCGATCGATGAAGTTGCGGCTTATTATTTTTCAGCCTCACTCGTGAAGCAATCATGAAGTGAAAAGCAAAGGCAGGTTCAATACAATGAGGTGTACATTTGCGCATCAAGCGCTTTGACAATGAGTGCAATTTGAGACAGAAACCCAATCAAAGCTTGGTGACGCCTCGATCCGGGTAGACGACGACGATTCGTGTCGAGCCTCGGAAGTTACAGAGGTCGCGTTTTTTTTCGAGAATGGTTACAACTGGTTACACTAAAAATTACACGAAGCAAGTCGCGGAGCTGCTGCACTAACTGAAAACATCTGCTAACGAATTGACAAAAAAGTGACGATGAGCACTGAAACCTAATAGACTAGTTAGGCTTCAGTGCTCATATAGGGGGCAGCGTCAAGGATGGGGAGGCCAGGAGCGAGCTGCCCAGGGGGAAGAAGAAGTCCAGGGTAGAGGGTGAAGTTGGGCCAAACAGTCAACTTGGGGAGGCCCAAGGCCCAGCCCAAGCTTGAACTCAGGGAACGCGCCAGTCTGTACCGTCTCTGGCGTACCTGTCCCGCCGTATCCAGAGCTGTGTCGCTCTCAGGGTACTACAAAGCGCGCGCAGCAGAACGACTGGTAGCTATTAATAGCAGTGGGATGCAGACGCGCTGTCCTGTCCACGCAAAGGTAGCAGGAGCAACAGCCTCAGTTAATAAGCCTGTCGAACATAACTACTTCGGCTTATAGACAAGTGGTGAAGAGCTTGAAGGAAGCAGGAGCAGCAGCTCTTCACTTGAACGTTTGTGCGCTTTAAGCGCTGACCAATTTGACAAAAAGTAGTACCCTGGTCGCTCTCTGAAACCTCTGGATTTTTGGTGGAGCCCCCTCTTCAAGGGGTGGTGAGCCCCCATGTTTACCCATTTGTCTGTTCGATTAACCGACCGTCTGACCGAGATGTAGCCTGACACGTCAGCCAACGGTCTCATAACTAACTCGCTTCCATTGCCATCTGCAGGTGCACATGTCTCTAGGCAGTTGCGTCACACTCTGCTATACCACAGAGTGTGCTCACCATTCCTTTATACTATACGCAGGGTTTACCTATTTCTGTACCCTCATATGATTATATTTAATCCTCTGCTTCCCTGCTGTAATGTCGCATCTCTCAATAACGTGCCTCCAGAGTCTCATTGCCCCTCGACCTAATTGGCACACTCCGCCGACAGCCATCTGCAGGTGCACATGTCGCTCCATCGCGATCACTCTCCGCCATTTTATAGCGTCGCATGCGACGCTGCATAGAACTTAATTAGATACTGCCAAGATGGTTACGGCAAATCTCATGTTCGCAACCCACATAGCTCTCGCAACTCAAACAATAATTAATTCTCCCTTCTAGTAGAAAGTTTACCCCCCAAAACTACTGAGGCTTATACTGAGTTCACATAAGTTGTTTTCTCTCCTGAAACTTGCTGGGACCAGCCGATCCAGGAGTCACGGAGTGGGGCTCTGCGATCAAGTTCAGGCCTGCATGTCACATTAGCTGGGAAGCGGCTGCAAAAGCTGCAGCGATCAAGGATAAGCACGTTGCTCCAATTCCTCCCAACGTAGGCTGTCATATTCTCGGACCCACGCCCAAAGTGGCTGCAAGTACTGGGCCGGTAGACATTCATATGGCTTTGAGCCTGTAGTGTCTTATTGGCCTCATCAGTATACTCAAAGCTCCAATGGACAGGTTTCGTGCGAAACTTCTTAGCCATCTGCAGTGCGATGTATGCAAATGTTAAATTGTCAGCCAATCCCACCCCTTTCTGCAGCTTCATCACATAGGGTGGGTTTTCCTCCCACAGCTGAATTTTGTGGTTGAATGCGTGTTCGCCTGCTTTAGTGTCCACCATGTTTGCCGCGGACCGGATGTGGCTCTTTCCGTCTTCTGCCCATCCATTGCAGCATGGAGCTAAGGGCATTGCCTTCCATACATCGGACACTTCTTTCTCATTGAGCACCCCAAACGACATTAAGCAGTTCATCCAGCCGTACTCAGTAACTCGCAGGCCTTTGCTGATCACGTCATTCCAGTATTCATCAGTTGCTCGCTTCCAGCGTTGCATGGGAATGGACTACTTGACATTGACATGGAACCAAGTTGCAAACCCAAACAGGAAGTAGCCGGTTGGGCGGAGGGCCTCGTAGACCCAATCGTCTAAGGGAGCCCAGCACATCAAGCTTGCATCAGCCCACACACCCCCGTGCTTGTCCAACAAACTAAGTCGAATGATGTCACTTTTTGCTGCATTGCCAATATCAGGGTTCCGGATGTAAGGAATTTTGACATAGTGGTGCAGTGTCGCTGCTGAGACGAGCTCCACATTCCAAGTAGGGTTGAGCCGTTTCCAACTCTGAGCCTCCTGATAGATTATGGGGAGGGGAAGGTAGTGAGACTGCAAAGACACGGTAGCTGGTTATCAGGAAGAAAACAAAAACGCCTGGAGGGGCGTGGTGTTAAGGGGATCCTCCCGTACGCCGCAGCTGGGGAAAGTCACCATGGCAGACATAGTAAGTGTCACCCTCCAGGCGGGAGGGACTCCTTCATGTGACGTGTGGCAAGAATGCTGGTTACCAGATGCAACATAAGATGAACAGTCGGCACGGTAGCCGACTGATGAAGGAAACGATAGCAGTTCAGGAGGTACTACGAGGCAAGGCACGTGGCCCTAGCTGGCAACGGCACTGGTCAGAGCAAGGCAGGGACTAAGCACTGGCTGCTCTAAGCCACTCCAGAGACGGCATGAGAGCCGAACTATAAGAGATTATGGGGAGGGGGAGGTTGATGAAATGGATGCCTGGGATGTGGATGCGGGGGATGCGGAAATATGGTTGTAATTATGTTACTGTGATGGGTGTATTGCTGTTGCTGTGATGAGGTCCACACTCCAGGATGGGTTTGATGATTCGTACCTCTTGTCACAGGGCAGGCGTATCACTCCGACCATGTAACCATTTGATGATGCTTACCTCTTGGCACAGTGCAGTCACTTCTCTCCAACCATGTTATCATTGGATGACGCTCTTGGCACAAGCCAGCCAGGCACATCCCTTCAACCATGTAACTATTTGATGATGCTTACCTCTTGGCACAGGGAAGGCGCTTCACTCCAACCATGTTATCATTGGATGACGCTCTTGTCACAAGCCAGGCACATCCCTTCAACCATGTAACCATTCGATGATGCTTACCTCTTGGCACAGGGCAGGTGCCTCACTCCAACCATGTAACCATTTGATGTTACGTGGGAATTGGTGAGTTCCTACATTAGACTAGCGAGACAGATCTAATCAAGCGGATGGTTAGATGTGATAGAAAGGAGTAGGGATCTAGAGAGCATCAGAGATGTAGGCATCGATAGATACCAAGGACAGAGAGTAATAGTAATAGCTACTCGTCCTAGTCGGGTCGAACCCAATGAGTGCGCTGCCCTGAGTATGACTCAGCAGTGACTGTTATGTTCGACCTTAACTTACTGAGACCTGATGGTCTAGTAAGTCACTGGACCTGAAGAAAGTACCTTACTCCGCCGGCTGGACGTAGTTACCAGGCCAGTGCGGCGGAAGACTGCAACAGGAGTTCTCCCTTTACATTTGATGATGCTTCCCTCTTGGAACAGGGCAGGCAGATCACTCCAACCATGTAACCATTTGATGATGCTTCCCTCTTGGCACAAGCCAGGCACATTCCTTCAACCATGTAGCCCCTTTCAGTGATATACATTGGTGTAGTGGTAGACCAAATCCCTTTGAGGATGAAGAGTTGGGGGGTTGCTTCGGTCGCTCTTGACGTTGCAAGTCGTTGTCAACCGCGATGGTAGCTTGTCCAGTTGAGGTAGAAGACCGCTCCCTACCCGCGTACGACGGGTTCCCTTAACACCACAACCCACCAGGCGCTATCATTATTTTCAACCATGTAACCATTTGATGATGCTTACCTCTTGGCACAGGGCTGGTGCTTCACTCCAACCTTGTAACCAGAGAATCCAGACTGTTTTGCCATAATTGCGACTGGCGTGTGGTCCAATGTCCTCGTTCTGGATAGTATCTTGCATCACTGGCAACTCCTGCTTTGCATATGCCTGCCAATTTTGTGCAACCTCCCGCTCTTCAACATCCGAGAAGTAGATGGGGTGTACAGCACTAACTCCTGCTGAACATTAGGCCAATTTGAAAGTGAGGGGCATTTTGAACATTAGGCCAATTTGGAAGTGAGGGGCATTTTGAACATTAGGCCAATTTGGAAGTGAGGGGCATTTTGAACATTAGGCCAATTTGGAAGTGAGGGGCATTTCGGACATCGGCAATTTGAGGGGCATTTTGAACATTAGGCCAATTTGGAAGTGAGGGGCATTCTGAACATTAGGCCAATTTGGAAGTGAGGGGCATTTTGAACATTAGGCCAATTTGGAAGTGAGGGGCATTTTGGACATTAGGCCAATTTGGAAGTGAGGGGCATTTTGAACATTAGGCCAATTTGGAAGTGAGGGGCATTTTGAACATTAGGCCAATTTGGAAGTGAGGGGCATTTTGAACATTAGGCCAATTTGGAAGTGAGGGGCATTTTGAACATTAGGCCAATTTGGAAGTGAGGGGCATTTTGAACATTAGGCCAATTTGGAAGTGAGGGGCATTTTGGACATCCCAGCTGAGTTGATGATTTAATTTTATTGTAGAATTAAATTATCACTGCAGCATGAACTCAGGGCCCCCGTCGGTTAAACGATTGTTTGGGGTTCAGTTCATCAGTGCTTTTTCTTTTCAATCCCATCCTATACGGTTGGGCAAGTCCCTTTAGCCTATTTGGCCTACCCCTGGACTGTATGTTACATACATACATACATGAACAGGATTGTGCCTGATCAGCAGCACTGATTCCTGCGAAGCCATCAATTAATTTTTGAATTGATAAGCGTCGAGGTGTGAGAAGCAGGTTGGAATCAGCATTATAACACCGCCCATCTTTCGACATCACATGTAATTAGGGAACGGCAACTATTATGAGTGTTTGAATCGAAGGGTCGCGAGGAAGTTTTTTCATATACTTAAGTCGGAAGTTTTTGTAATCTGCCTTACCCCTCCCCCCCCCCCCCCCCCCCCCTACTGCTCCCCCCCCAAAAGGCCCATATCTCCTTCAGGAATTATAATAAGGGGGTCGAAGTAGGGTTTATAGTGATACCCTCGACAAGCTCTATCTATTTGTGGTCTTACATTTGGATTTGAGCAAAGTTTGACAGCATGGTCAACCAAGCCCTGATTCTGAACTGAGCCAGCAAATTTTGGTGTTTCAGAATTTGAAGGTGGTGTCAAGCCCAAGTTACATGCCTAAGTACCCTCCATATACCCAAGAAGTTTGGAGAGGAAATCCTGAGTTTCTGGTTAGGCCCAATTTTTACACTTGGTGTACTTAGAACCTGTGGAGGTCATTACTCGAGCACCACCTCGACACATTTACTCATTATCGAAAACAAGCGCGAATTCGGAATGCTCTCGTCAAACCAGTTTCATGAGTATGCTTAACTTCGTCAGATTCCGAGGAAGTTGCGAGGATATTTCCGAAACCGGCTCGACCCATGTACGAGGATCTGCCAGGTCACCAGGTGCCTCGACTTGGATCTAGAGGACCGAGGACCTCGCCTCCAGATTTACTCGTTATCTGAAATAAGCGCGGATTCGAAAAGATCTCGTCGAGTTTGTGTCATAGGCCTGCTTAATTTTATCTGAGACATAGTCCTGAGGAAGTTTTGGCCTCTAACGTTTTCACCAGAGGAAATTTGTGAACCAACCAAAAAAAACAACGAAAAAGAAAAACCAAACCAATCAACACAACGCAAAACCAAACCAACCCGCCCCCCCACCCACCGAACCCCCCCCCCCCCCCCCCACAAACACGCACCCACCAACCACCCCCCACTCAAACACACCCCCCACCCCCAAGCCCCCCTCCCCAAACCCCCAATAACCCACCCCACCCAGACCAACCAAGAGACAAATAAAAACCAAAGACAAGACCAACGAACCACCGGAACGAAAAAAAAAACACCCAGAAAAACAAAGCAACAGAAAGAAAAAAAGCCGACCGAAAAACAAGAAAATAATAGACCAAAAAGCAAAGAACACAAAAAAGACAGACCCCAAAACAGGAAACCAAAAAAAAACGAAAACAACCAACAAAAAAAAACAGCCCAAACAAAAAGAATAAACCAAAAGCAACTCAAAAAAAAAAACAACCCCCACCCCCCCCCCCCCCCTCCACCAGAAAGTTCCACCCGCAACAAAACCCACCCCCCCCCCCCCCCCCCCATTACATTTTTTGACTTTTTTCGATGGCTTTCAACCTCTTTAGGCCTGATTCGGACATGCGGTACACAAGCAAACGTTTTTAGCGCCACCTCTTTGAAAAGTAATATTAACTGATATTATTATAGAGTCACAATAATATTAGTTTTTCAAATAAATTCAAAATTCTGGTGAGACGGCTCGTCCGACTAATTTATATAATATTATTTAGTCACTAAATTATATAACATAGCCGACCCCTACATGTAATACATGCATAAGTCACCCAAGCAAGCAAGCAAGCATGCAGCATGCGCATAGTCACCATATTAGATGCTGAGCAGCCCAGTAGGATGCGAAGCATGCTACCAACACCCATCATCTGATAGACCATGCACTGCAAGAATGCTTTCAGATTTAAAGAGCATATGTTCCCTTGCACCACACTTGCGGTATGGCCATTTTGCTGAAGGATCGTTGAATATATCGAAAGCAAATCGCAGGTGTGTCTTCAGGAGTCGCTACGGGTTGCGCCAAATAGCTTTTGGGTAGAGAATTTAGTTACTTACTAATGGACACCCATCTTCCTGCATACCTCCCCCACCATCAGCATTCTTGCAACACGTCGCATGAAGGAGTCCCTCCCGCCTGGAGGGTGACACTTACTATGTCTGCCATGGTGACTTTCCCCAGCTGCGGCGTACGGGAGGGTCCCCTTAACACCACGCCCCTCCAGGCGTTCTGTTTTTTTTTTTCCTCACCAGGTTTGTGCCATTTACCCGTTTGTACTTCTATGTGTACTAGTATCGTGCGGTTTCAGATTTCCCCCCACCAGGTTTGTGCCATGTACCCGTTTGTACTTCTATGCGTACTAGTATTGTGCGGTTTCAGATTTCCCCCACCAGGTTTGTGCCATGTACCCGTTTGTACTTCTATGCGTACTAGTATTGTGCGGTTTCAGATTTCCCCGACCAGGTTTGTGCCATGTACCCGTTTGTACTTCTATGCGTACTAGTATTGTGCGGTTTCAGATTTCCCCCACCAGGTTTGTGCCATATACCTAAGGAACGGCGATATGATATCATATGATATCATGTCATCATATGATATCATGTCATCATATGATATCATGTCATCATATGAGATCGTATGATGCTGGCGGTCTGACTAGGTAACTTTGGCCTGGGCCATCATATCATATGATATTAAATCATATGATTTTTGTATGATATCATATGATATCATACTCGTCTTTGGTCAACATCACATGATTTGCCGTTCCCTACATATACCCGTTGTACTTCTATGCGTACTAGTATCGTGCGGTTTCAGATTCACAGATTCACAGATTCACGGATTCACGAATTCACAGATTCCCTCACCTGACAAAGCTGTTTGGAAGATGCGGGTGAGAGCACGGATTCACAGATGTACTGATTTACAAATTCCTACATTCACAGACCGGGTACGCTGGTGATTAGCTTTAGCTCGTATGGGCTGTACACATATGGCACAAGTTCTATGCAGCGTCGCCTACAAGCTAAAAAATGGCGGAGAGTGATCGCGACGGAGCGACAGGTGGCAACGGAAGCGAGTTAGTTACAAGACCGTTGGCTGACGTGTCAGGCTTAATCACGGTCAGACGGTCGAACGGACAAATGGGTAAACATGGGGGCTCCCGCCCCCTTTGAGAGGGGGCTCGGCCAACAACCCCCCTCCACTCCACTCCACAGCACATGCATGTCATGCAGTCATGCACATATGTGCAATGTTTAACAAAAAGAGGCCTTGCCAAGGCGCAAACGAGAACACAGGGACTGTCTTTAGCCAGCCTCAGTAAGATGAGATGGGGGGCAAAAGGAGTGATTTTGTTTCAAATCTGAAATAGCAAATCTGCTTACGTTGTTGTGTTTGCCTCCTTCTAGGACAGCATCCGTATAATTAAATTAATTAAAGGAATAAATCGAATTAAAATAACACAACATTAAATACAATTTAATTAAAATTAATTAAAATACATTGAATTAAGGATTCAATTCATTTCATTCGGGACGCGCCACCAGGAGCCCTTACTCTGAAAGAGCAAATCTGCTTACGTTGCATTGAAATTGAAATTGAAATTGTGACATCCGTGTAATACATTCACTCACAGGACGTGAAGTTAAGGACACCATAGCGTAAGCCGGAGCTAGGTATAGTCACCGTTATAAGATAGGACAGCATCCTCATCATGATTTTAGTCGTTTTTTTTTAGTTTTGTCGATTTTGGACAAGTTAAGTCAAATTCTGTTTTTTTGTTTAGGTTTCTTATTACGACAATTTGGGGCAAAACGGGGTCTCATATTACAATCGTAATATATTACGGAAAAATATCCCTGGGCACAAGGCCAAATGACACGCATGGAGAAGGAGCTTATGAGAGCATGACAACTCACCTTGGCAGATGATGAGCAGCAGGATTGGGAGCATGAGCATGACTGCACCCCCCATCTTCTGAAAGCAAATGAGGCCTCTCATGCTAGAGCGCATCTTGGCTAATAAGCAGCTTACTATGCTTATTGATTATTAGCAGCTTATTGATAAGCAGCTTGCGATCGGGGAAGTGAGAGGTATGATTCGCAGGGGTTCAGCTGAGAGTCGGAGTCGAAAGACAGCCGGCACGTTGTGGCCGGAGAGAGTCGGAATCGGAGTCGGAGTCGGAGTCGGAGTCGAAAGACAGTCGTCACGTAGTGGCCGAGGAAGATTAGCTTCCAGGGGGTTTGCTTACAGTCTTCTGGTGGTTGCTGATAGCGTTAGCTTATCTGCTGCCTGCCAACTGCTGTTGAGAGTGTACTGCTGCTGTTGGGAGTGTACTGCTGGGAAGATACTGCTGGGAAAGTAATGCTCTTGTTGACAGCCGAGGCCAAGTGCAGATATTCGGAACAAGGGGGATGGACGACTTGAAGTTTACAGGCCTGCACGTTGGGGGATGTGGAGAGCTCAGGTAAATATATAAAAAATAAATAGTACGCCTTGTGAGGTCAAGGGGGGCAGCCTGTTTGCTTGCACTGGGGCCAACCACCAATGGATCGGCAAATCATATGAAACTGACCAAAGGCGAGTACGATATCATATAGTTTACAGGCCTGCGTGTTGGGGGATGTGGAGTGCTCAGGTAAATATGTAAATAAATAAATAAATAATACGCCTTATTATAAGGTGTGAGGTTGAGGGGGCCAGCCCGTTTGCTTGCAATGGGGCAAACCACCAATTTGTAGGGATCGGCAAATCATATGATACTGGCCAAAGATGAGTATGATATCATATGATATCATACAAATTCCATCATATGATATTTTATGTAAATGGTAACTTTAGCCTAGCCAGGCCACCGGCATCACATGATATCATATGATGACATGATATCATATGATATCATATTGCCTATCCCTACCAATTTGTGACCAGGTAATGAGAAACCAGGGTTGTTCAAGCGTAATTCAGAATCTACATTTCAAGAGCAAATTCATGAAGTGTAGCGACAGACCACATGCAAGTGGAGAGACCAGGAGGGTTGAGTTCTGCCTTGCGCTTTCTAACCTGGGGTGTGTGTGTGGGTGGGTGGGTGTGGGTAGTTAGGTTGTAACTATGTGTTTGTGTGTGTGTGAGTTTGAGTGACAGACCACATGCAAGTGGAGAGACCAGGAGGGTTGCGTTCTGCCTTGCGCTTTCTAACCTGGGGTGTGTGTGTGGGTGGGTGGGTGTGGGTAGTTAGGTTGTAACTATGTGTTTGTGTGTGTGTGAGTTTGAGTGACAGACCACATGCAAGTGGAGAGACCAGGAGGGTTGAGTTCTGCCTTGCGCTTTCTAACCTGGGGTGTGTGTGTGGGTGGGTGGGTGTGGGTAGTTAGGTTGTAACTATGTGTTTGTGTGTGTGTGTGAGTTTGAGTGACAGACCACATGCAAGTGGAGAGACCAGGAGGGTTGCGTTCTGCCTTTCGCTTTCTGGGGGTGGGGGGGTAATTAGGCTGTGTGTATGCTTGTGTTCGTCAGTGTGAGCGTGCGTGATTTAGCAACAGACCACATGAAGTGAAGTTGAGATGCCTACAGACATGTTGTCAGAGTCATTCTCATTAGAAGCGACGCCGACATCACCTGAGCAGTAGAGACAGGGTGGGTAAGGGACCAGGGTTGTTCAAGGGCACTTCAGAATCTACATTTTATGAGCCCTATTGAAATTGAAATTGTTACATCCGTGTAATACAGTTACTCACAGGACGTGAAGTTAAGGACACCATAGCTTAAGCCGGAGCTAGCTATAGTCACCGTTTATGAGCCCTAATATACTGTTTCATGAGCCAATTTCATGAGCCCTAATATAATATTTCATGAGCCAAAATCTATGTTGCATTCCCCAAATCTATGTTTCATAAACCCTAATCTACATTCCATGAGCTAAACGCTCGTTGCATGTCCACCATCTATGTTTCAAGAGCCAAAATCTATGTTGCATTCTCCAAATCTATGTTTCAGAAGCCCTAATCTACATTCCATGAGCTAAACAATCGTTGCATGTCCACCATCTATGTTTCATGAGCCAAAATCTATGTTGCATTCCCCAAATCTATGTTTCATAAGCCCTAATCTACATTCCATGAGCCAAAAGCTCATTGCATGTCCACCATCTATGTTTTATGAGCTAAAATATACGTTGCATGCCCAAATCTATGTTTCATAAGCCCTAATCTACATTCCATGAGCTAAACGCTCGTTGCATGTCCACCATCTATGTTTCATGAGCCAAAATCTATGTTGCATTCCCCAAATCTATGTTTCATAAGCCCTAATCTACATTCCATGAGCCAAAAGCTCATTGCATGTCCACCATCTATGTTTCATGAGCCAAAATATACGTTGCATGCCCAAATCTATGTTTCATAAGCCCTAATCTACATTTCATGAGCTAAACGCTCGTTGCATGTCCACCATCTATGTTTCATGAGCCAAAATCTATGTTGCATTCCCCAAATCTATGTTTTATAAGCCCTAATCTACATTCCATGAGCCAAAAGCTCATCGGATGTCCACCATCTATGTTTCATGAGCTAAAATATACGTTGCATGCCCAAATCTATGTTTCATAAGCCCTAATCTACATTCCATGAGCTAAAAGCTCATTGCATGTCCACCATCTATGTTTCATGAGCTAAAATATACGTTGCATGCCCAAAATCTATGTTTCATGAGCACAAATCTAAGTTTCCAACCTTGAGCGTTTTGAGCAACCCTGACAGGATCAAGCGTGTTTTAACGGTTACATGATCAACGTGAAATTCTCGCCTACTACAGCCTACTGTTTCATTTTTGCGGAGCCCCCTCTTCAAGGGGGCGGGAGCCCCCAGGGTTACCCATCTGTCCGTCTGTGCAACCATCCGTCTGACCGCGTTGAAGCCTGACACGTCAGCCAACGGTCTCGTAACTAACTCGCTTCCGTTGCCACCTGTCGCTCCCTCGCGATCACTCTCCGCAATTGTTTAGTGTCGCAGGCGACTCTGCATAGAACTTGTTGAGCTATGCGTACCACAGCTCCTAGGCAGCTCCTTTATCTCGTCTTTGCTGCAAACCTGAAGCTAGCTTGTGTGTCTGAAGGTTGATGTTACGGCCATTTCAATTCAACTGAAAGCTTTGGGCTAGACCCAGTGGCTGGCTGTTGGAGCTGGCTGGAAGCTGCCATGTGTGCAAAAATGAAACCTTGTCCTTGCCACTGATTCGCTTAGAGGTCGGTCAGACGAGGCAGATTTGGGTACCGGGTCAACTTTGGGTACCGGGTTAACTTGTTTTTCCGTCGTAAACCCAGACATTTTCCCGTCGTTAACCCAAATATGTTTCCGTCGTTAACCCAAACATGTTTTCGTTCACTTGGGACAAAGTATGCGCATGTTGATTAAATTCGGTAACCAAATTATAACCAAACCCCAAACTGTAGGGTACCCCTTCCCCCCCACCCTGTTCTACGAGTTATGGCTATGGTTATGACGCACACGTGTTGTTCGTTGTTTCTGTTGCGATGCAGTCCGCCGCATTTCCTTCTACTGCACTTCTTTTCACAAACTTCCTCCCTTTAATGGATGCATCAAATTCAGAGAGTAAGAGCATCCAAAGGAGCAAAAATGGATAATCGTCTTCGCATGATCACTCTGACATCAAACTTGTCCTACTGACAAGAAGCTCAGGAACGCCCTCTGAACGAAATTCACTGGTTTCGGCTAACCTCGGCTAACCTTAGGCTACCCCCCTCTGGCCTGGCAGGTTAACCTCAAACCTAAACCCGAACCTGCCTCGTCTGACCGACCTCTTAGAACTGCGAGGCTCTTCATTGATTGCTCCATTGCTTTTCGCTTTATCCCCCACTAGATGATCCGAGCCACTTCATATGTCTATTTACATGCTCTACTTGCATGTCACTGTTTGGACATTTGTGCTTGTGATAGGATCTTAGCCACTTCATCTATCTGTTTACATGCTCTGCCAGCCTTTCACTGTTTGGAGATTGGTGCTTGTGATCGGATGCGAGCATGCAACCTAATGCGTCCTGAAGCTGACGCAATCAGCAGCCCAGAACTGCTGAAATATGTGGTTTAGCTCAGAGGCTGGTTCAAGCTTGGGTTGATGTTGGGTTAACTGCGGGTTACCTGTGGCTTAACGTTGGGTGACGTCGAGTTATCATAATTGTGGGTTAGCTGCTTGGGTGGTGCACGCGTGGGGCGGTAGGGTTGGCTCATCATTGTATTCCTATTCGTCGCTACCCGCGTTCTCTTTTTTGCATGGCCGCCCTTGATTGTGGGATCATCGAGGTATGACAATCGTACCTGCGACGGGGCCGGGGCAGTCCTTCACTTCAAAATAGACGTACGCTAGCTCCAATGATTTTGTTATCAGCTGGGTCGACTGGGGCAGATTCTGGCGGGGGATAGCGTATAGTGAGCTCGATTGCATGATTGATTTTTGGATCGATTTGTACTAGCAGAGAAGTTGGTCCTTGGCAGGCCAGGGGCAGGGAGAGGGTTTCAGGGTTACGCCCCGGGGGGTACCGGTACGCGGGTTGCGGAACCTACCTGGAACTCGCGGGAGCAAAATGGCAGTTGGGTGACATACCGGCTGGCCTGCGCAGGCCTGCGTCAGATACGCCCGGATACGCCTGAGGTACGCTCGCGGCGCGTGGCAGCAGTACGGCTTGACAATTTGAAACATGACGCTGGTTTTATAGCGGTTTTCATTTATGCTGTCAGTAATCCGAATGTAGCTGTGTAGCTGTTTAGCCGTGTAGCCGGCGCCAAAACCGGTCAAATTCAAAACTCCTCGGAACGAGACAAAACTCCTCGGACTTTCGTTTTAGCGCTTTTCTCCCTGTGCCTTCTAGGATGCATTCACCACTTCCGTTGCGCGGTATTCTCAAACCTGGGCCGCGCAAGTCCAACCAAATACTAAGGGCTCTAGATCTGGCTGGAGCCAGGACCCCAGCATCTGGCTCCCGCTCCTTGCTTGCATGCTAATTGCTTGCATGCTAATTGCTACATGTCTGATTAGCATTGTTCTGAGTTAGCTTATATGGCATACCGGAAGAAGCAGTCGCAATTCGCCGGTTCGAGTTTTGAGCCATAGCGAGTAACTAGCACCGATCTAGAGTCATTTTCGCTCTCTCAGGGCTTGCAGGTGTTGTTTGCAATTGATGCGCCTCTATTTAGCATTTTTCGTGCTGCGGGTATCAATTGACGCATCTTCAGCGCTCGCACTCAGTCTGTACGAGTTGTGAGCCATAGTGAGCCACTTAGCGACTAGATGATGGCCACAGGCTTCCTCAATCCTCATTATGCTTATGATGGCTTCGTGTTACCCTAGCGCACTCGCTGCCTTATCATAGTTTAGCCATCGTATTTCATGTGGTTCCGTCACGCTTTGGGATTTCTAGCGAGGTTTCCTGCTTGGTGCAATTATTAGCAGTCAGAGGTTACCCTGCTTCCTTGCTGCCCCGTAGCCCTCTTGCAAATCAAACCCCTTGTTCCGTTGTTTCGCTCCGCAACCCTGCGCCTGCGTTGCCCTAAGAATGGAAGTTGCTCATGCAACATTCTTACGCTCTCTTGTTTCCCCCTTGCACCACTCGCTCGCGAAGGCCAATAGAGTACGGACTGCGTAGCTGACAAATATTTACATCCATTATTCGTGATGAGAGGGGATGCAATGAGAAGGTACAGGGAGAAAAGCGCTACAATGAAAATCCGAGGAGTTTTCTGTCGTTCCGAGGAGTTATGAATTTGACCGGTTTTGACGCCGGCTACCCGGCTAAACAGCTACACAGCTACATTTGGACTACTGACAACATGAATGAAAACCGCAATAAGCTGCGTTTGAATTCGCTGCGAGCTTGCGAGTATTCCCCCCCCTCCTACGTATCCTACATTCTTCGCCCCCTCCCGAGCCTCCTCCTATTGATACTAACACCTGGTTTTGAACTCGTGGGAATTGAAACACGAGGTACTTGCTTGACAGGAGGGACAATACTATACCCCAGATCCGAAATATAATAGAATTGGAAAACAAATGGGGGGGGGGGAGCGGCGGCGGCCAAAAGAAAAAAAGACAAGGAACCCAAAGCTTTTAGACTAGCTAAGATAAGGAGTGGGGATACTCGACCATAGCATCTGCAAGGGGTGCTAGGTGGGTTAGGTTAGGTTAGGTTAGGTTAGGGTTATGTGGGAGTGGGGATGCGCTACGAGCCTCGGCCATAGCACCCGCAAGGGGTGATAGGTGGGTCAGGTTAGGGTGAAATGTGGTGGAAGGTAAAATGAGGAGTATTCCAACTAATTGAACGATACATACCGTATGCGCCTTAAGTATTGGCAAGATTAAGTATTGGCAAATGTCATTTCCCCCCTAAAAGTGGGTCTCAGAAAAGCATGGCAATACTAACTTGGCAAAGGGGTCTATGGCTTTGACTGTCTCAAGTTCAGACTTGAAATCCAGTTGGCAAAGGGTCTTATGCTATTGTTACATTTCCTTGTTACATGTTCACCAAGTAGTCTTCCCAAGCTTGCTTAAAACTATGTAACAATTCAAAGCAGGAGCATTAAACTTGCTGGGGCTTAGTAGCCAGACCGGTATATGGGTCCAGCCAGCCAAATTGCTGGCTGGAGCCATGTAACCAAGTTCAAGGATAAGTACATGTTTACAAAGTAGTCTGCCCAAGCTTGCTGAAAATAAAACCATGTAGGAATTCAAATCAGGAACATTTAACTTGCTAGGGCTTAGTAGACATAGTACCATGGTAACCGTAACTTGGCAAAGGCCAACTACCTGGAGTGGTCTCAAGCTGGACCCCTAACCCGGTTTGGCAAAGGGTCGTTTGCCAAACCGTTCGCCAATACTTAAGGCGCATACGGTATTCTTTATCGACGTTGTAACGCTGTTACTTGCCATATCCTCCTGGTCTCATACGGCTGTTCAAAGGAAATTGGTACACGAGATCGTAATTGTACGATAAATCCGAAAAACAATACGATATTGAAAACCCTAGATATGCGGTGTCCTTTAAAACGGAGCTCGAAGGTTACCGCCTGCAACACGGAGTAGGGGCTTGAGGTGACTCATCCCGTCAACTGACAGTGTCACGCTAACAGAGCTACACACGTTGATGCTTCGTCAAAAAGTCTTTAGCATCAGATATGCAGTGTCCAATTAACTCCAATTAAATTATCATCCCAGCTGAGAATCCATCAGAAATGTTACGCCTGATTACGAGGTTGAGGGGGCCATTCCGTTCGCTTGCCTTGGGGCCCACCACCAAGTGCCATATTTAGAAGCAGATAGCAGCGTACACGTTACATTACATTTCATTACATTACGTTACGTTACATTACATTACATTACATTACGTTACGTTACATTACATTACATTACATTACGTTACGTTTCATTACATTACATTACGTTACATTACATTACATTACATTACATTTTGTTATAGTCAACTTGACACCACGAAGGTGCTTAAACAAAAAGAAGCACCCACAAATAAAAAAACCATTACATCAGGGGGGGGTCGACTAGGAATACAACGTAAGCTTTTTGAGCCCAACTACGTGCATCACGCGGCTCTTATTTCAGCTGAACTATATTGGACTCCATCCCAGTCATGCTCACACTTCTCAGCGGTGATGTGTCCAGGATTTTGTGCCAGGTGGGTGGATGGGTGGGTGTGAGAGATTGTCGGTGGGTGGGTGGGTGGGTGCTATTGAAGCAGTCATGCTCACTACGTGCATCACGCGGATTCACTGAAACCCTGTACCAGGGTACTACATTTAATCAAATTGGCCAGCGCTTAAAGCGCACACGCAACGTCAATTTGGTCAGCGGTTTGGAGTGCAAAAAGCGCACAAACTGCGCGCTGCGCCCACAGGGGGTTGAAAAAACTGCGCGAAACGCGCAGTGGGGCTCAAAAAATGTGCGCGAAATCACGCTGCCGCGTGCGCTTTGTAGTACCCTGCCCTGTACGCGCTGCACTTAACTTCTTGACCGGCGTTACATGCAATGTTTTGAATTTAAATAGAAGAGTGTACCAACTGAAGACAAGATCCTGTTGAAGTACAGACGATACGTGCAATGCTTTCTATGCACATATCGATGTCTCTACGTGCTGGGTGTGGCTGCTACTTGCCCTGATATGGGAAAGTGGGAGAATTTAATTGTGAGGCTCTCAGACTCCCATCAGTCCCAGCAACATAATTGTTTAAAAAGGATAACGTTTTCCATTGCCCTGGTTTGTGTAACAGGAGCCATAAATCTTCCAACTCGAATAATACCATCCCTCAATCTCCTTGACCCCCCCCCCCCCCCCCCCCCCCTGTCCCCTTGGCCGTTTTCCACAGTCGAGACTTGACAGTTCAACTCAGGCGAAATCCCCTGAGAGAAAGGGACTTGTTATATTGGAGGCGCGTTCCGAATGAAATGATTCGAAGCCTAAATTAAATGTATTTTAATTAATTTAATTTAATTCAATTGTATTTAATGTTGTGTTATTTTAATTCGATTTATTCCTTTCCATTTAATTTAATTAACGTGGTTTGAATGCATGTAATTGCTTTAAATTGTATCAATTCGAATAGGATAAAATTTGAAGGGCGCCTGGAGGAATTCCAATGAATCGATTGATGATTTTCCCCTGAGAGAAAGGGAATTGTTACATACCGGTTCTGCCGAAACCATCTAGTGCTGGAGCAGTTGCACAGGTTTATAACAGTAACCGTAGTCTAACCTGTCGCCGTCAGACCAGTGCCCTTTGCAGCTTGGATCATCATGGCAGCATGCAAATTAGTATTAATCTGAGAGTAGTAGCAGTTTGCGAAAGCAAAACCTACAGTAACCATCCTCAGTGCAAGCTGACGGGAAGGTTCCTTCAACTTCGTGCCCCGTGGCAAGGCGTTATATTTTCATTGTTTTTAGAAATCCAACCCGTAGTAATCCCGTTTCGACAAATGGCTCAATGGTTGAGCTCGATGAAACAAGAAGGTGCGGGGTTCAAATCTTTAAGGGTGTGCTTTAGTGCTCGCGGTGGCTGTCAACCGCCATGGTAGCGCTGTCCAGGTAGCAGCCCCTTCTCTACCGCCGTAAGACAGGGCTCCCTTAATACCACGCCCCACCAGGCGTTATCATTACAGCATAGGATGGCAACATAAGTCAATAGGTCATCACACACACACCACATACCTTGCTGGCTGGGACCACCAGCGCCCGCCCATCTTGAATGTCAGCCCTCACACACTCCCTCACATGCACACACACACACACGCATCATTACTTCAACCCGTAGTAGTCAGACCAGCGCTCGCTGCAGCTTGGGTCATTATTGTAGCGCGGCGCCTGCGTGGTGGGTTTAGGGTTTAGAATTTAGGTTGTAGGTTTTTGGTCATCATTGTAGTGCGGTGCCTGTGTCGTGCGAAGTGTGTATGCCTGCGTATGTGTGTACGCATTTGTATTTGCGTATGCATATGTGTGTGTATGTTTGTGTATGTGGGTATGATGAACTGTAGGAGCTTATCCCAGTAGGTAGCTCAGGTATTTGGAGGCCTGGGCACCGGAGGGGGGAAGCTAGACCTAAGGTAGCCAGCCCACGGGTCACCGGTTACCCCTAAACCCTAACCCCCCTAAACCCTAAACCTCCACCCCGGGCTGGCTACCTTAGGTCTAGCTTCCCCCCTGTCAGGAACTACTAGGCTACGGGAGTTCTTTAGGACATCTAGATCTAGATGCCGATATAGCATCCGTGTGCCTGCAGTTCACCATTCTGACAATAATGAATGCTCTGGCAGGGGTAGGGGGATTCTGACACCCCCTCCCTGGGCAACTCCTGTTGAAGCTGGAAACAAAAGCTATGAGTATGATGTGGGCCTGAGTACCGCACAATAATTTAATGTGCGTGTGCCTTACAGGGGGCCTGATGGGGACCTGAGTACCGCACAATAATTTGATGTGCGTGTGCCTTACAGCCAGTTTACCATGCAACTTCACCATTCACCTTCACCACCCATCAGGGTACTTCCAAGCGCACGCTTTTGCGCGCTGGTGCGCTGCCTTTTGTGAGCCCCCCACGCATTTCGCACTGACTTTTGCAACCCCTGTGGGCGCAGCAAGCAATTTTTGCGCTTTTTGCACTACAAAGCACAGTTTGTTTTCTCTCAAGTGCGCTAAAGCGCTGACCAATTTGGTCAATGGAAGTTCCCTGGTTAGACCATACAACTTCACCATTCACCTTCACTGCCCATTCATCACACCCTGTGGTAAATGTGGTCACCAAACAACTTGTGTGCATGTGCCTTGCAGTCAGTTCACTAGGTGAAGTGCCCCATTGGGGTTCAGTTTATCAGTGATTGCTCTTTTTCAGCCCTTCCAATCACGGTTGGGCAAGCCTACTTGGCCTACCCCTGGACTGTAAATATATATACACACAGTTTGCCTACTTGGTACCTGCCTTTCCTGTTTGTAAGGTTGGGCAAGTCCCTTGAGCCTATTTGGCACCCCCTGGACAGTAAAACTATGTGCATTCAGTTCAGGGGTGGTTTAACAGGCAACAGAGACTTTCCCTCAATATTGTCTTGGAATAGATTATACACATGTAATCAGACACCTTGACTGCATGCTGGCAGAGGTCTATATGTTTCATGCCTCAGACACATGTCTTGGAATGTATTATGCATATGGGATCAGCCACCTTGACATTACATTACATGTTAAAGTCTACTTGACACCGCGAGGGTTTATGAGACTCTGTGCTTTAAACAAAAACAAAAAGCACCCACAAAACAAAAAACCCCATTACATCAGGGGTGTGTACCTTGACTGCATGCTGGCTGAGGTCCTGGCTGAAAAGGTTTTGGACAAACGGTCAGACAACCGGGTGAATCTGGGGGTCCTGCCCCCTTGATGAGGGGGCTCTGCCAAAAATGTATGGTTAATTTGAAATGCCTATAGATATGGGCGACTGTCTTTTACGCCTATGTCTATTGGCGGTACTAGCGCCAGGCAGCTAAAGGCTGCATAAGACTTGGAGTACCGCCCTAAGCTAGTAACGCCCCCTTTAGGGGGCGTTACTAGCTTTTTCTGCCTTGGAATATATTATATATGTGGGATGAAACCAGGGTACTTCAATTGACCTAATTTGCCAGCGCTTTAGATCACTTGAAACAAATAAAACTGCGCTTTGTAGTGCAAAAAGCGCAAAAATTGCTTGCTGCGCCCACAGGGGGTTGCAAAAAACTGCGCGAAACGCGCAGTGGGGCTCAAAAAGGCAGCAAAAGCGCGCATTTGGAAGGACCCTGGTTCAAAAAACAATATCCCTGCTTAACATGTACATACATACCAGAACTTGTTTCCACATACATTCATACATACATTAACATACATACACACCAGAACTTGTTTCCACATACATACATACATACATTAACATACATACACACCAGAACTTGTTTCCACATACATACATACATACATACATTAACATACATACACACCAGAACTTGTTTCCACTTTGTCATTCAGCCGCATCTAGTAAACAAAGCATATTTATTTATACATTGACTTATGTACAAATATATATGTCCTACTGCACACCTGAACTTGCTCAAATATACCATAGAACAACAAAAGTAAATAAATAAATAAATCCATATCTCTGAGATAACTGAATGAATAAATAATGCAAATAAATGAATAATGTAAACAAACTTCTACACACCAAAACCGGACAAAAACAAACTAAAATATATCAAGGAACAAAAAATGTAAATAAACAAATAAATAAATAAATAAATAAATACATGAATACATAAATGAAAAATGCAAATAAATGAATAATGTAAACAAACCACTACATACCTACACGTATTCAAATACACCATGGAACACAAGATGTGAATAAACAAATATATGAATAAATAAATAAATAACGTAAATAAATAAATGAATAAATAAATAAATAACGTAAATAAATAAATGATGTGAATGGATAAAGGATGTAAACAAACTACTACGCACCTAAATAGCAGGGTGCCCTAAGGACTAACTCTGTATGGCGGACTAACTCTGTATGGCCATCGTGCGCTGCATGCACAAGTGTCCAACCATTTTCGCAGTCAGCATGTGCCGCATGCTCTGGGGCATGTAACAGAAGGCCCCTAAGGGCCCCTGCGGTGGTCCGCCCAAGGGTTAGTAGGTTGAACTGAGCGAAGACAGGCGGGCAGGCAGCTCGCAGAACTTAGGCAAGGACAGCCATGTCGCAATCGGGAAGGGGAGGCGAGTCGAAGGTTGCAAGACGCAGGACGGAAAAATGAGACGCCAGATTGGGCTTCTAGGAATTCGACATTAATGCCCTTCAATCATTCAGCGCTTGCATTAGTGCACTAGTGCTTCCGGAATAACAGCCGCCTCCGCTGTGGGCAAGAAGAAGGTTATTGTTTTATCCAGCTTCGCACCTTAGTCGGACCTTAGGACTTCATTTCGACTGGCAATTGACTTTCCGACCATTCCAACCGACTGTTCGCCCATCTCTGGCTGAATGTTCAACCATTCTAACAGGCTGTACAACTAACAGTCTCATTCGCCAATCGCCTTTCTGAATTTTTTTGCCGATTGTCGACGATTGTCACCCCTGTAGGTTAATTAACAAACTTTTCGGCAATTTTCTCAGTTCCTACCGCATAGGTCAGCAGCCTTCGGGCCGACCAACTTGCTCAAATATACTAAGGAACAAAAAATGTAAATAAATAAATAAATAAATACATATCTCGAGATAGATAAGTAAATAATGTAGATAATGTAGATAAATAAATGATGTTCACGAACTACTAAACAAATAAATTTGCTCAAATCTACCAAGGAACAAAAATGTAAATAAATAAATAAATAAATAAATAAATAAATAATATAAATAAATAAATGATGTAAACTAACTACTAAACACTTAAACTTGCTCAAATATACCAAGGACACAAATGCAAATAACTAACTAAATAAATGATGTAAACATATAAAAAAACTACCACACACCTGAACTTGATACCGCTCTGCCATTCAGCCACCCATGCCGCACAGATCTCGCTGCCTTTAGCCTCCACACCGGTGCACGGGTTCTCCTGGAGCGCTGCTAGGTGCAGGTTTGTCAACTCGCTCAAGTTCCTGATCAGTTGGTGTTGGTTAGTGTTAGTTGGTGTCGGTTGGTGTTGGTTGGTGTTGGCTGGTGTTGGTTAGTGTTGGTTGGTGTTGGTTGGTGTTGGTTCTCCTGCAGTGCTGCTAGGTGCAGGCTTGTCAACTCGTTCAAGTTCCTGATTGGTTGGTGTTGGTTGGTGTTGGTTCTCCTGCAGCGCTGCTAAGTGCAGGTTTATCAACTCGCTCAAGTCCTTAATTGGTTGTGTTGGTTAGTGTTGGTTGGTGTTGGTTAGTGTTGGTTAGTGTTGGTTGATGTTGGTTGGTATTGGTTCTCCTGAAGTGCTGCTGGGTGCAGGTTTGTCAACTCGCTTAAGTTCCTGATTGGTTGGTGTTGGTTGGTGTTGGTTAGTGTTGGTTATTGTTAGTTGGTGGTGGTTAGCATTGGTTAGTATTAGTTAGTGTTGGTTGTGTTGGTTAGTGTTGGTTGTGTTGGTTGGTGTTGATTACTGTTGGTAAGTGTTGGTTGGTGTTGGCTCTCCTGCAGCGCTACTAGATGCAGGCTTGTCAACTCACTAAGTTGCTAATAACATTTTTGTGTGCAAAGCGTCGCCATTGTGTTGCTGCATGGGGACGTACGGGTCCAGCTATACTAGTCAGAAATGCTCCCATGAACTTTGCCCGGTTGCCCAGTCAGGCAGCTGCCTAAACGTGGCGCAGATTATACGGACTTGAAAAGATATACCCGACGCACCTTAAAACGTGGGTCATCTTATTATCATGCATATCTATGTGCTGAAGAGATCTCAATCGACCGGATGCCCAGTCAGGCAGCTGTTCTAACTTGTTGCATATTAAAAGAACTTAAATCATTGTGCCAATGTATCCGACGCACCTTAAAAGGTGAGTCATCTTGTTATCATGCATATCTAAGTGCTGGAGAGATCTCAATCGCCCAGCTGCCCAGTCAGGCAGCTGTCTCAACTTTGTACTAGACATATCTAAGTGCTGACGAGACATTAAACGCCCGGCTGCCCAGTCAGGCAGCTAGCTCAACTTGTTGCATATTTAAAAAGCTTGAAGCGATGTACCTTCCGCACCTTGAAATGTGTGTCATCTTGTTATCATGCATTTCTAAGTGCTGAAGAGATCTCAAGCGACCAGCTGCCCAGTCAGGCAGCTCCTTCATTTTGTGATCATGCAAATCCAAGTGCTATCGGTGTTAGATTACAAGTTTGAAATGACACATACTCACCTTGGAATGTGATTCATCTTGTTATCATGCATATCTAAATGCTGTAGAGATTTCAATCGCCCGGCTGCCCAGTCAGGCAGCTGTTCTAACTTGTTGCATATTATAAAATACTTTAACAATATATCCAACGCACCTTGAAATGTGTGTCATCTTGTTATCATGCATATCCAAGTGCTGGAGAGATCTCAATCGACCGGATGCCCAGTCAGGCAGCTGTTTTAACTTGTTGCATATTAAAAGAACTTAAAGCATTGTGCCAATGTATCCGACCCACCTTGAAAGGTGTGTCATCTTGTTATCATGCATATCTAAGTGCTGGAGAGATCTCAATCGCCCAGCTGCCCAGTCAGGCAGCTTCTTCATCTTGTTATCATGCAAGTCCAACTTCTATTGTTGTTAGATTTTACACACTTTAAATGAGATATACCCACCTTGATATGTGGATCATCTTGTTATCATGCATATCCAAGTGCTGGAGAGATTTCAATCGCCCAGCTGCCCAGTCAGGCAGTTGTCTCAACTTGTTGCAGCTCACATCCAGAAACTCAAGGGACGGAGGTAGCCAAGGTGGTAACCTTCTCAAGCAATTAGATGAGAGGCTGAAGGTGAGGAGGTTGGGTAGGAGCGGCTCATCGCCCTCATCAGGGAACATGAACGCCTGGACCTCATCCTCCTCGTCATCCATGCCTGCGCAGGCAGTGGGGGGAAGTTTAGGGTTTAGGGTTGAAGGTTAAGACCCCCCTTCCGTTAGCCCCCCCCTTAAGTTAGCCCCCCCTTAAGTTAGCTCCCCCCCTTTAGTTAGGGACGGAGGTAGCCAAGGCGGCAACCTCCTCAAGCAATTAGATGAGAGGCTGAAGGTGAGGAGGTTGGGTAGGAGCGGCTCATCGCCCTCATCAGGGAACATGAACGCTTCGACCTCATCCTCCTCGTCATCCATGCCTGCGCAGGCAGTGGGGGGAAGTTTAGGGTTTAGGGTTTAAGGTTAAGACCCCCTTCTGTTAGCTCCCCCCCTTAAGTTAGCCCCCCCTTAAGTTAGCCCCCCCCTTAAGTTAGGGACAGAGGTAGCCAAGGCGGCAACCTCCTCAAGCAATTAGATAGTAGGAGCGGCTCATCGCCCTCATCAGGGACCATAAACGCCTCGGCCTCATCCTCCTCGTCATCCATGCCTGCGTGGGCGGTGGGGGGACGTTTAGGGTTTAAGGTTTAGGGTTTAGCCCCCACTTATCACGTTTAAAGTTATGATGACATCCCGCGAAACGCTAAGGTCTCGGAACCAGGGCTTGGGTAAACCTCTAACATGCACGAACATGCACGCACATGCACGAACATGCACAAACATGCAGGCAAGCCGGCCAGGAGATAGTTCCAGTCAGCCAGCCTGTTCCATCGCAGCTGGACTGAAAGCTCGCGAAACCTTATCTTTCTTTGACCAGGACGAGAAAGCAAGCTTTTCTATCAGAGCAATTGCGCGACTAACTCTGAATTGACAAACTGAGAAAAAATCTGAAACCGTTTCACACACACACCACCACCACTATACATGAGCAATATAGCAGGATATATACACACACCCCTCCTCGCCCACCACACCCATCACATTTCCACACCACCACCACACCACCACCACCACCACACCCATCACACCATCACACCACACCCATCACACCACCACACTGTCACACCACCACCACCACCACCACCAAACCGTAATACAAAAAACGTAGACGAGCCCCCCTTACCTGCGCGTGCAGTATCCAGTGTACGGACAGAATCCATCGTGCGATTTGTTTCCCCTTGTGTGCGATTGGTTTCCGTGCCCTCCACGGCAAGGATGTTGGCACTAGCTAGTGCCCCGGTAGCAAAGGGGGGGACACTGGTCTGAGGGGTGCCTAGACGAGAGAGGGGCGCACTCGTTGCGTTTGTCCCTGCAGATCCAGCTCTTCCTGTTGACCCCAACCCTCCCAGCTCCCTTCCGAAGGACAGAGGGGTTGATACAAGGGCTGCTATTCCAGCATTTGGATTTCCTGCACAAAATTTGAAATTTGAATTTGAATTTGAAATTTGGGGTTCAAAGGATAGAGGGGTGGATGCAAGGGCTGCTATTCCAGCATTTTGATTTCCTGCACAAAATTTGAAATTTGAATTTGAATTTGAAATTTGGGGTTCAAAGGATAGAGGGGTGGATGCAAGGGCTGCTATTCCAGCATTTTGATTTCCTGCACAAATTTGAAATTTGAATTTGAATTTGAAGTTTGGGGTTCAAAGGATAGAGGGGTGGATGCAAGGGCTGCTATTCCAGCATTCAGATTTCCTGCACGGATTTGGGGTTCAAGAATTAGGGTTTATGGTTTAGGGAGGAGGATCCAGGGTTCTAATTTCAGGGTTCGAGGTTTAGGGTTTAGGGTTGAGGCTTGAGGGTGCAAGGGAAGGTAGTATTGGTAGGCAGTGTACCAGTGTCAGGGTAGCTTACCAGGCTACTAAGAGTGTTTCGTACTTCAGATTTCTGTTGGCCAGGTTGGCTCACCAGGCTACTAACAGTGTTTTGTACTTCAGATTTCTGTTGGCCAGGTTGGCTTACCAGGCTACTAACAGTGTTTTGTACTTCAGATTTCTGTTGGCCAGGGTGGCTTACCAGGCTACTAACAGTGTTTTGTACTTCAGATTTCTGTTGGCCAGGGTGGCTTACCAGGCTACTAACAGTGTTTTGTACTTCAGATTTCTGTTGGCCAGGTTAGCTTACCAGGCTACTAACAGTGTTTTGTATTTCAGATTTCTGTTGGCCAGGTTGAGTAGCTACTTGGGCTCAATCCTGATTTCAGGATTGTTGCGTAGCCATTGCATGGTGGAGCGTGAAGCGTGAAGCCCGGGGGGTTCAAGAGGGGGGGGGGGGGGGGGGGGGGAGGGGGGGTATGTGACTAGTTTAGCCAGAATACTGCAGCGACGGAATGGCGACAAGTCGGGGGGGAAATAAACTGTGGCAACATGGCTCCTGGCCAGGGTACTACTTTTTGAGCCCTTTTGAGCCCCTCGCGCGTTTTGCGCAGTTTTTTCAACCCCAAGTGGGCGCAGTGCGCAGTTTTTTGCACTAAAAAGCGCTGATCAATTTGACGTTTGTGCGCTTTTAGCGCTGACCAATGTGGCAAGAAGTAGTGCAGAGCTGCCCTGCTCCAGACACCTGTAGAATGACACACATGGAAATATGGGACCGATAAATAAATATATAGTATGCCTTATTACAAGGCGTGAGGTTGAGGGGGCCAGCCCATTTGCTTTCACTGGGGCCAACCACCAATGGGTCTGATAACATGCACTTCTTGTTTTAATGGCGCCTGGCATTTCTGCGGCTGCATGGCGATGCAAGGGTCTGGCTAAACTAGTCAGAAATGCCCCCCAAACCTCCTGGGCTCCACGCTTCGCGATCTGCGGGGTCGGGGGCAGCACGTTGCCCTGGGGAAGCACCAAGTTGCTCAATTTGCTACGCGTCTCACAACACAACGTGGCAGTGAGCCTTTACCAGAAGTCTGATCTGTGTTGTGTTGTGTTGAACCCTGAACCCTAAACCCTAAACAACCTTACCAGACAACAGACTTACCAGAAGTCTGATCTGTGTTGTGTTGTGTTGAACCCTAGGCCCTAAACAACCTGAACCCTAAACAACCAAAAAACAGGCTTACAGAATTATGATCTGTGTTGTGTTGTGTTGAACCCTGAACCCTAAACAACCTAAACCCTAAACAACCAGGAAACAGGCTTACGAAGCGTACCATACATACTGGCATACAACCCCCCTAGAATGACCCACCTGCAACCTGTGTGTAGCATGCCATGCTGCTGTTGCTCAGTATGGGACAAGTGCTTTTTAAGGGACGATTTTGTACAATATATCGTATTTATAAATATTAACTCCCAAGAGTTACCCACCTATGATCTGTGGGCAGCATGCCAATACAATATATATATGTATATATATATATATATATATATATATATATATATATATATATATATGACAAACTCCCAATAGTGACCCACCTATAATCTGTGGGCAGCATGCCATGCTGTTGATGCTCAGTATGTGACAAGTGCTTTTTAAGGGACGATTTTATACAATAAAGTGTGCGATAAAATACAAACCAAAACTATGTATATATATATATACATATATATAAACTCCCGAGAATGACCCACCTGTAATCTGTGGGCAGCATGCCATGCTGTTGTTGCATAGGTCCAACTCGGTCAGCGATGTAGCGGCCTTGAGGAAGCCAGGTGGAAGCTGCATCAGATTGTTCTTCTTTGCACACAGGGACTTTAATTCTGTAAGAGCCGTGAGAGAAAGAGGCAGCTCGTCCAACCTATTGCTTGACACGTTGAGCAGCTGGAGAGATGGGAGCTTCCTGAACACGTCTGGGAGCTTGGACAACTGGTTGCCCCCAGCATACAGCACCTGGGTATATTTGGAGCACAAATAGTGAGTTAAAAAATAAAAAAACGATTGAAAAGCGATTAAATGGTGTGCCTAATATCTGGATGCCTTGGGCAGCTGGATGTTCCTGATGGTGTCTGGGAGCTTGGATAACTGGTTTCCCCCCGCATACAGCACCTGGGTATATTTGGGGCACAAACAGTGAGTTCAAAAAATGATTAAAAAGTGATTAAAATGGTGCTCATTATTCTGGACACATTGAGCAGCTGGAGACATGGGAGCTTGGATAACTGGTTGCCTCCCGCATACAGCACATGCTTATATTTGTGCACACATCCGCACACATAGTGAGTTTGTAGTGAGATACACACCCCATACACCCCATACACACACCATACATACACCATACATACACCATACACACACCATACATACACCATATACACACCCCATACACACACCATACACACCCCATACATACACCCCATACACCCCATACACACACCCCATACACACCCCATGAGATACAGATGCTGTAGCAGCAAGAACAAATGTTTAGGGTGATGCTGTAAGGAATATGGGGTGAGTGACTGGACAACTGGTTGCCTCCCGCATACAACACCTGGGTATATTTGGGGCACAAATCTTGAGTCAAAAAATGATTAAAAAGCGATTAAATGGTGTGCACTATTGCTCGACACATTGAGCAGCTGGAGGGATGGGAGCTTCCTAAAGACGTCTGGGGGCTTGGACAACTGGTTTCCTCCATCATTTATAGGGATAGGCAGTATGATATCATATGATATCATATGATATCATATGATATCATGTCATCATACGATATCATACGATATCATATGATGCCGGAAGTCTGACTCGCCTTTGGTCAACATCATATGATTTGCCGATCCCTAATCGTTTAGGTAGGGGTCGGCTATGTATTATAATATTTGTTATATAATATTTGTTACATAATATTTGTTATATAATATTTGTTATATAATAGCTATGTTATATAATAGTTGTTACATAATATTTGTTATATAATATTTGTTATATAATATTTGTTATATAATATTTGTTATATAATATTTGTTATCTAATAGCTATGTTATATAATAGTTGTTACATAATATTTGTTATATAATATTTGTTATATAATAGCTATGTTATATAATAGTTGTTGCATAATATTTGTTATATAATATTTGTTATATAATAGCTATGTTATATAATAGCTATGTTATATAATATTAGTTGCCGTTAAGATTATAAGACATTGTATACTATCAGTCTGCCAAGCCGTCTCACCAGAAATTCGAATTGATTTGAAAAACTAATCTTATTGTGACACTATAATAACATTAGTTTATAATAGTTTTTCAAACACTAATATTAGTTGCCTAGCCCTACATATAGCACCTAGGTATAGTTTGGACACAACTAGTGAGTTTTAAATAAACAAATAAATACACAAAGAAATAAATGAATAAATAAACAAATACATACCTGATAAATACAACTACAATTACGATGACAACTACAATTACGATGACAACTACAATTACGATGACAAAGCTGCTATCAGGTTTGGCTAAAAAGAACATGATGTGCATTATTTGTGGATGCTTTGGACAGCTGGAGGGATGGATGATTCCTGATAACGTCTGGGAGCTTGGACAGATAGTTTCCTTATGCATGCAGAACCTGGGTATGAAGAAGTCAGGGAATTAAATATTAATATCCTTAGGGGTAAATATACTCAGGGGAAGTGGCCTACCTCCCCCCCCCCCCCCCCACCCACCCACCCACAAACAAACACCCGTCACACACACACACACACACTCCCCAGGCACACACACACTCCCCCCCCATCTCCACTCCCGCTCCCGGTCTTACCTCAAGAGAAGTTGCCATCTCCAGACTGCGATGGGGATGCTGCAGTTTGTTACCCTGGATGCTCAGAGCTCCAAACTGGGAGAGGGTATGACAGCCTCGGGAAGTGGCCTATCCCCCCCCCCCCACCCCCCCCCCCCCCCCACCCACACACTCCCCACCCACCCATCCCCCCTCCCACACACGGACGCCCCCCCCCCCCCCCCCCCCCCCCCCCCCCCCACACACACACACACACACACACACACACACACACACACACACACACACCCATCTCCACACCCCCACCCACCACCCACCCACCCATCTCCACTCCCAGTCATACCTCAAGAGAAGTTGCCATCTCCAGACTGCGATGGAGATGCTGCAGTTTGTTACCCTGGATGCTCAGAGCTCTCAGCTGGGACAGAGAGAAGAGACCCTCAGGCAGCTCTTCCAGCAGATTATTTGATATATTCAATTCTGTCAAGCTTGGCAGTTGCTTGGGCTGGGAGGGAGAGTTAGGGGGTTAGTAGTATTGTGAGGCTTGTACTGTGCAGTTGGGTTGTTGAGGGTTCTCAACTGGGAAAGGGAGAAGAGACCCTCAGGCAGCTCTTCCAGCAGATTATTTGATGTATTCAATTCTGTCAAGCTTGGCAGTTGCTTGGGCTGGGAGGGAGAGTTAGGGGGTTAGTGGTATTGTGAGGCGTTTAGAGGGGGGTAGGCGTTTGAAATCGTGCAACGGCAAGTGGGGGGCAGAGTTTACTCAACGGATGGTCTACACCAAAGATGTCACAACCAACTGGGAAAATGCGCGAGAAGTAGAAGCTTCAGGTATGTTACAGCCAGTTTGTGACAGAGGAGGACCGTGGATGGGCGGCTTTCGGGTCAACGGCTTGCATACCCAGCTGGGAAACAATGCACGAAGCAGAAGCTGCAGGAATGTGGCCTAGCGATTGCTACCATGGTTCCGAGCTCAATTTTATTGTGAGAGAGTGACAGATCCTTCTATTGAAGATTTGCTCCGCAGGTCAAAGCAAGACTATGCACGCCCAGCTGAGTCAGTGAATTTTTTTTCAAATCTGAAAGTGGGTTTCTCCTAGCTATATTTTTTCAGGCCTCCTCCAGGGACGGCGTTTTAGTGCTTTCTATAGCTTTTTATAGCTTTTTGTGGCTTTCTGGGGCAATTTAGGGCAATTTTTTTTTTACTTTTTTATAGCGATAATTTTGCTAAAACAGGGTCAAAACTAGCGATCGCTATATTTGGCGAAACAAAAATCCCTGAGCAGAGTATCTGTACGCGAGGATCCGTTCAATCCCTGCAGGAAAGTGGCTGACCCTGCGCCCGAGGCTGATGTTTTCAGGGGGGCAGGAACATTTACACTCGCAAACGTTTGCGAGTTAACTGTGGCTGGGAATTCCCAACCTGTTCTTTGTCACTTTTGTCTTTCGATGCAATCACATGCAACAGCTTGAGCGGTGCGGAATAGATAAGGAGAAGCAGGGGAGTTGGTTTGTGTTTCTTTGTAGGGGGGAGGTTGCAGAGGGAGAAGGGACTGTGTGGGAGGGAGAGGGGTGGGGGGGTGGGGGGGGGGGTGGGGGGGAGGATGGAAGTAACCCAGACCAGACCAGGACCCATGACCTGTGTGTGTGTGTGTGTGTGGGGGGGGGGGGGGGGGGTCGGGTGTTTGTTTGCTTGTGGGTGGGTGGGTGGGTGGGTGTGGGGGGGGTAACACGGGCAATGTACTAGTACATACACACATACAGACATACATACATACATACATACATACATACATACATACATACATACATACATACATACATACACACATACATACATACATACATACATACATACATACATACATACATACATACGTACTTACATACATGCATAAATACATACACACATACGGACATACATACATACATACACACATACATACATAAACACACATACATACATAAATACATTCATACATACATACATACATACATACATGCATAAATACATACACACATACATACATACATGCATGCATGCATGCATGCATAAATACATACACACATACGGACATACATACATACATACATACATACATACATACATACATACATACATACATGCATACATACATACATACATACATGCATGCATGCATGCATGCATGCATGCATGCATAAATACATACATACACACATATGGACATGCATACATACATACATGCATGCATACCTGCATGCATGCATAAATACATACACACATACGGACATACATACTTACATACACACATCTACGGGCTACCGTGCTAGTACATATGCGGGTGGGTAGGGGAGTGCATACAAGGACGTAACCAGTTACCCAGACCAGAACCCAGGGCCTGGTTGGGATGGGTGGGGGGTGGGGGGTGGTCAACGGCCACACGGGCTACTGTACTAGAACATATATTCATGCATACATACATGCACACGCATGCATGCATCCATCCATCCATTCATACACACGCACACATACATGCATGCACACGCAGGCTGACACACACACAAACACACATACTTACTTACTAACTGTTTATTACTGCCAACGCTATTGCTGGAGCCATGTGTCAAAGTACAAGTTCATACTTCCCACTGGTGGTAATATAATGATGCCTATCTTATATGTCATCATAGGTAGCTTGACAACTACATACATGCATGCACACACAGGCTGGCCAGCATGCTCACCATGTCATTGCTATACATGCCTCCAGTTTTTGTGTGAAAAATGCAAGAGAAGGTCATGCGCACACTGGAAATGTCGAGTATACACAAATGATCATCAGGTTCTGTGAAGAAAGAATGAGCCTAAATTGCCCTTATGCAGGTTTGTATGGGTGGGAGGGGAGCGGGGGTGGCCTCCGGCCACACGGGCAATGTATTAGTACATACATACATACATACATACATACATACATACATACATACATACATACATACACACATACATACTACATACATGCATGCACACGTACATACACACACGTACATACACACACATACATGCACACACAGGCTGACCAGTATGCTCACCATGTCATTGGGAAGAGCTTGCAGCTGGCAGAACGAAATGTTCAACACTTTCAAATTGGGGGAAATGGAAGACAGCTGATCAGACGACACGTGCCCTAACATGTTGAATGACGCCGCCAATGATTCCAAGAAAGGAAGCCTGCATTTATAGGGCACGAGAGAACAGTCAGATGTATGTATGTGTGTATGTATGTATGTATGTATGTGTGTATGTATGTATGTATGTATGTATGTATGTATGTATGTATGTATGTATGTATGTATGTATGTATGTATGTCTGTATGTATGTATATCCATATATGTCTACACATATATATAGATGTATGGTTGTATGTATGTATGCATGCATGTATGTATGTTACAGTCCAGGGGTAGGCCAAATAGGCTAAAGGGACTTGCCCAACTGTTAGGAAGAGCTTACAACGAAAAAACACTGATGAACTGAACCCCAAACAGTCAGATACAAAGTACATCATAAATTAAAAACATTACATTGGGGGAAATGGTAGACAGCTGATCAGCCAACAAATGCCCTAACATGTTGAATGATGCCGCCAATTAATCCGAGAAAGGAAGCCTACATCTATAGGGCACGAGAGAACAGTCAGATACATAGTATAACATGAATTAAAATCATTAAATTGGGGGAAATGGTAGACAGCTGATCAGGCAACATGTCAATCCGAGAAAGGAAGCCTACATTTATAGGGCCCGAGAGAACTGTCAGAAACAAAGTATATCACTAATTAAAATCATTAAATTGGGGGAAATGGTAGACAGCTGATCAGGCAACATGTCAATCCGTGAAAGAAAGCCTACTTTTATAGGGCACGAGTGAACTGTCAGAAACAAAGTATATCACTAATTAAAATCATTAAATTGGGGGAAATGGTAGACAGCTGATCAAGCAACATGTCAATCCGAGAAAGAAAGCCTATATTTATAGGGCACGAGAGAACAGTCAGAAACAAAATATATCACTAATTAAAATCATTAAATTGGGGGAAATGGTAGACAGCTGATTAGGCAACATGTCAATCCGGGAAAGGAATCCTACATTTATAGGGCACAAGAGAACAGTCAGAAACAAAGTATATCACTAATTAAAATCATTAAATTGGGGGAAATGGTAGACAGCTGATCAGGCAACATGTCAATCCGAGAAAGGAAGCCTACATTTATAGGGCACGAGAGAACAGTCAGAAACAAAGTATATCACTAATTAAAATCATTAAATTGGGGGAAATGGTAGACAGCTGATCAGGCAACATGTGAATCCGAGAAAGGAAGCCTACATTTATAGGGCACGAGAGAACAGTCAGAAACAAAGTATATCACTTATTAAAATCATTAAATTGGGGGAAACGGTAGACAGCTGATCAGGCAACATGTCAATCCGAGAAAGGAAGCCTACATTTATAGGGCACAAGAGAACAGTCAGAAACAAAGTATATCACTAATTAATCATTAAATTGGGGGAAATGGTAGACAGCTGATCAGGCAACATGTGAATCCGAGAAAGGAAGCCTACATTTATAGGGCACGAGAGAACAGTCAGAAACAAAGTATATCACTAATTAAAATCATTAAATTGGGGGGAAATGGTAGACAGCTGATCAGGCAACATGTGAATCCGAGAAAGGAAGCCTACATTTATAGGGCACGAGAGAACAGTCAGAAACAAAGTATATCACTAATTAAAATCATTAAATTGGGGGAAATGGTAGACAGCTGATCAGGCAACATGTGAATCCGAGAAAGGAAGCCTACATTTATAGGGCACGAGAGAACAGTCAGAAACAAAGTATATCACTAAGTAAAATCGTTAAATTGGGGGAAATGGTAGACAGCTGATCAGGCAACATGTCAATCCGAGAAAGGAAGCCTACATTTATAGGGCACGAGAGAACAGTCAGAAACAAAGTATATCACTAATTAAAACTGTGTTATATTACAAATAGTATTAATTGAAAATGTACCATACTGTACTGCAGGAACAGGATACAAGAGAACAGTCAGATACAAAGTAGACCATGAATTAAAAAAAAATGTTATATTATGACTAGTTTGTATTGAAAATGTATTATGCTGTACAGTAGGGATAGGGCACAAGCGAGCAGTCGGATACAAAGTATATCATCAATTGAAAATATGTTACATTAAAAATATTATAAATTGAAAATGTATTATGTTTCACGGCAGGAATAGGGCAGAAGAGAACAGTCAGATACAAAGTAGACCATGCATTAAAAATATGATACATTAAAAATAGTAGTAATTGCAAATGTATTATATTTCACGGCAGGAATAGGGCACAAGAGAGCAGTCAGATACAAAGTATATCATTCATGAAACATATGTTACATTACAAATAGTATTGATTGCGAGGTGGGTCTCCCGACACAAACCAGCGACACGGAGGATTCAGTTCGAATGGTGGTGCCACTCCATATGTTATATCACAAATAGTATGAATTGCCAACGGGATTGCAAATGTGTTATATATTTTCTGCAGGAATAGGGCACAAGAGAACAGCCATACACACAGTATATCATGAATTGAAAGTATGTTATGTTACAAATAATATTGATTGACAATTTGTGACATGTTTCTGCAGGAATAGGGCACAAGAGAACAGCCATAAACACAGTACATTATTAATTGAAAATATGTTATATATTACAAAGAGTATTAATTGACAAGGAAATTATATTTGCTTGCATTAGTAGGGCACAAAAAAAATTCATGCCATGTGATTTCAATTTGATCACTTGAACATTAAACATTCATATGTTCATATATATACAGAAAACAATACATTGCATGTTGAGATATATACAGTACACTACACCACTACCACCATCATGCCATCATCACCTTGTCAGCGCCAGAATTCCTGTCAAGGAGGCAGTGGAAAAAAACACATTCATGATGCACACTGGTAAAAGCTCTTCTAGGCTGAAATGCACACATTGATAATCAACATCCCACTCAACATACCCCCTCACGGAACAAACCACCACCACATAATCATCACCACCACCACCACCACCAATACCACGTCACCGCCACTACTACCACCGCACCACGTTATCATCACCACCACCAACCACCCCTACCACCACCATGTCATCATCACCTGGTCAGCGCTGGAATCCTTGTCAAGGAGGCCGTGGAGAAGGCACACATTCATGAAGCACACTAGTAAAAGCTCTTTTGGCTAAAATGCACACATGCATAATCAACATCTCACTCAGCATACCCCCTCATGGAACAAACCACCACCACATCATCATCCCTACCACCAACACCATGTCATCATCATCACCACCAGCCCTACTAGCATGATGTCATCATCACCTGATCAGCGTCGGAATTATTGTCAAGGAGGCAGTGGAGAAGGCACACCAACCACCAACAATAACAACCGATACCACCACCATGTCACCATCATCATCACCGCCACCAACCACACCCACCACCACCATGTCATCATAACCTAGTCAGCGCTGGAATTATTGTCAAGGAGGCAGTGGAGAAGGCACACCAACCACCACCAACAACAACCAATACCACCACCATGTCACCATCATCATCACCGCCACCAACCACCGCTACCACCACCATATCATCATCACCTGGTCAGCGCTGGAATTCTAGTCAAGAAAGCAGTGGAGAAGGACACATTCATGATGCCGATCGGAAGTAGCTGGATGTACTCCTCCGCAGCCTTCACACTCCCCAAGTCTTTCCAAGTTTGAACAGCCTGCATGAGTGTGTGTGGTGGTAGTGTGTGTGTGTGCGTGTGTGTGTGTGTTGGGTGTGTGGGGGGGGTGGGGGGGAGGTAGTGGGTGGGGGGGTGTTTGTTGGGGTGGGGTGAGGGGTGGGGGTGTGGGGGGGGGGGGGCTGCGGGTGTGTGTATGTTTGTGTGTGGTGTGTGGTGTGTGTGTGTGTGTATGTGTGTGTGTGCCTGTGGGTGGGTGTGGGTGGGGTGGGGTGGGGTGGGGTGGGGTGGGGTGGGGGGGCAGGTGGGAACACTCAATGAATTGGCAGACAATGTTTTCGTTAAGAGTGTGTGTCACTTCATAACCTATAACAACCCAACCCAAACCTAACTGTCCGCTACCATGAGACTCGAATCTCTGCCCGCATTCCGCACCCTCTGGGCCGGACCTTCAGGCCACCTACCAAAATTACCACCAGGAGGCCAACCGTGAAAGACACCAAATCCTTGATTGCTGCCAGAATACTTATTTCTGAAACAAAAAAAAACCTCTGGGAGAGGGTCCTTATGTAATTTAGGGTGCTTTTGATTACTTTGTGGCTTGACCGCAGAAACAAACAAAAATGTGCAACACCGTTTACCAGAGGGTCCTTACCTCCTTGTGGATGGTCTTTCTTGACAAGCCAGACACGTTGCCAACCTGCTAGGGGTGGGTGGCTGGGGGTGTTGGTGTGTGTGGTCTGGGTGACAAGCGTGTGTGTGTGTGTGTGTGGGGGGGGGGGGGGGGGGGGGGGGTCTTCCTTGACAAGCCCAGACACATTTCCAACCTACAACGGAAGCATTGATAATGAGATGAGATGAGATGAGATGAGGTATGATGGGATGAGGTATGATGGGATGAGGTATGAGGAGATGAGATGAGATGAGATGAGATGAGATGAGATGAGATGAGATGAGATGAGATGAGATGAGATGGGATGAGATGAGATGAGATGAGATATGATGGGATGAGATGAGATGAGATGAGATGAGATGAGGTATGATGAGGTATGATGGGATGAGGTATGATGAGATGAGATGAGATGAGATGAGATGGGATGAGATGAGATGAGATGAGATATGATGGGATGAGATGAGATGAGATGAGATGAGATGAGATGAGATGAGATGAGATGAGATGAGAATGAGATGAGATGAGGTTTGATTGGATGAGGTATGATGGATGAGGTATGATGACATGAGATGAGATGAGATGAGATGGGATGAGATGAGATGAGATGAGATATGATGGGATGAGATGAGATGAGATGAGATGAGATGAGGTATGATGGGATGAGGTATGATGGGATGAGGTATGATGAGATGAGATGAGATGAGATGAGATGAGATGAGATGAGATGAGATGAGAAGAGATGAGGTATGATGGGATGAGGTATGATGAGATGAGATGAGATGAGATGAGATGAGATGAGATGAGATGAGGTATGATGGGATGAGGTATGAGGGGATGAGGTATGATGAGATGAGATGAGATGAGGTATGATGGGATGAGGTATGAGATGAGAGGAGATGAGATGAGATGAGATGAGGATGCGGATGGTATGGGGATGAGGTTATGATGGGGATGAAGGTATTGATGAGATGAGATGAGATGAGATGAGATGAGATGAGATGAGATGAGATGAGATGAGATGAGATGAGATGAGGTATGATGGGATGAGGTATGATGGGATGAGGTATGATGAGATGAGATGAGATGAGATGAGATGGGATGAGATGAGATGAGATGAGGTATGATGGGATGAGATGAGATGAGATGAGATGAGATGAGATGAGATGAGATGAGATGAGATGAGGTATGATGGGATGAGGTATGATGGGATGAGGTATGATGAGATGAGATGAGAAGGAATGAGATGAGATGAGATGAGATATGATGGGATGAGATGAGATGAGATGAGATGAGATGAGATGAGATGAGATGAGATGAGATGAGATGAGATGAGATGAGATGAGATGAAATATGATGGGATGAGATGAGATATGATGGGATGAGATGAGATGAGATATGATGAGATGAGATATGATGAGATGAGATGAATGAGATGATAGGAGATATGATGGGATGAGGTATGATGAGATATGATGAGATGGGATATGATGATAGGAGATATGATGAGATGGGATATGATGAGATGAGATATGATGAGATGAAATGAGATGTGACGAGGTGAGGCGAGGTGATATGAGTTTTGGTCTGTTATCAAAAGCAGAGGTAAGTCGTTGGGGACCAATTCAGCAAGTGTTTGTTTGAGGCAAGTCGTCAGAGGTAAGTCGTTGGGGCCAGTTGGGGACCAGTTGTTTGAGGTAAGTCGTTGGGGACCAATTCAGCAAGTGTTTGTTTGAGGCAAGTCGTCAGAGGTAAGTCGTTGGGGCCAGTTGGGGACCAGTTGTTTGAGGTAAGTCGTCAGAGGTAAGTCGTTGGGGACCAGTTGTTTGAGGTAAGTCGTTGGGGACCAGTTGGGGACCAGTTGTTTGAGGTAAGTCGTTGGGGACCAGTTGGGGACCAGTTGTTTGAGGTAAGTCGTTGGGGACCAATTCAGCAAGTGTTTGTTTGAGGCAAGTCGTCAGAGGTAAGTCGTTGGGGCCAGTTGGGGACCAGTTGTTTGAGGTAAGTCGTTGGGGACCAGTTGGGGACCAGTTGTTTGAGGTAAGTCGTTGGGGACCAGTTGGGGACCAGTTGTTTAAGGTAAGTCGTTAGGGACCAGTTGGGGACCAGTTGTTTGAGGTAAGTCGTTGAGGACCAGTTGTTTGAGGTAAGTCATTGGGGACCAGTTGTTTGAGGTAAGTCGTTGGGGACCAGTTGTTTGAGGTAAGTTGTTGGGGACCAGTTGGGGACCAGTTGTTTGAGGTAAGTCGTTGGGGACCAGTTGGGGACCAGTTGTTTGAGGTAAGTCGTCAGAGGTAAGTCGTTGGAGACCAGTTGGGGACCAGTTGTTTGAGGTAAGTCGTTGGGGACCAGTTGTTTGAGGTAAGTCGTTGGGGACCAATTGGGGACCAGTTGTTTGAGGTAAGTCGTTGGGGACCAGTTGGGGACCAGTTGTTTGAGGTAAGTCGTCAGAGGTAAGTCGTTTGAGACCAGTTGGGGACCAGTTGTTTGAGGTAAGTCGTCAGAGGTAAGTCGTCAGAGGTAAGTCGTTGAAGACCAGTTGGGGACCAGTTGTTTGAGGTAAGTCGTCAGAGGTAAGTCGTTGGAGACCAGTTGGGGACCAGTTGTTTGAGGTAAGTCGTCAGAGGTAAGTCGTCAGAGGTAAGTCGTTGGAGACCAGTTGGGGACCAGTTGTTTGAGGTAAGTCGTCAGAGGTAAGTCGTTGGAGACCAGTTGGGGACCAGTTGTTTGAGGTAAGCCGTCAGAGGTAAGTCGTCAGAGGTAAGTCGTTGGGGACCAGTTGGGGACCAGTTGTTTGAGGTTAGTCGTCAGAGGTAAGTCGTTGGGGACCAATTTTTCAATTGTTTGTTTGAACTACAGATAGCTCCTCCTGGTAATGTATAATTAACATCATAAACAAATTAAATATAATTAATCATTTAACCTGATTTAATATATAATATAATTATAATTCCTCCTGTTTATCTGTCATTAATCTAATTGATAATTCAAATACAATTAACAATTTAATTAATATTTTGAAGTACAATTCCTCCTGGTTATCTTCAATACATGGAATGAATAATTTAATTTAAATCCTTGTTTAAAATAAAACAAGGATTTAATTGATATTTTAATTAAAATTCCTCCTGGTTATCTATAATTAATCTCGATTGTTCGAGGCTGGGAAAGTCTCTTTAGAGAAATGAAATCTCACCCGCTCATCTGTGCACGTCCCAGGTATTTAAATGACTAATTATAGTAATGAAAGATAACCAGGAGGAATTATAATTGAATTATTTAGAGAAATGAAAGCTCGCCTGCTCATCTGTGCATGTTCCAGGTATATAAATTATTTATTATATTAATGAAAGATAACCAGAAGGAATGGGAATTACATTATTTACAGAGATGAAAGCTCACCTGCTCATCCGTGCACGGCCCAGGTCGAGTGCCTGTTGAGGGGCGTGAGGGGAGCTTCGCTGAGTGATGTGATGTGGGCCGTGTCTCACCCAGACCTTGAGCTTGGGAAGGACCTCCTGCAGGGGCGAGGCGGGAAACAGCTGGATTAGGTCAGAAGCAACGAGATCGGCTTAAAAGACAGTGATATAAGTTATGTTTCAGGTTGAGTGCCTGTAGAGGGGAGTGAGGGGAGCCTTGCTGAGTGATGTGATGTGGGCCGTGTCTCACCCAGACCTTGAGCTTGGGAGGGACCTCCTGCAGGGGCGGGGCAGAAATCGGGTTGGATTAGGTCAGAAGCAATGAGATCAGCTGAGAAGACAGTGGGATAAGTTCGGTTCCAGGTCCAGTGTATGTTGAGGGGCGTGAGGGGTGCCTTGCTGAGTGTTGTGAGGTGGGCCATATCTCACCCAGACCTTGAACTTGCGAGGGACCTTCTGCAGAGGCGGGGCAGGGAACAGTGAGAATAGGGATGAAGCAATGAGAACGGCTGAGAAGACAGTGGGGTAAGTTAGGTTCCAGGTCGAGTGCCTGTAGAGGGGCGTGAGGGGAGCCTTGCCGAGTGATGTGATGTGGGCCGTGTCTCACCCAGACCTTGAGCTTGGGTGGGACCTCCTGCAGGGGCGGGGCAGGGAACTGTGAGAAAATGTCAGAAGCAATGAGGTTGGTTGAGAAGACAGTGGGATAAGTTAGGTTCCAGGTCGAGTGTATACTGAGGGGTGTGAGGGGTGCCTTGCTGATATATGTGTCATGGGCTGTATGTCACCCAGATCTTGAGCTTGCGAGGAAACTCCTGCAGGGGCGGGGCAGAAAAGAGCTGGATTAGGTCAGAAGCAATGAGATCGGCTGAGAAGACAGGGAGATAAGTTAGGTTCCAGGTCAAGTGCTAGTTGAGGGGCGTGAGGGGTGCCTTGCTGAGATATGTGATGTGGGCCGTGTCTCACCCAGACCTTGAGCTTGCGAGGGACCTCCTGCAAGGGCGGGGCAGGGAACTGTGAGAAAATGTCAGAAGCAATGAGGTCGGTTGAGAAGACAGTGGGATAAGTTAGGTTTCAGGTCGAGTGCCTGTAGAGGGGAGTGAGGGGAGCCTCGCTGATTGATGTGATGTGGGCCGTGTCTCACCTAGACCTTGAGCTTGCAAGGAACCTCCTGCAAGGGCGGGGCAGAAATCGGGTTGGATTAGGTCAGAAGCAATGAGATCAGCTGAGAAGACAGTGGGATAAGTTCGGTTCCAGGTCCAGTGTATGTTGAGGGGCGTGAGGGGTGCCTTGCTGAGTGTTGTGATGGGGGCCGTGTCTCACCCAGACCTTGAACTTGTGAGGGACTTCCTGCAGGGGCGGGGCAGGGAACAGTGAGAAAAGGTCAGAAGCAATGAGGTCGGCTTAGAAAACAGTGGGATAAGTTAGGTTCCAGGTCGAGTGCCTGTTGAGGGATGCCTTGCTGATATATGGGCCACACAAATATTGAAATATGCAAACATACATATATACACACGTATGCACACATACACACATACATACACAAGCATACATATATAAATAGGGAACGGCAACTAACATGAGTGTTTGAAAACCTAATATTAAATAATATTATTACAGTGTCACAATAATATAAGTTTTTCAAATAAATTCAAAATTTTGGTGAGACGGCTCGTCCGACTAATATTATATAATATTATTTATTCACTAATTTTATATGATATAGCCGACCCCTACATATAAAACCCACCTTCGCCTGATGATATTCCCTCCCTCACAGCGGTCAGCACCGAAATGGGAACAGGTCCGAAGTTGCTGTGTATGAAGTTCTGGCTGTCCGCCTCACCGGGCTGCCTCGTGCCCCTGTATGGTGGGTAAAGGGAAGACCAAATCACTTTGAGGATGAAGAGTCGGGGGTTCGATTCCCCCTTCGGTCGCTCTTGGTGTTGCAGGTCGTTGTCAACCGCAATGGTAGCTTGTCCAGTTGAGGTAGAAGACCGCTCCCTATCCGCGTACGATGGGCTCCCTTAACACCACGCCCCACCAGGCGTTATCATTACCTTTTTGGCGGAGCCCCCTCTTTAAGGGGGCGGGAGCCCCCATGTTTACCCATTTGTCCGTTTGTCCGACCGAAAAAAACTTGAAACCTGACACGTCAGGCAACGGTTGCGTAACTAACTCGCTTTGGTAAGCTCCATCGTTGCCACCTTTCGTTCCGTTGCCAACACACTCCGCCAATATTCCGCGTCGCTTGCGACGCTGCATAGGACTTGTTGGGTAAAGGCAAGGTGGTCAGCACTTTTTGGGCGGAGCCCCCAGGGTCACCCCGTTGTCTGTCCGACCGACCTACCGCCCCCCTGAGACGAAGCCTGACACATCAGCTAACGGTCTCGTAACTAAATGGCGCTCTCGATTCCGTCCATTCAATGCTTCGGTGTGCTCAATGCCGTTGCGGAAACTCTCGGCCATTTTTCCGCGTCGCTTGCGACGCTGCCTAGGACTTGTTTGTTCAGCACTAAGCTGGCTAGCACTTACCTGGCCGGCACTTGGGTGGTTCAGGTTTAGGTGGGTTAGGTGGTTTGTTTTTTGGTGGTTCAGGGTTCAGGTGGTTCAGGGTTTATGTGATTAAGGGCTTTAGTGGTTTAGGGTTTAGGTGTTTAGGTTTAGGTGGATTAGGAAAAGAGGTGCTGACCAGCTTAGTGCTGACTAGCTAAGTGCTGAACAGCTTAGTGCTGACAAGCTAAGTGTTGACCAGCTAAGTGCTGTCCAGCTAAGTTCTGACCAGCTTAGTGCTGACTAGATAAGTGCTGACAAGCTAAGTGTTGATCAGCTAAGTGCTGACTAGATAAGTGCTGACTAGATAAGTGTTGACCAGGTGAGTGTTGACCAGCTAAGTGCTGTCCAGCTAAGTTCTGACCAGCTTAGTGCTGACTAGATAAGTGCCGACCAGCTTAGTGCTGACAAGCTAAGTGTTGACCAGCTAAGTGCTGTCCAGCTAAGTTCTGACCAGCTTAGTGCTGACTAGATTAGTGCTGACCAGCTTAGTGCTGACTAGATAAGTGCTGACCAGCTTAATGCTGACAAGCTAAGTGTTGATCAGCTAAGTGCTGACTAGATAAGTGCTGACTATATAAGTGTTGACCAGCTAAGTGCTGACTAGATAAGTGTTGACCAGCTAAGTGCTGACTAGATAAGTGTTGACCAGCTAAGTGCTGACTAGATAAGTGCTGACTATATAAGTGTTGACCAGCTAAGTGCTGACTAGATAAGTGTTGACCAGCTAAGTGCTGACCACCTTAGTACTGACTAGATAAGTGCTGACCAGCTTCCCCCTACCTGCTGGGTGTCCCTGTCCTCGAGTTATTAGGAGCCGGACTGGGCTGCCTCGTGCCCCTGTTTGGTGTGCCTGCACGAGAGCTAGGGGCACTAGAGGCGCCATCTTTTCCAGCAAAACCTGTAAGAAATGTGTGGTTGGATGATTTAGAAGTGCTAGAGTTATGAGGGGCCGGACTGGGTTGCCTCGTGCTGCTGCTGGGTGTGTGTGCCTGAGAAGCTCCTATAGAGCTAGGGTCACTAGCGGTGCTATCTTTTCCAGCAAAACCTGTTAGAAATGGGTGGTTGAATGATTTAGTAGTGCTTGAGTTATGAGGGGCCGGACTGAGCTGCCTTGTGCTGCTGCTGGGTGTGCCTGCCTGAAAATCTCCTATAGAGCTAGGGTTACTAGCGGTGTCATCCTTTCCAGAAAAACCTGAAATGTGTGGTTGAATGATTTAGAAGTGCTTGAGTTATGAAGGGCCAGACTTGTTTGCCTCATATGCTGCTGCTGGCTTTGCCTGCCTGAGAAGCTCCTACAGAGCTAGGGTCACTAGCGGTGCCATCTTTTCCAGCAAAACCTGTTAGAAATGTTGTGGTTGAATGATTTAGTAGTGCTTGAGTTATGAGGGGCCGGACTGAGTGCCTTGTGCTGCTGCTGGGTGTGCCTGCCTGAAAATTCCATATAGAGCTAGGGTTACTAGCGGTGGTCATCCTTCCAGCAAACCTGAAATGTGTGGTTGAATGATTTAGTAGTGCTAGAGTTATGAGGGCCGGACTGAGCTGCCTTGTGCTGCTGCTGGGTGTGCCTGCCTGAAAATCTCCCTATAGAGTAGGTGTTACTAGCGGTGCCATCCTTTCCAGCAAAACCTGTTAGAAATGTGTGGTTGAATGATTTTAATTAGTGCTTGAGTATGAGGGGCCGGACTGAGCTGCCTCGTGCTGCTGCTGCGGGTGTGCCTGCCTGAGAAGCTCCTATAGAGCTAGGGTCACTACGCGGTGCTATCTTTTCCAGCAAAACCTGTTAGAAATGGGTGGTTTGAATGATTTAGTAGTGCTTTTTGAGTTATGAGGGGCCGGACTGAGCTGCCTTGTGCTGCTGGCTGGGTGTGCCTGCTGAAAATCTCCTATAGAGCTAGGGTTACTAGCGGTGTCATCCTTTCCAGAAAAACCTGAAATGTGTGGTTGAATGATTTAGAAGTGCTTGAGTTATGAAGGGCCAGACTTGTTTGCCTCATATGCTGCTGCTGGCTTTGCCTGCCTGAGAAGCTCCTACAGAGCTAGGGTCACTAGCGGTGCCATCTTTTCCAGCAAAACCTGTTAGAAATGTGTGGTTGAATGATTTAGTAGTGCTTGAGTTATGAGGGGCCGGACTGAGCTGCCTTGTGCTGCTGCTGGGTGTGCCTGCCTGAAAATCTCATATAGAGCTAGGGTTACTAGCGGTGTCATCCTTTCCAGCAAAACCTGAAATGTGTGGTTGAATGATTAAGTAGTGCTAGAGTTATGAGGGGCCGGACTGAGCTGCCTTGTGCTGCTGCTGGGTGTGCCTGCCTGAAAATCTCCTATAGAGCTAGGGTTACTAGCGGTGCCATCCTTTCCAGCAAAACCTGTTAGAAATGTGTGGTTGAATGATTTAGTAATGCTTGAGTTATGAGGGGCCGGACTGAGCTGCCTCGTGCTGCTGCTGGGTGTGCCTGCCTGAGAAGCTCCTATAGAGCTAGGGTCACTAGCGGTGCTATCTTTTCCAGCAAAACCTGTTAGGAATGGGTGGTTGAATGATTTAGTAGTGCTTGAGTTATGAGGGGCCGGACTGAGCTGCCTTGTGCTGCTGCTGGGTGTGCCTGCCTGAAAATCTCCTATAGAGCTAGGGTTACTAGCGGTGTCATCCATTCCAGAAAAACCTGAAATGTGTGGTTGAATGATTTAGAAGTGCTTGAGTTATGAAGGGCCAGACTTGTTTGCCTCATATGCTGCTGCTGGCTTTGCCTGCCTGAGAAGCTCCTACAGAGCTAGGGTTACTAGCGGTGTCATCCTTTCCAGCAAAACCTGAAATGTGTGGTTGAATGATTTAGTAGTGCTAGAGTTATGAGGGGCCGGACTGAGCTGCCTTGTGCTGCTGCTGGGTGTGCCTGCCTGAAAATCTCCTATAGAGCTAGGGTTACTAGCGGTGCCATCCTTTCCAGCAAAACCTGTAAGAAATGTGTGGTTGAATGATTTAGTAGTGCTTGAGTTATGAGGGGCCGGACTGAGCTGCCTCGTGCTGCTGCTGGGTGTGCCTGCCTGAGAAGCTCCTATAGAGCTAGGGTCACTAGCGGTGCTATCTTTTCCAGCAAAACCTGTTAGAAATGTGTGGTTGAATGATTTAGTAGTGCTTGAGTTATGAGGGGCCGGACTGAGCTGCCTTGTGCTGCTGCTGGGTGTGCCTGCCTGAAAATCTCCTATAGAGCTAGGGTTACTAGCGGTGTCATCCTTTCCAGAAAAACCTGAAATGTGTGGTTGAATGATTTAGAAGTGCTTGAGTTATGAAGGGCCAGACTTGTTTGCCTCATATGCTGCTGCTGGCTTTGCCTGCCTGAGAAGCTCCTACAGAGCTAGGGTCACTAGCGGTGCCATCTTTTCCAGCAAAACCTGTTAGAAATGTGTGGTTGAATGATTTAGTAGTGCTTGAGTTATGAGGGGCCGGACTGAGCTGCCTTGTGCTGCTGCTGGGTGTGCCTGCCTGAAAATCTCCTATAGAGCTAGGGTTACTAGCGGTGTCATCCTTTCCAGCAAAACCTGAAATGGGTGGTTGAATGATTAGTAGTGCTAGAGTATGAGGGGCGGACTGAGCTGCCTTGTGTGCTGCTGGGTCGTGTGTGCCTGCCTTGAAAATCTCCTTATAGAGCTAGGGTTTACAGCGGTGCATTCTTTCATAGCAAAACCGGTAAGAACTGTGTGGTTATGATGGAGTAGTGCTTGCGTTTGAGGGGACCGGCCTGAAGCTGCCCTCGTGGCTTTTTTTTGGGGCTTTGTGGGTTGTGCCGGAATGCAGAAGCTCTTAGAGATAGGGTTCACTTAGTGTGCTATTGTTTCCAGCAAACCGTTAGACATGGGGGTGCATTGATGTAGTAGTGCTTGAGTTATGAGGGGGAATGAGCTTGCGTGGGCTGGGGATGGGTGTGTGCTGAAATCTCCTATAGAGTAGAGTATAGCGGGTTGTCATCTTTCCAGAAACACCTGTGAAATGTGTGGTTGACTGATTTAGAATTGCTTGAGTTATAAGGGCACAGACTGTTTGCCGCATATGCTGCTGTGTTTGCCTGCGGGAAGATCATACAGCGAAGGGTCATAGGGGTGACTCTTTTAGCTAGCGGGTTGCCATCTTTTCCAGGCAAAAAACCTGTTAGAAAGGAATGTGTGGTTGAATGATTTAGTATGTTGCTTGAGTTATGAGGGGCCGGACTGAGCGCCCTTGTGCTGCGCTGGGTGTGCCTGACGAAAAATCTCCTATAGAGCTAGGGTTACTGCGGGGGTGCTCATCCTTCCAGAAAACCTGAAAGTGTGGTTGAATGATTTAGTAGTGATTTAGAGGTATGAGGGCAGGGCCGGACAACTGAGCTGCATCTGTGTGCTGCTGGGTGTTGTGCATGCCGAAAAGCTCCTGTTAGAGTAGGTTACTAGCGGGGCCATCCGTTCCAGCAAAAACTGTTAGAAATGTGTTGGTTTGAATGATGATTAGTAGTGCTTGAGTTATGAGGGGCCGGACTGAGCTGCCTCGTGCTGCTGCTGGGTGTGCCTGCCTGAGAAGCTCCTATAGAGCTAGGGTCACTAGCGGTGCTATCTTTTCCAGCAAAACCTGTTAGAAATGTGTGGTTGAATGATTTATTTAGTAGTGCTCTGAGTTATGAGGGACGGAACTGAGCTGCCTTGTTGATGTCGCTGGGTGGTGTGCCTGCCTGAAAATCTCCTATAGAGCTAGGGTTACTAGCGGTGCCATCCTTTCCAGCAAAACCTGAAATGTGTGGTTGAATGATTTAGTAGTGCTAGAGTTATGAGGGGCCGGACTGAGCTGCCTTGTGCTGCTGCTGGGTTTGCCTGCCTGAAAATCTCCTATAGAGCTAGGGTTACTAGCGGTGCCATCCTTTCCAGCAAAAACCTGAAGAAATGTGGGTTGAATGAGTTCGGAGTGCGTTGAGTTATGAGGGGGCCGGAACTGCTGCTGAAGCGGCCTCGTGTGCTGTGCTGGCTTTGCCTCGCTGAGAAGCTCTATAGGAGCTAGGAACTAGCGGTGCTATCTTTTCCAGCAAAACCTGTTAGAAGAAAATGTGTGGTTGAAGATGGAGGAGGGCGGACGGTAGAGAGGGGGCATGGAATGGGAGAGAATGCGTGGCTGCCTGCTGGGTTGGGGTCGGGGTGTGACGGCCCTAAAATCCATAGATATAGAGCGAGGGTCACTAGCGGTTTGACATCCTTTACAGAAAACCCGGAAATGCGGCGTTTTGGGGTTTATTGGAGTAGTGATTGAGTTATGAGGGGAAAAGACTAGACTTGTTTTGCCTCCGTGCTGCTGCTGGGTGTGCCTGACCTGCGGAAGCCTCCTATAGAGCTAGGAGGGCACTCAGAGGTGCAGTCCTTTCCAGCAACAAAACTGTTTGACAAGTATGGATTAGGGAACGGAATCAATATGATACATGTATTTCATATGAATCATACTGATGCGGCAGTCGGCTAGGCCAAGTTACCCTTTATATACAATGCCATATGATGATTTTTGTATGATATCATATGATATCATACTCGCCTTTGGTCGACATCATTGGTTAACGCTAACACAGTTATTCTCTTCCTTGTATTCATTTTCAGGAGGGTGTGCTGAGCTCAGGTTGAAAGATGCAACAATACACACACACACACACACACACACACACACCGACAGAAACAATCACAAATCCCAAACCCCCTACAATAGATTAAAAAACACAGAAAGGGGCAAACGCAATAGAGTGGGAGGGTCGAGACATTGCAGTGGCAGAAGAATAAAACCACAATGCCCCGCAGAAGTCCCGGGTGAAAATGGCCGCAAAGAGGGTGTGCTGAGCAAGGGTGGAAAAGATGAAAACACTACGACGCAACAACACATACATTACACACACACATACACCACAACCTTGGCCTGCCAAGATGAAGGTCAGACCTGCAGTGGCGGGGAGCCATCCAAGACATGCAACCATTCCCAGGGGAAAATTGGCGGCCAATACAACATAAAACACTTACACATTCACACACACATACACACAACCTGGCCTCCAAAGAGGAAGGGGAGAGGTACCGACCTGCCAGAGGCGGAGCCATCCCAAATCCATCACCTCCAGGGAGAAATTGGCGGCCAATACACATACACACACATACATACACACTCACACACACACACATACACACACATACCTTGGCCTCCAAAGAGGGAGGTCCGACCTGCAGTGGCGAAGCCATCCAAGCCCTCAACCTTCCCAGGGGAAAATGGGCGCAAGGAGGGTGTGCTGAGCTCAGGGAAATGACTGGCCCGTGTTGACGTAGGCTGGGGTAGAGGGGGCTTGGAAATGAATGGTCGGTGTTGTTTGTAGAAACTGCAAGCTAGGGAGGCGGTCATTTGGTAAAAGAGAGGGGGTGGGGGTCGTGTGTGTGTGTGTGTTGTGTGGAACTTAGGGTGGTGCGTGGGTGATTGGTTGGGTTGATGGGTTTGGTGTGTGTGTGCGTGTGTGTGTGGATAGGGGAGAGACCTGGACCGTTGACGCTCGGCGGGTGTAAGGGGCGGCCTGGATTGAAAGGTTCGGGTTGTTAGAAGCTGCAAGCATAGGGAGTGACTTCATTGGGGCGGAGATCTTGGGGGGGGGTGGTGGTTGGCCTATCCTTCTGGCCGGCTGGGGGTGAAGAGGCGAGGTCGGGCTGGCGTGCCTAGAGGGCCGTGTGGGGGGTGTGTTTTTGGGGAACTCCCGCGCTTCCCCCCTCTCCCCGGGTGGTCGCTCCCTTGCTCCCTACCCGCGGTCTGGCGGTGAGTGCCGGACGAAGGGGGACATGCAATCGGGGTGGGGCGGTCGCCTTGCTTTCTGGCCCGAAGTTGCTTTTTCCTCAGTTGGCCCTTTCGCTGTTTTTCCATTTCTATTTCGTGGGGCCTCTCTCCGGCTGGACTTGTTCCCGGTGGGTCGCGTTTGGAGAAATGGGGCACGGCAGGGAGGAAGTGGTCGGGGAGAAACGGAAAGAAGTGGAGACTGGGTGGGCAAGAAGGCAACTCGTCTTTCTGGTGAGGGGCGGGAGCGAAGGTGATCAAATGGGAGGTGTAGGGATGAGTGCGAGTAGGAGACGGTGGACGAGGAAGCGAAGAAGGGGGGGCAGGTAGGGAAGCACATAAACCATGGATGCATCTCAATCGAGAACCAACAACACAAAAAAAAAAAAAAAAAGAGCAAAACCAAAGCAAAAGAATGCCTAGTGCAGGGGATTCTCGCATGACTGTGGCGGGGCACGATTGGAAAAAAGCCTATAGGGTGAGCGGGTTACAGTTAATGGCTTGTAAATGTGACAGACCCCCCCCAATTTCACACACACCAAACCAGACGATTATCAGCCACCCTCCCCCTTCACTCCCGTTGGCACACATGTTTTGGGCTGGGGTGTGCAAACCCAAACACTGGCTTTTCTATGCAGTGCATGCAACTTGACAAACTTGACGAATTGCAATGGTCTCCCTTGTGCACCAAAAGAAGAAAAAAGGATAAAAAACAAGGAAGAAAAAACACTTTGCTGATAAAGAGAAAACAAAAAAAAAAAAAAAAAAGAAAAAAAAACAAAAACAAAAAAAAAAAAAAACAAGAAAACCCCCCCCCCACACCCCCCCCCCCCAGTTATCTCCACCCCCCACCAACCATGTACCCCCCCGCCCACAAACATACTCCCTAACTCTTCCTGACATATTTCCTGACTCCATCCCTCCCCTACCCCAGCCATCCCACCAGCCCCCACCTCCCCCACTCTCATCCCTCCCCTCCCTCCTACACGCACCCACCAGCACACACACTCCATATCTGCCTCCCTCCACTTCAGCTGTGGGCTTTGCCATAGCTGAAAGGCAAACGGGACGAAGAGCATCGCAACGTTTGCGCATCATCCGACTCCGCTAAAAGCATCGGACCTGCTTCCCTGCCACCTCAGCTGTGATCGATAGTCGACCCCACTGAAAAAGCTGAACCTGCGCAATCGCAACCTTTACATAACTAAGCATCTTTTTAGCGAGCATGTATTCAGTTCGGCCGAAGAACAATCTGTTAACCGCAACTGCTCCCGAAGTCAACTCGATCTGAGACTGGAAACATCGCTAGGTTCATCCATTCAACTTTGCCGCGTGCTCGCTATAGCACAATGCACAGCGACGACATGTTTCTCGATGCAGTGGGAAGAAGTTGCAGTCAAGTTGCCTGATTTGAGATGTTCGGTCAAGTTAGGCGAGAATGCTCAGCGAGATTTTTCATTCGGTCAACTTTGATGCGTAATTGCTATGGCACAATGCGGAGCGACATGTTTTCAATGCAGTGGGAAGAATTTGCAGTCAAGTTTGTTACATGGGATGGATGCGATTCGGACATTTCTGACAGGTGGCTGACTCACCAAGTCACCCCCGTTGTGCGCAGCGACATGGTCTCTTGACGCAAGGGAAAGGTCTTGCAGAGATGCAGGGGAAAAGCTTGTAGGAAGACGAATTGTAGCGCTACCGAAATCAGGTGGATGAACTCAGGCGGGAAAAGGAGAATCGGGCAGGATGCGCAACAGGTAGAATACGCAGGAGGCGAAGGTTGCATAAGGCAGAAGTCGCAGGAGGCCAATCAGGCAGAAGTTGAAGCAGGAGGGATTAAAAGCGGGAATAGGCTGAGCGGGAATTGGCTGGGCGGGAAATGGCTGGGCGGGAAGTCGGTTAAGTCGGTTACGCGATGACACCACCACGACCACCACGACCATGATTTCTTTATATATATAGATGTATGTATGTATGTATGTATGTGTTGTCACAGTCCAGGGGTGGGCCAAATAGGCTAAAGGGACATGCCCAACCATGATAGGAAGGGCTTAAAAAGAAGAAGAACTGATGAACTGAACCTCAAACATAAAATGAGAATTTAGCTGATTTTACGGGATGATATTTGATGATGATATTTGATTTTACGGTATGATATTTGATGATCATATTTGATTTTACTACAGGGATTATATTTGATATTACGGATTTATATTTGATGATTGCTGGATCATATTTGATGATCATAGCCCCTTTTAGTGATATACAATGGTCTAGTGGTAGACCAGATCGCTTGAGGATGAAGAGTCGGGGGTTCGACTCCCCCTTCGGTCGCACTTGGCGTTGCAGGTCGTCGTCAACCGCGATGGTAGCTTGTTCAGTTGAGGTAGGAGACCGCTCCCCACCCGCGTACGACGGGCTCTCTTAATACCACGCCCCACCAGGCGTTATCATTATTTGATGATCATAGCTGATTTTACGGCATACTATTCGAAGATTATATTTGATTTTACTACAGGGATTATATTTGATACTCATATTTGATATTACGGATTTATATTTGATGATTACTGGATCATATTTGATGATCATATTTGATTTTACTACAGGGATTCTATTTGATACTCATATTTGATTTTACGGATTTATATTTGATTTTACGGGATGATATTTGATGATCATATTTGATTTTACTACAGGGATTATATTTGATACTCATATTTGCTATTACGGATTTATGTTTGATGATTACTGGATCATATTTGATGATCATAGCTGATTTTACTAAAGGGATTATATTTGATGATCTTACAAAATGAATGTCACACAAAATCAACTCACCTCGCATAGAGTGAGTTCTCCCCATCCCATGAGCCTCCGCCGGGGACACCATACCTGCATTTGTATTTGAATTTGCATTTGAATTGTTACATGTTTTTCAGCCAACTCTGTGCTGCTTACCGCCCCCCCCCACCACCACCACCACCCCACACACCAAACACCCCACACCCATAACCAACCAACAACCCACCCACCACCCCCAACCCTCTAAGCCCCCCCCCCCCCGCCCCACAACCCACCTACTCTCCCCCCAACCTACCTACCTCTACCCCTCCTACCCCCCCCCCCCCCCCTATTACCACCGTATTTCGGGTAGTTCCCTTCCCCCCCCCCCACACCCCCCATTAACCCACTTTACTCCCCCCCACCCCAACCCAACCCACCTACTTCCCACCACCACCCACTACTCCCCTCTGCCGCCCCCCCCCCACACACACCAACCCCCATAACCCACTACTCCCTCCCCCCCCCCCCCCCCAACCACACAACACACCCCATAAGCACCCACCTACTCCCTCCCCTCCGCACCCACCCAACCCACCTCTTCCTCCCCACCCCCACCCCCGCTACTCCCCCCCCCCCCACAACCCCCCAGTATACCCCATCTCCCTCCCCCCCCCCCCCATCACAACCCCCCCCCCCACTATCCCTCTCTCCCTCTCTACTATTCTCATTCCCCGCCTCCCCCCCCCCGCCCACCACCACCCCACCTCCTCCCCCACCCCCCCCCTCCCAGCCCCCCCTCCCTCCCCTCCTACCCCCCCCCCCGACGTCACCTCCCTCCGCGCCCCCCCCCGCCCCCGCCCCCCCCTACATCCCCCCCCCTCCTTCGCCCAACCCCCCACAACCCCCCCCCTCCCCCCCCTCCTTCCTCGCCCCCTCGCTCCCCTCGACCGCCCCACCCCCCCTCCCAACACCCACCTACTCCTCCCCCCCCCCCCCCCGCCCCCCCCATCCCTCCTCCTCTGACTCCCGCCCCCCCCACACCCCCTGCCCCCCCACCCCCCCGGCTCCCCAACCCCCTCTCCCCCTCCTCCCACAAGCCGTCGCCCGCTCCACCCCCCCCTCCACTTCCCGGCGACTCCAGCCCCCCTACCCCCCCTCGCCCGCCCAGCCCCCCCTCCACCCCCCCTCCTCCCCGCCCCCGCACTCCGCCCACCGCCCTCTAGAACCTCCCCTCCTCGTTCCACTCCTCCCAGCCCCCCACCCCCCCTCCTCCCCCACCCTCCGCCCCACATCGCCCCCCCCTCACCCCCCTCCTCGCCCCCCCCCCCCCGAGAAGCCTCCGCCCCCTCCTCCCCCGCCGCTCCCCCCCCTCCTCCTGGTGTTGCAAGCCCCCTCCCCTCCCCCACGCACCGGCCCCTTCACCCACCTCCTCCCCCCCCCCCTCCACCCGCTCCCTCCCTGCCGGCCCCCCCCCCCCCCCCCCCCTCTCCCTCCCCCCCCCACCCCTCGCCCACCCGCCCACCTTCTCCCCGCGGGCCCCCCCACACCCCCCGACCCCCCTTCCCCCCCTCTCCTCCCCGCCCCCCCCCACCTCCTGCCCACGCTCCTGTAAGCTTCCTCCTCTCGCCCTGGGCCCCCTCCCCCCCAGCGCCCCCCTCCCACCCCGCCCCCCCCCCCTCCCCCCCCTCTCCTCCCCCACCCACCAAGACCAACCCCACCCACCCCCCTCCCCCCCTCTCTCCCCCCCCCCCCCCCCCCACCCCCCCATTGCCCGCCGGCTCCTACGCCCCCACCCCCGCCCCCCCACCCCTCGCTCCCTCACCCCCACCGGTACCCCACCCCCACACACAATAGTGGCCCCCCCCCTTCCTTGACCACTGCCACATAATAATCTGCGCTGTGCTGCGCTCAACCCATCCCCACCCCCCACCCCCCTTCTCCCCCCTTCCACAACCCAACCCCCTACTACTACTCACCCACCCCCCCCCACCCACCCCTGCCTGCCTTGCTGGCATGCTTCCTACTATTGGGTGCCACACTCCAACATTAGACAGGTCACACCATGGCACACACGTACCTGTAGCAACTGCCACGGCTGACCCAAACAGAATATCAGCACTACTTTGCCTTGCGGACCCACTGCCTCAACACGCCTAATCCCCACACCCCACCCACCGCCCACCCCAACCTACTTACCTCCCTTCCCGCACCCACCCCCCCCCACGCCCAGCCCAACACAGCACTCCTCCCCCACCCCACCTCACCTACTCCCCCCACCCAAACCCACCTACTACGGCCCCCCACCCCAACTCACCTACTTCCCCCCACCCCAGACTCACCTACTGACTCCCCCCACCCCAACTCCCCTCACTCCCCTCCTCTCCCCCCCCCCACACCCACCTACCTTCCCACCTACTCCCCCCCAACACCAGGGCTTCCCCCCACCCCCCACCACTCCTCTTCTCCCCCCCCCCCACCTCCCGCTACCGCCCCTCCCACCCCTCCCCCACCCCCTCCTCCCCACGCTCCCCCCCACCACCACTCCCTACTCCCTCCTCACCCCCACCCCCCTCCCACCTCCTCCCCGCACCCCAACGTCACCTACCCGCCCACGTCACCCCTCCCTCCTCCCCCCCCCCGCCCCCCCCCCCTCCCGTCCGCGTCCTCCCCCCCCCCCCAACTCACCTACTACCGACTCCCCCCACCCAAACCCCCCTACTTCCTACTCCCCCCCAACCCCCCCACGCCAACATCATCACCTACTCTCCCCCCACCCAAACCCACCTACTCCTCCACCACAATCCTCCTACTTCCGTGCACATACCTGAAGCAACTGCTGCTGCTGACCCAAACAGAATATCAGCACTACTTTGCCTTGCTGACACACTGCATCAACACACCTAATCCCCACACCCCACCCCACCCCAACCTACTTACTCTTCCCACCCCGCACCCACCCCACCCCACGCCCAGCCCAACACACCTACTTCCCCGACCCAACCCACCTACTCCCCCCACCCAAACCCACCTACTCCTCCGTGCACATACTGAATCACTGCGCGGCTGACCGAAATGAAGACGCCACGACTGGCCCTGCTGACACCTGCCTCAACACACCTAATCCCCCCCCAATCCCCCACCCCACCCCACCCCCACCCCACTACCTACCTCTACCTCTCTCTCCCCACCCCTCACCCATCCCAACCCCCACACGCCACGCCCACACACCTACTCCCCCCCCCCCGAACCACCTACTCCCCCCACCACACTACTACTCTCCCCCCCCCCAAACCACCTACTACCTACTTCCCAGCCCACCCAAACCCCCTACTTACTCCCCCCCCAAACTCCACATACTCCCCCACCCAAAACCACCCACCTACTCCTCCACCAAAATACACATACTTCTGTTCACATACCTAAGCAACTTCTGCTGCGACCCAAATAAATATCAGCACTATTTGCCTTGCTGACACAACTGCATCCACCAACCACCGACCCCACACCCCACCCCACCCCACCTCCTTTTTTTTACTCTCCCCACCAAACCGGCCACCCAACCCCACCCCACGCCCAGCCCAACCCACCTACTTCCTACTCCCCCCACCTACAACTCACCTACTCCCCCCACCCAAAACCACCTACTCCCCCATCCAACTCACCTACTCCCCCCACCCCAACCACTACTCCCCCCACTCCCCAACCCACCTACATCCCCCCCAACCCCAACCTCCCCTACTCCCCCCGCTCCAGCTACCTCCTTACGTCCTACCTCCCCCACTCCCCCAACCCACCTACTCCCTTCCCCCCACCCCACCAAAACTCACCTACTCCCCCACCCCAGACTCACCTACTCCCCCACCCAAACCCACCTACCCCCCACCCAAAACCACCTACGACTCCCCCACCCAACCCACCGACTCCTCCACCAAAAAGAGCACATAAGTCTGTGCACATACCGGAAAGCAACTGCTGCTGCTGACCCAAATGAAATCAGCACTACTGGCCTTCTGACACACTGCATCAACCACTAATCCCCACACCCCACCCCACCCCAACCTACTTACTCGCCCCACCCCGCACCCACCCCCAACGCCCAGCCCAACCCAACCACTTCTCCCCCCACCACAAACTCGCCTACTAACCCCACCCAAAACCACCTACTCCCCATCCAAACTCACCTACTCCCCCACCCAACTCACCTACTCCCCCCACCCAACCCACCTAACTCCCACGCACCACAACTCAACCTACATACCCCAACCCAAAACCACCTACTCACCTACTCCCACCCCCCCAACTCACCTACTCCCCCATCCAAACTCACATACTCCCCCCACACAAACCCACCCTACCCCCCCCACCCAAACTCAACCTACTCCCACTACCCAACTCACCTACTCCCCCCACCCAAACTCACCTACTCCCCCCACCCCAATCACCGACTCTACTCCCCCACCCAACAGCACACTACCCCCCCACCCAAACTCAACTACTCCCCCACCCCATCCACCTACGCTCCCCCCCACCCAAACCCACCCTACTCCCCCCACCCCAACTCACCTACCCCCCCACCCAGACCCAAACTACTCCCCCACCCAAACTCACACGCTACTTCCCCCCATCCCCAACGCACTACTCCCCCACCCCCCAACTCACCTACTCCCCCCCCCAATCCACTACTCACCCCACAACCGAACCCACCTACTCTACCACTCTTTCCCCACCCAACCCATACTCCCCCCACCCCAACGTCAACCTTCTCCCCCCACCCCAACGCACCTACGCCCCCGACTATGCCCCCCAACCCCCAACTCACCATTGCCCCCACCCCAACTCACCTACTCCCTCCCCCCCACCCCAACGCACCTACGTTCCCCCCACCCCAACTCAACATACTCCCCACACCCAAACTCACATACTGTCCCCCCCAACCCAACTCACCTACTCCCCCCACCCCAACTCACCTACGACGCCCAACCACCCAACCCAACCTACGCCATCCCCCCACCCAACTCACCTACTCCCCCCACCACCCAACTCCCTACTCCCCCAACCCAAACCCACCTCTGCCCCAAACCCAATCCACCTACCCCCCCACCCAAACCCAACTACTCCCACCACCCAAACTCACCTACACCCCCAACAACCCACCTACTCCACCACTCAAACCCACCTACGTCCCCCCACTCAAACCCACCTACTCCCCCCACCCAAACACACCTACTCCCGTGCACATACCTGAAGCAACTGCTGCGGCTGACCCGAACAGAATATCTGCACTGCGTTGCCTTGCTGAGACGCTGCCCAGCTTCGTTGCCCGGTCCATAGGGCGTTATGGAGTGGATGCCCCCTACCTGCGTGAATTTGAATTCGAATTTAAATCTGAATTTGAATTGCTGACAAGTTGCCCAGCTTTGTGCCCGGTCCATAGGGCGTGATGGAGTGGGTGCCCCCTGCCTGCATGGATTTGTATTTGAATTGAATTGCTGACACGCTGCCCAGCTTCGTGGCCCGGGTCCATAGGGTGTGATGGAGTGGGTGCCCCCTGCCTGCATGGATTTGTATTTGAATTTGAATTGCTGACACGCTGCCCAGCTTCGTGCCCGGTCCATAGGGCGTGATGGAGTGGGTGCCCCCTGCCTGCATGGATTTATATTTGAATTTGAATTGCTGACACGCTGCCCAGCTTCGTGCCCGGTCCATAGGGCGTTATGGAGTGGATGCCCCCTGCCTGCATGAATTTTAATTTGAATCGTAACATGGTTCTTCAGCCAACTCTAGGCTGCTCACCGTCTGCCAATTCCAAGTCCCCCTGTGCGATACGCACAGGAACAAAAAAGGTACAGCTTCCCTGCTCCCTGCTTCCCTGCCTGCTCCCTGCCCCGTCAGCCCTGCTGGCGCTGGTGCTGGGGCCAAGGCCTGTGAGAGACCACGGAGCACCGGGGACTTCTGCATTGCTACGCATGGTTTTGGCTAGATTAGTCAGAAATGCACCACCCTTCCACCCCCTGGGCTCCGCGCTTCACAAATAAAAAAGGTACAGCTTCCCTGGCACTAGCGCTAGTGCTGGGGCCAAGGCCTGTGAGTGGCCACCGAGCACCGTAGTCGATTGAGCGGCTTGGTGTGACCCCAGTGCGACGCGTTGCCTGACCCCCCCTCCCCCCCCCCCCCCCCCAATCACAAAAAAAGAAGCATAGCTTACCTGCTCCCTGCTTAGTGCTTACCTGCCTGCTCCCTGCTTAGTGCTTACCTGCCTGCTTCCCTGCTTAGTGCTTACCTGCCTGCTCCCTGCTTAGTGCTTACCTGCCTGCTCCCTGCTTAGTGCTTACCTGCCTGCTCCCTGCTTAGTGCTTACCTGCCTGCTCCCTGCTTAGTGCTTACCTGCCTGCTCCCTGCTTAGTGCTTACCTGCCTGCTCCCTGCTTAGTGCTTACCTGCCTGCTCCCTGCCCCATCAGCCCTGCTGGCACTGGCGCTGGTGCTGGGGCCAAGGCCTGATGCACCAGGGTAACCATGGTGCACCAGGGTTGCTACCCATGGTTCCGGCTAACCTAGTCAGAACTGCCTCTCTAAACCCCCTGTGCAAAAACGTACAGCTTACCTGCTCCCTGCCTCTCTGCCTGCTCCCTGCCTCTCTGCCTGCTCCCTGCCTCTCTGCCTGCTCCCTACCCATTAGACCGGCTAACTTAGTCAGAACTGCCCCTCCGACCCCCCTGGGCTGCGCGCTTCACCCTCCGCGGGGTTCTGGGGGGTTCGGGCAGCGCGTTGCACTAGGGTCGCACCGGGGTCTTCTGCGTGGCTTTGCATGGGTCTGGCTAAACTAGTCAGAACTGCCCCTCCGACCCCCCTGGGCTGCGCGCTTCACCCTCCGCGGGGTTCTGGGGGGTTCGGGCACGAATCCACTAGGGTCGCACCGGTCTTCCGCGTGCTTTTTGCAAGGGTCTGGCTAAACTAGTTCAGACGACCCCTTCCGACCCCCCTGGGCCTTATTGCCCCCGCCTTCACCCTCAGCGGGTTCTGGGGGGTTTAGGGCAGCCGATCGCAATAGGGTCCAAACCGGGTCAGCTGCTGGCTTGCATGGGTCCCCTGCTAGAACTAGTCCAGAACTGCCCGCCGACCCCTGTGCCTGCGCCTTCACCCTTTGCGGGTCTGGGGGTTCGGGCAGCGAATCTCACGAGTTCGCACAGGGGTCTTCTCGTGGCTTTGCAAATGGGTCCCTGGCTAACTAGTCATAACTGCCCCTCCCAGAACACCCCGGGCTGGCGCGCTTCAACCCGCCGCGGGTTCTTGGGGGTTCGGCAGCGCTTTCCTGGCGCACCGGGTCTTCTTCGTGGCTTTTGCATGATGGGTTCTTGGCTAAACAGTCAGAAACTGCCCCTCCGAACCCCTGGGCTGCGCCTCAATCAAACCCTCCGCGGGGTTCTGGGGGGTTCGGCGCGCGTTTCATGGGTTCCTCGCACGGGGTCTTCTTTCTTCTCGTGGCTTTTGCATGGGTCTGGCTAAACTAGTCAGAACTGCCCCTCGGAACCCCCCGGGCTGCGCGCTTCAACTGCGCAGGGAGGGGGGTTCTGGGGGTTCGGCAGCGAGTCGCACTGTGTCGCACCGGGGTCCTTTTCGCGTGGCTATCAATGGGTCTGGCTAACCTATGTCAAACTGCCCCCCCCCCCCCCCCCGGGCTCCGCGCTTCACGCTTCACGCTCTGCGGGGTTTGGGGGACTTGGGCAGCGCGTCGCACTGGGGGCGCACCGAGTCGCTCCATTTGCAACACATCGCAACAACAAAAAAGGTTCAGCTTCCCTGCTCCCTGCTTCCCTGCCTGCTCCCTGCCCCGTCACCGCTGCTGGCGCTGGCGCTAGTGCAAGACAGGGTAATTCAAAGCGCGCGCTTTTGCGCTTTTGAGCGCTGACTTTTTGACCCCCTCTGCGCTTTAAGCGCAGTTTTTGCGCTTTTTGCACTGCAAAGCGCATATTTTTTGTTTTCAAGTGCGCTAAAGCGCTGGCCAATTTGGCCATTTGAAGTACCCTGGTGCAAGAGCCAAGGCCTGGGAGTGACCATGGAGCACTGGGGTCTCTTGTGTTGTCACGCATGGGTCCCGCTAACCTAGCCAGAAATGCCCCCCCAAACCCCCCCCCCCGGGCAACAAGTGCAGCTTACCTGCTGCCCCCCCAGCTTACCTGGTGGTGTGTGTGTGTGTGTGGTGTGGTGTGTGTGGTGTGATGTGGGTGTGTGTGTGTGATGGTGTGTGTGGGGGGTAGGGAGGGGCTAGGGGGGGGGGGGGGGGGGGGGGGGGGGTAGGGGGGTGGTGTTGGTGGGGGAGTCCGGGGGCGGCGGCAGCAGGAATGAATGAGGCTGATGCACAGCTTACCTGCTCCCCTGCCTGCTCCCTGCCCTGTCACCCTGCTGGCGCTGGCGCTGGCACTGGTGCTGGGGCCAAGGCCTGTGAGTGGCCATCGGGCACCGGTGGCGATTGAGCGACTTGGTGTGACCCCAGTGCGACGCGTTACCCGAACCCCCCACATCACAAATAAAAAAGGTTCAGCTTACCTGCTCCCTGCTCCCCTGCCTGCACCCTGCCCCGTCAGCCCTGCTGGCGCTGGCGCTGGCTCTAGTGCTGGGGCCAAGGCCTGTGAGTGGCCACCGAGCACCGTAGTCGATTGAGCGACTTGGTGTGACCCCAGTGCGACGCGTTAGCTACTCGAACCCCCCACAGTCCACAAATAAAAAAGGTTCAGCTTACCTGCTCCCTGCTCCCCTGCCCTGCTTACCCTGCCGCTCGCCCTGCTGAGCTGGCGCGGTTCTGGGGCCCCATGCTTTGAGAGACCACGAAGCAATTGGGTTGTCTGAGTCGTCATGTGTCTTGTGCCCGCTGCTGTCTGCGTACCGGGCGTGGGAGGGGGGTCCCTTGGTGGGGAGGCTCGTGGGGGAGGCGGGGGTGGCGGCCCTGTTGGAAGTTAGGCCTGATGCAACGAGTCCTCTTGCGCACTGTTGCCTTGGGGGGGTTTCCAGGGTAGGTTGTGTGTGTGTGGGTGTGTGTGTGGGTTTTGTGTGTGTGTGTGTGTGTGTGTGTGTGTGTGTGTGCCGTGTGTGGAGGCTCGTGGGGGAAGCGGGGGAGGCGGCTGTTGGAATGGATGAGGTTGACCACGAGCAACCTCCTGGCGCAGCTGTTGCCGGGGGGATAGTTGTTTGTGTTGCCCTGGTGGGTGAGGTGTTGTGGTGGGGGGGGGGGGATGTGTATGTGTATTGTGTGGTTGTGTGGTGGTGGTGGTGGTGGGTGGGGTGGTGGGTGGGGCCAGCGTGGAATGGATGATGCTGATGCCAAATAACCTCCTGGCGCAGCTGTTCCTGGGGGGGGGGGGGGAGGTGTGGTGTGTGTGTGTGTGTGTGTTTGTGTGTGGTGTGTGTGGTGTGGTGTGTGTTGTGGGGGGGGGTGTGTGGGGGGGGGGTGTGTGTGGGGGGTGTGTGGGGGGTGTGGGTTGTGTTTGTGTGTGTGGTGTGGGGTGGGGTGGGGGGGGGGGGTTGTTTGTTGTGGTGTGGGGGGGGGGGGGTGGGGGATTTGTGTTGTGTGTGTTTGTGAGGGGGTTGGGAAAGGTATGGGTGGGGGTTGTTGGTGTTGTGGGGGAGGGTGGGGGGGGTTTGGGATTGTTGTGTGGGTGGGGATGGTTGTGTTGTGTGTGTTGGGGGTGGGTGGGGGGGGGTGGGGGGGATTTGTGTGTGGTGGGGGGAAGGTGTGTTGTGTTGGGGGGGGGGGGGGGGGGGCGGGGGGGGGGGGGGTCCGGGTAAGGTATGTGTGGTGTTTGTGGTTGTTGTGGTTTGTGGGGGGGGGGTCCGGGGAGGTATGGGGGTGTACATACATCATCCACCTACCCACCCACCCCCCCCTACCCACCGACCTACCAACCCACCCAACAACCACCTACCCACCCACCAACCACCTACCCACCCACCCACCACCTCCCCACCCCCATCCCCCCCCACCCAACCCAACTTCCGTATCACTTGAGGTCAGATTATTTTTCAATTCTGAAAGTGGTCTTTCTAGCTTGACTGTTTTAGGCCTCCTCCAGGGACAGCGCTTAAATGCTTTGTATAGCTTCCAATAGCTTTTATAGCTTTTTAGGGCCAGTTAGGGCACACACACACACACACCCCACCAGGCACACACACACCAACACCAGGCACACACACCAGGGCCAGTTTTAGGGCCAGTTAGGGCACACACACACACACACCCCACCAGGCACACACACCAACACCAGGCACACACACCAGGGCCAGTTTTAGGGCCAGTTAGGGCACACACAAAACTATCACCTGAGGTCCAATTTTGAGCCAGCATCATTGTTCACGTTTTCTGACTTGTGTGTGACAGTGAGGCGGCTTGCTTTGCCGCCACCTACGCCACACCACCCACCCCGACTTAGGGCATTTGAAATTATATATAAATCATATTTGTTTAGCCTAGCATGACCTGAGGTCCATGGTTGGATCGAGCCATCATGTGTTCTAACCTTACCCCCCACACACACCACCACCACCACACCCACCCCCCCACCAACCCCACCCACCCCGCTCCACCCCACCCACTTTTTAGGAGGGCATCACCTGAGGTCCATGTTTGAGCAGGCCCTCATGTTTCACGTTTCTTTTCATTGTACGTAAGACGCATACGAGGTTCCAGAGTTGTGTGGGGACACTTGCGGCTTGCTCCCCCCCCCCCCCCTACCCCTAACCCACCCACCCCCCCCTTCATACCAAGCTTGTGTGGGGAGCTCTTGCGGCTTGCTTCCCCCCCCCCCCGACCCCACCCACCCACCCCACCCCCTTCATACCAGAGTTTGTGGGGAGCAAACTTGCGCTTGCTCCCCCCCCCCCCTCCCCCCTACCCACCCACCCACCCACCTTCATACCAGAGTTGTGTGGGGAGCACTTGCGGCTTGCGCCCCCCCCCCCCTCCCCCTACCCACCCACCCCACCCCCTCATACCAAGTTGTGTGTGTGAGCACTTGCGGCTTGCTCCCCCCCCCCCCCTCCTCCCCCCCTACCCACCCACCCACCACTTCATACCAATTGTGTGGGGACACTTCGGCTTTGCTCCCCCCCCCCCTCCCCCCTACCCCCCACCCACCCCACCTTCCATAACAGAGTTGTGTGGGGATCACTTGCGCTTGCTTCCCCCCCCCCCCCCCCCCCAACCCCTACCACCCCCTACCCACCCACCCACCCACCTCATACAGCTTTGTGTGGGGAACACTGCGGCTTGCTCCCCCCCCCCCCCCCCCCCCCCCCCCTACCACCCCCCCACACCACCTTCCCCCGAGTTTGTGGGGAGACTTGCGTCGTGCTCCTCCCCCCCCCCCTCCCCCACCACCCACCCACCCACCTTCCTACCAGAGTTGTGTGGGGAAGCACTTGCGGCTTGCTCCCCCCCCCCCCCTCCCCCCAACCCACCCACCACCCACCTTCTACCAGAGTTGTGTGGGAGCACTTTTGCGGCTTGCTCCCCCCCCCCCCCGCCCCCCCTCCCCCCCCTAACTACCCCCCACCCACCCACCTTCATACCAGGGGTTGTGTGGGTAGCACTTGCGGCTTGCTCCCCCCCCCCCCCCCTCCCCCCCTACCCACCCACGCGCACCCACCTTCCTACCAAGTTGTTGGGGAGCACTTGCTGCTTGCTCCCCCCCCCCCCCCCCCCCCCCCCCTCCCCCCTACCCACCCACCCACCCACCTTCATACCAGAGTTGTGTGGGGAGCACTTGCGGCTGCTCCCCCCCCCCCCCCCCCCCCTACCCCCTACCCACCCACCCACCCACCTTTCATACCAGAGTTGTGTGGGGAGCACTTGCGGCTTGCTCCCCCCCCCCCCCCTCCCCCCTACCCACCCACCCACCCACCTTCATACCAGAGTTGTGTGGGGAGCACTTGCGGCTTGCTCCCCCCCCCCCCCCCCCCCCCCCTCCCCCCTACCCACCCACCTACCCACCTTCATACCCACCAACCCTTCCACCCACCTAACCACCCCCCCTCCCCCTGCCCCACCCATCCACCCTACCCCAGCCACCCACCTGAGGTCCATGTTGGAGCGGGCCATCATGTGTTCACGTTTCTTGGAGTTGTATGTAAGACGCATACGAGGTTCCAGAGTTGTGCGTGGAGCAGTAGCGGCTTGCTTTCCAGAATCTGAGATGTGTGATGGATCAGCTTGCAGCTGACCAGGCAATGCTTTCAGGCCATGCTTGCGCTTGGCACCATCTAGGTTGCTACCCCTGGGAGGGGTGGAAGGTGGGAGGTGTGTGTGTGTGGGGGGGGGGGGGGGGGGGGGGGGGGCTGACGAGGCCATGCTTTCAGGCCATGCTTGCGCTTGGCACCATCTAGGTTGCTACCCCTGTGAGGGGGGGAGGGGAGGGGGGGGGGGGGGGGGGGGGGTAACAGATGCAACCTTGTTTCCAGGCTGTAAGTACAGTAGCAGTAGCGGCTTGCTTTCCAGAATCTGAGATGAGTGATGGATAAGATTGCAGCTGGCCAGGCAAGGCTTTCAGGCCATGCTTGCGCTTGGCACCATCTAGGTTGCTACCCCTGTGTGTGTGTGTGTGTGTGTGTGTGTGTGTGTGTGTGTGTGTGTGTGTGGTGGTGGGGGGGGGGGGGGGGGGGGGGGGGGGAGGGGCTGATGAGGCAATGCGTTCAGGCCATGCTTGCGCTTGGCACCATCTAGGTTGCTACCCCTGTGTGTGTGAGTGTGTGTGTTGGGGGGGGGGGGGGGGGGGGGGGGGGGGGGTAACAGATACAAACGTATTTCCAGTCAAGGATGTAAGTACAGTAGCAGCTGCAGCTTTCTTTCCAGAGTTTGAAACGTGTCTTAAATCAGCTTGCAGCTGACCAGGCAATGCTTTCAGGCCATGCTTGCGCTTGGACCCGTCTAGGTTGCTACCCCTGGGGGGTGGGGGGGGTGGGGGATCTAGATTGCTGCACCTGGGAGTGGGGGTGGGTGGGTGGGTGGGGGGGGTCTGACCAGGCAATGCTTTCAGGCCATGCTTGCGCTTGGCAACATCTAGGTTGCTACCCCTGGGGGGGTGGAAGGTGGGAGGTGGGAGGTGGTGCGTGGGGGTGGGTGGGGGGGTGTTGGTGGTTGGGTGGATCTACATTGCTGCCCTTGGGTGGGGTGGGGTTGGGGTTAGGGGGTCTGACCAGGGCATGCTTGCGCTTGGCCCCATATAGTTTGCTACCCCTGGAGGATGGGAGGTGGGAGGTGGTGTGGTTGGGTGTGTGGTTGGGTGGATCTATATTGCTACACCTGGGTGTGTGTGTTTGTGTGTGGGTGGGTGGGTGTGTGGGTGGGGGGGGGGTCTGACCAGGCAATGCTTTCAGACCATGTTTGTGCTTGGCACCATCTAGGTTGCTACACCTGGGGGGTGGGAGGTGGGAGGTGGGTGTGGGTGGGTGGTAGGGTGGGTGGGTGGATATAGATAACTGCCCATGGGTGGGTCTCACCACCACCCACAACTACACCCCCACCCCCACCCCCACCCCTACATACATGTCCTAATTTCTGCCAAGTTACCTTCTTGGGCCATGTGATTTCATCGTCAGCTTTGTAGCTCTTATTCACTTGCACAGTGATCTCAATCAAAGTCAGACGGAGACAGGTGAACCCACAACTACATCAACACCCACGCCCACAACTAAACCCATCATCCCCATCCACACCTACATACAAGGCCACGCCCACAACTACACCCCACACCATTGCCATCACCCTCACCCCCCACACACACCCACAACTACACCCTCATCCCCCATCCACACCTACATACAAGGCCACGCCCACAACTACACCCACACCATTGCCATCACCCTCACCCCCACACACACCCACAACTACACTCTCATCCCCATCCACACCTACATACAAGGCCACGCCCACAACTACACCCACACCATTGCCATCACCCTCACCCCCACACACACCCACAACTACACCCTCACCCCCATCCACACCTACATACAAGTACTCATTCCTACTTTCTACTTCCTACTTTCTACTTTCTAATTTCTAATTTCTACCAAGTTACCTTCTTGGGCCATGTGATTTCATCATCAGCATTGTAGATCTTATTCACTTGCACAGTGATCCCAATCAAACCACAACCGTCAACTCCACCCACACCCACACCCAAAACTGCACCCTCACCCCCATCCACACCAACATACAAGTACCCATTCCTACTTTCTAATTTCTTACTTCTAATTTATAACTTATTACTTCTTATTTATAATTTCTAGTTACCTTCTTGTGCCATGTGATTTCATCGTTAGCTTTGGAGATCCGGATGCCGATGCAGGACTGTCTGAGTCAGCATTGTAGCTCTTATCCGCTTGCACGGTAATTGGACTCAAAGTCAGACGGCCAGTAGGGCTAGCTGGCGTCTGGTTCAGGTTGGACCTGGTCAGGGAGTGAAGGGTGGCAGTAATGGGGTGTGGGGTGCGGGGTATGAGTGCAGGACTGTCTGAGTCAGCATTGTAGCTCTGATCCGCTAGCACGGTAATCGGACTCAAAGTCAGACGGCCAGTAGGGCTAGCTGGCATCTGGTTCAGGTTGGACCTGGTTGGGGAGTGAAGGGTGGCAGGTATGGGGTGTTGTGGTTATTGCAAGTGCAGGTGTGGGGTGCGGGTGTGGCAGGTGTGGGGTATAGGGTGTTGTGGGTGTGCGTTGCAGGTTTGACCACGTTGGAGAGTGAAGGGTGGAGGCTGGGGGGTATGGGGTGTTTCGAGTGTGGGACACACACCACACACACACAACACACACACAACCACCACACACACCACACACACTCACCACTACACACACCACCACACACACCTGCTCGCAACTGCGGATACTGGCCCAGTGCAAGGCAGGCACACCACCACACACAAAACACCAAACACACACCACACAAACACCACTACACACACACCTGCTCACAACTGCCGATACTGGCCCAGTGCAAGGCAGGCACACCACCACACACAAAACACCAAACACACACCACACACACACCACTACACACACACCTGCTCGCAACTGCCGATACTGGCCCAGTGCAAGGCAGGCACACACACCACCACACACAAACCACTCCACACACACCTGCTTGCATCTGCTGATACTGGCCTGGTGCAAGGCAGGCACACATACCACAACACACACACACCACCACACACACCTGCTCGCGTCTGCTGATACTGGCCCAGTGCAAGGCAGGCACACACACACCACAACACACACACCACCACACACGCCTGCTTGCATCTGCCGATACTGGCTCGGTGCAAGGCAGGCCATCATCAAACACACACCACTACGCACACTACCACACACGCCACCACACACATCTGCTGATACTGGCCCAGTGCAAGGCAGGCACATACACCACCACACACACACCACAACACACACACCACCACACACTCACCTGCTTGCATCTGCTGGTACTGGCCCGGTGCAAGGCAGGCACATACACCACCACACACACACCACAACACACACACCACCACACACTCACCTGCTTGCATCTGCTGGTACTGGCCCGGTGCAAGGCAGGCACCACACACCACTACACACACAGCACCACCACACACACCACCACACACTCACCTGCTCGCATCTGCTGATACTGGCCCAGTGCAAGGCAGGCACATACACCACCTGACACACACCACAACACACACACCACCACACACTCACCTGCTTGCATCTGCTGGTACTGGCCCGGTGCAAGGCAGGCACACACACCACTACACACACAGCACCACACACACACCACCACACACTCACCTGCTCGCATCTGCTGATACTGGCCCGGTGCACGGCAGGCCGTCATCTAGAGAGTACCAAGTGCCACTGTCGCCAAAGTGTGAGGACTTGATAGCCTGAACATTGAGAGAGGCTAAAGCGGTGTTCCCCTGACTGACGGGCTCTTTTTCCAGCGATCCATGCCCACCACCACCACCACCACACACACCACCACACACACCTGCTTGCATCTGCTGGTACTGGCCCGGTGCAAGGCAGGCACACACAGCACTACACACATACCACCACACACACACCACCACACACACCTGCTCGCATCTGCTGATACTGGCCCGGTGCACGGCAGGCCGTCATCTAGAGAGTACCAAGTGCCACTGTCGCCGAAGTGCGAGGACTTGATAGCCTGAACGTTGAGAGATGCTAAAGCGGTGTTCCCCTGACTGACGGGCTCTTTTTCCAGCGATCCACGCCCAAAGACGTCGTCAAACTTAGCACTGTAAGGTAGTTCCACAGCTCTCACTAATTGGTACCCAGAGGCCACAAAACGGAGCTCGTGGGTTCGAGATGTGGCCTGGTGGTGGGTGTGGGTGTGGTGGTGGTGGGGTGGGTATGGGGTGTGATGGTGGTGGAGCTCATGAGCGTTCCCTGGCCAAAGACGTTGTCAAACTTAGCACTGTAAGGCAGTTCCACAGCTCTCACTAACTGGTTCCCAGAGGCCACGAATTGGAGCTCGTGGGTTCGAGATGTGGCCTGGTGGTGGTGGGGTGGTGGGTATGGGGTGTGATGGTGGAGGAGATAGAAGGTTTGAGATGTGGCCTGGTGGTGGTGGTGGTGGTGGTGGGGAGGATGGTGGTGGAGCTTGTGGGTTCGAGATGTGGCCTGGTGGTGGTGGTGTGGGGAGGGGTGTGGCGGGTATGGGGGTGTCATGGTGGTGGAGCTCATGAGCGTTCCCTGGCCAAAGACGTCGTCAAACTTAGCACTGTAAGGCAGTTCCACAGCTCTCACTAACTGGTAGCAAGAGGCCACGAATTGGAGCTCGTGGGTTCGAGATGTGGCGTGGTGGTGGGTGTGGGTGTGGTGGTGGTGGGGTGGGTATGGGGTGTGATGGTGGTGGAGCTCATGAGCGTTCCTTGGCCAAAGACGTTGTCAAACTTAGCACTGTAAGGCAGTTCCACAGCTCTCACTAACTGGTTCCCAGAGGCCACGAATTGAGCTCGTGGGTTCGAGATGTGGCCTGGTGGTGGTGGGGTGGTGGGTATGGGGTGTGATGGTGGAGGAGATAGAAGGTTTGAGATGTGGCCTGGTGGTGGTGGTGGTGGGGAGGATGGTGGTGGAGCTTGTGGGTTCAAGATGTGGCCTGGTGGTGGTGGTGTGGGGAGGGGTGTGGTGGGTATGGGGTGTGATGGTGGTGGAGCTCATGTGCGTTCCCTGGCCAAAGACGTTGTCAAACTTAGCACTGTAAGACAGTTCCACAGCTCTCACTAACTGGTAGCCAGAGGCCACGAAACGGAGCTCGTGGGTTCGAGATGTGGCTTGGGGGTGGGGGTGGGGGTGGGGGTATGGGTGGGGGTGGGGGTGGGGGGTGGGGGTGGGGGTGGGGGTGGGGGTGGGGGTGGGGGTGGGGGTGGGGTGGGGTGGGGTTGGGGTGGGGGTATGGGGTGTGACGGTGGTGGAGCTCATGGGTTTGAGAAGTGGCCTGGTGGTGGTGGTGGGGTGTGGCAGGTATGGGGTGTCATGGTGGTGGAGCTCATGAGTGTGAGATATTGTTGTTGGTGGTGGTGGTGATGGAGGGGTGGTGGTGGTTGGGCGGGTAGTGGGGTGTCACTGGTGGGTGGAGATTCATGAGTGTGAGATGATGGTTTGTTGTTGGTGTGTGTGGTGGTGTTGTGTTGGTGGTGGTTGGGCGGGGTAGTAGGGGTTAGGGGTGGTGTCATGGTGAGTGGAGGTAATGAGAGTGAGAGTTGGTGTGTTGGTGTTGTTGTTGGTGGTGGTGGTGGTGGTGGTGGTTGGGCGGGTATGGGGTGTCATGGTGGTGGAGCTCATGAGTGTTGAGATTATTGTTGTTGTGAGGTGGTTGGTGATGGAATGGTGGGTGGTTTGGTTTGGGCGGGTAGGGTATTAGTGTATGGGGTGTAATGGTGGTGGAGCTCATGAGTGTGAGATGTTGGTGTTGTTGGTGTTGTTGTTGTTGGTGGTGGTGGTGGTGGTGGTTGGGCGGGTATGGGGTGTCATGGTGGTGGAGCTCATGAGTGTGAGATGTTGTTGTTGTTGTTGTTGTTGTTGTTGTTGTGTTGTGGTTGTTGTTGTGTTTTCTTGTTGTTTTGCTGTTGTTGTTGTTGTGGTTGTTGCTCACTAGTACAAGATGCTGCCTGTTGGAGGCACAGGGATTAGATACCAAGGATCATTTTTAATTCGTTTAGCGTATTCATTATCTAGCTTTAAAATAACCATGATCCATGAGCCATGATTTATCAGATGCTTGACCACCTCCATACAATCCCCCCCCCTGCCCCTCCTTACCCTTCCCCCCTCCCCCTTCCCCCCCCTTCCCCTTCCCCTCACTTCCCCTTCCACCCTCCCTCACCCTTCCCCGCCCGACCTCCCCCCCCCTCACCTGCATCACCTCACCGCTCTTCTGTGCACAGTATGGCACCCGTGGGGAAGTCAGCACATGACTTCGCGCACAGCTTCTGGGCAGCTACTGCGGCTTGGCCTGAAACGCCGGTCATAAACCTCCCGCAGTCATAGCTCGCGAAGATGGCCCCGATGGCCAACCCGGCACTGAAGGTGTGGTGCGGAACCGGGTTATGGGCGATAATGTTCTTGAAGGACTCGAGTATCTGCAGCAACGAGTCTGATATCATGCGAACCATGGGCTTCTTGCCCCGGCCCATGCCCAGACCTCCCAGCAGATAGAACTCGTGGCTTTTCCAGCGCACCAGTTGGAGCTCGGACTCGTGGGCGATTTGGCTCCACGCTACAGCGGCATCATCGAGCACGGGGGCCAGCTCATCCATCGGAATCTCGGGCTGGCCAGGTACAAAGCCCACCTGCGGTCCATTGAAACGAGTGTGAGTTAATGCTACAGTGAATATTTAAACAGTGGAAGTTTCACATTTCTGTGTACACTAGATGAGATGCCATGTTGACTTCACTGGCCCATTCCATACAGGCATACAGACTCAACCGTGTACAAGCTATGGCTGCAGCCTCCACCATGTCCGTGTACACTCGGTGCGGTATCATGCCAACTCCACTGGCGCATACCATACAGACATAAAGACATACAGACTCACACGTATACAAGCTATATCTGCAGCCTCCACCATGCCAGTGTACACTCGGTGCGATGCCACGCCGACTCCACTGGCCCATACCATAGACATACAGACTCACCCGTATTCAAGCTATACCAGCAGCTTCCACCATGTCCGTGTACACTCGGTGCGATACCATGCAGACTCCAATGGCCCAGACCATACAGCCATACCGACTCACCCTGCTACAAGCTATGGTTGCAACCTCCACCATGCCAGTGTACACTCGGTGCGATGCCATGCTCAATCCACTGGCCGTGATGTCTAGCGCCTCCACAGCACTGGCATACAGACTCACCCGTATACAAGCCATAGCTGCAGCCTCCACCATGCCCGTGTACACTCAGTGCAATGCAATGCCGACTCCACTGGCGCATACCATACAGACATACAGACATACAGACTCACCCGTATACAAGCTATAGCTGCAGCTTCCACCATGCCCGTGTACACTCAGTGCAATGCAATGCCGACTCCACTGGCGCATACCATACAGACATGCAGCCATACCGACTCACCCTGCTACAAGCTTTAGTTGCAGCCTCCACCATGCCCGTGTACACTCGGTGCAATGCCATGCCGACTCTACTGGCGCAAACTATACAGACACACAGACTCACCCGTATACAAGCTATAGCTGCAGCTTCCACCATGTCCGTGTACACTCGGTGCAATGCCATGCCGACTCTACTGGCGCAAACTATACAGACACACAGACTCACCCGTATACAAGCTATAGCTGCAGCCTCCACCATGTCAGTGTACACTCGGTGCGATGCCATGCTGACACCACTGCCCGAGATGTCTAGCTTCTTAACAACACTTGGATGGGTCTCTCCAGTCAGGTCCAGGTCGACCATTTTTTGACGCATCTTTGCATCGACCACTTGCTGAACAGCCCTTTGCTCCTCCACGGTCTGAACAAGAAGTGGGGATCGGCACATCATAAGATGTTGACCAAAGGCGAGAATGATATGACATGATGTTGATCAAAGTCGAGTATGATATTATATGATGTTGACCAAAAGCATGTATGATATCATATGATATTGTATATAAATGGTAACTTTAGCCTAGTTAGACTGCCGGCTTCACTTATGTAACATTGTCATTCCCACACAGTCAGTAGGGGTACGCTGGTCAGGTCAGCACTTAGCGGGTCAGCACTTAGCGGGTCAGCACTTGGGTTTTTGTGGTTTACGTTTATGTGGTTTAGGTTTAGGACTTAGGGTTTTATGTGTTTGTATGGTTTAGGTTCAGGATTAAGGTGGTTTAGGAAATAATTGCCGACCAGTTAAGTGCTGACCAGCTCCCCCCTACCTGACCAGCCCCCCCCCCCCCCCCCCCCCCCCCCCCCCCCCCCCCCCCCCCCCCCCCTACCTGAACAGTCTCTATGTCTGAACTTTGCAAGGGAGCCCCCCCCACACATTCCATTGAACATGGAGGTACTGATCCCCACAAGCGGTAGCTTGCTTCCTGACAAACAGCAGAGCTGTGTCTGCTGGTGGTCGCAGCATTGGCTGCAACCAATTAGGCTGACCGAGTGGTTTAGGTTCAGCTCCCCCTTATGTAAACAGTCTCTATGAACTTTGCAGGGAGCCCCCCACGCGCATTCATTTAAACATGGATGAATTGATCCCCACAAGCGGTAGCTTGCTTCTTGATACCGCTCTACTGGTCGCAGCGTTGGCTGCAACCAATTAGGCTGACCAAGTGGTTTAGGTTCAGCTCCTTCTTACCTGGACAGTCTCTATGAACTTTGCAAGGGAGCCCCCCACGCGCATTCCTTTGAACATGGAGGTGCTGATCCCCACAAGCGGTACCTTGCTTCCAGACACCGCTCTGCTGGTCGCAGCGTTGGTCGCAACCATGGTTCTGGGGCTGAGCATGACTTGGGCATGAGCTTCGTAGAGGCCAGCTTTGATAGCAGCAGCAGCTGCCTCTTCAGCCGCAAGCACCCGCCGCTCACCCTCTGTCAGGCTTTCAAAGGAGCTGAAGTGGCCCCCTACAGCATCTGAGCGCTTCCAGAGCTTGGAGTCTCCTTCAATAGCGTTCACCTGTGGGGAAGGGTTGAGGGTTCAGGATGTATGGTTACGGGAACTTAATAGAGGCCAGATTTGATAGCAGCAGCAGCCGCAAGCACACTCCGCTCACCCTCTGTCAGGCTTTCAAAGGAGCTGAAGTGGCCCCCTACGGCATCTGAGCGTTTCCAGAGCTTGGAGTCTCCTTCAGTAGCTTTCACCTGTGGGGAAGGGTTGAGGGTTCAGGGTGTATGGTTACGGGAACTTAATAGAGGCCAGATTTGATAGCAGCAGCAGCAGCCTCTTCAGCCGCAAGCACACGCCGCTCACCCTCTGTCAGACTCTCAGAGGAGCTGAAGTGGCTCCCTACAGCATCTGAGCGCTTCCAGAGCTTGGAGTCACCTTCAGTAGGGTTCACCTTGGAGGACGGGTTTAGGGTTTAGGGTTTAGGGTTTAAAGGTTGTGTGGTTTAGGGTTAAGGTTTTGGGGGAGGTTTGACTTGTCATGCCAATTCACGACTTGGGCATGTGCTTTGTAGAGGCCAGCTTTGATAGGGTTTATGGTTAAGGGTTTTGTGGATGTTCGACTTGTCATGGCAATTCATGACTTGAGTGTGTGCCTCGTACAGGCCAGCTTTGATAGCTGCAGCAGCAGCAGCAGCAGCAGCCTCATCAGCCACAAGCACACGCCGCTCACCCTCTGTCAGGCTTTCAAAGGAGCTGAAGTGGCTTCCTACAGCATCTGAGCGCTTCCAGAGCTTGGAGTAGGGTTCACCTTCTGGGACGGGTTTAGGGTTTAGAGTTGTGCATGAAAATAAATAAAAATTTGAGATATAACCTGAATTGGCTTCTTGATGCGCTCATACAACTATCATATTGGTTTTTAATATAAAATACAAATGGCAGCACAAATAAAAACATCAACCAAAATAAAATGAAAATAAATAAAACAATCGGAGATATAACCCGAATTGGCCTCGTCATGCGCTCATACAACTGTGCCAGCATCAAAATAAAAATAAAAGTACAACTGAAAATGGAAGATATCACCTTAATCGAGATATAACCTGAATTGGCCTTGTCATGCGCTCATACAACTGTGTCAGCATTAAAATGTAATACAAATAGCAATACAAATAAAAACATCAACCAAAATAAAATGAAAATAAATAAAACAATCGGAGATATAACCCGAATTGGCCTCGTCATGCGCTCATACAACTGTGCCAGCATCAAAATAAAAATAAAAATACAACTGAAAATAGAAGATATCACCTTAATCGAGATATAACCTGAATTGGCCTCGTCATGCGCTCATACAACTGTGTCAGCATTAAAATAAAATAAAAAACGTAATGAGAGAAATCACCGTAATGGGCTTTTTCATACGCTCATACGACTGCGTCAGCATGCAAATAAAATGGTAATACAACTGAAATTGGAGAAACCACCCAAATGGGCCTCTTCATGCGCTCATACAACTGCATAAGCATTAAAATGCAATACAAATGGCAATACAAATAAAAACATAAATGAGAGAAATCACCCTAATGGGCTTTTTCATACGCTCATTAGACTGCGTCAGCATTACAATAAAAAAAAATTAAAACATAAATGAGAGAAATCACCTTAATGGGCTTTTTCATGCGCTCATACAACTTTGTCAGCATAAAAATAAAATCAAAGCATAATGAGATAAATCACCTTAATGGGCTTCTTCATGCGTTCATAAGACTGCCTCAGCATGAAAATAAAATGGTAATACAACTGAAATTGGAGAAATCACCCCAATGGGCCTCTTCATGCGCTCATACAACTTCTGAAGCATTAAATGCAATACAAATGGCAATACAAATAAAAACATAAATGAGGGAAATCACCCTAATGGGCTTTTTCATACGCTCATACAAGTGTCTAAGCATTAAAATGCAATACAAATGGCAATACAAATGGCAATACAAATAAAAACATAAATTATAGAAATCACCTTAATGGGCTTCTTCATGCGTTCATAAGACTGCGTCAGCATCACCTCCCGACATCTGTCTAGCAGCAGGGTTCTTCCTGACACATCCCCGACTGCACTGGTGAACTCGGCAGTCGCATTGTGCTGCTTTTGGAGCTTGTGCATGAGCCTCAGAGTAAGCGGGTCGATGCACATGCTGAATCGCTGAGGAGTGATAGATAGAGTCTTGACTGTGCCGCTGAGGGCCACAACGCTCACCACCATGCGCCGTTCCTGCTCAGTCACACACAGAGTCATGTGGTGGGGTGGGGTGGAATAGGATGGGGTGGGACGGGGTGGGGTGGGTGGAATAGGATGGGGTGGGACGGGGTGGGGTGGGTGGAATAGGATGGGATGGGGTGGGGTGGGATAGGATGGGGTGGGACGGGGTGGGGTGGGGATAGGATGTAAGCGTAAGCGTGTAGCGGGTCGATGCACATACTGAATTGCTGAGGAGTGGGGCAACGCTCACCACCATACGCCGTTCCTGTTCAGCCAAACACAGAGCCATGTGGTGGGGTGTGTGTGTGTGGGGTGGGGTGTGGGGGGGGGATAGGATGTAAGTTAAAATAGGATTTTAAATTTTTGAAACCCTAAACCCTAAACCCTGTAACCCGTGGGATACAGCCATGTCCACACACACACAGCCATGAGCACTACACTCACCCTTAAGGAGTCATCTCCCAGCACCACACCAGGCACACACAGCCATGAGCACTACACACAGCCATGAGCACTACACTCACCCTTAGGGAGTCATCCCCCAGTACCACACCTGGCACACACAGCCATGAGCACAACACACAGCCATGAGCACTACACTCACCCTTAGGGAGTCCTCTCGCAGCACCACATCAGGCACACACAGCCATGAGCACTACACTCACCCTTAGGGAGTCCTCTTGCAGCACCACACCAGGCACACACAGCCATGAGCACTACACACAGCCATGAGCACTACACTCACCCTTAGGGAGTCCTCTTGCAGCACCACACCAGGCACACACAGCCATGAAAACTACACACAGCCATGAGCACTACACTCACCCTTAGGGAGTCATCCCCCAGCACCACACCAAGCACACACAGCCATGGGCACTACACACAGCCATGAGCACTACACACAGCCATGAGCACTACACACAGCCATGAGCACTACACTCACCCTTAGGGAGTCATCCCCCAGCACCACACCAGGCACACACAGCCATGGGCACTACACACAGCCATGAGCACCACACACTGCCATGATCACTACACTCACCCTTAGGGAGTCATCCCCCAGCACCACACCAGGCACACACAGCCATGGGCACTACACACAGCCATGAGCACTACACACAGCCATGAGCACTACACTCACCCTTAGGGAGTCGTCTTGCAGCACCACACCAGGCACACACAGCCATGAGCACTACACACAGCCATGAGCACTACACTCACCCTTAGGGAGTCATCTCCCAGCACCACACCAGGCCCCCTCCTACCCAGCATGATCCGCTGCATGGGGCCTTTATACATTATAGCTGTCATGACGTCAGGGTGGACTGGGCTGCCATCCAAATTCTGGATGTTCCGCCGGGCCATGCTAGGAGCATGCGCTAAAGAGGCAGGCCGCTCAGCGAGCTGGCCTGCTTGCAGGCTTGCTGCCAGGAGCGTTTTATTGGTGCTCAGAGGAAGGTCAATAACAATCTCCACCTCCCCCTGGATGAGGAAGTGCAAGGACGTGTTTTCTTTGCCCTGCTGGAGAATCGTGGTGCCTCGGGAAAAGGTCTCCTCCTGCAAGTATGAGATGCAGGGATGTGTTTTCTGTGCCCTTCCAAAAAAATGGTTGTGTCTCGGGAAAAGGTCTCTTCCTGCAAGCATGAGATGCAGGGATGTGTTTTCTGTGCCCTTCTAAAACAATGGTGGTGCCTCGGGAAAAGGTCTCCTCCTGCAAGTATGAGATGCAGGGATGTGTTTTCTGTGCCCTTCCAAAACAATGGTGGTGCCTCGGGAAAAGGTCTCCTCCTGCAAGCATGAGATGCAGGGATGTGTTTTCTGTGCCCTTCTAAAACAATGGTGGTGCCTCGGGAAAAGGCCTCCTCCTGCAAGTTGGGAACGGCAACTAATATCATGTTTTGAAAATTATGATTAAGTCATATTATTATAGTGTCACAATAATATAGTTTTTCAAAAATAAACAAATTCTGGTGAGACGGTTGTATATCGTCCGTGTAGTATCAACTTCCATTTACTAGTGGATGATTCATTCAGTAATATGAACTAACTTAGCCCTTTTTTACGTCGGTAAATAGATTGTTTGGGGTTCAGTTCATCAGTTATTTTTCGTTTGAAGCCTTTCCTATCACGATCGGGCAAGTAAGTACCTAAGGCATATTTGGCCTACCCCTGGACTTTTACATACAACTATGTATGAGTTTGGTTATCTTGCACCCTCAGTACGGCAGTACAGCATTCCCTTAGCCTTTCCCTACACATGTGAATGCAGATCCCTGTGTTTGGTCTGGTCTGGTCTGGTTTGGTCTGGTCTGGTTTGGTCTGGTCTGGTCTGGTTTGGTCTGGTCTGGTTTGGTCTGGTCTGATCTGGTCTGATCTGGTCTGGCCTGGTTTCCCTACCTGCAAGTGCTAATCACAAGCATGGTTAATCCCTAATATGAACTTACTTAGCTTTTCCATACACATGTGTATGCAGGTCCCTGAGTCTGGTCATCGTGCACCAGCAGTACGCAGTTCCTTAGCTTTTCCCTACCTGAAGGTAGCGTGATAAGCGGAAGAGCTCCCGAAGGGGAGTGTGGCGCAAGAAGGGGAGCCTGCAGCAGTGATCCACATTCTTCTGCACCAGCAGGTCCATCTGCATGTGCATGGCCTTACTGTACGCCTGCTTGCTAATCACAAGCATGGTCACCAGGCAGTCCTTCACACTCACAGCACCATGGACCTTTTGAGGGAAGTCAAGCATCTGGTATTCGCTTTGTCCAGACTCCGCACGGCAGTCCAAATTGCTGCATGTGGGAGAACAGAACGCATTACTTAGGTTATTGACAGTATTCTTTAGTCACCAGGAATCGCTCCACACCCACAGCATCATGGATCTTTTGAGGGAAGTTGAGTATCTGGTACTCCTCACTCTGTCCAGACTCCGCATGGCAGTCCAAATTGCTGCATGTGTGAGAACATTTTATTTATATGAATATTGTATTTATATTAATTGGAGTGAATACATTTTACACACCAGCCAGGGAATGCTCATGATGTCAGATATGAAACTCAAACAATATGTGCAAATAAATAAATAAATAAGAACAAATAAAAATAAAATAATAAATAAATAAGAACAAATAATTAAAAAATAATAAATAAATAAATAAAGACAGACAGAAAGAAAGAAAGAAAGAACGGGATAATAACAAAGAAGTGCACTCTTTTCTTCCACACCAGCCAGGGAATGCTCATGATGTCAGATATGAAACTCAAACAATATGTGCAAATAAATAAATAAATAAGAACAAATAATAATAAAATAATAAATAAATAAATTAGAACAAATAATTATAAAACAACAAATAAATAAAGACAGACAGACAGAAAGAAAGAAAGGGATAATAACAAAGAAGTGCACTCTTTTCTTCCACACCAGCCAGGGAATGCTCATGATGTCAGATATGAAACTCAAACGATATGTGCAAATACAATAATAAATAAATAAATAAGAACAAATAATAATAAAATAATAAATAAATAAATTAGAACAAATAATAATAAAACAACAAATAAATCAATAAAGACATACAGAAAGAATGGAAGGGATAATAACAAAGAAGTGCACTCATTTCTTCCACAACAGCCAGGGAATGCAAATGATGTCAGATATGAAACTAAAACGGTGCGTGAAAGTAAATAAATAAAGAAAGAAAGAATAACAAAGAAGTGCACTCTTATCTACCGCACTATCCAGAGAAGCTGTGCTATGCTTCAAAAGTTGCTATGGTGGGTCCATTGGGGATTGTATGTCGGCTTGCCTTCAACTAACTCCACGTTTCTTGTCAAATTTACAAATAAAATTAATAATTTATTTATTTCCGCACAATCCAGAGAAGCTGTCCCATGCTTAGGAGGTTGCTATGGTGGGTTCGTTAGGGATCATATGTCGGCTTGCCTACTTCTCCTCCGCCTCCGCTTCCCAATTTATTAGTACAAAATAAAAATTATTCATTTCCGCACCATCCAGAGAAGCTGTCCCATGCTTCGAAGGTCGCTATGGTGAGGCTGTTGGGGATTGTATGTCGGTTTGCCTTCAAGTAACTCCAGGTTTATTGTCAACAAATTTAATATGCATTCATAATTAATTAATTTCCGCACCCACTCCACATTTCTTGTCAAATTTATTAATACAAATTGAGAACACATTAATTTCCGCCCCATCCAGAGAAGCTGTCCCATGCTTCCAAGGTTGCTATGGTGGGTCCATTGGGGATTGTATGTCGGCTTGTCTTCAATTAAATTCACGTTTCTTGCCAAATGTATTAATATAATTTCCGCACCATCCAGAGAAGCTGTCCCATGCTTTGCAGGTAGCTATGGTGGGGCCGTTGGGGATTGTATGTCGGCTTGTCTTCAACTAACTCCACGTTTCTTGTCAAACTTATTAGTATACATAAAGAATTAATTGATTTCCGCACCATCCAGAGAAGCTGTCCCAGGCTTCGAAGGTCGCTATGGTGGGTCCATTGGGGATTGTATGTCCGCTTGCCTTCTTCTCCTCCGCCTCCGCTTCTCAATTTATTAGTAAAAAATAAAAATAAAATCATCTCCGCACCATCCAGAGAAGCTGTCCCATGCTTCGAAAGTTGCTATGGTGGGTCCATTGGGGATTGTATGTCGGCTTGTCTTCTTCTCCTCCGCTTCTCTCTTTAGCTCCTCTGCCAGCTCATCTTGTATCTCTGTCACCACTTCCACCACGGCTTCAATATCCGCCGCGATTTGCCCGGCTGCGGGGTCAAGCTGATCACGCTTGATGTGGTTTGCTATAGCCATGCCCTCGGCGGGGTCCGAGGCACGGGGAGAGGTCCCTGGCCCAGGCCCCCCCTCTGGCTGATGTCCGGCTGACTCCCCTCGCATGAGGCTACCGTGAGCTGTACTGCCTATCAGGCTTTGCTTCCTGGAAGTAACTTTCTGGCCGTGGCCCTGGTGAATGTGGAACAACACAGATCGCCAGATCTTGTTGCGGACCTGTGGGGCAAAGCAGGGTGGTCGTGGAACTGGGGTGGTGGGGTGGTTGGGGGCTACCGTGTGCAGTTCTGCCTATCTGGCTTTGCTTCCTGGAAGTACCTGTCTGGCCGTGACCCTGGTGAATGTGGAACAAGACAGATCGCCAGATCTTGTTGCGGACCTGTGGGGCAAAAGAGGGTGGTGGGGGGCTGGGGTGGTGGGGTGGTGGGATGGTTGGGGGCTACCGAGTGCAGTACTGCCTATCTGGCTTTGCTTCCTAGAACCACCTTTCTGGCCGTGGCCCTGGTTAATGTGGAACAAGACAGATCGCCAGATCTTGTTGCGGACCTGTGGGGCAAAGGAGGGTGGTGGGGGGGCTGGGGTGGTGGGGTGGTTGGGGGCTACCGAGTGCAGTACTGCCTATCAGGCTTTGCTTCCTACAAGATAAATATTAATAGCTTGCTGCCATACTCTTGGCCAGCAAGGCTACATGTAGCTTTGAAATTAGCCCCATAAGGGCAGCAACAGTCGATATCAGCACATGTGGCAGGAGAGGTGGAGCTCCTGACCATCCCATCCCGCCCCACTCTATCCCACCCAACTCCATCCCACTCCACTCCATCCCACTCCACTCCATCCCACCCCACCCCACTTCATCCCACTCAACTCCATCCCACTCCACTCCATCCCACCCCACTCCATCCCATTCCACTCCATCCCACCCCACCCCACTCCATCCCACTCCACTCCATCCCACCCCACCCCACTCCATCCCACCCCACCCCCCACCAGTTAAATCTTACCAGCTTGCTGCCGTACTCTGTGCCGACAAGGGCATAGCTAGCGTTGAAATTAGCCCCACAAGGGCCGCTACCGATAAAGTCAGAACATGTGGCAGGGAGAGGTGGAGCTCCTGACCACCACACCCCACTCCATTCCACCCCACCCCACCCCCCACCAGTTAAATCTTACCAGCTTGCTGCCGTACTCTGTGCCGACAAGACCATAGGTAGCTTTGAAATTAGCTACACAAGGGCAGCTACAGTCGAAATCAGAACATGTGGCAGGGAGAGGTGGAGCTCCTGACCATCTTATCCCACCTCACTCCTCTCCATCCCACTCCTCTCCATCCCACCCTACTCCATCCCACCCCACTCCATCCCACCCCAACCCCCACCAGTTACATCTTACCAGCTTGCTGCCGTACTCTGTGCCGACAAGGCCATAGGCAGCGTTGAAATTAGTTCGCGATGTTGATATTTCTTCTCCTATGATCTGCGCAGTGCAAGGCAGTGAAAGGGGGAATCGATGAGGGTATGGGAAGGGGGGGTCGAAGGGGGGGGGGGGGGGGGGGGGGGATGAGGACTTTGTAGGGGGTAGCGTTGAAACTAGGGGGACCATTGAAATGAGCCCGCGATGTTGATGTTTTTTCTCCTGTGATCTGCGCAGTGCAAGGCAAGGGTGTTGAAAGGGGGAATTGATGAGGGTATGGGAAGGGGGGGGGGGTAAACGAGGGGGGGGGGGGGGGGGGTATAGGGGCATCGGTGAAACTAGGGGAACCTGCTGGGGTTGTTTCATGTAAGATATGCACAGTGCAAGGCAAAGGCGTTGAAACGGGGAGTTGATGAGGGTATGGGAAGGGGGGGGGTACGAGGGGGGGGGGGGGGGGGGGGGGGGGGGGGGGGGGGGGGGGCGTTGAGAATAAGGGAACCATTGAAATGAGCCCGCACTGCTGGGATTGCTTCGTGTAAGATATGCACAGTGCAAGGCAAGGGTGTTGAAACGGGGAGTTGATGAGGGTATGGGAAGGGGGGGTTTACGAGGGGGGGGGGGGGGGGGGGGGGAGGAATTTGTAGGGGGGGGGCGTTGAAAATAAGGGAACCATTGAAATGAGCGCGCGGTGCTGGGATTGCTTCATCTAATATCTGCACAGTGCAAGACAAGGGCGTTGAAACGGGGAATCGATGAGGGTATGGGAAGGAGGGGTCCACGAGGGGGGGGGGGGGGGGGGGGGATTTGTAGGGGCATCGGTGAAACTAGGGGAACCTGCTGGGATCTCTTCATGTAGGATATGCACAGTGCAAGGCAAGGGTGTTGAAAGGGAGAATCGATAAAGTGTGAAAAGGGGTAATCGATGAGGGTACGGAAAGAGGGAATTGGTTAAGTGTGGAAGAGGGGGATCAATGAGGGTTTGGAATGGGGGAATTGGTGAAGTTTGAAAGGGGGAATCAATGAAGGTATGGAAAAGGGAATTGGAGAAGTTTGCAAATGATAGTATGGACAGGAAGAATTATTAAGCTACAGTGATCAACTGATCATATCTTTATGTTACACCTCCTTTAATGGGGAAAGGGTGACTACTGCTAGCTCCGGCTTACGCTGTGGTGTCCTAGATTTCACGTCCTGAAAGTGACTGCATTACACGGATGCAACAATTTCAATTTCAATTATGTTACACATGTGGCAGAATGCTCTCCTTTGTACCATCGTTCTAAGTTCTCAAGCTTGAAAACAATTAAATAATAACTCCCGCCATTCCATACATATATATATATATGCATGCCCTGCCGCCACCGCCACCACCGCCACCACTGTCACTACCACCCCTATTACCACCACCGCCACCACTAAAACACTCAAGTAGTATGTGGCTTACTCACCTTGGCCGCGTGCATTTCCACAAGCTCGCCTGCTGCCATCTTAACAAGATTCCCAATGTGTGGGTCATTTTCATCATCGACGATTCCCTTTACAGCACCGCCACCAGCACCACCACCCCTATCACCACCACCACTACCACAACAGCCCCCCCCAGCACCACACCCCTAACCACCACCCTAGCACCACCACCCCGATCACCACCCCCCCCTATCACACATCACAACCACCCCTATCACCACCACCCCTATCACACCACCCTATCACACCACCCCTATCACCACCACCAACCACCACCCCCCCCCCTATCACCACCACCCCTATCACCACCACCCCTATCACCACCACCCCTATCACCACCACCCCTATCACCACCACCCCTATCACCACCACCACTACCACCACCACCCCTATCACCACCACCCCTATCACCACCACCCCTATCACCACCACCACTACCACAAACAGCCCCCCCAGCACCACCACCACAGACGCAAGTAGTATGTAGCTCACTCACCTTGGCCGCGTGCATTTCCACAAGCTCGTCTGCTGCCATCTTAACAAGATTCCGCAAGTGTGGGTCATTTTCATCACCGACAATTCCCTTGACAGCGCCAGAGACAATCGAGTACATGTTGCTGCGATCCAGGTCTGAAAATAAATATATAGAGGGTAAGAATATTGATATGTTGTGTGGTAGAGTGTGGTGGTGGTGGTGGTGGTGGTGGTGGTGGTGGCCAAAAATAAATATATCGGGAAAGTACAGTGGTTAAGATTCCGTAAGTGTGAGTCATTTTCATCACCGACGATCGAGTACATGTTGCTGCGATCCAGGGCTGGAAATAAATACATTGGGTTAGATTCCTAATGTGTGGGTCGTTTCCATCACCGACGATTCCCTTTACAGCGCCAGAGACGATCGAGTGCATGTTGCTGCGATCCAGGGCTGGAAATAAATACATTGGGTTAGATTCCAAATGTGTGGGTCGTTTCCATCACCGACGATTCCCTTTACAGCGCCGGAGACGATAATTATATTGGGTAAGAATATGTATGTGGTGTAGTGCGTGGTGGTGGTGGTGGTGGTGTGGGGTGCTGGAGCTGGTGGTGTGGGGTGGTGGTGGTGGTGGTGGTGGTTCATCACCGACAATTTCCTTCTCACTCCCAGACACGATCGAGTTCATGTTGCTGCGATCCAGGGCTGAAAATAAATATATCAGGTCAGTACAATGGGAAAGATTCCGAATGTTTGGGTCATTATCATCACAAACGATTCCCTTGGCAACATTGAATACATGTTGCTGCGATCCAGGGCTGGTAACAAATATGTTGGGTTAGAATATTGATGTGGTGTGTGGTGGGGGTGGATCATCACCGACAATTCCCTTCGCGGCGCCGGAGACGATTGAGTACATGTTGCTGCGACCCAAGACTGTAACAAATATGTCGGGTAAGAATATTGATGTGGTGTGTGTTGTTGGTGGTGGTGTTTGGTGTGTGTGGTGGTGGTGGTGGTGGTGTGTGGTGGTGGTGATGCTGGTGGTGTGAGTGTTGGTCATGCTTTACTCACTATTTATTCATTGATTTATGTATTGATTTATGTATTTATGTATTTATGCTGTACTCACTATTTTTGGGAAGCTAATTGGACTCCCACATAACGGCCAATGAAGCATGAGCTGCCAGAAATGTGAGCACCTCTCTTGCTATAATGAAACAGACACACACATATGCATCACATGCTGTATTATTTATTTATTTATGCTGTACCTGGCTGTAATCACTATTTATTTCTTTCTTTCTTCCTGTCTTTCTTTCTTTCTTTCTTTATTGATTTGTTTATTTATTTATGCTGTACTCACTATTTATTTATCTGTTTATTTATTTATGCTGCACTCACTATTTATTTATTTGTTTATTTATTTATGCTGTACTCACTATTTATTTATCTGTTTATTTATTTATGCAGTACTCACTATTTCTGGGAAGCTCATTTGACGCCCACATGACGGCCAACGAAGCATGAGCTGCGAGAAAGATGAGCACCTCAGGCTTCATCTTTCTGAACACTTCGACATGGCGGATGACCCAAGCAACTTGAGCAAGCTCATTTATTTATTGTTTTATGCTGTACTCACTATTGTTTTTATTTTGTTATGCTGTTCTCGGCTGTACTCACTATTTATTTATTTATATATTTATCTATTTATTTATTTATTTATTTGTGCTGTACTCACTAATGTTTTTTATCTATGTATACTGTATTCAGGCTGTACTCACTATTTATTTATTTATATATTTATATATATATATATATATATATATATATATATATATATATATATATATATATATATATTTATTTATTTATTTGTGCTGTACTCACTATTGTTTTTTTATCTATGTATGCTGTAATCAGGCTGTACTCACTATTTATTTATTTATATATTTATATATTTATTTATTTATTTATTTATTTGTGCTGTACTCACTAATGTTTTTTATCTATGTATGCTGTACTCAGGCTGTACTCACTATTTATTTATTTATATATGTATATATTTATATATTTATTTATTTGTGCTGTACTCACTATTGTTTTTTATCTATGTATGCTGTACTCAGGCTGTACTCACTATTTATTTATTTATATATTTATCAATTTATTTATTTATTTGTGCTGTACTCACTATTGTTTTTTATCTATGTATGCTGTACTCAGGCTGTACTCACTATTTATTTATTTATATATTTATCAATTTATTTATTTATTTGTGCTGTACTCACTATTGTTTTTTATCTATGTATGCTGTACTCAGGCTGTACTCACTATTTATTTATTTATATATTTATCAATTTATTTATTTATTTGTGCTGTACTCATTATTGTTTTTTATCTATGTATGCTGTACTCAGGCTGTACTCACTAATTATTTATTTATATATTTATCAATTTATTTATTTATGCTGATGTAACTCACTATTGTTTTTATTCTATGTATGTGCTTGTACTCAGGCCTGTACTAACGAATGGATTATTTATAGATTATCAATTTATTTATTTATTTGTGCTGTACTCATTATTGTTTTTTATCTATGTATGCTGTACTCAGGCTGTACTCACTATATTTTTATTATATATTTATCAATTTATTTATTTATTTGTGCTGTACTCACTATTGTTTTTTATCTATGCTATGCCTGTATAGGCTGTACTCACTAGTTTTGATTTATATATTTATAAATTTATTTATGTGATTGTGCTGTACTCACTATTGTTTTTTATCTATGTATGCTGTACTCAGGCTGTACTCACTATTTATTTATTTATATATTTATCAATTTATTTATTTATTTGTGCTGTACTCATTATTGTTTTTTATCTATGTATGCTGTACTCAGGCTGTACTCACTATATTTTTATTTATATACATATATATATTTATTTATTCATTTATGCTGTACGCACTATTGTTTTGTTTTTGTTATGCTGTTCTCGGCTGTACTCACTATTTCTGGGAAGCTCATTTGACTCCCACATGACGGCCAATGAAGCATGAGCTGCCAGAAATGTGAGCACCTCAGGTTCCATCTTCCTGAACACTTTGACAAGGCTGATGACCTGAGCAACTTGAGCAAGCTCATTTGGGGAGCGGTCCACATACTTTTTGTCGAAGATTGGCTGCACTTGTGACAAGCAGTCATTAGATTAAATGCAGAAAAATAATGTTGTATAGGTTTGTAAAAACGTTCGACAAAAAATTCATTCGTGACAAGCCGTCATTATATCAGGTGGAACCGTTCAAGCTGACCCCATTCCAATACAAATCAACCGAATTGTGTTTTTTATGTTTTTGAAAACAAGAAAATACATGTTAATTTTTGTTTTTTAAATGCACTCGTTACAAGCAGTCAAGATCAGGTTGCGCAGTACAAGCCGACCCCATTCAAACTCAGATCAAAGGAGTTTTTTTTTAATTCAAAAAAATGAAGGTTGAAAAAAGGTAAAAAAACTCGTGAGTAGCAGTCGTCAGATTAGGTGGCGACGTTCAAGCTGAACCCATTCAAACAAAAATCAAAGGAGTTATTTTTCAAACAAAAAAAACAAATTTGTGAAGGTGTGAAAAACTCCACTCGTGACAAGCGGTCATCAGATCAGGTGGCGACGTTCAAGCTGAACCCATTCAAATACATATCAAAGGAGTTATTTTTTATTTTATTTTTTAAATGTGAGTTTGAAAAGAGTTTGTAAATAAACGAACTCATGATAAGCACACTCATTATATCGGCTTGCGCCATGCATGCCGACCCCATTCAAACAAAAATCAGCCGATTTTCTTTTCAAATGTTTTCAATAACAAGACAATTACTTGTGTACAAGGTATTTTTATTATTATTTTTGTATTTATTATTCCCATGACAAGTGATGTTTGGTATGCATTATTTATATATTATTATTATTTATGTATTTATCTATTTATGATATATTCTGTATTTATGTATTATTTCAGAATATTCCCATGACAACTGATGTTCGGTGTGTTGTTCCAACTACTGCTCCAACAAGGATGGTGTTCTGCTATACGGTACTGTTCTCAAAATTTAACGGTCGCAAAATTTGACGGCTTTTTGGGGGTGCTTCATTATAAATTGACGGTTTACATTTGACGTTTCTTTAAATAGGAATATAAATTGACGTTACACATTTGACGGTTTCCATTTTAATAAAATCCATTTATGCAACTGAACGTTTCTACTTAATCATGTTACACTGGTTCATGGTTCATGGTACAATATTAGGGTACACTGTTCTAAGACCTGCAAGGAGTGTACATATAATACTGCAATGATCCTAACATCTTGTTCAGCATAACACTATCGGTACTGTTTGAAATAACTAGAATGAGACATTCAATCGTTTTCATTAACTCCTAAACTCATCGTTTGCTCAGTTAATGTCATAAACATAAGCATAACGTATATTCATGTATTGCTCAGCTACCTAGAAGGACCAAGGTAAGGTTTTGCTACGGCTACAATATGCACATACCGTAGTTTGTATACTTCACTCCAATGCACATATCTGTTGACTTCCTATCCCTATTGCCTCTGTTCTTTTTGTACCTGTCAGCCTGTTACCTCCTCTAACCTTTCCCATCACCTGTGTGCCCTAATTCAAACAATTGGATCAAGCAAGGAAGAGTGGTTAAAGATGGCCACAGGGTCTGCGCTCCTAAACTCGTTGTTTTTGTCAGATGAGGCATCTGAATATGCAGACAGATGCAGGTCCCAGGGATCTCGTATCACTAAAAAATGTAGTGTTTGGCCCACTGAGCAGTGAGATACGTGCATTCTAGTGATGCACCTAATATCGCAAAAAAAACGGTTTGACGGTTTTTTCATTATGCAATATACCGTACGCCACGATTTGACGGGAGCTCCCGTCAAATTATACCGTTAAATTTTGAGAACAGTACGGTATATAGCGATCACTAGATTTAACCCCGTTACAGCGAAATTATTGCAATAAAAAAAGTACAAAAAACGATGGGGGGGGGGCAGAAATAAAATCCTCGGACCCCATGCCCTTTTTTCCTACTGAGGGCTGAGTTTGCCACCCACCCACCCACCCACCGGCTCCGGAACCCACTTGGAGGCGATTACCTCCCCCCATAATAATAATAATAAGGGGTTCAAAGTAAGGTGCCTTTTGTATAGCTTGAAACGGCCTATCTACTGGTGCTGCTCCCACAACCATACACCACATGTAGAGCAAGAAAAAGGAATTCAGACAATACAATCAGTTTGTGGGCATAAAGACAAAGTGCAATCATCACCATCAATGCTACATGAGAGGTAGGGCCTGGGATTTAGGCCCCCCAGGCCCCTAATATGCCCCAGTCTATCTAAGTAACATGCTCGGCCTATCTCAATCTCATCCTCAGCCAATACGAATTACATGCTCAGACTATTACAACCAATCACCTAGGCGACCAACCTTTTTATTTATCCTAGAGGTTAACACCAGTGGGTCATGGGGTCTTCCTCATCCTCATTTTTGCCCTAAATGGCCCTAAACAGCTACAAAAGCTATAGAAAGCACTAAAACACTGTCCCTGGGGGAGGCCTAAAACCATAAAGCTAGGAAAAACCCACTTTCAGATTTGAAAACAAAACTGTGTTCTAACTGCTGTTCTGACTGCCTACACTGTTTCTTGTTCGGGCTACATGTAGCAGCTTCTAGGCAGCTCTATATTTATGCATTATTCGAGATTATTCCCTTGAGAACTGATGTTCGGTATGTTGTTCCAACTACTGTTCTAACTGTTATTCTGACTACCGACACTGTTTCTTGTTCGGGCTACTCGTAGCAGCTTCTAGGCAGCTCTGTTTCCCTATCCTTGGGCCTAACCAGAAGCTAGCTAGTGCAACTGAAAGCTGGCATGACAGGCAATACAATGCAGCTGAAAGCTTTGGGATTGACCCAGTGGAGCTGGCCAGAAGCTGGTGGAGCTGACTAGAAGCTGCCATGAGTAGTTCAGAAAAGAAAGAAACAGTGACTGCCTCCTGGGATTTTTCCCCCCGTTATAGCGATCGCTACTTTTGACCCCCTTTTAGCCCAAATTGCCACTTTTAAAAAATGCATTCAATTACCCTAGAAAGCTAAACAAGCTTTAAAAGACTATAGAAATCTATGAAACTATAAAACGCTGTCCTCTGATGGGGCCAACACCATAAAGCTAGAAAAAACCCACTTTCAGATTTGAAAACAAATCCCTGACTGCCTCCTGTACTCTTTTTGATAACTTTCCTTTGTGCTGTTGTACAGTAGTCCGAGCTCAGGTGCAGTAGCGGTCTTCGAAAGCAAAACCCGCAGTAACGTTCCCCAGTGCATCCCGTTTCGACGAATGGATCAATTACTGAGCTTGTTGAACTGATAAAGGTGCTGGGTTTGAATCCCTACGGGCGCGCTCTTGTGTTCGCAGTTGCTGTCAACCGCCATGGTAGCTTTGTCCAGAAGCTAGAAAGAAAAAAACAATCAGATTTGAAACAAAAAGCCCTGGTCCTGACTGACTGTCTCCTGCACTCACTGCAATTGCATCCAACAGCTGGTATGCGCCCCTCGCAGTCTCTTCAAACGTTGATAAATCCTGCGGTGTTAATAAATGTTATGAAATGTCATGAAATCTTGTGCAATGTTATGAAATATTATAAATTGTTATGAAATGACATGAAATTTGTCCCTTGCAGTATCTTCAAACGTTGATAAATCCTATGGTGTTAAGACATGTTATGAAATACTATGAAATGGTCTGAAATGGTCTGAAATTCGTCTCTCACAGTCTCTTCAAATGTTAATAAATCCTGCAGTGTTAATCAATATATGTAATGTCATTGATTGTAATGAAATTGTATGATATGCATCCCTCGCAGTCTCTTCAAACGTTGATAAATCCAGTGTTGATAAGAAATGTCATGGAATGTTATGAAATGCAATCAATTGTTCTGAAATAGTACAAATTTTGTTCCTGGCAGACGTTTCAAAAGTTGATCAATGCTGCATTGTTAGAGAATGTTATTATTTGTTATAAAATTTGTCCCTTGCAGTCTCTTCAAACGTTGATGCTCCTGCATTGTTATGAAATTCGAATGTTGATAAATCCTGCGTTGTCATAAAATTCAAATTCTGATAAATCATGCATTGTTATAAAATTCAAATGTTGATGATCCTGCATTGTTATGAAATTCAAATGTTGATGATCCTGCATTGTTATGAAATTCAAATTCTGATCAATCCTGCATTGTTATGAAATTCAAATTCTGATAAATCCTGCATTGTTATGAAATTCAAATTCTGATCAATTCTGCATTGTTATGAAATTCAAATGTTGATGATCCTGCATTGTTATGAAATTCAAATGTTGATGATCCTGCATTGTTATGAAATTCAAATTCTGATCAATCCTGCATTGTTATGAAATTCAAATTCTGATAAATCCTGCATTGTTATGAAATTCAAATTCTGATCAATTCTGCATTGTTATGAAATTTAAATGTTGATGATCCTGCATTGTTAGGAAATTCAATTTTTGAGCAATCCTGCATTGTTATGAAACTCAAAGGTTGATAAATCCTGCTTTGTTATGAAATTCAAATTCTGATCAAACCTGCATTGTTATAAAATTCAAATCCTGATTAATCCAGCATTGTTATGAAATTCAAATTCTGATAAATTCTGCACTGTTACGAAATTCAAAGGTTGAGCAATCCTGCATTGTTATAAAATTCGAAGGTTGAGCAATCCTGCATTGTTATAAAATTCGAAGGTTGAGCAATCCTGCATTGTTATGAAATTCACACGTTGGTAAATCCTGCATCGTTATGAAATTCAAATTCTGATTAATCCAGCATTGTTATGAAATTCAAAGGTTGAGCAATCCTGCACTATTCTGAAATTCACACGTTGGTAAATCCTGCATTGTTATGAAATTCAAATTCTGATTAATCCAGCATTGTCATGAAATGCATAGTCTCTCAACGGAAGCACACAACAGCATAAGCACACAACAACATAACCACATAACCGCCTACCCGCTTATCACACAAACACACAAACACACAAACACGTAAACATACTAACACACAAACAACTAAACAAATAACACATAAACTCACACACATACACATAACCGAACTGACTCACCACCAAGGCCCAACACTTCCCCAATGCACCTTCGTATACACATGCACACTCAAACAACTCCCACCACAACGCACAACACTCCCACCACAACCCACAACACACTAACAGTCACTGTCGCGAACACACCACCAACAAACACATGTACAATTACACACAGTGGGCACGAAGCACAAGCACACACCACAATTCCAACCACAAGCACACACCACCCTTCCAACCACAAGCAAACACCACAACACATGCTTAGGGATCGACATATCGTATGATTTTGACCTAAGGCGAGTCAGGTAAATCAATCCAGCAGGGCACAGGTTCATGGCCCGACCAGAGAGTGGGAGGGGCACTGTCACTTGCCTTCCACGCCTCAAACGTTTCTGCAAGCTTTGCCCCTCTGATGCGCCCCATAAGGCGCTTGACCTTCGTGAATTTGTCTTCGCCCGACATGCTGGTGGCTTGGTCGCAACAAACAAGGTATAGGAGGAGGTGTTCCGAACTGGTACTACGCTATAATGTAACAATATCGGAATGCTTGGACATCACGATGTGTATCGATTCGCTCGAGCACATGAACCCGAAGACATGCGTAATTCGAATTAGAACATCTGAAGCACTGCAAGTAAAAGTAATTTGGGGCGACTGACTTGGATTGCAAAGTGACAACGATGGGCGTGGGGCCCACTAGGCGATGTTTTCTCTCGCCCCGGCGGGGGGGGTCTCGCGTGAGAAACAGCCAAAGCGTACTTGCATGGTACAACGGTTGGTAGGACCTACCCTTCACTCTCCATGCCCGTTTTTAGATTCGTTCATTATTGCTGCCTTTCTTTGCGCATTCATTCCTTCGTTTCAATCCTTCAGTCCTAGGTCTCACATGTTTCATCGCACTCGCGACGCAGCTTCAACACATCTTTCTCCGGAAACCGACCCTCTGTACACTACTCCACTAAATGCTCCATTCACCTGATGCGACTTACGATCTTAAACGATGCGACTAATGATCTTGGCCTGTAGCAACGCGGCTCGGCACGATGCGACGGAGACAGCTCTGCTTCAGATCGACAGTTGCCAAATGGCCTAGCAAAATATATTTGCTTAATGCGCTGTTCTGCGTGTCCCTGCTGCAATCGATCTGGGTGGGCTCGGTCTCTGCCAGTGAGGGTGACGAGGTCCCGCTTTTCCATGCTTGCGTCAACAGATGCATTCACTCAGGATGCGTACAGGTGGGCCTTGCGCATATATGCATTACAGCCCAGCGCATCGAGGAATCATAACGTACCAAGCACGTGTATCATCACATGGGGGCTCCCTACCTAGTTGGTTTGAAATTGGTTAGATCACCTGGTCCATCAGCCTTCAGGCTGGTCACCATCTGCAGGCAGAGTAAACATGAGTAGAAAAAGCAAACGAAGAGAGAGTATAAAAGCATATCTGAGCTTGGAGTTGGGTGTCAGCATCGCATGCGGGTGGTTGAGATGGTGATTGCTACATTAAACTGGTGCTGTGTTGGACTCCAAGTGAGCCTGCGGCATTTTGGTGTCAAGGGGGACTAATATAAGAGGGGATCCCACGTTGTAAAAAATCAGACAAACATGGCATGTTCACAGAGGCGAAAGCAAGCTTGCCCAAATAATTGTGTGCTAGTAAGGAGAAGGGCATATGAGGGGGAGGGGGGATCACTACCATCAGTACCATCGCCTATCACTTAGGACCGGCAAATCGTATGATGTTGACCAAAGGAGAGTATGATATCATATGATATCATGCAAATTGCATCGTATGATATTGTATATACATGGTAACGTTGGCCTAGTCAGACTGATATGATATCATATGATATCATATTGCCATTCCCTACCTATCACTAACATCACCACCAATAACAGCCTATCACCACCAACTTCTGGCAGGCAAGCGTCATTAAGGGCACCTGTGATACTGCCTGCCCACGAGAGCATCACGTGATACCGTTCTGGCTCCAACTGGGAGGATGGACATGCAACGAAGACTGTCGCTACAGGTAGGGAACAGCAGCTAATATTAGTGTTTGAAAACTAGAATTAACTAATATTATTATTGTGCCACACGAAACCCCAACTACCCACCCTGCCATGCCCCATCCCACGCTGACACACCTGGGAACGGAACGGCAGGGATTTTTTGTTCCGCTATGAATAGCGATCGCTAGTTCTGACCCGTCTTTTAGAAATAATCGCTATAAAAAGGGTTTACAAAAGTTTTTTTTCTTTTACCCTAGATGGCCTCAAAAAGCTGCAAAAAGCTGCAAAAAGGTGTAAAAGGTACAAAAAGGTACAAAAAGGTACAAAAGCTGTAAAAAGGTAGGTAGGTCACGGCAATATGTGGGGTTGGGCCGACATATGAACGTAGACTCATGCTTTTGCAAGAAGTGCAACAAATACTCATACGTTTGTATGCATACGCTTATACGTTCATACGTCTATACGGCATATAAAAAAAATGTTTTTGCTTCCCAACCTGAGCAAAATGATGTCATAGGATAACTTGGGTATATGATGCCATGGGATGGCTTGGTTATTACCTCCGCATAGGATAACTACCCACCCCGCCCCACCCCGCCCCATCCCACCCGATCCCACCCGATCCCAACCTACCACAACTACCAACTCCACCCCAACTACCCGCCCCATCCCACCCCACCCAACCCCTACCCATCCCAACTACCCACCCCACCCAACTCCTACCCACACCAACTACCCACACAACCCTACCCCTACGCACCCCAACTACCTACCCTAACTACCCCGCCCCATTCCATCCCACCCCACCTCAGCCGACCCCCACCCACCCCAACTATCCGCCCCACCCGACCCCTACCCACCCCAACTACAGTTGCATGATGACCATTGAGGATGGACGGGCAGCAGGTTCGGTAAGCTTGGGCAGTACCTCCGCGTCAGATGGACATATGAAGTACAGCAACGGCTGGCCCTTCGTCCGCGTCCTCGGCCTACAGCACATCGTCTCAGCCATGCTGTCAGTCGCCGCAGCCCTCGTCCACCTTGCGTGCCTCTTCTGCGTGGTCCTCCCTCCGCAGCAGATCAAAGCCTGGATATCGCGCAGCTTCGGACCCCAATTAACTATCGGTACCAAGCGCTCATCACTAAGCAGTACAGTCAAGACATGGGGGCTGGACAGCTACCTGCCTATCTCCACCAGCGGCCTGGGTCAGCGACAGGATGATTACGCCTTCACCTGGATATGGGTCGCACATGCCCTGTTGCACTTGCACGCTGCATACAGGTAGGGAACAGCAATATGAGTGGTGTGTGGGGTGGGTGGTGTGGGTGGGCGGGTAGGAAGTACAGGGATATATCTAGGGAACGGCAACATGATATCATATGAGTGGTGGGGTGGGTGGGTGGCGGGAAGTAGAGGGTTATGTCTAGGGAACGGCAATATGCTATCATATGATATCATGTCATCATATGACATCATATGATGCCGGCAGTCTGACTGGGCCAAATTACTAATTAAATACAATATCATATGATGCAATCTGTATGATGTCATATGATATCATACTCACCTTGACCACATCATGTGATATCATACCACCTTTGACCAACATCATATGATAGTCAGACGCGACCTTTGGCCAACATCATATGATATCACATACTCACCTTTGGCCACATCATATGACGGAGGCTCTTGGGGGGAACAACTGGCGCATTGACCAGCGGGGTCTTTTCTTTGGGACACTTGCAGTGGCCATGAGAGCGGGCGGACGTCTTCTTAATCTGTTTGTAGTGTTTGGAGCTGCGATCGTCACCTGTCAAAAAAACTATTTTTTTCAATTGTAAGGGTCACACGGCCCACATGCAACCCCCCCAACAAACTTACCACTTTAACATTTTAATTTGTTTTTTGCATTGCGCAAAAAAACATAAAACATACCCACCAACAATTGCACTTAAAAATCCACACCCACCCCCACACCAACGGGCTGGCGTCCCACCAAAATCTGTTTGTGGGGTTTGGAGCTGCGCATCGTTTTTTTCCACCTGTCAAACTTCCGGTTATTTTTCATGTAAAAGTCCACACGCACATTGCCACCCACCACTCGCAAACCATGCATTTACATGCCACTGCATTCAAACATGCAAACATTGCGAAAAAAAAACAATTGACGTAACATTTTACAAGACGGGAAACCACCACGCATTGCAAACACTTTACTAACCACCCCCACCCCCAACCACCACAGCGGGGGTGCGTCACGAAATTCTGGGTCGTTGTTGTTTTGGAGCTTTGCGAATCGTCCTCCTGTCGGGACTTATTTTTCATTGTAAGGGTCCCACCAACAAAACCATGCACCCCAACCATGTTCACAGGATGTATTTGCATTGCACATTACCGTCCACATCGCCCCACATGCACCAAACATTTTAACATTACCTTCCACAACACCAAACGCACCATTGGGCATCACCACCCCAACCCCCAACATGCGGCACCATTTTTTTTTGACAACACCCCCACGGGGGGCACTGCCATTACACGCATTTTAAACCACCCCCACTTTCCCCCACACACACATATGCAAAAACAATATATCCCCACTCTTGGCACATGCCATACACCCCACCAACCCCCCAACCTCACCACCCACCCCCCCCCCCCCCCACCAAAACACAACCACGCAATTGTACCTTTTTTTTAATCATTGATTTTCTTGTGGTCCATTGCCGCAGGTACGTTCTTTTTTACCTCATGGGGTGGGGATGGAGGGGCTGGGGGCTTTTCCAGGGCAGGCCCAGCTCCCCACAGCAAAAGCTGGTGTTGTTTCCTCATTTTGGGGGCGGAGCCCAGGGTATGTATGTAAGTTTTAGGTTACGGGTTTTACAACAATGGTTAGTTTACCCAGGGCACTCCACCACACCACCCCCCCCCCCACTTCCAACAACCCACATCATCATTGTTAAAAAAAAACTTTGGGCCTTGAACTACCCCCCCCGCTTCAGGCTGCAATTATGCGATCAATTTGGATCCCATGGAGTTCAAAAAAACACACGCCACCAAAAACACACCACCCCCACACCAACTCCATTGGTGCTGTTTCTTTTTTTTTCTTTTTTCTCCCAAAAAAAACACTACCAAAATACCTTCCCACACCCACCCCCCCCACCACGCAACACCCACAAACCAAAACACCACCACCCATGGGCTGTGCTACAAATTCACATTCATTATATAAAATTATACATTTGTTTTCTAGGGCCTTTACCACCCCCACCCCACCCACCCCCCCCACCTTTCCAACTTCAGCTTTGGAACATGGAATCATTTTGGGAAGCCCCCCCCAAGTGTTCGGCCCACCCGCGGCAGCTTGTGGACCCCTCACCGCTTACGTTGTTTGTGACGAATAGGGCGTCTATTTCTTTTCTCCGCTTGGGGTCGGAGGACGGGAACCCCCCCTCTGTATAGGGCTTTCTAGGATGTGCCATTTATTTGGGCCCTATTGCATGCTTTTCAGGTTATCCCCCTGCCACTTCATGTTTTCAACATGCTTCGTTTGCCCCCCAGCAGGGGAATTTGCAGTTTGGCCTTGCTAAAAAACCATAGGAAAAAAGGCATAGAGGTGATTTGGGGGGGGACATTGCGGCTTATCTTTCCATTTTGGCATTAATAAACTGGGAACGTCGCCAATATGAATAGGTATGCCATCCATCACATCCTCGGAATTCATCCTGCATCAATAAAACTTAGGGGGGAGAACGGGGGGCCAACAATTATATATTATGTCATCCCCCCCCATCCCATCCTTAAAATTTTCATATCATGGATTATTAGGGGAACGGAAAAAAAAATATGATTATCATTTCATCATTATGATAAATCATTACGATGCCGGGCCACTTCTGGAACTAGGGCCAAAAAGTTACCAATTTATATCCCCACAGGTATACATTATGATTGCAATTTGGTATTGATAAAAAAACCATAACCGCCTTTTGGTCAAAAAACAATTTAGTATTGTTATGGCCGAGTCCAATCCATTTTAACTTAGTATGCAGCAACCCCAAAAATTTTAGGTTTTCTTTTTTTTTTTTTTTTTCTGCAAAAAAAAAAAAAAAAACACCATTATGCATTTTCTTCTCCCTTCCTTTCCTCGGCAAACATGTGTAAGCAAAAAAACACCACACTTTCTAGTCTTTGCAAACCATAGGGCATGCATTACCTGATTTTGCAAAAAACCCACCCCCACCCACTCTTAGTTTATGCCAACAATAGGGCAGAATTACCTGTATGGCAAAACCACCAACCAACACTCTTAGTTGCAAATAGACGCTTCCTTTTAGTATGCAAAAAACCACACACTCTAGTATGCAAAAAAACATAGGGCCATGGCCAACCTATAATGCAAAAACCCAACACCCACTCTAAGTTATTGCCCCCCGGCAATTAAACCAACAACTCTTAGGTATGGCAAAAAACATACACTCTGGTATTGCAAAACACCCCCCACTTTTCTTAAATAAAAAGCAAACACCACCACAATTTCTAATTTAGTTGGCAACACACCACCACCCTTCTCGTTGTTTTGTGCCAAAAAAACTCAAACAAGATGCATTTTCTTTTTCCAAAAAAAAATCTTTGTTGTTTCTGGTGATAGTAGTTTGTGCCACTAGGGACCCACATGATCTTTTTTTTTTAGTTGTTGGATAGGTATTTCACCCCAGGGAGGTGGGGGTGGGTCTCCCTAAACCAACAAAAAACCAGCGGGGGGGGGGGCCATCGGGATTTTTCAGTTCGAAAATTGGGGGCATTTGCCACTCCCCTTAAGCAAAAAAAAAAAAGAGGTAAGGCGCCCACTTTAGGGAAAAGGTGGGGGAGGGAGAGATTTTACCGACCCTCGACCAAAATGAAAAACACCTTTCACCCACTTTTACCCGTTATTGATTCATGGGACAGACAAGGGCTCCCTCCTTTTGCCATTGGTCGTTAGAGGCGGGAGTGGGGGGCATCTGAGATGCACCCTTTGCCTTGAAACAATAGGAGGGATTATGGAACATTCAGGGGGGGAACACACTTGCCCCCCCATTGTTCAAAACCATGGACAAAGGATGGGGGCTAGTTCCACATGCTGGCTGGCTGGCCAAAAAAGCACCCCAAACCTTTTAACTGGCATTGTAACCATTAATCGGCACAAAAAAAAACCCTTGCAGTTAAAAAAAATTTAAAAACAGGGAGGAAGGCAGTGTCCCCAAGGGATCAAGGGGAGGAAAAAAAAAAAAACAACTCAAAAGTATATTGGCCGTTTGGGGCTGGGGCAAAAAAAAAAAAAAACTGGAGTTTTTGGGGAACCTCCCCCCAGTGGGGGGGGGTACTAGAGGGGGGGAAAACCAGGGCCGCCCTCCACGGCTTGAAAAAAACTTGATTTTTGGGGAAACCCTTTAGCCATGCCCCCAAAAAACACCAGGGGGGGGGGGGAACCAAAAAAAAAAAAAAAACTCAAAAAAAAGGAAAAAAAAAAAAACTTTCCCTATTGGACCCCCGGGATCAAAAAAAAAAAAAAACTAAAAAAACCTGCTCCAAAAACCCCAACCCTTCGGTGTTTCCACCATGCACTTTGAAATTCGGGAAACTTGGTTTATAGCTTCAAGGGCGTCCCCCCAATTTTGGTTTGCTCCGGCCGTTCTTCGGGCAGTATTTGTTTTTACCAGGGGGAAAAAAAGGGAATGTTAAGCGCGAATTTTTAAAATCCATGTTTTTCTTTCTTTCTTTAACTTCTACCAAGATTAAAAAAAAAAACGGGGTTTTACCAAAAAAAAAAACTAACATATTATATTAAAAAAAATTTACTTTGGATCCATCGTTATACCATTTCTGGATTGGACAGAGGGACAGGAAGGGGAAGACTTCGTTTTACGGGGGAACCTTTTTTCAAACTTGCTGGGCAGCATTTCTTCCCTCCCTTAAATCCTTTGTTCTGAATTCCCTAGGCTTTCCAATTTCTCAAAAGGCGGCGCATTTAATTCTGATTGGGGGAACAACTTGGTTTTTTTGCTATTGTTAAAAAAAAGGGGGAATCCCAACCCAAATTTTCCACCATATTGGAAGTCTGGGCTTTACTGGCTGGCACCCCACCAAAAACCACCTTGGTTTTAAAATATTGTGGAGAAAGGAAAAAGGGCATTCAAAACACACCCAAGATTTGGAATAAGGGGAAACCCAAGAAAAATCAACCAGGTCTAAAACCCAAAAAAAACCAGGGATAAAAACAAAAAAGTGATATTTATTCCAGTTTGTTGGGTTAACCAAAAAACATTTAACAGGGAATTTTCAAGGGTCCTGCCTAAAAAAAAAAAAGGTACCAAAACTCTCGAAAAAAAAAAAAAAAACTAATTTTTTTGCCCCCCCCCCCCCCCCCCCCCTTGGACCCCCCCCCCAGGAAAAAAAAAACGGTTTTACTCCCCGCTTCCCCAGGTTCCAAGAAGCCAGTCCTCACCAGGAGGGGACAGGGTTGTTTCAGGAGGGGACCCCCAGGCTCTGAGGTCCCGGAGAACGAACCCCAAATTTTGCAAAACCTGGCGGTTCCGAAGACGGCAAAAATTAAATTCCAATATCATAAGGGCCCTGCGTCCTTTTGAGACGGGCAAAAAAACCGGCCCCCCCCCCAAAAAAAAAAAAAAAAAACCGAACCCATAAGGGGCCTTTTGGGGCGTCCTGGAGGGGGGACCGCAACCAAAAAAAACCAGGGGGGTGGGGCCCCTTGCGCAACCACCCAAAAAAACACCCCCCCACTTTAAAAAAAAGCTTTTGCCGGGTCTTCGGAACCCGAAAAAAAACAACGGGGGGGGACCCTTAGGGGGGGGGGGGGGGGGGGGGGACACCCCACCACCCCCGCTATTGCGTTATAACTTCCTTGAAAAAAACCCCCCCACCACCCAATTGTTGTTGGCTATAAAATCCTTGAACAAAAAAAAAAAAAACCTGATTCCCACCACCCGCCACGGGGCCAAAAAAAAAAAAAAAACTTGTTTCGGGAGCACTTCAAAAAAACTGGGACCAATTTTCCCAAAAAAAAACAATCGTCTCTCGCTTCCAAACCCGCCAAAAACAAACAGGTGAGTCTCTTTGCCCCGGGGCCACCCCCGCTACCCTGCCACCCCCCGGCCCATTTTCCGGCCCCTTTGCCCCGGGCCCTTTTTGCCCCCCCGGGCCCCTGGCCCGGGCCCTTGCCCCCCCCTCCAACGGCGGGGTGGCTTTTACAGGGCTTGGGCGGGCCCAATTTCTGGGGAACTCAAAAAAACAAAGAATCACCTGGACTTTTCGCATTTCTCTTGGAAAAAAAAAACCGGCTGATCTATGAAAAAAAAAAAACGGCCGGAAAAAACCCCCCAAAAATGAAAAAAAAAAAACCCCTGATAAAGCTAAAAAAAACCACTTTCGTTATGCCGAAAAAAAAAAAACCGTCCTCACTTTTTCTTCCTTTTTTGATTCGAGGGCAATCCCCCATTCCCCAAACCACTTTTCTTTTCCTCCCGCATTTTTTTTTCAAAACTTGGCCTGCCAGCCTAGAACCCCGAGGACAAAAAAACCGCCACGCCGGCCAAACATCCCATCTTTTCCAATTAAAGGGCTTACAAAAAAAAAAACCTAAAAAACTGGGCTTGGGAAAAAGCTTTTCCGAATCCCTTTTCCTTTCCTCGCCCTCCAAAAAACCCGACTTTTTCTTTCCCTTTTCTTCTTTTCCAAAAAAAGGCACCAATTGGGCGCTTCTTTTTGAAGCTTCTGGCTTCTAAAGTTCTGGGGCCAAGAGGGCCCAGTTAGGAATCGCTCCCGCCCCCGGGCGGCCTTACGGGCCAGGGTGAAACAAAGGGGGACCAGCATCGGTTTTTGCAAAAAAAAAAAACCGGCTTTTTTTGCCCATTGGTCACCGGGGACGACCCACTTCCCGCGGGAAAAAAACCTGCGGCCCCCAAACCCAAGCCCCGGATCGTTTGGGGGGACCCCCCCCCTGGTCTTAGTATCCTTGCGATGTGAAGGTTTGGTTGGGTTTTGGTTTTGGTTGAAAGCTGCCTTTTTCTTTCATTGGGCAGGGCATTTTGGGGTTTCAGGTTCAGGTGGTTCAGTTTTTTGTTTCAGGTTAGGTTTACCTTGGTTTATCTTTTTCCAGCCCTTCCAGGGGCTGCTCCCACAATTCTGGAGTTGGGGGGGTGGGTTGGTGTGTGTGTTGGTAGGGGGGGTAGGGGGGTTGGGTGGGGGGGGGGGGGGGGGGGGGGGGGTGGTTTGTAGGGTTGGGATTTGGGGGGGTGGGGTGGGGGGGGTGGGGGGCACCAGAAATTTAGCCCTCCACGGAAAAATCAAAACATTTTTTCTGGCAGCATTTAAAACAAAAAAAAAACCACGCTCCAACCCAACCCTTGTTAATGCTGTGCCAGGGGGGTCGCTTCCAGACGATTTTTCATTATAACTTCGGACAGTGATGATTGAGAAGCTTCTTTTGTGTTTGTTTGAGGTTTGAACCGTAAGCATTATACACCAGTGGTAAACTAGGGTATAGAATTGGAACTATGCAAAGCATGTTTTTTTTTTGCCCTTTGTTCCTGCATATAATAAATAAAAAAATGTCTTCAGGTGGACAAAGTGAGGTTGTGACCAACTGGGGGTAACCCATGTTTCCTTTGGCCCTTTTTTTCGCGGAAAGGCCCCCCCTTTCTGGGGAGTGTGGGATTCCCCCCAGGGGTACCCATTTGTCCCCTATGCTTGACGCCCGGCCCCCCTAGGGACGAAGCCTTTGGGGGGGGGACACGGTCAAAGCCAAAACAAGTATCGTTTAACTTTAAAAAAACTCGCTTTTCCGTTTTTTTTTTGGCCAACCTGGTCGCTTCGGTTGCGAAAAAACCACACTCTCCGCCCATTTTTTTTTAAAGCGGTTCGCCCTTGCGCGCTGCAACAGGGGGGGGGGACAAAAAAAAAAAACTGGTCTTTTTCTTTTCTTGGTTATTAAAAAAAACAAGGAAGGGAAAAAGGGGGATTTACCCCCCCCCCCAACATATGTTTTTTTGGGGAGTTTGATTCGCCAAAAGACAAACCCCACCAGTAAAAACTAGTAAGGGGAATGAATTCTCCCCCTCCTCCCCTGCAAAAACGCAATTTTTTTTGCTTTTCTGGAAAAAAAACTTGTCTCTTTCCAGGGTTGCCTCCTGTTGGTTTTCTCCTTGGGACTTCTTCGTTCTTTAAATTTTTCGTAAATTTCGTAATTTTTCTCGGGAACTCTTTGTCTTTCTTGTCGTGCTGTTTCACAAAAACTTTTCTTGACATTTCTTCCTTTTGCTTTCTCTTTGATTGGTCTTTCCTTTCGTTTTGTCCTTTTTCTCGTCACGTTTTCCGAGTTTTTGATCTTCCCAAAAACTTTTTTCTTTCTTTTTTCTCTGGGGACCCTTACTTTTTCTTCTTTTCTGGGTTTATTACAAAAAAAAAAATAGGGAGGGGAAAAAAGGGGGATTTACCGAAAAAAATATTATTTTTTTGGGTTTGAAACGGGCCAAAAAAAGCAAAAAAAAAACACCAGTGGAAACTAAGTAAGGAAATGGAATTGCCAAGGCATTTGGTTTTTTTTTTTTTTGCTTTTCCTGTTGGCCAAACTGGTTTAAGGTTGGGGACTGGTGTTAATCTTGGGTTTCCAACGGAACCTTTTTTTTTTTCTTTTTTTCTTGGTTATAAAAAACAAATAAAAGAGATAGGGATACCCCCCCCCCACAAAATCTGTTTTTTTTGAGTTTTGGAATGCAAAGGGACAGGCAACCAGTTGATGGAGTTTTTACGTAGGGAAGGAAAAAATTTGGGCTAAGTTAGGTAGGTTAAGGAATGGGTTAGTTGTTTTTTAAATATTAGTGGAGTTCTTTTAATTTGTAGGTTATATGGTTCAAGTTAATATTAGTAAAGTAATTTATATTAGTGATGGGGAAATGGTTGGGTAAATTTAAAACAGTGAGTTTTCAAGAAAAAACTATTAGTGTTTTTGAAATGGAATGTTAATTTAATATTAGGGACGGACGGGGAAAGCTGTCTTCCAACTAATAATTTTGGGGAAATTTTATTGGAAAAAAAAAAAACTTAATATTGATCGTTTTTTGCCACTTTTAATTAAATTGTAAGTGATATTAGTTTTTTTGGCGGGAAGGCCCCTCTTTCAAAAGGGGGGGCGGGGGAAGGCCCCCCGTGTTTTTTTCCAAAACCCATTTGTCCCGTTTTGTCTTGGGGACCGGGAACCGGGGAAGCTTTTTTTTGGAAAAAGGGGGGGAAAGGAAAAAAAACAACAACAAAAAAGAAAAAAGGACTGGAAGGCCTTTGGGGAACCCCCAGGGTTCCAGCCCAACGGTTGTGTTAAACTCAACTCGCTTCGATCAGCTCCATCGTTGCCACCTTTCGTTCCGTTGCCAACACATTCCGCCAATTTTCGCGTCCCTTGCGACGCTGCATAGGACTTGTTCAAACTAAGATGACCGTACCCTTTAATAATATAAGTTGATATTAGTTTTTCAAACACTGATATTAGTTGCCGTTCCCTACAAGTAAGCATGTGTGTTGTTATAGTCCAGGGGTAGCCACATATGCTAGAGGGGCTTGCCGAAGCACGATACCAGGAGGGGCTAAAATAGTAGGGTGCCCCAGTGGCAGGGTACTACAAAGCGCGCGCGGCAGCGCGCGAATGCTTTTTGAGCCCCACTGCGCATTTCGCGCATTTATTTCGACCCCCTGTGCGCGCAGCCCGCAGTTTTTGCGCTTTTCGCACTAGAAAGCGCTGGCCAATTTGACATTTGTGCGATTTAAGCGCTGGCCAGTTTGACAAAATGTAGTACCCTGCCCAATGGGTCCCCTGGAGGTCGTCCCGGGGACTCGTGTGCCCTTGTTGACATGTGTCAAAGTATGTGGCCGGGAGTAAGGGACTTGCTCAAGCATGATATCTGGAGGGGCTAAAACGGGCAAAAACTGATGAACTGAACCCCAAACAGTCGTTTTACCAACGGGGGCCCTCAGTTCGTAGTACAGGGACAAAATCCTTGAGTCTAGGGCTAGCGCAAGGGGGCCCTCCCTTTGGGGTAAAAATCCTTGAGTCTAGGGCTAGCGCACGGAGACCCTCCCTATGGGGTGAAAACCCTTGTTGTACAAAAATGAACTGAACCCTTAAGCACACAGCGGAGGACCTGGCTTTGAGTTTGTGTTTGAGCTTGTGTTTGAGTTTGATTTTGTGTTTTAGCTTGCGTTTTAGCTTGTGTTTGAGTTTGTGTTTGAGTTTATTTTTGTGTTTGAACTTGTATTTGAGTTTGAACGCAAGGCCACACCAGTGACAGGTAAGAATTAATGCAAGACAAATATCATACGGATTTGAAGATATATGTTTTGGTATCTTAAACATATGTATAAATATATGCATACTATTATTATTAATATGTAAATACTAGTATATAAAAGTACTATTCGGTACTTGTTTTTCAACTGCGCGGTCGAACAACTTAGATACAGGTTACGGTGTACAAAAGTACGGGTAGTACATGGAGACAAATCAGTACGCCTTGCCTTGGTGGCCTTGGTAGCCACGGTGGCGCGTTCAATCGATGGATGGATGATCTGACGGCTTGCATGCCTGCATTCCTGCTAATGGGAATTGCTCTGCAATTCAATTATGGTGTGCAAGTGGTTACTTGTTTTTCAATCTCGCAGTTTGGTAACACAACGTACATCAGTACTGCAGTTCATCTCTTGGCAGAACAACTCACAGGCTGTAATTTTCCAATCTAAAAGTACTTGGACGAATGAAAAGCCAATCTGACATCAGCAAGACGACCATATGCCAATTTGACATCAGCAAGACGACCATATGTCGCAGGCTCGAGACCGCATGAGAACAAAATTGTCTTTTACAAATTATTCGTAGCATGCCAGCTCAGCTATAACGTACGACGCACGGTGTACAAAGTACGCTAAGTCGACAAGTGTGCAAGTGGTTCCTTGTTTTTCAATCTCATATGTATAAAGATATACATGTATGAATACCATAGTGACATAGAAGTACAACGTTCTAGTTTGTCGTGAGCACCTGTCAAATCGAGGCGTTTTGTCTATTCTGCGATGAAAAAACTGTCAGCCCGTTTATTAGGAGCCATATAAGACTTGGTGTAGAACGCAAGGCTACACCAGTGATATTTCAGGATGAATGTAAGACAAACATCATTCGAATATAGAGAAATGAAATATTAAAGATCATATCAGATAATAGCTAAGATAAGACGAGAAAGATAATATATAAAGACAAAATAATAAAGATAAGATATAAAGATAAGATAATAAAGATAATATGTAAAGATAAGATACGAAGATAAGATAATAAAGATAAGATATAAAGATAAGATAATAAAGATATGATAATAAAGATAAGATATACAGATAAGATAATAAAGATAATATATAAAGATAAGATATGAAGATAAGATCATAAAATAAGATATTAAGGTAAGATAATAAAAATATGATTATAAATATAAGAAATACAGATAATATATAAAGATAATATATGAAGATAAGATAATAAAGATAGTTGTAAAGATAATTTATGAAGATAAGATAATAAAGACACGATATGAAGATAAGATAATAAAGATAAGATAATTAAAATAAGATAGTAAATATATACCTGTACCTTACACATGTGTGTGTGTTTAGGAAGTCGGCTACCCCCTCAACTGTACCAAACAAACGAACAATTTCGAACTGCCCAAGGCTGGAGCTGTGTATCAAATTTAAAGCAATTGCCAATTTGGTGCAATTGGACGTTTTTGGTGCAATTTTGCGAACTGCCCATGTAATGTAATGTAACATAATGTAACGTCATGTACGGTACTGTACTGTGGTGTGATGTAATGTAATGTCCTGCAGGGTTGGTGGTTGGCCCCAGTGCAAGCAACCAGGCTGCCCCCCTCAATCTCACGCCTCGTAATAAGGCACTCTATTTATTTATTGTATTTATCTATATCCTGCAGGGGAGATGGTGGCCTCAGCGATCGAGGTGAAGGGCGCCGCACTTGATCCAGATGCGGTACAGATCACATCAGCGTACAGCTCCGCGCAAGGCTTCACTGAAATCGAGGCCCAGGGACTCCATGATCTGATTATGCAAAGTAGAGCGGGGGAGGCGACGTCTGCTGCAGAGCATGCGTCAGAAGGCGCTCAAGAGGTGGCGGGCACGAGCAGAGTTTTCATTATAGTCGACGTGCGAACGGAAGAGGAGTTTAACTCAGGTTGGTTTTCCGGCTGTGCGTGTACGTTGCAGTCCAGGGGCAGTAAAATAAGGTGTAGCCAAGTAGTCAGAGGTGACGTCTGCTGCAGAGCATGCGTCAGAAGGCGCTCGAGAAGTGGCAGGCACGAGCAGAGTTTTCATAATAGTCGACGTGCGAACGAAGGAGGAGTTTTAAATCATGTCGGTACTTGGTAGCCGGCTGTATGTGTGTATGTTGCAGTCCAGGCCTAATCAACGGGGGAATCAGTGTATGTTGCAGTCCAGGCTTTATCAAAGGGAGCACCTCAGGAATCACTTATCTTTGTTTGGCTTACGGTGCACTGCTCACCTTGTAATGATAACGCCTGGTGGGGCGTGGTACTAAGGGAGCCCCGTCTTTCGGCGGTAGGAAACGGGCTGCTACTTTACCTGGACAAAGCTACCATGGCGGTTGACAGCGACCGCAAACACTAAAGCACTGCTCACCTGGTATTGTTATGCCTACTTACATTTATGTTGCACTCCAGGGGCAGTCAATTAAGATAGAGGGGTAGCCAAATAGGCAGAGGTGTAGCACAAAATCAGGGCCCCCGTCGGTAAAACGATTGTTTGGGGTTCAGTTCATTAGTATTTTTTCTTTTGAAGCCCTTCCTACTACGGTTGGTCAAAACCCTTTAGCCTATTTGGCCTACCCCTAGACAGTAACATATTGAAATTGAAATTGTTACATCCGTGTAATACCGTTACTCACAGGACGTGAAGTTAAGGACACCATAGCGTAAGCCGGAGCTGGCTATAGTCATCGTACAGTAACATACATACATACAGGGGTAGCCAAATAGGCAGAGGTGACGTCTACAGCAAAGCATGACTCACATGCTGTACGCTGTTATGCCATGCTATGATGTACGATGCTATGCCATGCCATGCTGTACGATGCTATGCCATGCCATGCCATGCCATGCCGTACGCTGTTATGCCATGCCATGCTGTACGATGCTGTGCCATGCCAAATAGGCAGAGGTGACGTGTACAGCAAAGCATGACTCACTAGACACTCGAGAGGTACCCTTATCATGGGCTACCCCTGGACTGCAGCTTACATACACAGCTGGCTACGGACCTGAGTTCAAATCCTACTCTGTCCACACGTCTGCAATAATGAAACCCAGAGCACCTGCCGAGTTTTCCCCACAACTCATGCCTGTTGTCCCTACGGCAGCCTGCACCTGTCCAGGTTGTTTAACAGGTGTGCAGGGTGTTCAACTCTTCTGCTCAAAAACTGCATGTTTAACCAATAATGTGCAGAAGCAGGTTTTTAACACCCTGAACACCTGTTAAGCAACCTGAACAGGGCAGGGTACTACATTTTGTCAAATTGGTCAGCGCTTTAAGCGCACAACGTCAAATTGGTCAGAGCTTTTTAGTGCAAAAACGCAAAAACTGCGCGCTGCGGCCAAAGGGGGTTGACAAAACTGCGGGAAACGCGCATTGGGGCTCAAAAAGCGTGCGCAAAATTGCGCTGCCGCGCGCGCTTTGTAGTACCCGAGAACAGGGTGCAGGCTGCCGTAGGGACAACAGGCGTGAGTTGTGGGGAAAACTCGGGAGGTGCTCTAGATTTCATTATTGTAGACGTGGGAGCAGAGGAGGATTTTAACTCAGGTCCTTGGCCAGCTGTGTGTGTATGTAAGCTGCAGTCCAGGGGTAGCCAATGATAACGCCTGGTGGGGCGTGGTATTAAGGGAGCCCCGTCACAAGGCGGTAGGCAACGGGCTGCTACTTTACCTGGACAAAGCTACCATGGCGGTTGACAGCGACCGCGGACACTAAAGCGCACCAGTGGGGATTCGGAACACGGCACCTTCGTTCAAGGTGCTCAACCATTGAGCCATTCGTCAAAATGGGGGTTGAGGTTGAGTCAAGTAGCTTATTTGGCTACGTCTTCACCGGCTGAATTGTTAACACACATGTCAGTTGCAGTTTTTGTTTGCCCAGTCTTGAGGACTGTATCGCCCAGACCCATGCGCTCAGGTCACGGCGTCGGGAATTCGAGCTCCGCTGCCAGAAGACAGTGGGTGTTTTCTCGAGTCCGACTTAGGGCGGGGGTGTTTCCTCTGCCAGGGCAAGTGCTACCTGTAATTTCCCTTCTTGCAGGCCATATTGCGGGAGCTGTGAACATCAGCACGGACAACCCATCAATCTCTTTAGTATGAATGTAACCAAGTCCTCAAAACCTTGACGCCCTCGTACACATATCTATTGCAGGCCATATTCAAGGAGCTGTGCATGTTACAAAGTCCTAAAAACCATGACGCCCGTACACATGTCAGTTGCAGGCCATATCCAAGGAGCCGTGAGCATCATCTTGGACCACCCATCAAGCTCTATGAATGTAACAAAGTCCTCAAAACCTTGATGCCCGTACACGTTTATGCTGCAGGCCATATTCAAGGAGCTGTGCATGTTACTTAGTCCTCAATTCCTTGACGCCCTCGTACACATCTCTGTTGCAGGCCATATTCAAGGAGCTGTGAACATGATCTTGGACAACCCATCAAACTCTATAATATGAAAGTAACAAAGTCCTCGAAACCTTGCCGCCCGTACACATTTCTGTTGCAGGCAATATTGCGGGAGCTGTGCTCATCAGTGTGGACAACCTATGAAGCTCTATAGTATGAATGTAACAGAGTCTTCCAAACCTTGATGCCTGTACACCTTCATGTTGCAGGTCATATTCAAGGAGCTGTGAACATCAGTGTGGACAACCTATGAAGCTCTATAGTATGAATGTAACAAAGTCTTCCAAACCTTGATGCCTGTACACCTTCATGTTGCAGGTCATATTCAAGGAGCTGTGAACATCAGCTTGGACAACCTTTCAAGCGCTGTGAAAAGTGGAGTGCTGGAGAAGTGGAAGGATGCGACAGACGCGTCCGAGGCTGTGTACACTGTGTGTGGTGTTGGTATGAGATCCGCCCAGGCCGCTGTGCGTCTGACGAAAGTTTTTAAATTCGCCCGAGTGATTTCTCTGAAGGGTGGAATGATGCAATGGACATCACAGGGGCTTCCTGTAAATAAATACATAAATAAATAAATAAATACCGGTAGTACCAGGGCACTACTTCTTGCCAAATTGGTCAGCCCTTAAAGCGCACAGGCGTCAAATTGGTCAATGCTTATTAGTGCAAAAAGCGCAAAAACTGCGCGAAACGCGCTGAGGGGCTGGAGAAGGCAGGGCGGCACCGCGCTGCCGCGCGCGCTTGGTAGTACCTTGGGTAGTGCGCCTTCAATTGTATTGGATAATTAAATGATCGCTGTAGCACGAACTCAGGGCCCCCGTCGGTAAAACGATTGTTTGGGGTTCAGTTCGTCAATGCTTTTTATTTCACGCCCTTCCTATCACGGTTGGGCAAGTCCCTTCTGCCTATTTGGCCTACCCCTGGACTGTAACATACATAAGTAAATACATAGTACGCCTTATAACGAGGCGTGAGGTTGAGGGGTCCATCCCGTGTGCTTGCAGTGGGGCCAACCACCAATATTCCTGTAATTTCTTATTTTGTATTGAACTGGACTGGAATGGTCTTATCCTAGTGATGAGTTGATATCCTCTTAGTAGGCTCCCTGGTTCCCGTGGGTATCACCCGATGGGAATTGGAAGGAAATTAGTGCCAGCCATATAGTCGTATGACTAGTTTGTACAATGGCACAGTATGGCTGCCAGTGAGAAGCCCAGAGTTGGCTGAAGAACCGTGCAAGTCAATTCAATTTTGGACTGGACTAGAGTACTTGAACTTGAACCTGGTTACGTGGCTCCAGCCAGCAATTGGGCTGATGCCGTCTCAAGAAGTTATGTAAAATTATCATGAACAAGTTGGATGCAGCTTCGCCTGCGACGCTAAAAATTGACGGAGAGTGATCGCGACGGAGCAACAGGTGGCAAGGGAAGAGAGTTTGTTACGAGACCGTTGGCTGACGTGTCTGGCTTCATCATGGTCAGACGGTCGGTCGGTCGGTCGAACGGACAAATGGGTAACACTGGGGGCTCCCGTTCAACAGAAGGGGGGGCTCCGCCCAAAAATGTAAAAGATACCGGTAACAAATTGTGTTTTCTTTCTTTTCTGTACCGGTATTCTTTTCTATTTTCAAAATTCATTAAGTCTTCGGCAGTACATTCAAAAACACATGAGGTTCTTCTTGAACAGTTCCAGAAACACATAAATGACACCCTCGATTAAAGAAACCAAAGCATACAAATAAAGATTACAAGGGGCTCGTGTCCTAGCAGTGAAACAACACCGCCCTTAAGTCGGACTCTAGAAACCACCCGCAGTATTCCGGCAGCGGGATTCGGACTCCCGTCGCCGAAGCCTTGACGACTGGGTCTGGACCAAAGCATATTGTTGTCAAGAGAGGAAATAGTTACATACTCAGCAAAAATCAATGCCGAGACTGAACAGCGCCGTGGCAGCTGGACAGTTTTATAACAGTGGGGGTTTGGGCAACATACCCCTCAGAAACTGGTCCAGGAGGTGACCTCCAAAAAAGCGTACGAAAGAGCAAAAAAAAGGTTGTCAAGCTGTGGTTTTACCACACAACCATATATGATTTATATGTATACGGTAATAAACAAATCTCAACTTCACAACTATCTCAATCATCGATCTCTGGCAGCATGGTATAGTATCACCCATAATAAGGCGGGTCTGCGGTTCGAGCCCTGGCCAAGTGAAACATGTCAGACTTGCCGGCTTAGAAGAGGTAGGACCTTTCCTTCGTGATGTTGCACGGTATTCCAAGCTCTGGAGCAGTTGCGGTCCTCGAAAACAAGTAAAACCAACATATTAGCCACTCGCGAGCATGGAAGGTACATGCAAACGGGAGGGTTCCTTCAATCTCACATCCTGTGGCAGCTCATACTAATTTTGAAAAAATACAGCTTTTTAACTGGGTCTGTACTAAACAGGGAGTCCAAGGGACGTGCCACAGCAAACACGTACAGTCTGGAACTGTACAAAGAGACATGGTGTGCCAAAACAATACCGTAGCTGGGATGTAAGGTCCATAGAAGCTGACTGTAAGACAGAGGAATAATAGAAACAAAAGCATATCGTGCAATGCGGCAGGAAACATTCCCAATACCGGTAAAATCTCGGTGCAAAAATCACGCGGCTCTTCCTTGGGCGCACGCAAAGCAGCACATCATCAAAAAGTGTCACGCCTATGCAAATAAAAGGGACGATTAGTGTTTTTTCTTTTTAAGCCCTTCCCATCACTGTTGGGCAAGTTCCTATTAGCCTATTTGGCCTACCCCTGGACTGTAACACACATACATATACTCACGCAGTGTGTATAACAACCCTGGGGTGTCACTGCACGGGGGGATACTGCTAGGATGTGACCATATGCCGTATTTACATTCCGGTATTATAATCTGTATGGGTACTGTATTATGTATGAGTAATGTATTATGTATGAGTAATGTATTATGTATGAGAATTATAATCTGTATGGGTACTGTATTATGTATGATGTATGAGTAATGTATTATGTATGAGTACTGCATTATGTATGAGTATTATAATCTGTATGGGTACTGTATTATGTACGAGTACTGTATTATGTATGAGTAATGTATTGTGAAGGAGATATTTATATATTTAGACAATCTGAACACTTCCACAATTCCACCGTATTACGCCATTTGACCTTGGTTATGTTATTGACTGATTTATACATCAGTCTCTGAGTTAGCAAAGTGCACACCGGTACCTGTCCCCTCATGGTCCCGTGTTGCCTGCCGCCAGGCCAAAGGCCAACTGTAGTACACATCCCTATTCTATATGATCGCACCTGTTGCGCGTATTAGGATCTTCTCCGCTATCGTGCTTATACCGTTGTAAAGAACTTACATTAAAAGGTTACGTGGCTCCAGCTTATTTGGCTACCCGTTGACTGGAACACACATTTAGATGTCAGGTTGGAAGCCAGATACGTCAGTGCAACAATCAGAATGAACATAGCAGGTATGTGCCCAAGGAGCTCGTGAAAAATGAAAAAATGGAAAAATGAAAAAGAAAAAAATGATTTGTTCGAGTTTACATTTTCCTGGTGAAAATGTGTTTACTGCCGAAGACGGCGAGCAGCCAAATTGCTGGCTGAAGCTATGTAACCAAGTTATGTAACCAAGTTCCAAGTTCCAAGGAGCTCGTGTGAATAAGGCCTGGCTGTGTTTTCTGCCGGATCACATTGATGCCCATACACGTTTATGTTACAGGCCATATTCAAGGAGCTGTGCATGTAACTAAGTCCTCAAAACCTTGACGCCCTCGTACACCTATCTGTTGCAGGCCATATTCAAGGAGCTCGTGTGAATTGAAATTGTTACAGCCGTGTTATACAGTTACTCACATGACGTGATGTTAAGGACACCACAGCGTAAGCCGTAGCTAGAGCTCGTGTGAATAAGGCCTGGCTGTGTTTTCTGCCGGATCAAGAACAGTTTGAGAATTATGCTTAGATTTGGGTTGATTTTGAGAGTTTTTATTCATAACGATTGTATTTCCCCTGGTAATAGTTGTTCACTGCCAATGACGGCGAGCAGCAAAATTACTGGCTAAAGCCATGTTACCAAGTTCAAGTCGTCAGCTCAAGTAGTCATCATAGCATTCCTCCGTCCAGTCTTCTGGTCGTCTGCGCTCAGGCGTATTAGCGGTCTACGAAAGCAAAACCCACAATAACCGTCCCCAGAAGAAGCGGACGGGAAGGTTCCTTCAACGTCACGCCCCGCAAGGCGTAACAATTACCTATTCCCATCATAGCATTCATGTATGTCTTACATTACGTTGTCGTGGCTAGGCAGGCCAGAACTCCCCAAGACAAGCCCGCACCACAACTTCCGGGGCGGGGGGCGTCTTCCAACTCTCTTCTCATACTCAAAAGAACGCACATAGATAGATACATAAATAGATAGATGTTACAGGTCAGTGGTACACAGTAAGGCCCAAGGGACTTGCCCAACCTTCAAGACAACCTCAACAATCAAGATAAACTCAACTACATTTTTAGGAGAGACCCATTGCAAGAAACACTGGATGGGCTGGGTTCTTCCATGTGGTATGGTGGTAGGCCTCGGTGAAAGAAAACGGGCCAGCATTCTCAACCTCGCCATATAGGGCGCATGCTTTATTGTATTATTTATCTGCTGTGTGCCAACTACCCAGATTTCCTTAATGTTGTTGGAGATCACAGCTGAGGGCCCACCCCCAACCAAAGCAGCCTGCCCCTCCTCCTCTCCTGGTACATCCACTATTTATTTTAGGCAGATCCTTTGTCGCACTCTGGCAACAGGGTTGTTCTTTTCGACTTTTCATCGCAGCCTCCAGGCAGCTCCCTAAGCTAGCCACTGAACTAAATCAGCAATTCTGGACAGCTGATTATGACGGCATACAAGGTGCTCAACTTGTACCCGGTTTGGCCGAATGGCCAGTCAGGGGAGCTACCTAAAATCTGCTCCTCTTAGCTGAAAATAAACACTGCCTGGCAGCTCCTCTCCTGCATGCTGGGGCCAAACCTGAAGCTCGCTAGTGGGTCTTAAAAGCTGACACGACAGGCATTCTAATGAAGCTGACATATTTGGGGTTTACCCAGTCTCAGGGAGCTGGGTGGGAGCTGCTATGCGCAACCCAGACAAAACCAGACAATGGCTACATCTCCATGGATCCATTATCCATAGCACCTGGTGAATATGAATGAATGGGTACACGTGGGTAAGACACACAAAGTAACATTATCTGCACTTCACTTGAGAAGCAAATTCGGGCTCTCATCTTCAACGATTTGTTGGGGTTCAGTTCATGAGTAATTGTTTCTTCAAGTACCTTTCCTGTATTGAAGGTTGGGCTAGTCCCTCCTATACTATTTGGCTACCCCTGGACTGCAAAAATACACAGATGGGCTCTGTAAGCAGGATTGGACAGTTCCATGGCATGTTTTTGGCGAAGCCCCCCCTTCTGGGGGGTGGGAGCCCTCAGATTCACCCTGTTGTATGTTTGACCGACCGACCGACCGACCGACCGACCGACCGAAAAAACGAAGCCTGATGTGACAGCCAACTGTCTCATAATTAACTGGCTTCGGTCAGCTCCAGTCCGATGCCAACACTCTCTGCCAATGTTCTGCGTCACAACTGCATAGGACTTGTTCAGCCAACTCTGGCCTGCTCAACGTCTTTCAATTCTGAGTTCCCACGTTTGATACTAGCGGAAACCAGTAAGCATACCGATACTAAACGGATTATACAGTTTCAAGACTTGCCCATGTTATACACGCAATCAAGTAATGATATGCCAGGTGGGACGTGGTATTAAGGGAGCCCTGTCTTACGGCGGTAGAGAACGGGCTGCTACTTGACCTGGACAGGGCTACCATGGTGGTTGACAGCGCCCCCGTAGGGATTCCAACCCAGCACCTTCATCAGTCCAGCAAAATGACCACCCATTGAAACATAAGACAAACCGGTTACGTCTACTCAACTAATCCTGGGGTGATCTGTCCTCATATTATGATGATGACTAATCCTGGGATGATCTGTCCTCATATTATGATGATGACTAATCCTGGGGTGATCTGTCCTCATATTATGATGATGACTAATCCTGGGGTGATCTGTCCTCATATTATGATGATGACTAATCCTGGGGTGATCTGTCCTCATATTATGATGATGACTAATCCTGGGGTGATCTGTCCTCATATTATGATGATGACTAATCCTGGGGTGATCTGTCCTCATATTATGATGATGACTAATCCTGGGGTGATCTGTCCTCATATAATGAGGATGACTAATCCTGGGATGATCTGTCCTCATATTATGATGATGACTAATCCTGGGGTGATCTGTCCTCATACTATGATGATGACTGATCCTGGGGTGATCTGTTCTCCCATTATGATGATGACTTATCCTGTGGATGATCTGTTCTCATATTATGATGATGACTAATCCTGTGGATGATCTGTTCTCATATTATGATGATGACTAATCCTGGGGTGATCTGTTCTCATACTATGATGATGACTAATCCTGGGGTGATCTGTCCTCATATTATAATGATGACTGATCATGGGGTGATCTGTTCTCATATTATGATGATGACTAATCCTGTGGGCAATCTGTTCTCCCATTATGATGATGACTAATCCTGTGGTGATCTGTTCTCATATTATGATGATGACAATGATTACGATTATGATTACATTTTACATATGATGACAACGATCATTCTGATAATGATTATATTTTATGTATGATGACGATGATTATGATTATGATTGCATTTTTCCTGGTGCCCTACTAATGATTGTTTTTCTTTGTTCTTATTTCTATGTAAGCCAATCTTTGTTAGTTGCATCATGCTTCCTCAGACCGCACATCCAAAATGTTAGCTATCCTATGTTCGTTCTTTTATATTTGTTGCGTCATGCTTCCTCGGTCCTCACACCCGAATGTTTGTTCTTCTATGTTTGTCATTCTATGTTAGTTGCATCATGCTTCCTAGGACCGCACGTCAAAATGTTTGCTTTTCTATGTCCGTTCTTTTATGTTAGTTGCGTCATGCTTCCTCAGTCCTCACGCCCCGAATGTTTGTTCCTCTATGGAAGTCGTTCTATGTTAGTCATTCTATGTTAGTCATTCCATGTTAGTCATTCTATGTTAGTCATTCCATGTTAGTAGCATCATGCTTCCTCGGGCCGCACGTCCAAAATGTTTGCTTCTCTATGTCCGTTCTTTTATGTTAGTTGCGTCATGCTTCCTCAGTCCACACACCCCAAATGTTTGTTCTTCTATGTTAGTTGCATCATGCTTCCTAGGACAGCACGTCCAACATGTTTGCTATTCTATGTTTTTTAATCCCTGTTGGCTATTTCATGCTTTATTCTATGCTTCAACAGTACATGCATCCAGAATTGCAAACTAGCTCCGCACCTGATCGTTTCAGTGGCTCCCTTGGCAGCGGACTGACCCCGCCCACCTCTGCCTCCCTTCTCAAGATCTGCAACGGCGTGAACACATGATGTGATCTTATTTATCATAATATCATAACATACTTAATGGTATATCATTTACAAAGCATGAGTTTATATATACGGTAATATCATTATATGTTCTAGGTGCCATTATTACGAGGCGTGAGGTTAAGGAGGCCAGCTCGTTTGCTTGCACCTAGGCCAACCACCAAGTTATGACAATATTATAAATAAATAAATAGCACAGGGGCCAACAACCGTTGTTTGTTTGTTTAAATATTAAATATTATAAATAAATAAATATTTATTAAATATTATAAATAAATAAATATAACTGGGGCCAACCACCGTTGTTTGTCTGTTTTTGACTAGTTTGATTTTGTTTGTTCGGTTACGCAGTATGCATGCTTGTATTTTTTGTTTGTTTTGGATATATTTTTAGTTTGTTTGGTTACATAGTGTGCAAGCATGTACTTTTTGTTTGTTTTTGTGTAATGGCTTAGGGTTTTTAGGGTTTTGGGATTTTTTGTGCTGAACCCTTTACCCCCAAAATGGAATCTATCTAGCAGCTATAACAACTCAGAAGTCTGGATGGGGATAGCCAGCGCTTCAATTGTTGGTGATAATCTTCAGCCACATAGCAAGCTGTCAGCTGCTAATAAGTGATAACAAAAAAAGGCAAATAAACAAATACAAATACTGTAAGAGCTTATTCAACTTGGAATACAAATACAAATACTGTAAGAGCTTATTCAACTTGGAATACAAATACAAATACTGTAAGAGCTTATTCAACTTGGAATACAAATACAAATACTGTAAGAGCTTATTCAACTTGGAATACAAATACAAATACTGTAAGAGCTTATTCAACTTGGAATACAAATACAAATACTGTAAGAGCTTATTCAACTTGGAATACAAATACAAATACTGTAAGAGCTTATTCAACTTGGAATACAAATACAAATACTGTAAGAGCTTATTCAACTTGGAATACAAATACAAATACTGTAAGAGCTTATTCAACTTGGAATACAAATACAAATACTGTAAGAGCTTATTCAACTTGGAATACAAATTCAAATACTGTAAGAGCTTATTCAACTTGGAATACAAATACAAATACTGTAAGAGCTTATTCAACTTGGAATACAAATACAAATACTGTAAGAGCTTATTCAACTTGGAATACAAATACAAATACTGTAAGAGCTTATTCAACTTGGAATACAAATACAAATACTGTAAGAGCTTATTCAACTTGGAATACAAATGCAAATACTGTAAGAGCTTATTCAACTTGGAATACAAATACAAATACTGTAAGAGCTTATTCAACTTGGAATTCTGGATGGGGCCATGGGACAGCTATACAAAACAGAATGAAGTAAAATAAAATAAACAATGAAATATATTTAAGAGCATTTAAAACTTGATAGTCTGAATGAGGCCTTGGGACAGCTAGCACTCACATTGTTGGTGGTAATCCTCAGCCACATAGTAATCTCCAGTAGGCTTCAGCTCACTGACCACCTTCTTGCCCCTCCACCTGTTGAGATAGACATCAGTCGGTAATCATTATAGCTACTGCTAGTTTAGATGCTTGGGTTTGTGTGGTCTAATTCATGACGAGTTCGTACACACTTCTGCATCCACCTAGTAACGTCTTGTAGGCTTCAGCTCACTGACCACATTCTTGCCCATCTTCCTGGGAGAGAGACAACATTCAGTCACCGTTATGGCTGCTGAGTGCAACATACTGCCTATGTTTGTCCCACAGCAGTCATACGTTGGCTCATTATAACTGTATCCTCGTTATAAGTTTATTCTCATTATAACTATAACCTCATTATCAGTATATTCTCATTATAACTATATCCTCATTATAAGTATATTCTCATTATAACTACATCCTCATTATAAGTATATTCATCATCATTATTTGTTTATCATAAATACATATGAGATAGACCCCTTCAGTATGACTCATGCTGAATGTGGAGATCGGACCACCTTCGTGCCCCTCCACCTGATGGGAGAGATACCATTAAGTCACCGTGAAGGCTGCTGAGTGCAACATACTGCCTTGTTCCACAGCAATCATACGTTGGCTCATAATAACTATTCCCTCTCCGGCCTTCTCATTACTTAAATACATGTATGGGTCTATCTCATACATGTATTTAAGTAATGTAATGTAATGAAGTACTATTACTTAAATACATGTATGGGTCTATAACATACATGTATGGGTCTATCTCATACATGTATGGGTCTATCTCATACATGTATGGGTCTATCTCAAACATGTATGGGTTTATCTCATACATGTATGGGTCTATCTCATACATGTATGAGATAGACCCCTAAAGTATGACTTGTGTTGTGAAAATTGTGCAAATCAGACCACCTTCTTGCCACTCCGAACTCCTCTGAGGCCAGTTCCGTGCTGACTTCTTCGATCTTCTTGGTTTGGGATGGTTGGTAGATGGAAGGTAACCTCCACTTCCGGTAGCCCCCCTTAACCCTAAACCCATCTAGACCCTTAACCTTAAAAACACATCAACTATGAATACAAACATAAAGCTTTGAATACAAACATAAAGCTTTGAAAAAAAAAATGAATCAAGTCATGGACATTTGAATCAAAACATGAACCTTTGAATCAGAAAATGAACCTTTGAATCAGAAAATGAATCAAGTCATGGACATTTGAATCGAACCATATACCTTTGAATCAATATACAACTCTTTCTGAACTCACTTAGATCCGAACTCCCCTGAGGCCAACTTCGAGTTCACCTCCTCGATTCTCTTGGAAGCGATCTTGTACTGCTCATCATCGTGGTAGTAGATACCAGAGCGGTACTGCGGTGGTCAATAAAGCACTCATGAGTGTGGTGTAGTAGTGTGCTGTAGTACTGTGGTGTAGTAGTATACTGTAGTAGGGTTTAAACTAACCATGAAGACAATTTTCCCCTCAGGAGTGTGGTGTAGAGTGTAATGGCATGCCTCCACTCTAGGTTTATCTGCTCGTCTGGATTCCCGCTGCAAGTAAACAAAACAAAGCAAAACAAAACGAGAAAAGAGAGCTTAAGTAATACCCCTGGGAAATATCAACTTGTACTAGTGACATGAACGCAACTGGGAGATGCCTTGTCCTGCTCATCACCATGGTGGTACATACGGCTGTGTTGCCAAATCATTCCCCATCCTACCCCCTGAACAAATAGCCCTGCCAAACGAGATGGCAGAGTTCCAAGGAAGTTCAAGGCACTTCACTTGCCTGAGTTCCCAAATCATTTCCTTGTTTGTTCAAGGTAGCGGGGTCGACCATCATGGTGGTAGATATGGTTGTGTTCCCAAATTAATTTCCATCCTACCCCCTTACCAACTAACCTGCCGAACAAGGTGGCAGAGTTTCAAGGAATTTCAAGGCACTTTACTTGCCTGTGTTCCAGAATCATTTCCTTGTTTGTTCAAGGTAGTGGGGTCGACGCGGCCAAAGAAGACATCCAACAGTTCCTCGTACTTCACCTGTTAGTCATGTAAATAATTGCATAGGTTAATAAATAAACTCATACACCTGTCAGGCGTGTATGTAAAAACATAGGTCAATCAATAAACTCATACATCTGCCAGTAATGAAAATACAAAAATAGTTAATTACATAAACTTCATACACCGGTCAGTCGTGTAAATACATAAATGTGAATAAATAAAATGATACACCAGTCAGTCATTTAAATCAATCATGTTACACATAAACAACAATCAAAACAAAACAGAATCACAACAGATGTGCTTCGTCCTGCCAAGCCATCACGCCTGAGGGGTTGTACGTGCACTACATAGCTTCAGTGTGTCCGGCGAAGGCTGATAGACCGTGAAGTCAAAACAAAACAGAAGCCAAACATATGTGCTGCACACTACCAATCCCCCCCCCAACCCCAAACCCCCCCACACACACCACCACACACCTCACCTCTGATGGGTTGTATGTGCACTGTATAGCTTCAGTGTGTCCGGTGACACCCATGCAGACAGCATTGTAGGTGGGGTTCTCCTGCATTGAATAACAATTAAATTCAAATTACATTCCAACCCAGCTCAAATTCAAACCCATCTCGAATTCAAGCTCATTTCAAATTCAAGAAGATTTCGTGTGGGTAAGGAGTGGAGGGTAGGGGTTGGGATGAAGTGACACCCATGCAGACAGCATTCTAAGTGGGGTTCTCCTGCATCGAACAACAATTAAACTCAACTCAAAATCAAACCCATTTCAAATTCAAGCTCATTTCAAAGTCAAGAAGAATACGTGTGGGTAAGAGTGGAGGGTAGGGGTAAATGAAATGACAATAAAACTGTACTGTAGGTGGCGTTCTGTGCATTCAAGAGGTGGAGGACAAGACGAGGGTGGGACCGTGGATTGCTCTGCTTGGATAAGATACGTAATATGGACATGATATGAATGGATGATACTAACAGAGCACATCCAAACAGAGCAATCCACGTACAGAGCAATCCACGTACATATCAGATCCAAACAGAGCAATCCACGTACATATCAGATCCAAACAGAGCAATCCACGTTCATATCAGATCCAAATAGAGCAATCCACGTACACATCAGATCCAAACAGAGGATATGATATGTATGACATGATATGCGACGAATGAGAGATATTAATGATATGAATGAGTGATACAAATGATATGATGGATATGAATGAGTGATATGATGGATGATATGAATGAGTGATATAAATGATATGATAGAGATATGAATGAGTGATATAAATGATATGATGGATGATATGAATGAGTGATATGAATGATATCATGGATACAAACGAATGAATGGATGGACGGACAAATTAATGAGATGTATGATACAAATGAATGAATGATATGATGGATGAGTGACATGAATTAATTGTATGATGGATATGATATGATATGATAAATATGACGGATATGATATGATATGCAACCAGGTGTTTATCGAACACGCTATGCTGGAGTAGGGGTTCATAGAAACCTGCAGTGGGTATGCATAATCTCCTCTGCTTAAGAACAGCTTAACATTATCTGATATGCTTGTAAAACCCCATGTGGTCATACGTTGATATGTGTACCTCGTGCAGTGAGCAAGGTAGATGATGATGATGATGATGATGATGATGATGATGATGATGATGATGATGATGATGATTGATGATAATGATGATGATGATGATGATGATGATGATGATGATGATGATGGAAAAATGTTCAAAACATTGTGATGATAATGATGATGATGATGATGATGGAAAAAATGTTCAAAACATTGTGATGATGATGATGATGATGATGATGATGATGATGATGATGATGATTTAAACTAGTACCAGGGAGCCCTGGGTGTAACCACAGGGAGCCCTGGGTGTAACCACAGGAAGTCTCCACAACACTAGGGACTCGCTGGTAGGCCAACTCAAGACCACATTTTGTTTTGCCATGTGCCACCATTCGCCATACAGTCCAGGGGTATTCAGGGGTTTTGTGTGGGTATTTATTACTAGTTTCATCATTCCGTCGCTGAATAGCGACGCATGGGTCCGGCCAAATTAGTCATTACTGCCCACACAAACCCCCAGATACCCCTGGACTGTAAGAATACTAACATACAGAGGGTGCAAGGGAGAAAGTACCTATGAGCCCTGTGTATAGCCACAGGAAGTATCAACGACAACAGGGACTCGCTGCTAGAGTTACACATGAATCTGACATGCTTTTGCGAGACCTCGTGTGGTCATACATTTATATGTGTACCCTCGTGCAGTGAGCTAGGTCGATGATGATGATGATGATGATGATGATGATGATGATGATGATGATGACGATGATGATGATGATGATGATCTTGTTGATTAAATCAAGTTACCTGTGAGCCCTGTGTGTAGCCACAGGTAGTCTCAACGACACCAGGGACGCGCTGGTAAGCCAACTCAAGTCCCCAGAAGCAGCCACCTGCATTGAGAGGTCAACAACAGAAGCATCATGATAAAGCATATAAAATGCACAGAGGATGCATGCGGTGTAGCCAACAAAAGATTGCAAAACGCCAGGGCTGGATAGGGAAACAGCAGAAGAAAAAAGTAATGATAACGCCTTGTGGGACGTGGTATTAAGGGACCCTGTCGTACGTGGGTAGACAACAGTCTACCACCTAAACTGGACAAGCTACCATTGCAGTTGTCAACCACCTGCTTCGCTCAGGGTGGCCAGAAGGGGTTACGAACCCCTGACCCCACTTTGTTGATGCGATTTGATGTACCACTACACCAATCGTATCGCTCAAACGGGCTATGCAACAGCAGAAGGGTAACGGTAAAGAATAACAAATGCACAGAGAATGCTCGAGGTGTAGCCTACGAAAGATTGCAAAACGCCAGGACTGGTAGGCTAACTCAAGAGGGCAATAACAGAAGCGTAACAGTACAACATTGAAACAAGTCGTCAAACTTTCAGTGTAGAGACCAGGACCTGTCTGTAAACGATATGAGTTTGGACCCTGTCACACTCCCTGGTTTCCATGAGTATTTCAGGCTATTTCAGGCTACTTCGGTATTTATCAGGCTACTTCGGTGTTTATCAGGCTATTTCGGGCTGTTCCAGGCTATTTCAGGCTGTTTCAGACTATTTCAGGCTATTCCAGGCTGTCTCGGGCTATACCAGGCTATTTCAGGCTGTTTCAGACTATTTCAGGATGTTCCAGGCTGTCTCGGGCTATTTCAGGCTATTTCAGGATATTCCAGGCTGTTACACGGTATCTCCCGGTATTTCAGGCTATTTCAGGCTACTTCAGCATTTCCACAGTTGTGTTTACAGCATACACAATTAAAATGTTTTGTTTGTGGTATTGACAACTATTGCAAAGTTTTGTTTAAAGCACACACAAACGTTTGAAAAGTTCTGTTTCCAGCATGCATCTATTTTTAAAAAATATTCGTGGTATTGACAACTTGACAACTGTGTTTACAGCCTACACCAACTATTGAAAAAGTAAAGTTTGTGGCATTGACAACAAGATCCAACGAGCTACTCCCTGCAGTAAGTTATGTACATACATTACAATGTCACTGACAGGACATAGTTGACCCAAGACAAGACCACCCCACAACATTCAGGAGGGGTCCTCCAACAAATCCTCAGAAAAAGAACGGCAATATTGCATCAAGCGAGCAAGCAAGCGAGCAAAAAAGCAAGCAAGCAAGCAAGCGAGATTTCAAGCATTCAAGCATCGAAGCATCGAAGCATTGAAGCATCAAAGCAAGCAAGCATCAAAGCAAGCATCAAAGCAAGCAAGCATCAAAGCAAGCAAGCAAGCAAGCAAGCAAGCAAGCAAGCAAGCAAGCAAGCATGCAAGCAAGCAATAAAGCAAGCACTATCGCATCAAGCAAGCATTCTGATCAGACCTTATTCCATATGATACATAATCACTAAGGTGCAGGTTTGTTTCCTGACCGTCAGCAGATGAGAAGGACGAGGCAATATGCACACTCTGACACTGACATGGCCAATCAGTAGCAGAAGCAGCTGCCTGCAAGGATAGGGTAGCAGCAAATGCACTGCGGTACAACATGAAAAATCCGAAGAGCATGCAGCGTTTTAAAAACTTTGCTCATGTGCATTGAGCATACATCATACATTCCCAAATGTTGATTATAACTCTCAAACAATACGATCACAACACCACGCCTCACACACCACGCCTCACACACCACAACACACCTCAAAGACTACCAACACCACCAACACCAGACCACACATCAAACACTGCACCACACTCCTGAGGACTGGGCAAAGGCAAGTGGACAGCTGATCAACCAGTAAACTGGAAACACACACTCAGAGGCAGGTTGCACTTCTGTCAGTACTAATATAGTGAAATAACATAGAATACCGTGAAAAATCGTGGAATAGCCTGAAATAACATGGAATGACGTGAATTAGCTTGAAATACTACTGCACCACACCCCTGCGTACCAAGGGCATCCAAATGGGTGCGGACAGCTCTCGGTCGGGTTAACCAGCGATTTGACACAAGCACCCGTCGCACTATCGCAGCACTCTCGTTCCTTACCTGCGAATGTTGCCAGCTTCATGGATTTATCCGCAGGCTCCTTAGGCGCTAGTTGGCAACCCTTCTCCGCCCCTCCGAACAACGATCCGAACATGCCCATCGTTTTTATATCAGCACGTATAATCTTGGGCCTGAAGCATGCGCTGCGTAGTCCTGCTGTCTTGTGAGCTAGGAGCATCTTCACGAAGTTTTAATTATGGAAGCAGACGTGGAGCCTCTGCTTACATTTGCTCAACTTCTGGTATCCAGGGGAGGAGTGGAGTTGGTTGGGTCGGTTGGTAGATCGCGAGACCTCGACCTCACATCCACCCCAGGCAGGGCCGGGCATCGGGCAGGGCCCCCCCCCCGAGGGGCCCCTGACCCAACGGCCATCTACCCTCACCTGACATCGACCCTGACATCCACCAGCTTTCTAGACCTGGTGGACGCTGCCCGTAGTTGTATAGTAGTGATGTCTGGATGACACATCTAGCTGGCGCCTTCGCCAGATATACTAGTCGATTGTATATGGGGCGGGTAGAGGCTGGATGAGGGGCGATTAGACATTTACCTCCGTGGCGTGCGATGCCCACGGGAAAAACAGTCGGCACTTCCGTGGCTGCGGGAGAATAGCGTGGGGATGTCAGTTACTCGGTTGCCCTGCTTTCATTTGCGTGGTTTACTTAATAATTGGCCATTTCTGTACTATTTGTTACATGCGTTTACGAGTATGTACAATAGCATTCGTGGTTGTGGCAGGTTGTGGTAGAGAAGAACAAGTAGGAATTCATTACATGTGATGGCTCCAGGCAGCAGTTAGTGTGTTTTCTGCCTCTGTGTGCAAACAATAAAAAGATGAGTTGCACATGAATGGCGTTTCTATAAACGAAGGAAACATTTCGCCATGCATGATGGTACACATGCACGTATTTCGCATCAGTATGTGCGGTACATGCAAACGGGATGATTCCTTCAATCTCACGTCCTGTGGCAGCTCGTACTAATTTTCATATTTATGTATTTGCATGAAACAGTTTTTTCACTCAGGCTTAGGGCTGTCAATATCGTACGGTATTTTCAATTACCGTACGATATACCGTGATATATGGTACGGTATCGAGACCGTACGATATTTCTAGACCCTTTTGGGGGGAAATCGGTATACCAAGGGGATATAACAGGAAATACCGTTTACACGTCCATACACTTTAAATCAAATCAAATGAACCAATACTGAGGGAGATAAAAACACGGTAATATCGTGGCCTATTACCGTACGATATATCGTGATATATCGTACGGTATAAGGCGATATACTGAATTCCCTGGCTCAGACCCAGTGCAAGGAAATCCCAGGCAAATCTGCTAATCATACCACAAGACCAAACTTCACCTCCACTTGAAGCCCCAAACTACGCTTCCACCTATAGCACCCACCCTATAGCACCAGAAGTGCATGGAAAATCACGCTCACCACTCTCATTGCTGCTGATGCCATGGTGAGTGTGCTGCCCTCGAGAGCAACTGCGAGCGAGCAAAAACGTGCGTGCAGAGAGGTGTGTCTGCCTGCCAATTTTTGAGTATACCATCGCCGTCAAGTACTCGGTAATACCGCTGCTATCTTTGCATATATCCGTGACCAATGTTTGCACTGTTCATGGTAGCCAGGCAGGGCGTATATTAGCACCACAGTGACCACACCAATCAAATGTGTAGTACCGGTATTTCTTGGTCCCTATCAGAGAACCCAGAGAGCAAACCAAATGGATTAGGCAGACATGCTTTGCCAGGTCGGTTGGATGTACCAGACTTAAGGTTCATGGGATCAAAATGGAGTACTGTGCCTACCGGGAATCGAGCCCGGGTCTCCGCTGCCACAAAGCGGTGTACTAACCACTATACAATAGGCACAACATGTATGTACCCAACCCAACCTCAACTAACCTCGAACCGCGGGGCCCCCGGCTGAAAGGAAGGAAGGGTTTAGGGTTGAGGGTTGAGGTCTCGGCAGTGATTGTCTGAGTGTATGTAACGAACCCTCTCTCTCTCTTAGGGTTCAGGGTTTAGGGTTGAGGTCTTTAGTTATGTTTGCTTCGGCCCTCTTCTCTTGTGTTTGTTTGGGCTTGGTGCTCTAGCTTGAATGCCTTGGCGTCCCTCCCCTTTCCGCTCTTCTTTCCGCCTCTAGTTTGTTTCCTTTTTTTTACTTGACCGAGTTTGTTTTCAGTTTTCTGGGGGTGCCTTTAAAACCCTTGTGCTTCCGTGTTAAAAAATTGGATGTTCGGCAGGCTAAGCTGCTGTCCTGTCTCGGCAATGATTTGTTGAGTCTATGTAAAGAATCCTCTCTCTCTCTCTCTCTCTCTCTCTCTCTCTCTCTCTCTCTCTCTCTCTCTCTCTCTCTCTCAAGTCTGGAATGCCTGCCTCGGCATCCCTCCCCTTCACGCTCCCCTTTCCGCTTTTCTTTCCGCCTCTAGTTTGTTTCCTTTTTTTACTTTACCTAGTTTTTTTTCAGGTTTGTGGGGGTGCCTTTAAAACCCTCGTGCTTCCTATTATGAAATTTGATGGTCGGCAGGCTGTGCTGCAGTCCTGTCTGGGCAATGATTTGCTGAGTTTATGTAACGAATCCTCTCTCTCTCTCTAGACGCACCAACCGTGTCTACACGTACTTACTTATATGATATATCGTTATATTTGCCTGGCGGGGTACTCAATTACGATATGATGATATTTTCGTCCTCTCACTTACTCAAAACTTCTATCAAGAGGCTCTCAAACCGTTATATTTGCCTGCATACTCCTGTTTGGCGTACCCCTGGACTATAACATACATACCGGTACATGAATGATATCGACAATCCTGTCATGAGCAGTCTTTATTATTTTAGCAATCTTGGCACGAGACTCCTGACAATCCTGTCATGAGCAGTTTGTAATACCGGTATTGCAAGAGCCTTAGCCCAAGGCTCTATGGGACCGTTAAGTTATTTACGAGCAGGAGCGAAAAAGGCACACAGCATTCTCTGCAAAGTACGCTCTCACACAGGCATCCTTGGAAATGACCGGGCTGACTGCCTGGCGCGTCAAGCTGCTGAGCACCCTGCCTTCACCACCTTCACTGATACCACGGGGGAAATCCCCAGACATAACGTCTACTGGCCCACTGTCCAACCACCCCGCACACCTATGGGAGATACCCCCCACGCATTTTAGCACCCAACCTCACACAGGGCATCAGCTCCAACCTTCCCTCTAGCTGCCACCTTGGCCAGCATCCACTTAAAGGAATTTATGCCACCACTTGGGCTGATAACACTCCCCACCAGCTTCCCCACGCAAGTTATACATTCTGGTCCTCTATTCGCATCCAACACACAACAAAAATCCGCATCCTTAAAAGCCCGCTGGGGTAGATTGTGGAACCGCAAACTTGCATAGTGTTGGAAACTTCCTTATATAAACAGCACCCAACCGCCCACAACCCCTTCATGCCCCATTTCTAGGGCTGTCAAGCTTTGTATCGTTCGATATGTATTATATCGTGTACCGTAAATATCCATCACCCAATACGCATAATATCGGTTCAAATGATAAGCATACGGTATCGTACGATATATCGTACGGTACACGGTAAAATAAATATCGTACGATATAAAGCTTGACAGCCCTACTCAGGTTGCTCTCTAAGAGAGATGGTACTGTCGAAGACATATCTAACTTTTGCAGTAACGTTACATTACCATAGACAGAACACAGGCGGCCAAAGACAAGCCCGCTCCTCAACCACCCTCAACAATTCAAAATCACAGGGTACACGCAGTAAAGCAATGAGTCAAACAAGCTTTTAAACTCTTCGCGCAGTGGTTAGCGTGATGGGCCCATAACCTATCAGCTTAAACACTTCAGGAGTGAAGGGACGAATAGCAGCGGCAGCACACAGGTATCTGAAACATAATGAGGTAACTTACAGACAGGTGGAAACACCTTAAAGGAAAAACACCAGCGGTGGTACCAGGGTTAGAGACAGCAGGGTCTAGACCCTGACTATACAGCGCTGGTCAATAGTGGACAAGGAAGCTGTCACTGTGTCATGGAAGCTGACACAGCACGACAGAAGAGCTGTTACTGTCCATCAGAGATCGTTCCAAGGACACACAAAAGGAGTCAGCAAGGCATAAACAGCGGGTGAGAGAGAGGGTTCGTTACATAGGTGTGTTACATGGGTGTAACACACCAGATGCTGATAATATCTAAGTTACAAAAAGATAACCGCCCTATAGGTATATGTTGCGAATATACCCTCGTTTGGAACGGGATGGCTCTGTCGTAGAACGATCCAGGGTCGGACGAAGCAGGAGCGGGAGCCTTTCAGGTCTCTGGTCCGATCCCCAGCGAGGTCACCTGGGCCCACCCGGAGTGTCGTCGACCGGCATGGCACCTGGACTCAAGGTGTGATGTAAGCCCGTCCACCTCATCCGCTGGGCACGTCCTTAGGGGTCATTGTGTGACAATTCTCAGATGTTTAAATTCCCATTTTTTTGTTGTTGCGAACTTACGATGTGCAGATTATTTTATTTGCATTCTACGTTTCCATCTAAAACGAAATCAGCAAGTCCCACCAATCATCCATAGTTCCATACACGAATTGATCACGCGAGGCAAATGCTAATGATCTTCCAGGTTGGTTTGGTTTGATCGTTAGGGTATATAATCGATCAGCCTTCAGGACGCCAACCGTCTGTGGGCAGAGTAAACATGGTTGTATGCATGTAACAGTCCAGGTGTAAGCCAAATAGGCTAAAGGGACTTGCCTAACCGTGTAGGAAGGGCTTAACAAGTAAAAGCACTGATGAATTGAGCCCCAAACAATCGTTTTACCTCCGGGGGCCGTGAGTTCGTGCAACAGGGATCATTTAATTCTGGTGGACGGCACTATGCAAACGCATTGGTGGTTGGTCCCAGCCAGGGTATTTCCAAGCGCGCGCTTATGTTTTTTTGAGCCCCACTGCGCGTTTCGCGCAGTTTTTTGCAACCCCCTGTGGGCGCAGCAAGCAATTACGGTATTGCGCTTTTTGCACTACAAAGTGCAGTTTTTTAATTTTCAAGTGCTCTAAAGCGCTGGCCAATTTGGTCAATGGAAGTACCCTGGTCCCAGCACAAGCGAACGTGCTGCCCCCCTCAACCACACGTCTCGTTATAAAGCGTAACATGTATTTATGTATTTAGCATACATTGACTCTAACATGCACAAACACACTCACTCGCCTGCTAGTCTAATCGATAACTAGACAGGTATAAACCATTTAATCTGCTTAGTGTGTTCCCTGATTTCCGTGGGTATAACACGCGGGGGTCTTGGAATTGGAAGACGGTGAGCACTGAGCAGCCCAGAGCTGGCTGAAAAACAATGTAACAATTAAACTCAAGCTATAAATGGTCACCATGTCCAGAGGGTGCTTGGGGTGGGTGGAAAGTTTCTGGTGATGATGGTGATGATGATAAGGGTGGTGTTAATGATGATGGTAGCATTTTTGATGACGGTGATGATGCCGGTGATGATGATAATGATAATGATGGTGTTGATGATGATGATAACATATTTGGCGGAGCCCCCCCTTCTGAGCCCCCAGTGTTACCCATTTGTCCGTCCAACCATCCATCCATCTGACCGTGATGAAGCCCGACAAGTCAGCCAACGGCCGCGTAACTAACTCGCTTCCGTTGCCACCTGTCGCTCCCTCGCAATCACTCTCCGCCAATTTTTAGCTGCATCGAACTTGTTCCTGGTGCCCTACTGGACTCCAAATGCGCCCACAGCTTGCTAAAGTCAAGGAGGACTACTAAGGAATTCCACGCACACCCACACATATGATCCAAGCTGCTACCGGCTTCGACATCCATAGGGTTCTATGGGAGGGCGGAAGGAGTGCAACGGTTTCAATGCTTGGGTGCTGTCTATAGGGTGCTTTGGGTGGGTAGAAGGGGCGGAAGGGGCGCAACGGTTTTGATGCTTTGGGTGCCGTCCATAGGGTGCTTTGGGTGGGTGGAAGGGGTGAAACGGTTTCAATGCTTTGGGTGGGTAGAAGGGCTGCTACCTGCTTCAATGTCCATAGGGAGCTTTGGGTGGGTGGAAGGGGTGCAACGATTTATGTCCATAGGGTGCTTTGGGTGGGTGGAATGGTGCAACGGTTTCGATGTCCATAGGGTGCTTTGGGTGGGTGGAAGGGGTGCAACGGTTTTGATCCTTTGGGTGCTGTCCATAGGGTGCTTTGGGTGGGTAGAAGGGCTGCAACGGTTTCGATGCCCATAGAGTGCTTTGGGCGGGTGGAAGGGGTGCAACGGTTTCGACGCTTTGGGTGCTGTCCATAGGGTGCTTTGGGTGGGAAGAAGGGCTGCTACCGGCTTCGGTGTCCATGGGGTGCTTCGGGCGGGTGGGAGGGGCGCAACGGTTTCAATGGCTTGCTATTACCAATCTCATCCAATGCGGCCTCCCCACCAGGCAGACCAAAGAAGTTGTGGCTCTTTGAAAAGATCTCAGTCGCGTGGAAGATTGAGTGCGAAGATGTGGTGATGCCGATGACTTTGAAGTAGTTGACGTTAGGGTTTGCTTCATTGGGTTTTCCAAGCAACTTCACCATCACTTTGCAGACTAGCCCAGATCCAGTAAGGCTGCTGTTTCCAAGGATGTAGAACTTGCGGAGCTGAGGCGTCCTCGCCTGGATTTTCTGGTCTACTGCTATGCCATTCACCGTCACAGGGTGGCAGTGGCACAGGCCTGAGCAGGTAAGGGAAGCTTTGCCTGCAGCAGAAATGGAGGATTCAGTATATCATGGCAGTGGCACAGGCCTGAACAGGTAATGGAAGCTTTGCCTGCAACAGCACAGGAGGATGCGCTCTATCATGGCAGTGGCACAGGCCTGAGCAGACCCAACCAACCAACCCCAACAGAAAAGGAGGATGCGCTATATCATGGCAGTGGCACAAGCCAGAGCAGACCCACCCACCCAACCCCAACAGAAAGGAGGGTGCGCTATATCATGGCAGTGGCACAAGCCAGAGCAGACCCAACCAACCAACCCCAACAGAAAAGGAGAGTGCGCTATATCATGGCAGTGGCACAAGCCTGAGCAGACCCAACCAACCAATCAACCAACCCCAACAGAAAAGGAGGATGCGCTATATCATGGCAGTGGCACAAGCATCACATAATTTTAAGAACGGAGTAGCGTAGACTGATAGCATAGAAGGAGCTAGTAGCATACACTATAATGATGAGATATGGGCAGCAGGAGACTATACCTCCTGCCTGTACTGCTCTACAGAAGTACACAGTGACTACAACACATTACGTTGTTGGATTCGTCAGGGGAGTAGTCAATAAATACTATACATAGTACGCCTTATTACGAGGCGTGAGGTTGAGGCTCTTCGAAAAGATCTCAGTCGCGTGGAAGATTGAGTGCGAAGATGTGGTGATGCCGATGACTTTGAAGTAGTTGACGTTAGGGTTTGCTTCACTGGGTTGTTGGATTCGTCAGGAAAGTAGTTAATAAATACATAGTACGCCTTATTACGAGGCGTGAGGTTGAGGAGGCCACCTTGTTTGCTTGGTACCGGGGCTAACCGTACCGGGGCGAACTGTACCGGGGCTAACCACCAAAGGGGACCAGTATATTAAAGTCAGAAACGAATACAATATATAATAATAATAATCATAATAATAATAATAATGCCATCTTCAACAACCCATGTCTCTATAACCCTTCAGACACAAACACAATATATAATAATCATATGTTATAGTGCCATCTTTACCCACCCATGTCTTTATAACCCTCCAGACACAAATACAATGTATAGTAGCAGGGATTTTTATTTCCGCTATATATAGCGACCGCTAGTTTTGACCCCGCTTTAGCAAAAATATCGCTATAAAAAAAGCAAAACAAAAAGTTTTTTTTTTTTTTTGCCCTCAATTGCCCTGAAAAAGCTACAAAAAGCTATATAAAGCTACAGAAAGCACTAAAACGCTGTCCCTGGAGGAGCCCTGAAACCATAAAGCTAGGAGAAACCCACTTTCAGATTTGAAAAAATAATCACTGTATAGTAGTGCCATCTTGACTCACCCATGTCTTTATTAGCTCCTTTTCTTCGATTGCGATGCTTATATGTGCTCTCGTGAGAATATGTCCGGTATAAATAAGTCTGATAATTATTAACGAACACTTTGATTGGGGTATTCCCTTCTTGAACAAAATCTCGAGATTGTTTTTCATTCCAGTATAATGCCATCTTGACTCACCCATGTCTTTATAACCCTTCAAGTGAATAAGAGACGCCTCCAGCAAGTTTGGTGGGAGCTGGCTGTGCACATTCCCCATATTCATCACCTCAGTGAGGCTGTTAGACTGGCCAGGCACCACTGTCATGTTGATGCGGATGATGAGCTCTGCTCCAACCTGAGTTGATGCATATCCGTACTTGCTGGTCCCATCAGCAGCTTCATCCACCCACTCCCAGCCATCGGACGATTCAACGACCTGAGTAAAGCAAAGGAATTGTTCCGGGTTCAGTTCATCAACGCAATTTTGTTTGCTCTTCTTGTCACGGTCATCCACCCACTCCCAGCCCTTGGACGATTCAACGACCTGAGTGAAGCAAAGGAATTGTTTGGGGTTCAGTTCATCAATGCAATTTCTTTTGAGCCTTTCATGTCACGGTCGTCCACCCACTCCCAGCCAATGCACGATTCAACGACCTGAGTGAAGCAAAGGAATTGTTCCGGGTTCAGTTCATCAACGTATTTTTGTTTGAGCCTTTCATGTCACGGTCGTCCACCCACTCCCAGCCATTGGACGATTCAATGACCTGCGTAAAACAAAGGAATTGTTTGGGGTTCAGTTCATCAATGCTATTTCTTTTGAGCCTTTCCTGTCATGGTCATCCACCCACTCCCAGCCATTGACGATTCAACGACCTGAGTAAAGCAAAGGAAGGGGGGTCTTGGAATTGGAAGATGGTGAGCAGCCCAGAGTTAGCTGGAAAACCATGTTACAATTCAAATCAAGCTATACATGGTCAACGTGTCCAGAGGGTACTTGGGGTGGGTGGAAGGTTCATGGTGATGATGATGATGGTGATGATGATAAGTCCCAGCCATTGGACGTTTCAACGACCTGAGTGAATCAAAGGAATTGTTTGGGGTTCAGTTCATCAATGCTATTTCTTTTGAGCCTTTCATGTCACGGTCATCCACCCACTCCCAGCCATTGACATTTCAACGATCTGAGTAAAGCAAAGGAATAATACAATTGGCAGATGGTGAGCAGCCAAGAGTTAGCTGAAAAAACATGCAACAATTCAATTCAAGCTATACATGGTCAACATGTCCAGAGGGTACTTGGGGTGGGTGGAAGGTTCATGGTGATGATGACGATGGTGATGATGACGATGGTGATGATGATAAGTCCCAGCCATTGGACGTTTCAACGACCTGAGTGAAGCAAAGGAATTGTTTGGGGTTCAGTTCATCAATGCTATTTATTTTGCCCTTCCTGTCACGGTCATCCACCCACTCCCAGCCATTGACGATTCAACGACCTGAGTAAAGCAAAGGAAGGGGGGTCTTGGAATTGGAAGATGGTGAGCAGCCCAGAGTTAGCTGAAAAACCATGTTACAATTCAAATCATACATGGTCAACGTGTCCAGAGGGTGCTTGGGGTGGGTAGGAAGTTTATGGCGATGATGGCGATGATGGTGATGATGGTGATGATGATAGGTCCCAGCCATTGGACGATTCAACGACCTGATTAAAGCAAAGGAATTGTTGGGGGTTCAGTTCATCAATGCTTTTTATTTTTAGCCCTTCCCGCCACCGTTGGGCAAGACCCTTTAGCCTATTGGGCCTACCCCTGGGCTGTAACATACATAACGAAGGATAGATGTAGGCTGAGCATGTGATCAAGAGACTGACACATATTGGGGAGAAGGTTCATGCATGTTTCCCTAAGGACCCCCTAAATCTGCCCCCCCCCCCCCCCCCCCCCCCTCCCCCCAGCCTGACTATAAAGGGGCGGCGCTTTGTGCCGCACACTACAAAATCCGGTGGGCAACTCAACTTTTCTGAAATCAGGCCTGAGTAGCCCACTCAGCTACACAACCTTGCCTAGAGAAAAGTGAAATAAAAAACACAGGCAACTACAGGAGCGTGGAAAGGGATATACGTATGGATCGCAAATACATGTGAAGATATCCACCCCTGTGACGCAGGGATGTTTTTTTCCGCTATATATAGTGATCGCTAGGTTTGACCCCGTTTTGGAGATAATATCGCTATGAAAAAGTAAACAAATAAACAAGTTTTTTTGTGTGCCCCAAATGGCCCCCAAACGTTGTAAAAAGCTATAAAAACCACTAAAACGCTGTCCCTGGAGGGGGCCTAGAACCATAAAGCTAGAAACCCCCCACTTTCAGATTTGAAAAAAAAATCACTGCTGTGACGCTAAAAAACGATGACATATTGTGGGGGAATACTTGTAGTTAACTTCATACAAAGTCTTTCAACAAGCTTTTAAAGGCAGGGGCATTGGTGCCTTGAAAATACTCTCTTGCCTGTACAAGTAATGCCAATGTAAAAGTTGTGATTCACTCCATACAAAGTCTTTGGACAAGCTTTTGGGGGTTATCTGCCCAACCCTATGCAGCAAGTGCGTAAACAAAGCAAAACAAAACCCTGTGTAAATAAAACAAAACAAAACAAAACCCTTAGTAAACAAAAACTTACGCAGCAACTGTGTAAACAAACCAGAGGAACGGACAGGTGTAAGCTGGTTGTGTGATTAAGAGACTGAGCTCAGTAAGCAAGTTGGTGGCTGAAGCTATGTAACCAAGTTCAAGTTCAAGTTTGTAGAGACAGCAAGTACCTGTTAGTGATTAGTACAGGACCGCCACTTAGCCGCCAGTGATGTTTACATATGATACAGGCTCAGATCAACTCCTTCAAGCCTCTCATGTACTCACGTGAAAAGGGGGCAAAGGGATGCAATGAATGGATCGGACATGCGTAAGCTGGTTGTGTGCTCAAGAGACTGAGCTCAGTAAAAAAGGAATCAACAGCACAAACTACATCTGTACTTCTCTTTGCCAGTAGATGTAGGCTGGTTTTGTAATCAAGCGATCAAGACACTGACCTGAGTGAAATCGGGACCAACAGCACAAACTACATCTGAAATTCCCTTTGCCAAAAGATATATACTGGGTTTGTGATCAAGCGACCAAGATACTGACCTGAGTGAAATCGGGACCAACAGCACAAACTCCACCGACACCGCCAATTTCATTCCCTTTGAAGAACGGCTGTTTTAGCATGGTCTTGCCATTAGCATGGCTGCACTTCAATCTGTATGCGATGGTCTGGCTTTCTCCCGGGCCCTCGGCTCTTGGGCCAGCTGAGGTACCTCGAACCTACAAGCAAAGGAAAGAGTGTGAGACAGAAATACAAATCAGAACCACTCTGATCACCAGAATTGAGAAATGCCTATCTGTATGCGATGGTCTGGCTCCCTCATGGGTCTTCGACTTTTGGGCCTGCTTGGCTGCCACGAGCCTATAAACAAAGGGATGAGTGTGAGACAGAAATACAAATCAGAACCACTCTGATCACCAGAATTGAGAAATGCCAATCTTCATGGGATGGTCTGGCTCTCTCCCTGGTCCTTGGTCGTTGGGCCAGCTGGGCTGCCACGTACCTACAAACAAAGGGAAGAGTGTGAGAATAGAAATACAAATCACAACTACTCTGATCACCAGAATTGAGACAATGCCAATCTGTATGCCATGGTCTGGCTCTCTCCCGGGCCCTCGGCTCTTGGACCAGCTTGGCTGCCTTGAACCTACAAACGAAGGGATGAGTGTGAGAATATAAATACAAATCAGAACTGCTCTTATCACCAGAATTTAGAAATGCAAATCTGCATGCGATGGCCTGGATGTCTCCTAGTCGTTGGGCCAGCTGGGCTACCTCAAACGTACATACAAAGGGATGAGTGTGAGAATATAAATACTATAACATAGATACTTGTAAGGCCACCCACAGCTGATATTGGGGTTGGGTTGAGTTGGTATCGCAGCTGATAGCTGATATTAGCCACCCACAACCGATATCACAAATCATTTCAATCTGCATCAGCGTCTGGCTCTCTCCCAGGCCTTCGGCACAAACTCCATTGAAATCGCCAGTTTTATTCCCCTTGAAGAACGGCCTTTTAAGCCTGTTTTTGCAGTTAGCATGGTTTTGTTGTTGAAGCATGATTTTGCAGTAAGCATGATTTTGCAGTAAGTATGGTTTTGCCGTTAGCATGTTTTGTAGTTAGCATGGTTTTGCAGTTAACATGGTTCTGCTGTTGAAGCATAGTTTTGCAGTAAGCATGGTTTTACCGTTAGCATGTTTTGTAGTTAGCATGGTTTTGCAGTTAGTATGGTTTTACCGTTAGCATGTTTTGTAGTTAGCATGTTTTGTAGTTAGCATTGTTTTGCAGTTAGCATGGTTTTGTTGTTAGCACGGTTTTGTTGTTGAAGCATGATTTTGCAGTTAGCATGGTTTTGCAGTTAGCATGTTTTGTAGTTAGCATGGTTTTGTTGTTGAAGCATGATTTTGCAGTAAGCATGGTTTTGCAGTTAGCATGGTTTTACCGTTAGCATGTTTTGTAGTTAACATGGTTTTTTAGTAAGCATGGTTGTTCAGTTAGCATGGTTTTGCAGTTAACATGGCTGCATTTCAATCTGGATGCGATGGTCTGGCTCTCTCCCAGGCCTTTGGACCTTGGGCCAGCTGTGCTGACACCAACCTACACACAAAATGAACACAACCTTTGCTAGCAACGATAACAAAAACAACAATACCAACAAGGTCACCTATGTGTATTTTTACAGTCCAGGGGTAGCCAAATAGGCTAAAGGGACGTGCCCAACCTTTAAACCAGGAAAGACAGAAAACAACGAAGTCACCTATGGGCTACCACCTCACAGTGAACGCTAATCTGATTTTACTCCGCCTCTCTCTCCCCCTCAACCATCCATCGGAACGACGCCCCCCCGGCTCCTCAACCCTATACCGAATTTACACGAACGGCGTCTTCCTTTAATATACATCAACTTACCTCACAGTGAAGGCCACTATTAATCTGCTCTGCCTCTCTCTCCCCTTCAACCATCCACCTAGCACCCTGAAGCAGGTCATCCAGCACACCCAGGTCCTCACACATTCAACCGTACCCAACTGACATCTACCGTCACTGTACACCGTACCGTCACTGTACTCACCTCACAGTGGAGTAGTGGACGCCACTCTTATTCTGCTCTGCATCCCTCTCCTCTTAACCATCCACCTAGCATCCTGTCTCAGGACATCCAGCAGTGCTCGTCTGGCCCTTTGTCCCCCTGGCCCCCTCCCCCTCCCTCTGCCCCCCCCCCCCCCCCCCCCCCCTCCTCTGCCCCCCTTCTGGCCCTCTATCCCCCTTTTCCCCTTCTGCCCCCCTGCCCCATGTTGTTTATCCTGTAACACAGAACGACGACTCCGAATCTCGGGCTCCTCAACCCTATATTGAATTTACACAAATGGCGTCTTCCTTTAATACACATCGACTTACCTCACAGTAGCCGCTACTTGTTTTCTGCTCTGCCCCCTGTTGTTTATCCTGTAACACGGAACGACGACCCCCGGCTCCTCAACCCTATACCCAATTTACGCAAAAGTCGTTTTTCCTAATATACATCAAATGTCCATCTGCCCCCCCCCCCCCCCCCCCCCCCCCCCGCCCCTCTGTCCCCCTGTCCCCCTTCTGCCCCCCTGAACCCTGAATTTACGCAAATGACGTCATCCTTACATGCATCGACTTCCCTCGCAGTAGCCGCTACTTTTATTATGCTCGATTATTATTATTATTCTCTCTCTTATTATTATTTATTATTTATTATTCTCTCTCTTTTATTATTATTATTATGCTCTGCCTCTCTCTCCTCCTCAACAACCTCCTAGCACCCTGACCCAGGACATCCTGCGCCTCTTCACGTATTTAAATTTACCCAACTGATATCTACCGTCACTGTACACCGACTCACCTCACAGTGGACGCCACTCTTATTCTGCTCTGCCTCCCTCTTCCCTTCAACCATCCACCTAGCACCCTGACGCAGGTCATCCAGCAGACCCAGGTCCTCTGACATTCAACCGTACCCAACTGACATCTACCGTCACTGTACACCGACTCACCTCACAGTGGACGCCACTCTTATTCTGCTCTGCCTCCCTCTCCCCTTCAACCATCCACCTTGCACCCTGACGCAGGTCATCCAGCAGACCCAGGTCCTCAGACATTCAACCGTACCCAGCTGACATCTACCGTCACTGTACACCGACTCACCTCACAGTGGACGCCACTCTCATTCTGCTCTGCCTCCCTCTCCCCTTCAACCATCCACCTTGCACCCTGGCGCAGGTCATCCAGCAGACCCAGGTCCTCCGACATTCAACCGTACCCAACTGACATCTACCGTCACTGCACACCGACTCACCTCACAGTGGACGCCACTCTCATTCTGCTCTGCCTCCCTCTTCCCTTCAACCATCCACCTAGCACCCTGACGCAGGTCATCCAGCAGACCCAGGTCCTCACATATTCAACTGTACCCAACTGATATCTACCGTCACTGTACACCGACTTACCTCACAGTAGGCGCTACTCTGCTCTGATCCCCTCTCCTCTTCAACCACCACCTAGCATCCGTGTCTCAGGACATCCAGCACCTCCCCACAAGTTTAAATTTACTGATAAATTAAATGAACTGACATTTACCACATTTACTGCCTTCACTGTACACCGACTTACCTCACAATAGCCGCTACTCACATTCTGCTCTGCCTCCCTCTCCTCCTCAACAACCTCCTAGCATTTTGAGACTTTGACCAAGGACATCCTTCGCCTCTTCACATAATCGAATTTGCCCAACTGATATTTGCCAACTTACCTCACAGTAGCTGCAACTACTATTCTGCTCTGCCACAATCATTTCCTCAATTACCCCCCTAGCAGTTTGACCCAAGACATCCAGTGTCTCTCCACATATTTGAATTTACTCAACTGATATTTTCCAACTTACCGCACAGTAGCTGCTACTTATGTTCTGCTCTGCCACAATCTCTTCCTCAATTACCCTCTTAGCATCCTGACCCAGGACATCCAGCAGCGCCCTTCTGGCCCTTTGTCCCCCTGTCATCTGCTGCTTGTCCTGCAACATGGTGCGACTCCCCCCAGCACCTGTACTGTGGGACAAGCTGTGGGGGAGGAGGAGATGGTGCCAGCCGCCAAGCTCCACGGCCACTACCCGTGTTGCAAGGCGCAGGGCGATGTGGCGTATGTAGTTGATGATCAAATCTGAATACCTGGAAAGAGAAGAGGATGGCACCAACCGCAAGGGCATAGTTAATTAATACATAATTGATTACAGTACGTAAATTGCATGGCGCAGGGGGTGGTAGCAGATGTACTTGATGATCAAATCTGGATACCTGTACAGAGAAAAGGATGGCACCAACTGCAAGTTTATAGTTAAATAATAAATAATTAAAATACGTATGCAGCATTCAAATGTTGGATATCATCATAGATGGTGTTGTTTTGAAGACAAAAACTGCCTATCTATCCGTATCTTTCTATATAAATAACAACCCTCAGGCTCACCAGCGATGACCGCGCTCATTCATATGTAGGACATCACGATCGTATATGGTGTCGTGTTACAAACAAAAAATCAAGGCTCTTTATAATGACCCTCAGTCTCACCAGCGATGACCACGCCCATTCAAATGTTGGATATCACCATAGAAAGTGTATTTTTGAAAAGAAGAAAAACAATCTATCTATCTACATACATACATAACGACCCTCAGACCCTCAGACCCCCGACATACATACATAACGACAATCTATCTATCTACATACATACATAACGACCCTCAGTCTCACCAGCGATGACCACGCTCATTCAAATGTTGGATATCACGATTGTAGATGGTGTGGCGTTGCAAATACATAAATAAATAGATAAATAAACATAACGACCCTCAGACTCACCAGCGATGCCCGCGCTCATTCAAATGTTGGATATCACGATCGTAGATGGTGTCGCGTTGCAAATACATAAATAAATAGATAAATAAACATAACGACCCTCAGACTCACCAGCGATGCCCGCGCTCATTCAAATGTTGGATATCACGATCGTAGATGGTGTCGCATTGTAAATACATAAATAAATAGATAAATAAACATAACGACCCTCAGACTCACCAGCGATGCCCGCGCTCATTCAAATGTTGGATATCACGATCGTAGATGGTGCCCCGTTGCAAATACATAAATAAATAGATAAATATACATAACGACCCTCAGACTTACCAGCGATGCCCGCGCTCATTCAAATGTTGGATATCACGATCGTAGATGGTGTTGCGTTGTAAATACATAAATAAATAGATAAATAAACATAACGACCCTCAGTCTCACCAGCGATGCCCGCGCTCATTCAAATGTTGGATATCACGATCGTAGATGGTGTCCCGTTGCAAATACATAAATAAATAGATAAATAAACATAACGACCCTCAGACTTACCAGCGATGCCCGCGCTCATTCAAATGTTGGATATCACGATCGTAGATGGTGTCGCGTTGCAAATACATAAATAAATAGATAAATAAACATAACGACCCTCAGACTTACCAGCGATGCCCGCGCTCATTCAAATGTTGGATATCACGATCGTAGATGGTGTCGTGGTGCACATCAGCTGTACCCTTCACATAGTCAAAGAACGCTGACCGAGCAGACAGAACCTGCAGGTGGCATTAGCATGGTTAAAAAAAAAAAAAAAAAAAAAATATATATATATATATGATGTACCGATCGTAGATGCTGTCACGTTGCACATCAGCCGTACCCTTCACATAGTCAAAGAATGCTGACCGAGCAGACAGAACCTGCAGGTGGCATTAGCATGGCTTAATCTACATGGTGTAACATATAAATGGTGTAACATATAAATGGTGTAACGATTGTAGATGGTGTAACATATAAATGGTGTAACATATAAATGGTGTAACGATTGTAGATGGTGTAACATATAAATGGTGTAACATATAAATGGTGTAACGATTGTAGATGGTGTAACATATAAATGGTGTAACATATAAATGGTGTAACATATAAATGGTGTAACGATTGTAGATGGTGTCGTCTTGTACGTCAGCTGCACCCTTCACGCAGTCAAGGAACCCTGTTTGAGCAGGCAGAACTTGCAGGTGGCGTTAGTGGTGGTGGTGGTGGTGGGGAGGGAAGTCAGAGAGAGAAGATTGCCTCACCAAAATGAAGTTTGGGGGATTTGAATTACCGACCTCAACTCTCTGCAACAAATTGAGCAGACAGAAACTGTAGGTTGCATTTACATCGTTTCCGTTGGACTCCCGGTGGGGACTTGGAATTAGAATAAGCCCACAGGTGGCTAAACACATGTAACAATCTCATCCAAGTAATCAAGAGTGGGCACAGCACAAGTAGCATGTGAACCATGTAAGCAAGTGATACGAGTAACAATCTGATCCAAGTAACCAAGAGTAGGCACAGCACAAGAATCATGTGAAACATGTAACCAAGTGATACGAGTAACAATCTGATCCAAGTAATCAAGAGAAGGCACAGCACAAGGATTGCACTAGAGCAGAAGATTACACTGCACTGCACTGCAGTACGCAAAACAAGTACTAGACAAGACCAGTACAGTACAGTACAGTACAGTACAGTACAGTACAGTACACTGCAGTACACAAAACTAGCACCAGACCAGACCAGACCAGACCAGACCAGTACAGAACACTGCACAAGGATGGCACTCAATCAGTACACTGCAGTACAGTACACTGCAGTACACAAAACTAGCACCAGACCAGACCAGACCAGACCAGACCAGTACAGAACACTGCACAAGGATGGCACTCAATGAGTACACTTACCCACCTATAACCAGCAGCCAATCAGACGACCAAGCATTACATGCACGTTGCCAAAGTACTTGGCCACACGAGTGTGCCTCTCTTTCCACACCCACACCTAGTTAACCGTATACCCTGAAACCTTGAACCCTTACCTGCACGTTGCCAAAGTACGTTGCCCTAGTTAACCTTAAACCCCGAACCCTCACCTGCACGCTGTCGTAGTACGTTGCCCTACTTAACCCTACACCATGAACCCTTACCTGCACGTTACCATAGTACTTGGCCATCAAGGTGTGCTTCTCCTTCCACACCCACACCACCTACTCACACCGCTCACCCACTTTAACCACCAACCCACCACTCACCCACTCCACCCTCCCACTCCACTCGCTCACCAGCCAATCAGGCAACCAAGCCTTACCTGCACGTTGCCATAGTACTTGGCCAGCAAGGTGGTGCTTCTCCTCGGCAAGCTCTGCATAGGGGCCACCATTGCATGATATGGATGGGTGGGTGGGTGGGTGGGTATGGATGGATGGGTGGGTGGGTGGGTATGGATGGGTGGGGAGTATGGATGGGTGGGTGGGTGGGTGGTATGGATGGGTAGGTGTATGGATGGGTATGGATGGGTGGGGGTGTATGGATGGGTGGGTGGGTGGGTATGGATGGTGGGGGGGTATGGATGGGTGGGTTGGTGGATATGGATGGGTTGGGGGTGTTATGGATGGGTGGGTGGGTGGGTATGGATGGGTGGGGTGTATTTTGTGTGGGTGTGTGGGTATGATGGTGGGTGTTTGATGGGTGGGTGGGTATTTATGGCGTAGGGGTGTCCTGGCTGGGTAGGTTATGTGGGTCTGGATGCGGGTGGGGTTTCTGGCTGTGTTGTCGTTGAGGTCTGGCTTGGTGGGTTTGGGATGTCTCGGCTGGTTGGGTCGGTTAATTGCTTGGTAGGGTGTAATGGATTGGTTAAAATGGACACTGTGTATGGTTGTATGTGTGAGGTGGTATGGGTGGGGTTTCTGGGTATTGCAGGTGAGTAGTGCTGGGTGTTGGAGCAGGGTGGGTGAGTCATAAAATAAATAAACAGTATGCCTTATTACTAGGCCTTGAGTTGATGGGACCAGCCCTTGTTTTCTTGCACAGGGGCCACCACCCGCAGTCCTTGATACGGTAATGGTAGTAGGAGGAGGGTGGGTGTTGGGGTGATTGTTGGTGGGGTGGGTTGGGAGGTGATCGTGGGGAAGAGCAAAGGGATAGTGGAGGGGGTTAGGTTGGGTTGGGGTGGTGTGGGTTGGGTTGGGTTGGGGTGGGTTGATAGTGGGAAGAGCAAAGGGATAGTGGAGGGGGTTAGGTAGGGTTGGGGTGGTGTGGGTTGGGATGGGTTGGGGTGGGTTGGGTTGATAGTGGGAAGAGCAAAGGGATAGTGGAGGGGGTTGGTGTGGGTTGGGGTAGGTTGGGTTGGTGTGGGTTGGGTTGGTGTGGGATGGGTTGATAGTGGGAAGAGCAAAGGGATAGTGGAGGGGGTTGGGTTGGGTTGGGGTGGTGTGGGATGGGTTGATAGTGGGAAGAGCAAAGGGATAGTGGAGGGGGTTGGGTTGGGTTGGGTTGATAGTGGGAAGAGCAAAGGGATAGTTGAGAAAAAAGGGGAGAAAAGGGTGGGAGAGGTAGGGGGCATAGTAGTCGTGAGCAGGGTACTTCAAATGGCCAAATTTGCCAGCGCTTTAGCGCACTTGAAAACAAAAAAACTGCGCTTTGTAGTGCAAAAAGCGCAAAATTTGCTTGCTGCGCCCACAGGGGGTTGTAAAAAACTGCGCTTAAAGCGCTGAGGGGGTCAAAAAGTCAGCGCTCAAAAGCGCAATAGCGCGCGCTTTGAATTACCCTGGTCGTGAGTAATGTAAAGGAAGGAGGAGGAGGAGAAGGGGGTGTGGAGAGGGGGTGTGGGTGGGGGGGGATAGGTGGAAGATAGAGGGAAGGGGCAGACAAATAGGCTAAAGGGACTTGCTCAACCTTCAAAACAAATAAAGAAACCTTTAGGACATATCTCGTGATATATCGAACGATACCATAAGATATGTCGTATGATCTCATATGAAATATCACGCGATAAGCTTGGAACCAGGAAAATATTGACAACCATATCAGGGCCATATATATAAATACACACAATCAATATCGGGACCCTGTATATAAATATATAAATATATAAATATATAAATATATAAATATATAGGATAATAAGAGGACCCTGTATCTAAATATCTAAATATCTGAATATATAGAATCAATACCAGGACCCAATATATAAATATGCACATATATAGGATCAACAACAGGACTCTATATATAAATATATACATATATAGGATCAATATCAGGACCCATTATATTAATAGATACATATAAAGGATCAATATCAGGACCCAATATATAAATATCTACTTCTACAAGATAATAAGAGGGCCCTATATATAAATATATAGGACCAATATCAGGACCCAATATATAAATACATAGGATTAATATCAGGACCCAATATATAAATACATAGGATTAATATCAGGACCCAATATATAAATACATAGGATCAATATCAGGACCCGATATCTAAATATATATAGGATCAACAACAGGACTCTATGTATAAATATATATGATAATATATATATAAGATTGACCCTACACGTACCCAACTCCCCGTCAAAGGTGTACTTGCTCTGCTTGTAGCAGTACACCTCAAAAAGTAGCACTGCTGGTTTGTTTGGAAGGTTGAGAGCGGTGCGTATCATGCGCTCGTATGCCATCCTCTCAGAAGTCCTGCACATATGAACAGGAGTTTGTGTATAGCTGAGTATGTTTTGCAGAACTTGGCAGTGAGTGTGTGTGGGTGTTAGTGTGTGTGTGGTGGTGGGGGGGTTCGTATGCCATCCTCTCAGACGTCCTGAACATTTGAACAGGAGTTTACGTCTAGGAAGAAAGTATGATCTGCAATTGTAGGTGTATTTGGCAGGTTGAGAGCAGGCTGAGCAGTGTATCATGCGCTTGTATGCCATCCTGTCAGACGTCCTGCACATATGAACAATAGTTTACGATTAGCTCATTGGGGTTCAGTTCATCAATCCTTTTTCTTTGTAAGCCCTTCCTATCACGGTTGGGCAAGTCCCTTTAGCCCATTTGGCCTACCCCTGGACTGTAACATACCAACATACGTAGCTCATTAGTATAAGCAGGAAGTATGATCCCTTATTGCAGTAGTTTTTGTATAGTTCATAAGGCAATCCCGTTTTGACGAAAGACTCAGTATTAGCATACATCGCTATGCCAGTCTCGAAATCGATGGGGTTTATCGCTAATAGCAAAATATTGCTAAAAAGAAAAACCCTGCATCTCTGAAGTCCTGAACAGTCAAACATTAGCATACGGACAGACAGGACAGACAGACGAACAGGTAGACAAAGAGACAGGCAGACAGACAGGCAGACAGTTAGATAAAGAGACAGACAGACAGACAGACAGACAGACAGACAGACAGACAGACAGACGGACAGGCAGGTGGACAGACAGACAGACAGACTGGCAGACAGACAGACAGACGGACAGGCAGGTGGACAGACAGACAGACAGACTGACAGACAGGTACAATGCATCACATACCTGATATATTGGGGGTCCAAGTAGTCACTGCACTCTAACTCAATGAGGACATGGTCTGTAGCCTATCTAGCTACCCCTCTGGCCTTATCTGGACCAAACAGTGCAAGCATCAGTCCCCCACCTCCCCCCCCCCCCCCATCCACAGCTGCATCCCCCCCCCCCCCCCCCCCCCACACACACACAGCTGCATCCCCCCAGCACTAGCCACACACATCTTGTACCTCAAGTCCTGGGGGTCCATGTAATCATTGCACGCAAACTCAATGATGACAAGGTCGGCATCATCTGGCACATGCTGCAGTACACAACTGCAATTGTACAGTTTGGGGGGGGCTTAGTTTCTAAAACTGAACATTTGAGCGCCATGCCACAGGCGATGGATTGAGGGAACCCTCCCGCTAGCATGCATGTGTACATACTGGAGAATAGGTACCATGTTGGGTTTATTTGGTTTCACAGACCCTCTGCGTCTGAGCTTGGACTACTGCGCAACAGCACAGAGGGAAGGCTTAGTCTCTTTGGCATAGGGTTTCAGGGGTTGTACATGGGTAGCACATGACGGATTACATGGGTTGTACATGGGTAGCACATGACGCAGTACATGGTGATGGGTAGCACATGACGCAGTACATGGGTATCACATGACGGATTACATGGGTTGTACATGGGTAGCACATGGCGCAGTACATGGGTATCACATGACGGATTACATGGGTTGTACATGGGTAGCACATGACGCAGTACATGGTGATGGGTAGCACATGACGCAGTACATGAGTATCACATGACGGATTACATGGGTTGTACATGGGTAGCACATGACGCAGTACATGGTGATGGGTAGCACATGACGCAGTACATGGGTATCACATGACGGATTACATGGGTTGTACATGGGTAGCACATGGCGCAGTACATGGGTATAACATGACGGATTACATGGGTTGTACATGGGTATCACATGACGCAGTACATGGTGATGGGTAGCACATGAACGCAGTACATGGGTAGCACATGACGCAGTACATGAGTATCACAAGACGGATTACATGGGTTGTCCATGGGTAGCACATGACGCAGTACATGGGTAGCACATGGGTAGCACATGACGCAGTACATGAGTCTCACATGACGGATTACATGGGTTGTACATGGGTATCACATGACGCAGTACATGGGTAGCACATGGGTAGCACATGACGCAGTACATGGGTAGCACATGACGGAGAACATGGGTTGTACATGGGTAGCACATGACGCAGTACATGGGTAGCACATGACGGATTACATGGGTTGTACATGGGTAGCACATGGGTAGCACATGACGCAGTACATGGGTAGCACATGACGGAGTACATGGGTTGTACATGTGTAGCACATGGGTAGTATAAATAGTATTACGTTACCTCTCTCACCTTTCAGTGTAATCAGGACCAGCTGCTGGCACAGAGAGATGGTGCAACTCTATGTGGCTCCCATTACATACGTGACCACTTTGTTGGTACCATGGAATGGACACAACATGCAGAGCGTCATGTTGTGGGATGCGTGGTGGAGGGGGAGGGTCGGGATATTTATGCCGGATCTTGGCTGCCTCAAGAGCTTGAGCGTGTATTTTCTTATCCTGGGCCTCAGCCACAACCCTGACCTACGAAAAACGGAAAAAGCAAAAACTGTGTTTCCTTATTCTGGGCTCCAGCCAAACCTTCACCTAAAAAAAAAGTGTTTCCTTATCCTGGGCCTCAGCCACAATCTTGACCTACAAAAAATGGAAAAAGCAAAAACTGTGTTTCCTTATTCTGTGCTTCAGCCAAACCTTAACCTAAAAAAAAATGTTTTCCTTATCCTGGGCCTCAGCCACAACCTTCACCTACGAAAAACGGAAACACGAAAATTGTGTTTGCGGATCCTGGGGTTCAGCCAGAAGCTTCACAAAAAAAAAAGGTTTTCGTTATCCTGGGCCTCAGCCACAACCTTGACCTACAAAAAACGAAAACATGAAAATTGTGTTGGCGTATCCTGGTCTTCAGCCAGACCCTTCACCTAAAAAACAAAAACAAGTTTTTCCTTATCCTGGGTCTCAGCCTCAGCCTTCACCTATGAAGAACGAAAAAACAAAAATGGTTTGTTTCTTTATTCTGAACTTCAGCTAAAACCTTCACCTAAGAAAAAGTGGTTCCTTATCCTGGGACTCAGCCACAACCTTGACCTACAAAACAAACAAAAACTGTGTTTCCTTATCATGGGCTTCAGCCAAAACCATCACACAAAAACAGGTTCTCATTATCCTGGGCCTCAGCCTTAGCCTTCACCTATCTCCACTACTGCCTAAGTAAAAAAACGCCCTAAGTTGGTACAAGATTGTGGTACAGATCCGTACAGGCCCCAAAATGCTCGGAATCGAAATCTGTCTGGCCCAACTTTCGCGAAATTGTGTCAGCTACGCGCGCATGTATTTCCGGTCCGCATTCGCATGCGGTCGCGAGCAGCCTTGTACGGAAGGCCGGTGGCAGTACATCAGATGTGCGATAAATTGTGGGTCAAATCCAGATGGCGCCAGACACGAGCCCGCGCGAGCTATTCCGAATCATGTTACCGCGGGACGAAAGGCTTATCAAACCCCTACCACAAAGTCGGAGGCTGCGCTTCAGCCTTGGCCTCGGAATTTACTGAGATAGCAGTACAACTCAAAAAATCACCTGATCACCTCCCAATCCCACCTCCCAACTTGAGATTTCACCCCCTTTCCCAAATCAAAAACTTCAGATGTGGATGTTTGAAACAAAGTTGAAAAAACAGTTATTTTTTGAATATATCTTGAAAATAAATTTGGAATTTTGAAATTTCAAGTTTGAAAAAAAAAAGTTAGTCTTCGTGCTACGAAGCAAAGGTAAGACCCCAAATGAAACAATTCAGCTTGTGCAGCGTTGTACCACACTTAGGGCCCACAATATGTAAATAATCAGTATTTGGGGGGTCCATCTTCACCCTTACTGCCTATGTACTGCCATACAAAGCCTGATGTAACAATTTCTTATGAGGAAAGATGTGCACAATAGGGCTACCTACTTTTATTTTACGAAAACTTGTTTTTGATAGCTCTTTTTCTTCGTAAAATCCGTACCGACTTTGGGAGCCCCATAGTGAAAAAAATTACATGTTTTGCTTTGCCTGCTTCCCACAACCTGAGAGGACCCAACTCTGAGTATTTATATGTTGAACTGATGTGGTTAGGTAACTTATCAGCAAAAAAAAGTTTTCTTCGGACTTGAGGTAATAGTGAAAAACTATGTTTTCTAATCCTGGGCCTCAGCCATAACCTTGACCCACAAAACAAACAAAAATGTGTTTCCTAATCCTCGGCCTCAGCCACAACATTGACCTACAAAACAAACAAAAAGTGTTTCCTAATCCTGGGCCTCAGCCACAACCTTGACCCACACAAAAAAAGGGGTTTCCTAATCCTCTGCCTTAGCCACAACCTTGACCTAAGAAAAATATTGGTTTCCTTATCCTGGGCTTCAGCCAGGAGCTTCACAACAAAAAGGTTTCCCTTATCCTCGGCCTCAGACTCAACCTTGACCTATGAAAAACGAAAAAAACGAAAACGTTTTTCCTTATCCTGGGCTTCAACCAACCACTCTACCTTTTTGAGATGGTTTATAATTATATGTAAAATAACCTGTGTTACCTGCTTCGAGAAGCCTGACACAATAGCTGTTTCCATCTATGAGGCTTTGACCCGTTTAAAAACCCACACTGTAACCACACTTGACCTTTTTGAGATAGGTTTTAATTATTTGTAAAATCTGATCAAATAAGTCATTGATCTATTTCACCTGTTCCGAGCAGTTTGAAGCAAGTGATGTTTCCATCTATGCGGCTTTGACCCGTTTAAAAACCCACACTGTAACCACACTTGACCTTTTTGAGATGGATTTTACTTATTTGTAAAATCTTGTCAAATAAGTAAATGACCTACTTCACCTGTTCCGAGCAGTTTGTAACAAGTGACATTTCCTTCCATGGGGCTTTGCTCTACTAAAAAGACCACACTTGACCCATGCTCTACCTTATTGAGATGGTTTTAAATTATAAATTATATACTTATATTTGTTATCTTCTCCGAGCAGCCTGGAACAAAAGCTGTTTCCATCCATTTGTGGGATTGACCCATTAAAAAATCCATACTTGACCCCCACTTGACCTTTTTGATATGGTTTTAATTAAATGTAAAAGAGCATATTTTACCTGCTCTGAGCAGCCTGGTACAAAAGCTGTCTCCATCCACTTGTGGGATTGCTTGATGAATGTTTGGTCAAGTTGCTTAGCACCACGGATGGACATGCTCCCCCCAAGCAAGGCTATCTTAGTTGGCTCGGCTGGGCATTGGTGTTGGTGTAGGCGGTGTTGGTGGTGCTGGTGGTGTTGCTGTCAGTGTTGTTGGCGTTGGTGGTGTGCGTTGTGTGTGTGGCTTGATAAATGTTTGGTCCAGTTGCTTGGCACCACGGATGGACATGCTCCACCCAAGCATAGGCTATCTTAGTTGGCTTGGCTGGGCATTGGTGTTGGTGGTGTTGGTGGTGTTGGTGCTGGTGGTGTCACTGTTAGTGTTGTTAGTGTTGGCGTTGTGTCTGAGGCTTGATGAATGTTTGGTCTAGTTGCTCGCCACCATGGATGGGCATGCTCCCCCCAAGCATAGGCTATCTTAGTTGGCTCGGCTGGGCATTGGTGTTGTTGTTGTTGTTGTTGTTGGTGTAGTTGTTGTTGTTGTTGTTGTTGTTGGTGGTGGTGGTGGTCTTCCACAGAAATTTCTACATGCATCATCCATCATCCATCACATGCACCATATATTCAAACATTCCCCATTTGTCGCTCACCATGCATCATCTTCCACACAAACTTCTACATGCATCATCTTCCACACAAACTTCTACATGCATCATCCATCATCCATGCATCATCCATTAAAACATTCTTCATTCATCACTCACCATGCATTATCTTCTACACAAACTTCTACATGCATCATCCATGCATGACTCATTCAAACATTCTCCATTCATCACTCACCATGCATCATCTTCCACACAAACCTCTCCATTCTGGTGGTAGAGCCTTGCTGAGCAATTCCTCGATCTAGAACTTGCTGCGGCACTTCTGTCTGGTACAGGAGTACCTTGCGCAGTACTTCAGCATAAAATTCACCCGCTGACGGCCCTGACACCTGCAGCATACACGTGGTGGTAGTGGTGGTGGTGGTGGAGCCTGTGGTGATGGTGGTGGTGGTGGCCCTGACACTTGCAGCATGGAATACTTCAAGCTGGGAATTTGATGGTTGGCCCCAGTGCAAGCAACCGGCCAAATTCACCCGCTAACCGCCCTGACACCTGCAGCATACAAGTGTTGGTGTTGGTGGTGGTGAAGCCTGTAGTGGTGGTGGTGGCCCTGACACCTGCAGCATGGAAGGAAAAAAGGGGTTCGGTGCTGATCCATTACATACATCGGGGTCCGGTGCGTCGAAGGTGCTAATCTATTACATACATCATGGTTCGGTGTGTTGAAGGTGCTGATCAATTACACACATCTCACTCAGTGCTGATCCATTACATACATCATGCTCTGTGCTGATCTGTTAAATAAAGCACAAGCTGACACCTGCAGTGTGAAATACTTGAAGGTGAGAATTTGGTCTTTGGCCCCAGTGCAAGCATATGAGCTGGCCCCCTAAACCTCACGCTCATAATAAGGCATACTACTTACTTATTTATTGAAGGTGAGAATTACTGTCAAATTAATTGTTTATATTTTAAACTGCATGTAGCAGCTTGTCGGAAGCTCCCCTGGCTGGCGATATAGCCTACCCCAGGGCTTTTCTTTTCATATTTTCATAGCAGTTTCTCGGCAGCTATCCGACGGCCATGACAGCATAGAAGGAAAAAAGGGGGAAAGGGTCTGAAGGTGTGGGGGGGGGACCCCAGAAAAGGGTCCACAGAATTCCTCCAGACGTGGAGGAATCAACCGATTACACCGTCCTCTAACCGCTACTACTTCCCGATACCCACACTCAGACCGTGTCTGACTTTTAAACACCTCCAGCGGCCTGCAGCATAGAAGGAAAAAAGGGGTTCGGGGGGGCATTATTCACAGGCATTGGCACCAGTGCCAGCGCCAGCAGAGCTGACAGGGCAGGGAGCAGGCATGAAGGCAGGGAACAGGTAAGCTGTATTGTTTTTGCGATGCGTCGCAAATTGAGTGACTTGGTGCGACCCCAGTGCGACGCTCTGATCCCCGAACCTGCGGAGTGTGGAGCTAGGAGGGAGGGGGGGGGGGGGTATTTCTGACTAGTTGAGCTAGAACCATGGGTGGCTCATGCAGCGACGAAATGGCGACGCTCTGACCCCCAAACCTACGGAGTGTGGAGCTAGGAGGGGGGGGGGGGGTATTTCTGACTAGTTGAGACAAAACCATGCGTGGCTCATGCAGCGACGAAATGGCGACGCGTCCAGGATGACGGGGGAAACAATACCCCTGGCGGGGTCTAAATTGTTGAAATATTTGGGGAGTGGGGGGGGGGGGGGGGGGGGGCTACCCATGAAATTAACTGGAAGTTAGCTCATCTGACAGCAGTTGATCTCCGCTTTCACATTATGTCACTAAACCCCCATAGTATAGTATAGTGGGGAACCTGAGAAACATAACATTCCAGCTTCCCATAGCCAGCCCACAGCCAGCCAGCCAGCCAAGTTGGGTGGTCTCATTGGAGTGTTGAAACTCTGTCAAGATCATGACAAGATAGTTCACTGAGCATATTGCATATCTTTAGAAACGGCAACTTTAGATGGCAAGTCGGCAACCTTGCCTTCTGAGGGTCGCTGTGACCTCCTCTAGCACTACCCCAGGGATTTTTTTTTCAAATTAAAAAGAGGAAATCTTATTCCTTTTTTTTGCCTCCTCCCAGGACAGGATCCTTATTACGATTTTAGCGCTGACTCAGCTGATTCAGCTGATTTGCGTTCTGGGTAGTGTTTCAGGTCTGAGAGCTGGGATCTCAAATCGGATATTTTTTGCCAAAACTTGGTCTCATCTTACGATTGTACTTTATTAAGGGGGAAATTATTTCTGCACTACCACTCCCACTTTTCTGCACTACCACTCCGCCCAGCCCTCATCCTACATGGTCACGACCCCCCTATATATAATGTCTGACGACCGCGACAGTACCAATGGACTCAACTCGCTGATTCGATTCGATCTGTCAATGTCCGAAGTGAAACAACTTACTCAGTAAAAAGTTGGACAAACCTGGAATACAAGACGAAAAGGGTCTAAAGGGGGGCCGGGGGGGGGGGGGGGGGGGGGGGGGGGGGGGGGGGGCTGAAAAACAACCAACCCAGAAAAGGGACCACAGATTTTCACCGGACCTGGAGGAATCAACCGCTTACATCCTCCTCTAACCGCTACCACTTCCTGATACACACACCCTGACTATTTCTGACTTTTTTTATGGCATTTCGCATCCTCCCGACGCGTCGCACACAAAAACAGTGGACACCTGCAGCATGGAATGAGAAGCAATATACGTCCAACATTCATTGTGGTGGTTATAACAATTCATCTTCTTCATTCGCTCTTGAATGGAACCCCTGGTGCCAGCTAACCGCACTTCACATTAAAATGTGGTACTACAGTTGTTGCAGGCCTTGTACCCCCCCCCATCCCCACCCCATCACCCCACACTGCATCACCACCACACCGCACTACCACCACCCCACACCACAACACCACCACCCAACAATATTCTCCCATCATGCATTGTGGTCATACCAATTTATCTGTTTATAAATTGCAGCAAGCAGGAAGCTTTACACACTGGCATACCCTTCACCCTCCATCCCCCAATCCTCGACATCCACCACACCTCACCCCACCCCACCAAGTCCATACCATCTTTGACCATGGGCGCCCCACCCCACCTCCATGCAAAACCACATCACACCACATCACACATCCTCACCCCACCCACCCACCCAAGTTGCTGTCATCTTGGCACCTTACCTCAACAGATGCAGCAATGTTCAACAGCACCAGGAGAGCAATGAAGAACTGAAAGCTCCGCCTTTGTCCATGGAAGTCCCACCACCTCCATGCTGTTGCGGGCCCCATGGAGATCATGCCACGGGTGGAGCCCAGGGTGCTATCTAGATGTCAGCTAGGAAGCTAGAAGGTTCTCATAGCCTAGCAGTCAGATTGTGCTAGCTAGTCATGTAGAAGCTGAGTGAGTTTTTCTGGCTGTCACGAGGAGTAGACCTAGGCAGTCGAAGAGCAGGCGAAATGCAATTGGAAGACGGTGCACAACCCAGAGTTGTCTGAAAAAGCATGCATCAATTCCTCTACTTCTTCTTGACAGTCAAAGGTCATGCGACAGGTAAGGGAAATCGAAAGGGGGGCGAAAAAAAGTGGACGCCAGGAGGCGTGGCTTGAGGATGATGAGGCGAGTGCGAGAAAGTAAATAAAGGAGCAGAAAACAAGGCGCAGCGGCGTGACTTCAAGAAGGGATCACGAGGGACCTTCCCACAGAAAGCAGGTGAGCTGGCAAGCATGGCTGGCAAGGATGGCGATGGCTGCCTGGTCGGTTAGTCGGTTAGGCGGTTGCAGGCAGGGCCGGGCAGGGCTCGAGCGAGTCGGCGCGTTGGCCAGGGGCACGCGCGGGCTTGGCTCGCTTGGCTGTAATGTTACCGTTGTAACCATCTCGACGATATTGACGTTTCCGGCGATTTTCATCTTCTATACCGCACCATCTGTTAGGCTGAGCTACATGTCTACCCTCGCCCGGCTCCAAAGTCTTGCTCCCCCGATCCGATCCTGCTCCCTCAAAGTCCATGTAGGCAAGATCGGCAAGATCGGCAAGATCGCCAGATCACGGTACTCATCGCATTGGTCGTACGTAGCCGGGTAACCTGGAGCCGGGCCGAATCAGATACGCACGAGCGTGTGGGGAGCAGGGGTGTAGCGCGTAGTTGTGGACAGCCGTATCTGATGTGGAAGACAGACCTAGTTGTAGCAGTCGCGTACATACTTCAAGTTGTTCCTTAAGCCAATAGGAACCTTCTGGCTACTTAGCTAACTCTTAATCTAGATAGTGCCCTGGGCTTAACCCTTGGCATGATCTCCATGGGGCCCGCAACAGCATGGAGGTGGTGGGGCTCCCTCAGACAAAGGCGGAGCTTTCAGTTCTTCATTGCTCTCCTGCTGCTATTGAACATTGCTGCATCTGTTGAGGTAAGGTGCCAAGATGCCAGCGACTTGGGTGGGTGGGTGGGGTGAGGATGTGTGATGTTGTGCGATGTGGTGTTGCATAAAGGTGGGGGGGGCTCCCATGGCTTCCTTGCTCTCTTGGTGCTGTTGAACATTGTCGTATCTGTTGTGGTAAGACATTAAGATGGTAAAGACTTGGTGGGGTAGGTCGGCAGGGCAGTGTGGGGACGTGTGGTGTGGTGTGGGGTTGCATGGAGGTGGGGTGGGGCTCCCATGGTCAAAGGCGGAGCTGTCAGTTCGTCGTTGCTCTCCTGGTGCTGTTGAACATTGCTGTACCTGTTCAGTTAATACGCCAAGCAAGATGGTAGGAAATTGGTGGGGTGGGTGGGCAGGGTGGGGTGGGGATGTGTGATGTGGTGTGGTGTTGCATGGAGGTGGAGCTGTCACCCTGCACCCTACACCTTACACCCTACACCCTACACCCTGCACCCTACACCCTACACCCTACACCCTACACCCTACACCCTACACCCTACACCCTAAACCCTAAACCCTACGCCCTACACCCTACTCCCTGCACCCTACCCCCTGCATTGCTTTCCTCCTGCTGTTGAACCAAAGTAGCCGTTTCTAAAGTTATGCAATGTCCATGGGGACCGGCAAATCATATGATACTGACAAGGCGAGCATGATATCATATGATATCATACAAATTGCATCATATGATATTGTATATAAATGGTAACTTTGGCCTAGACAGACTGGCAGCATCATAAGATATCATATGATATCATACGATGACATGATATCATATAATATCATAATGCCGTTCCCTACATATCCATGGGGGCCGCAACAGTATGGACACTGTTTATTTTTGGGGCTACACATAGCAGCTTCCACCCAGCTCCATTAGCCAGCAACTGATACAAACCCAAAGATGACAGCTGCGTTGAAATGCATGTCATGCCAGCTTTCAGATGCACGAGCTTGCTCCAGGTTTAGCCCAAGGGTGGGTGAAAGGAGCTGCCTAGAAGCAGCTATGGGTAGCCCAAAAAAGAAACAGTGAGTATGGAGATAGTGGGGATCCCATTGTCAAGTGTGGAGCTGTTAGTTAGTCATTGCTCTCCTGTTGCTGTTGAACATTGAACCAAATTTGGTATTTCTTGCCAGGCATAATTAGGGAACGGCAACTAATATTAGTGTTTGAAAAACTAATGTTAACTAATATTATTATAGTGTCAAAATAATATTTTATTTTCAAATAAATTCGAAATTCTGGTGAGACGGCTCGTCCGACTAATATTATATAATATTTTATAATATTATTTATTAACTAATATTATGTAACATAGCCGACCCTAGGCATAATACATGGGGGTTAGGGGGTCCCAAAATTGACTTACCCCTTACAATGATTTTTCACATTTATTTCTTATGTGGAACATTACACTATGCATGGGTGCAATGCATGTCCCTGTGCTATGTGCACATGCCTGACCCCCACCCAATCCAAATCAAGAAGGCTCCTCTCCCTTTCTGATGACTCAATTACAAAAACATTGTCGGAACCAGGAGTAGCCAAGGCCGTCGGATCACAAAAAAAAAATACCAAAATAGGAACACACCCCATGGAACCCATGGACGCTTGCCTTGATTGACATGGTCGACAGGTGGCATGGTTAGCGCTACCTGGGCATGAAAACATGTTAAGACATATTCCAAGCCATGCTGTTGTGGCCGTGTAGTGTGCATGAATTACCACCCCCACCCAAAAAACCACACACCCATGAACATCTCATGCACATGGAGAACCCTCTAGGCTCAAGTGTGGCATGCCATGAGGCGGTAGGCAACGAGCCCTACACTCATGTAACATGCAACACCTAGCATTGCTCCAGCATTCCAGGACTATGGCATGCAACAACTCGCCGCTGCCCCGAAATACGCACCTGGCAGCACTCCACATGTCAACGGTTCCGTCACCGCCATCCACTCGCGCGAGCACCAATAGATACTCATCTGCCTTAGCGCACTTACTTCCGAAACTAGGCAGTGTGGGGCTCGGAATTCGAATTCTTCGTCCTTAGTATATTATTGACAAAACTGGGTAAGCTAATTTCGGCACCCCCTAGGTCGTGACTATGTGGGATGAGGCTGGGAGAGGGGTAGTGCTCGGGGGGTTGACAACAACTCTCAGAAGGCAAGGTTGCCGACTTGCCATCCAAAGTTGTCGTTTCTAAAGATGCGGAATACAATATGCTCAGTGAAATCTTGCCATGATCTTGACTGAGTTTCAGCACTCCAGCGAGACCACTACGTGGCTGGCAGGCTGTGGGCCGGGTATGGGAAGCTGGATTTTTATGTTTTCTCAGGTTCCCCACAATACTATGGGGTTTCAGTGTTATAACGTGAAAGAGGAGATCAATTGCTGTCAGATGAGCTTACTTACAGTTAATTTAATGGGGTCAGGGTCCCCCCCCCCCCCCCCTCGCTCCAATAACCAAATATTTCATCGTTTTAGACCCCGGCAGGGGTATATTTTCCCCGTCCTCCTGGACGCGTCGCCATTTCCTCGCTGCATGGCAACGCATGGATCCGTCTCAACCAGTCAGAAATGCCCCCCCGAACCCCCCCGAACCCCCCGAATTTTCCTTATATGCTGCAGGTGTCAGGGCAGTCAGGTAGCTGCCAAGAAGCTGCTATGATCAGATTAAAAGGAGGGTTAGAGGACGGTTAGAGGACGCCCCCCCCCCCCCTCCCCTTCAGACCCTTTCCCCCTTTTTTCCTTCTATGCTGCAGGTGTCAGGGCCGCCATAGAGCTGCCGAGAAGCTGCTATAAACATATGAAAATAAAAGCCATGGGGTAGGCTATTTCGCCAGCCAGGGGAGCTGTCTGCAAGCTGCTACATGTAGCAAAACATATCAACAACAAATTTCACAGTAATTATCACCTTCAATAAATGTGTAAATAGTATGCCTAATTATGAACTAAACCCTAAACCCTAAACCCTAAACCCTAAACCCTAAACCCTAAACCCTAAACCCTAAACCCTAAACCCTAAACCCTAAACCCTAAACCCTAAACCCTAAACCCTAAACCCTAAACTCGGAACGGGGATGATGCATGAAATAGATCAGAACATAGCATGATGCATGTAATGGATCAGCACTGAGTGCGATGTATGTAATGGATCAGCACCTTCAACACACCACACCCCGATGTATGTCATGGATCAGCACCTTCGACACACCAAACCCGGATGCATATAATGGATCAGCACATTCGACACCCCGAACCCCGATGTATGTAATGGATCAGCACCAAACCCTTTTTTCATTCCATGCTGCAGGTGTCAGGGCCGTCAACGGGTGAATTTGTACTGTACACCCTTCACCCTACGCTCAACAACCTACTCCCTTCACCCTGCACTGTACACCCTACTCCCTCCACCCTATGCTGCAGGTGTCAGGGCCACCACCACCACCACTTGTATGCTGCAGGTGTCAAGGCCGTCAGCGGGTGAACCACCACCACCACCACCACCACCACCTCCTCAATGCTGCAGGTGTCAGGGCTGTCAGCAGGTGAACCACCACCACGACCACCACCACTTCCACCTCTATGCTGCAGGTGTCAGGGCCGTCAGCAGGTGAATTTTACGCTGACGTACTACGTAAGGTACTCCTGTACCAGACAGAAGTACCGCAGCACGTTCTAGATCGAGGAATTGCTCAGCAAGGCTCTACCACCAGAATGGAGAGGTTTGTGTGGAAGATGATGCATGGTGAGTGATGAATGGAGAATATTTTAATAGATGGTGCATGGATGATGAATGATGCATGGATGATGGATGATGCATGTAGAAATTTGTGTTGAATATGATGCATGGTGAGCGATGAATGGAGAATGTTTGAATGGACGATGCATGGATGATGAATGATGTATGTAGAAGTTTGTGTGGAAGATGATGCATGGTGAGCGATGAATGGGGAATGTTTGAATGTATGATGCATGGATGATGAATGATGCATGGATGATGAACGATGTACGTAAAAATTTGTGTGGAAGATGATGCATGGTGAGCGATAAACTAACTAACATACACTTTCTAACCAGCAAACCATCGAACTAGCTAGCTAGCTAAATAGCATTGTTACACAATTTTGTGGAGTATGATGCAAAGGATGTGATCTATTAACTAACATACCCACTTTCTAACTACCGGAATCAAACCATCTAACTAGCTAGCTAAATAGCATTGTTACACGTCAGTGTAGAAGATGATGTATGGTAAGCTATCAACATGGGTTTTGGTGTCTGGGTGTGGGGTGTGAGTGTGGTGGTGTCAAACCATCTTACTAGCTAGCTAGCTAGCTAGCTAAACAGTTAAACAGCTAAACGGCTCATTCAACTATAGTGAATGGTATTAGGCAACTAACAAATCATCTCTCTTACTATCAAACCGTCTCACTAGCTAGCTAGATAGATAGCATGGTTAGATATTTGTGTGAAACATGATGCATGGTAAGTTATCAACGTATTTTTTGGCGTGTGGGTGTGGGTGTGGTGGTGTCAAACCATCATAAGAATAGCTAGCTAGCTAAACAGCTCAGTCAACTCTGGTGAATGTTGGGTTTGTGTTTGTGTGGTTGTGTGAGTGCATTGCTCACACAAATTGCATTGCTCACCACACAAACACAAATACATAACCACCCACATAACTAAGTTGCAGTCCAGCCGAACAGTAAACACCTTGATCCTATATTACAATCGTGTTGAAAATGACGCATGTTAAGCTATCAGCATGAGTGTGTGTGTGTGTGTGTGGTGTGAGTGTGGGTGTGGGTGTGTGGGTTGCACAGTAAACACCATAAGACTACATTTAATTTGTGTCGAAGATGATGCATGGTAAGCTATTGACATGTTTGTGTGTATGTGTGTATGTGGGTGTGTGGGTGTGTGAGTGTGGGTGTGGGTGTGTAGGTAGCACAGTAAATATCTTGAGCCCACACAGAGCCCACATTACATTTGTGTGAAAGAACCAAACATTCATAAAGCTATTATTATTATTATTATTATTATTATTATTATTATTATTATTATTATTATTATTATTATTATTATTATTATTATTATTATTCATAAAGCACACAACGCACACCACAAACACAAACACTAACAGTAACGCCACCAACACCGCCACCACCGACAGCACCAACAGCACCAACAACACTAACAGTAACACCAGCAGCACCATCAACAGCACCAACAGCACCAACACCAATGCCCAGCCGAGCCGACTAAGATAGCCTTGCTTGGGGGGAGCATGTCCATCCGTGGTGCCAAGCACATTGACCAAACATTCATCAAGCAATCCCACAAGTGGATGGAAACAGCTTTTGTACCAGGCTGCTCGGAGCAGGTAAAATAGTATTGTTTTACATGTAATTCAAAACCATCTAAAAAAGTCCTATGCAGCGTCGCCAGCGACGCGGAAAATTGGCAGAGTGTGTTGGCAACGGAACGATAGGTGGCAACGATGGAGCTGACCGAAGCGACTTAGTTACGCGACCGTTGGCTAACATGTCGGGTTTCAAGAAATTTTTCGGTCGGACAAACGGACAAATTGGTAACCCTGGGGGCTCCCACCCCCTTGAAGAGGGGGCTTCGCCAAAAATTGTGGTTCAAGTGTATTTTTTTTTTTTATTTGGCAAAGCCCCATGGATGGAAACCGCTTTGTACCAGGCTGCTCAGAGCAGGTAACATACATTATTTTATATATTATTAAAATCCATCTCAAAAGGTAACGGTTGTGTTTTAAACGGGGCAAAGCTCTGTAGATGGAAACAGCTTTTGTACCAGGCTCCTCGGAGCAGGTAACATAGATTATTTGATATATAATTAAAAACCATCCCAATAAGGTTAAGTGTGGTTACGGTGTGGGTTTTTAAATGGGTAGAAGCCCCATGGATGGAAACAGCACTTGTTTCAAATTACTCGGAGCAGGTAAAATAGGTTATTTTATATATAATTAAAACCATCTCAATAAGGTTAAGTGTGGTTACGGTGTGGGTTTTTAAATGGGTCGAGCCCCATGGATGGAAACAGCACTTGTTTCAAATTGATCGGAGCAGGTGATAGGTTCTTTTGGATACAATTTAAACCCATATCAAAAAGGTCAAGTGTGGTTACTGTCCTTGGACGAGGTAGAGACCTCCCCCCCGTGCTGTCGCACAGTAGTCCAAGCTCGAGCGTAGTTGGCTTGGGTTGGGTTGGCTTGGGTTGGCTTGGGTTGGGTCTACAAAACCAGATAAACCCAACATAGTAGCCATTCTTCAGTATGTACGGTACATGCAAAAGGGAGGGTTCCTTCAATCTCACATCCAGTTGCAGCTCGTACCAATTTTCAATTTTGTGGTTACAGTGTGGGGTTTTAAATAGGTTCTTCTTTGTTCCTGTTAATATCGTTGATTTCTGGCCTGTTCTTCGTTTTCTGAGGGGAGGGTGGTGGCTAAGGACCAGGATAAAGAAAATAAATTTCCAATTTCATCTTGCCTCTCTTTCGTGGTGCAAGCAAATGGGCTGGCCCTCTCAACCTCAGGCCTTGACATAAGGCGTACTATTTACTGTATTGTATTATTTTATTTTCGTACGAGCTGGCAGTTCCGCGTGGTACACCATACACGGTACACCGATGTACCGATGTATGCGTCAGACTTACGGCTGTATAGAGTGCTATCCTTTTCGTATGTGAAGGTTGTGGCTGATGCCCAGGATACAGAACAACACGCATGAGCTGTTATTTCTTTTATTTTGTACGCGAGGGTTGCTGCTTTGCGCTGTAGATGGTGGATACTAAACTTTCCTGAAATCAGGTTTGAGAAGCCCCAATAGCTACACAAACTTTCCTACAGAAATCTGAAATAAAAGCACTGGTGAGGGCGGTGGCTTCAGACGAGGTTCAGGAAAAACAATTTCCAACTTGTTCTGTCATTTCTTTCATAGGCAAAGGTAACGGCCTAGACTTAGGTGACAGAACAACACTTTCTGATGTGTTATCTCTTTTATTTTGGTTGTTGGCCCCATTGCAAGCAAAAGGGATGGCCTCCTCAACCTCACGCCTCGTAATAAGGCGTTCTATTTGTTTACTGTATTATTTTATTTTATTTTACTGTATTATTTTATTTTATTTTATTTTATTGTTTACTGTTTTTTTTTTTTTTTTTTTTTTGTTTACTGTATTATTTATTTTATTTTATTATTTTGTTAACTGTATTATTTTATTTTCGTAGGTGAAGGTTGGGGCTGAGGACCAGGAGAGGGAAAATAAATTTCCAATCAGCTCTGTTTTTATTTTCGTAGCTGAAGGTAGCGTCCGAGGCCCAGGTGAAGGAACAACAATTTCTGGTCTGTTATCTCATTTCTTTTGGTGGTTCGCCCCACTGCAAGCAACCCGCTCAACCTCACGCCTCGTAATAAGGCGTACTTTGTTTACTTTATTTTCGTAGGTCAAGGTTGTGGCTGAGGCCAAGGATGAAGAAACACTTTTTCATTTTTTGCAGTGAAGGTTTTGGCTGAAGCCCAGGATAAGGAAAAACATGTTTTTTTGTTTTTCGTAGGTCAAGGTTGTGGCTTAGGCCCAGGATAAGGAACTTTTTTTTTCGTAGGTGAAGGTTTTGGCTGTAGCCCAGGATAAGGAAGACATTTTCGTTTTTCATAGGTCAAGGTTGTGGCGGATGGCCAGGATGAGGAAAAACTTAATTTATTTTTTCGTAGGTGATGGTTGTGGCTGAAGCCCAGAATAAGGGAACACATTTTCGTTTTTCTCGTTTTTCGTAGGTCAAGGTTGTGGCGGATGCCCAGGATGAGGAAAAGCACTTCCGTTTTTTCGTTTTTCGTGGGTCCAGGTAGTGGCTGAAGCCCAAGATAAGGAAACATTTTCGTTTTTCGTGGGTCAAGGTTGCGGCTGAGGCCCAGAATAAAGAAACACATTTTCGATTTTTTCGTTTTTTGTATGTCAAGGTTGTGGTGGATGCCCAGGTTGAGGAAAAACACTTCCGTTTTTTCGTTTTTCGTGGGTCAAGGTTGCGGCTGAGGCCCAGAATAAGGAAACACATTTTCGATTTTTTCATTTTTTGTATGTCAAGGTTGTGGTGGATGCCCAGGATGGGGAAAAACTTTTTCATTTTTTTGAAGTGAAGGTTTTTGCTGAAGCCCAGGATAAGGAAAACATTTGTTTCTCCGTTTTTCGTAGGTCAAGGTTGTGGCGGATGCCCAGGATGAGGAAAACATTTATTTAATTTTTTCATAGGTGAAGGTTGTGGCTGAAGCCCAGAATAAGGAAACACATTTTCGTTTTTTTCGTTTTTCGTAGGTCAAGGTTGTGGCAGATGCCCAGGATGAGGAAAAACACGCTCAAGCTCTACACGCAGCCGGGATACGGCATACGTATCCCTACCCTCCCCTCCCCCCACGCATCCCACAACATGACGCGCTGCATGTTGTGTCCACCCCGTGGTACCAGCATAGTGGTCACGTGTGTAATGGCAGTCACATAGAGTTGCACCATCTCTCTGTGCCAGCAGCTGGTCCTGATTACACTGAAAGGTGTGAGGGGTTACGTAGTATTATTGATACTGCCCATGTACTGTATTATGTGCTACCCATGTACAACCCATGTACTGAGTCATGTGCCACCCATGAACAACCCATGTACTGCATCATGTGCCACCCATGTACAAACCATGTACTGCGTCATGTGCTACCCATGTACAACCCATGTGCTGCATCATGTGCCACCCCGTGTGCTGTGCCATGTGCCACCCATGTACAATCCATGTACTGCGTCATGTGCCACCCATGTACAACCCCTGAAAACCTATGGCATACACAATAAGCCCCCCCAAAATTGTACTTGTGCAGTTGTGTAATGCAGCATGTGCCAGATGATGCCGACCTTGTCATCATGGAGTTTGCGTGCAATGACGTCATGGACCGCAAGCACATGAGGTACGGCTAGTGGCAGTAGCCGTAGGTATATGAGGTACAGCTAGTGGCAATACATGAGGTACGGCTAGTGGCAGTAGCCGTAGAGGACTGAGGTAGGTAGTGGCAGCAACATGAGGTACAGCTAGTGGCGTTGCCGAGGTTACATGAGGACGCTAGTTGGCAGACATGAGGTTACGGCTAGTGCAAGCACATGAGGTAATGAGGGTAGGGCTCGTGGCAATACATGAGGTTAGGCTAGTGCAGTAGCCGTAGCCGTACAGAGGTAAGGTAGTGGCATACATGAGGTACGGCTAGTGGCAGTAGCCGTAGGTACAACATGAAGGTAGGGCTAGTGCAGTAGCAGTTAGTTACATGAGGTACGGCTTAGTGGCCAATACATGAGTTACGGCTAGTTGGCCAGAGCGTAGGTACATGGAGGTACGCTAAGTGGCAGTTAGCCGTAGAGGTACATGAGGTAAGGGCTTGTGGGCCAATAAATTTGTGGACGGTAGGTAGGGCAGTAGCAGTAGGGGAATGAGGTATGGATGAGTGCAGCACATGAGTAGGGTAGGGCTCGTGGCAGTAAGCCGTGGTACATGAGTAACGGCTAGTGGCAATACATGAGGTACGGCTAGTGCAGTACCGAGGTACATGAGGTACGGCAGTGGCAATACATGAGGTAGGGCTAGTGGCAGTAGCCGTATATACATGAGGTACGGCTAGTGGCAGCACATGAGGTAGGGCTAGTGGCCGTAGCTGTAGGTACATGAGGTACGGCTAGTGGCAATACATGAGGTACGGCTAGTGGCAATACATGAGGTAGGACTAGTGGCAGTAGCCGTCGGTACATGAGGTAGGGCTAGTGGCAGTAGCCGTAGGTACATGAGGTATGGCTAGTGGCAATACATGAGGTACGGCTAGTGGCAGTAGACATAGGTACATGAGGTACGGCTAGTGGCAATATATGAGGTACGTCTAGTGGCAGTAGCCGTAGGTACATGAGGTACGGCTAGTGGCAATACATGAGGTAGGGCTAGTGGCAGTAGCCGTAGGTACATGAGGTACGGCTAGTGGCAGCACATGAGGTAGGGCTAGTGGCAGTAGCCGTAGGTACATGAGGTACGGCTAGTGGCAGTAGCCGTAGGTACATGAGGTACGGCTAGTGGCAGCACATGAGGTACGGCTAGTGGCAGTAGCCGTAGGTACATGAGGTACGGCTAGTGGCAGCACATGAGGTACGGCTAGTGGCAGTAGCTGTATGTACATGATGTACAGCTAGTGGTATCACATGAGGTACGGCTAGTGGCAGCACATGAGGTACGAGATGTGTGTGGCTAGTGGCAGGGGGATGCAGCTGTGTGGGTGTGTGCGTATAGTTGCTGGACTGATGCGTGCATGGTATGGTCCAGAAGTGGCCAGAGGGGTAGACAGATAGGCTACAGACCACGCCATCATTGAGTTAGCACGCATTGACTACATGGACCCCCAATATCTCAAGTATGTGATGCATGTCTGTCTGTCTGTCTGTCTGTCTGTCTGTCTGTCCTGTCTGTCTTTCTGTCTGTTTGTCTGCCTGTCTGTCTGTCTGTCTGTCTGTCTGTCTGTCTGTCTGTCTGTTTGTCTGCCTGTCTGTCTGTCTGTCTGTCTGTCTGTCTGTCTGTCTGTTCGTCTATCCACCTTCCTGTCTGGCCGTCTGTCTGTCTGGCTGGCTTTCCATCTGTCTGTCTACCTGTCTGTCTGTCTGTTCTTCTGTCCCCGTGCCTTTCTGTCTGTTTATCTGTCTGTCTGTCTGTCTGTTCCTCTGTCTACCTACCTGTCCGTCTGTCTGTCTGTCCATCTGTCTGTCTACCTATCTGTCTGTCCGTCTGTTCGTCTATCCACCTTCCTGTCTACCTGTCTGTCTGTTTGTCCATCTGTCTGTCTACCTGTCTGTCTGTCTGTTCGTCTATCCCCCTGCCTGTCCGGCTGTCTGTCTGTCTGTCTGTCCATCTGTCTGTCCACCTGTCTGTCTGTCTGTCTGTCTGTCTGTCTGTCTGTTCGTCTGTCTACCTGCCTGTCCGTTTGTCTGTCTGTCCATCTGTCTGTCTACCTGTCTGTCTGTCTGTTCGTATGTCTGTCAGTTCGTCTATCCACCTTCATGTCTGTCTGTCCATCTGTCTGTCCATCTATCTGTCCACCTGTCTGTCTGTCTGTCTGTTCATCTGTCCCCCTTCCTGTCCATCTGTCGGTCTGTCCATCTGTCTGTCTACCTGTCTGTCTTTCTGTCTGTCTGTCTGTCTGTCTGTCTGTCTGTCTGTCTGTCTGTCTGTCTGTCTGTCAGTCAGTTCGTCTATCCACCTTCATGTCTGTCTGTCCACCTGTATGTCTGTCTACCTGTCTGTCTGTCTGTTCGTCTGTCCCCCTTCCTGTCCATCTGTCTGTCTACCTGTCTGTCTGTCTGTCTGTCTGTCTGTCTGTCTGTCTGTCTGTCTGTCTGTCAGTTCGTCTATCCACCTTCATGTCTGTCTGTCCACCTGTCTGCCTGTCTACCTGTCTGTCTGTCTGTCTGTTCGTCTGTCCCCCTTCCTGTCCATCTGTCTGTCTACCTGTCTGTATGTCTGCCTGTCTTCCAGAATTCATGTATTTGTTATATACCGATCTAAACGTAAACTACTGTTCATACGTGCAGGGAGTTTGAGAGGACGGCATGTAAGCACATGATAGGCAGAGCTTGTTTTTCCAATTCCAGAACTCATGTATTTTTTCTATATTGATGTACACGTAAACTACTGTTGATATGTGCAGGATTTAGGTTTTAGGGTTTTGGGCGTCTGAGGGGGTTCAGGGTTTAGGGCGTCTGAGAGGATGGCATATAAGCGCATGATACACTACTCAGCCAGCTCTCAACCTGCCAAATACACTACAACTGCAGATCATACTTTCTTCCTAGACGCAAACTCTTGTTCATATGTGCAGGACGTCTGAGAGGATGGCATACAAGCGCATGATACACTGCTCAGCCTGATCTCAACCTGCCAAATACACTACAACTGCGGATCATACTTTCTTCCTAGACGTAAACTCCTGTTCATATGTGCAGGACGTCTGAAAGGATGGCATACGAACATATAAGCGCATGATACAAGCTACTCTCAACCTTCCAAACAAACCAGCAGTAGCCAATCATACTTTCTGCAAAGCAGCTTAGCTATACAAAAACTGCTGCAATAAATGATCATACTTCCTGCTTATAGTACTGAGCTGAACGTAATTTGAACTTGAACTTGGTAACATAGCTTCAGCCAGCAATTAGGCTGCTCGCCGTCTTCTGCAGTAAAAACAAACTACTGTTCATATGTGCAGGACGTCTGAGAGGATGGCATACAAGTGCATGACACGCTGCTCAGCCTGCTCTCAACCTGCCAAATACACCTATAATTGCAGATCATACTTTCTACCAATACGTGAACAACTGTTCATATGTGCAAGAGGATGGCATGCAAGTGCATGATACACTGCTCAGCCTGCTCTCAACCTGCCAAATACACCTACAATTGCAGCTCATACTTTCTTCCTAGACGTTAACTACTGTTCATATGTGCAGGACATCTGAGAGGATGGCATTAGAGCGCATGTTAAGCACTGCTCCCCTCCCAAATACAACTACAATCGCAGCTCATACTTTCATCCTAGACGTAAACTCCTGTTCATATGTCCAGGACGTCTGAGAGGATGGCATACGAACGCATGATACACACTGCTCCCCTCCCAAATACAACTACAATCGCAGCTCATACTTTCTTCCCAGACGTGAACTCCTGTCCAAATGTTCAGGACGTCTGAGAGGATGGCATACGAACGCATGTTACGCACTGCTCCCCTCCCAAATACAACTACAATTGCAGCTCATACTTTCTTCCTAGACGTAAACTCCTGTTCACATGTATATGACGTCTGAGTGGATGGCATACGAACGCATGATACGCTCTGCTCTCAACTTTCCAAATACAACTGCAATTGCAGATCATACTTTCTACCAGCATTCTGCAAAACATACTCAGCTATACAAAAACTACTGTTCATATGTGCAGGACTTCTGAGAGGATGGCATTAGAGCGCATGAGACACTGCTCAGCCTGCTTTCAACCTGCCAAAGACACTACAACTGCAGATCATACTTTCTTCCTAGACGTAAACTCCTGTTCAAATGTGCAGGACGTCTGAGAGGATGGCATTAGAGCGCATGATACGCACCGCTCTCAACTTTCCAAACAAACCAGCAGTGTTGCTGTTTGAGGCTTTCTGCTACTCGCAGAGCAATCACACCTTTGACAGGGAGTTAGGTACGTGTAGGGTCAATCTTACATCTAGGTGTACCCTATATTGATCATATATTTATATATATATATATATACTAGTACGGTAGCCCGTGTGGCCAGTGGCCACCCCCCACCCCCACCCACACACCCAGGCCATGGGTCCTAGTCTGGTCTGGGTTACAGAACGGGTAACGCACTTGTATCCCCCCCCCCCCCCCCCCCCCCCCCTCTCTCCCTTACACACATTCAAGATATCAGCCATCTCCGCCCTCGCTCGACGCCCCCCTGCCTCTCCCCCCAACCCTACAGACACACACCTCTTCTCCCTACCTATTACCCTTCTGCTTCAGCTGTAGCCTCCCACCCTCTCATTCACACATACCATCCCCCCCTCCCCCCCCATCCTGACCTCTCTCTGCCCCTCACCCCAACCCATCCACACACACTCTCTTTCTCTCACCTTACCCCCCACCACCCTCCCTCCCCCTAACCACCAAAACGCACACACAATCTTCTTTTCCCTACCCCGTACCCTTCACTTGACCCTGTGGGATTCAATCGTGCGTGAGGGGCCCGCTGAGCTTTGAACCTACCAACATTGCGAATTCTCAGATTCCGATCACCCCGAGAACACCGGACCGGTGCAATTGCATGGCTACGAACCTGCAGCTTCGTCTTCACGTGCGGTGCCCCACCCGATACTCGGTCAACACTCAGAACAGCAAAAATCGCAGCAACGTACTTGCCGATACTCGATACAACGAAAAGAGCTTGCAAATATGGATGAGCGTGGAAAACGCCAGAGTGTGCAGGGGGACGGAATGGCCATGACGATCTAAACAAAGTTAATTAATCGCAACAACTGGATGACAATCATGACGAATGTGATGCGATGGCATGGCAAAAGTGCGCATACGTGAGATGAATGGTGGCAACGCTCGCAGACGGAGAAAAAAGCATGACGATCTGAAGGCCCGGCTTGATTATGAGCCTGGCGTAACTCCTCAGGCTGGGCAGCATAGTCTTCGCGCCTGGCTTGGTTACTAGCTTTGTGTTCCTCCTCAGGGACGGTAGCTCGTTCCTGACTCCTTGCGAGATTATCAGCATGACGTAGCTCCTCGGATCAAGCAGCGCGGGCATCATTTCGACGCTTGCGCTTGTTGGCTATGTCCTTGACTTCCTTGCTTCAGTTGCCATGCATCATGGTCGCATTCTCCGTGAAGAACTGAAAGCTATTATTCCGAGCACCATGCCAAGCCGTATGAGGGTCAGCTGATGACCTCCGAGGAGAGAATCTTCTGATTCTAAATTTCTTGCAGTCTGATTTTAAATTTCTTGTTAGTATGGGAGGCAGTTAGGGACATGCTATGAGCGCGCGCGCTTAGCTTAGCGCATCTGCAGTTATGGTATTTGAAAATTCCGCTGGACGGGGAGTTGCGAGTTGGGTGTGCAAAAAGTCGGTTGCAAGTCAGTTACACTTCGCACGCCCATGGCACGTGGGCACGCGATGATGACACCACCACGACCACCATGACCGCGACCACGACCATGATTTCTTTATATATATATATATATATATATATATATATATATATATATATATATATACATATATAAATATTATCATATATAAATATATACATATATAAAATATATGCATATATAAAATATATACATATATAAATATATCATATATAAATATATATATAAATCTATATATATATATAAATATATATAATATATCATATATATCATATATATAATATATATATATATATAATATATCATATATATATATATATATGATATATAATATATCATATATAAATATCATATATAAATATATACATATATAAAATATATGCATATATAAAATATATACATATATAAATATTGTCATATATAAATATACATATGATAAATATACATATGATAAATATACATATGATATATATATATATATATATATATATATATATATATATATATATATATATATATATATACATAGGATATATACAGGATATATCAGGATCTATACAGGATATATATCAGGATATATACAGGATATATACAGGATATATCAGGACCCTGTATATAAATGTACAGGATAATATCAGGACCGGATCAGGACCCTGTACTGTACTAGTATATATATATATATTTATTTATTTATATATATATATATATATATATATACTAGTACAGTACAGGGTCCTGATCCGGTCCTGATATTATCCTGTACATTTATATACAGGGTCCTGATATATCCTGTATATATCCTGTATATATCCTGATATATATCCTGTATATATCCTATGTATAGATCCTATGTATAGATCCTGATATATCCTGTATATATACACAGGGTCCTGATATCCTGTATATTTATATATGGCCATGTACATGTAGAGTCAAGCTTACATGTAGATGTATCATATTTATGTATATTTGTATATTTATATAGAGGATCCTAATATTGATTATATATATTTATATATATGGCCCTGTACGTGCAGGGCCAATTTTACATGTAGATGTATCCAATTATCATATTTATTTAGATATGTATATATTTAGATATATGGCCCTGTACGTGCAGGGTCAATTGTACATGTGGATGTATCCAATTATCATATTTATTTAGATATGTATATATTTAGATATATGGCCCTGTACGTGCAGGGTCAATTGTACATGTGGATGTATCCAATTATCATATTTATTTAGCTACGTATATATTTACATATATGGCCCTGTACGTGCAGGGTCAATGTTGCATGTAGATGTATCTAATTTATTTATATTTGTACATATAAGGTCCTGACATGTATCCTATGTATTTATATATAGGGTTTTGATATTTATCCTGTGTATCTGTATGTATTTACATATTTATATGCAGGGTCCTGCTAGGGCTGACAATATTTTCCCATATGTTTATATAGAGGGTCCTGATATTATCCTGTATATTTAACTACAGGGTCCTAACATTGATCCTGTATACCGTACTGCTCTCAAAATTTAACGGTTTAAATTGACGGGAGCAACCGTCAAATCGTGGCGTACGGTATATTACGAAACGAAAAAACCGTCAAATCGGTTTTTTTGCCTATATTAGGTGCATCACTAGAATGCACATATCTCACTGCTATATGGGCCAAACACTACATTTTTTAGTGATACGAGATCCCTGGGACCTCCTGCATCTGTCTGCATATTCAGATGCCTCATTTGACAAAAATAACGAGTTTGTGAGCACAGACCCTGTAGCCATCTTTTACCACTCTTCCTTGCTCCAATTGTTTGAATTAGGACACACTGGTGATGAGGATGAGGTGCCCTTGGCCCTTCTAGGTCGCTGAGCAACACATGAACATACATTATGCTTATGATTATGACATTAACTGAGCAAGAGATGATTTCAGGAGTTAATGGAAACGATTGAATGTCTCATTCTACTTATTTCAATGAGTGCCGGTAGTATTATGCTGAACAAGATGTTGGGATCATTGCAAAATTATATGTAAACTCCTTGCAGGTCCTATAACGGTGTACCCTAATATTGTACCATGAACCATGAACCAGTGTCACATGATTAAGTACAAACGTTCAGTTGCATAAATGGATTTTATTAAAATGGAAACCGTCAAATGTGTAACGTCAATTTATATTCCTATTAAAAAACCCGTCAAATGTAAACCGTAAATTTATAATAACCCCCCCCCCAAAAGCCGTCAAATTTTGCAACCGTTAAATTTTGAGAGCAGTACGGTATTTAAATATATAGCCCTGATATGCTATGATATGCTATGATATGGTTATCAATATTTTCCTGCCTCCAAGCTTACCGCGTGATTTATCATATGATAGCATTGAACATATCTTATGGTATCGTTCGATATATCACAAGGTGTGTCCCACAAAATGTTGGTAGACCGTTCTCAGCCTGCGTACAAAGGGTTCTTCCCACTATCCTCCTCCTCCTCCTCCTCCTTCCTTTACATTACTCACGACTACTATCCCCCCTACCTCTCCCACCCTTTTCTCCCCTTTTCCCCTATACTCTCCCTTTGCTCTTCCCACTACCCCCCCCCCCCCCCCCCCCCCCTCCCTCACACACACACCTCCTCCTACTACTTCCATTACACCACTTACGACACAAGGACAGCCCCCCCCCCCCCCCCCCACACACACACACACACACACTCACACTCCCCCCCCCCCCCCCCCCCCCCCTCCTTCTACTTCCATTAGACCACTTACGACACAAGGACAGCCCCCCCCCACACACACACATCACCACCACACACACACACACACCTCCTACTACTACTTCCATCACACCACTTACGACACAAAGACAGCACACACACACACGCACGCACGCACACACATACAAGGACCCCCACCCACCCACCCACCCACCCACCCACCACCACCACCCCTCCTACTTCCATTGCTCCACTCATGAATGTGGTGGTGGCTCCTGCGCAAAAAAACAGGCTGGTCTCCTCAACCTCACGTCTCGTAATAAGGGGTATAAGACGTACTATTTATTTATTTTATAACCCCCACCCATATCCACACACCCATACCCATACTCACCCATACCCATACATATACCCCCCATACCCATTCCCCCCACCCATACCCATATCCCTCATCCATACCCCCACACCCTAACCATGTAATGGTGGCCCCTATGCAGATCTTGCCGAGGACAAGCACACCTTAATTGCCAAGTACTATGGAAACGTGCAGGTAAGGGTTTCGGGGTGTAAGGTTTAAGTAGGTGTGGGTGTGGAAAGAGAAGCACACTTGTACGGCCAAGTACTATGGCAACATGCAGGTAAGGGTTTCAGGGTGTAGGCTTAAGTAGGTGTGGGTGTGGAAAGAGAAGCACACTTGTTTGGCCAAGTACGTGCAGGTGAGGGTTTCAGGGTGTAGGCTTAAGTAGGTGTGGGTGTGGAAAGAGAAGCACACTTGTTTGGCCAAGTACGTGCAGGTGAGGGTTTCAGGGTGTAGGCTTAAGTAGGTGTGGGTGTGGAAAGAGAAGCACACTTGTTTGGCCAAGTACGTGCAGGTGAGGGTTTCAGGGTGTAGGCTTAAGTAGGTGTGGGTGTGGAAAGAGAAGCACACTTGTTTGGTCAAGTACGTGCAGGTGAGGGTTTCAGGGTGTAGGCTTAAGTAGGTGTGGGTGTGGAAAGAGAAGCACACTTGTTTGGCCAAGTACGTGCAGGTGAGGGTTTCAGGGTGTAGGCTTAAGTAGGTGTGGGTGTGGAAAGACAAGCACACTTGTACGGCCAAGTACGTGCAGGTGAGGGTTTCAGGGTGTAGGCTTAATTAGGTGTGGGTGTGGAAAGAGAAGCACACTTGTTTGGCCAAGTACGTGCAGGTGAGGGTTTCAGGGTGTAGGCTTAAGTAGGTGTGGGTGTGGAAAGAGAAGCACACTTGTTTGGCCAAGTACGTGCAGGTGAGGGTTTCAGGGTGTAGGCTTAAGTAGGTGTGGGTGTGGAAAGAGAAGCACACTTGTTTGGCCAAGTACGTGCAGGTGAGGGTTTCAGGGTGTAGGCTTAAGTAGGTGTGGGTGTGGAGAGAGAAGCACACTTGTTTGGCCAAATTCTATGGCAATGTTAAGGTAATGCTTGATTGTCTGATTGGCTGCTGGGCTGGTGGTGGGAGGAGTGGGTAGGTGAGTGGTGTGGGTGTGGGTGTGGAAGGAGAGGCAAACTTTGATGGCCAAGTGCGATATGTATATCGGTGTTGGCATGTTGCATGTATGTTTGTATGTATGTATGTATGTATGTATGTATGTATGTATGTATGTATGTATGTATGTATGTGTGTATGTGTGTACTAGTACATTGCCCGTGTGGCCGGTGGCCACCCCCCTCCCCTCCCACCCATACAAACCTACATAAGGGCAATTCTTTCTTCACAAAACCTAATGAACATTTGTATATACTCGACATTTCCGGTGTGCGCATGACCTCCTCTTGCATTTTTCACACACAAACTGGAGGCATGTACAGCAAGATGCCTAATGTCACCCCTCCACGCCCCCTTGCACACACACTCCTCCCTCAGTCCCTCCTCCCCTCTTTCTTTGCCCCTCCCTCTCGCCTCCTTCATGCCTCCTTCCTATTTTCTGTCTCCAACCCCCCTCCCTTACTTCCCATCGACCCTCCCCTCTCTCCATCTATCCCCCTCCCCTCCCCCCCCCCCCCCCCCCCCCCCCCCCCCCATACACACACACAACACACACACTTCCCCTGATCCCCATCTCTCTCTCCTCCCCCTGCCCACCCTCAAGGCCCAAAACCCACAAAAACGAACACACTCATCAGTCTTCCCTTCTTCTGGCTGTGTGTGTGGGGGTGGGTGTGTGGGGGTGGGGGTGGGGGGGGCTCAACCCCAGGCGTTTCTACTTTAGGGACCTTGTTGGGGACCAGAATTCAGAATGCGCATCCGAACTCGTTGCGCGTGCGCCTTTTCCCACTCAACTGCCGCTATTGCGAAGCTGGGCGCAAAGGTCTGGGTGACGTCCAGCCTGGCGTCCAGTCTGGATGTACCTTCCAGGACATCCACCAATTACACCATGGGTGCAACTTACAAACGACTGAAGATTCGAACTCCTCTCACGAAGACGTACAAAAAATTCACACTGGCAAAAAGTTACACAAACTACAAATAAAGTTGGGGAAACGGTCGGACCCCCTTCCCCCCCCGCCCCCCCCCTTTTTATCACGGCCGCCTGTGGGTGTATCAACAAGATTTTTTTGTATCGACTATAGCTTGCGGTTCTTCTATCCATATCGAACATGCGGTACAAAACCATTTTTCTTGAATCCCCCCTCGTGTGCATATATATATATATGTATATATTATAGTTAGTTAGTTTGTTAGTTAGTTAGTTAGTTAGTTAGATATATAGATATGTATATACATACATATATACATATATCACCACCATATTGTATCGTATCACCATGTTAATGCCACCTGCAGGTTCTATCTGCTCGGTCCGCGTTCTTTGACTATGTGAAGGGTGCAGGTGATGTTCCACTCGGCAGCATTTACGAGTGTGATGGCATACATTTGATTGAGAGCGGTCATCGCTGGTGAGTCTGAGGGTCGTTATTTATATTTGTATATTAATTTATTTGCAACGCAACACCATCAACGATCGTGATGGCCGACAGTTGAATGAGCACGGCCATCGCTGGTGATTCTTAGGGTCGTTATTTGTATTTTTTTTTTTTTTTTTTTTTATTTATGTATGTATTCATTAATTTATTTGCAACGCGACACCATCTACGATCGTGGTGGCCTACAGTTGAATGAGCGCGGCCATCGCTGGTGAGACTGCGTGTCGCAATTTTTGTTTTCATATACAATTGTTTTTTGTGCAAAAAACAATTAATAAAAGGTGGTATCCTACATTTGACTGAGCGCGGCATTGCTGGTGAGTCTGAGGGTCGTCATTTGTATTTCTTTATTTATTGTTTTATTTATTCATTTATGTATTTATTTGCAACACGACACCATCTACGATCGTGATATCCAACACATGAATGAGCGCGCAGTCATCCCTGGTAAGTCTGACGGTCGTTATACAATCTCTTGATGATGATGAATATAAAGAAGATAATGATACGGATGTTGGTCGTGACGATGATAATGTTGATGATGGCTACATTATTCTGGTTCCCTACTTAACTCCAGATATCCTCAGCTAGACGCGTTATAGTACTACTGATACGTCGTACTACGAGTGGCCAAGTGCACTCGCGGGCTAAGTCCTCACCGCTTGATGTGTTATAGTACGACTGATACGTCGCACTACGAGTGGCCAAGTGCACTCGCCGTCTAAGTCTTGTGGGAGGAGATAATGGCCTCCCAGTGGGTTCCGGAGCCAGGGGGGGGGGGGGGGGGGGGGGGGGGGCTCAGCTAGATGTGGTCCAGAGCACATGTGATTAGTCAGTCTAAGTCTTGTGGGAGGAGATAATGGCCTCCCAGTGGGTTCCGGAGCCGGGGGGGGGCATCAGCTAGACGCGGTCCAGAGCACATGTGATTAGTCAGTCTAAGTCTTGTGGGAGGAGATAATGGCCTCCCAGTGGGTTCCGGAGCCGGAGGGGGGGGGGGGGGGGGGGGGGGGGCATCAGCTAGACGCGGTCCAGAGCACATGTGATTAGTCAGTCTAAGTCTTGTGGGAGGAGATAATGGCCTCTCAGTGGGTTCCGGAGCCGGGGGTGGGGGGTGTGGGGGGGGCCTCAGGTAGACGCGGTCCAGAGCACATGTGATTAGTCAGTCTAAGTCTTGTGGGAGGAGATAATGGCCTCTCAGTGGGTTCCGGAGCCGGGGGGGGGGGGGGGGGGGGGGGGCATCAGCTAGACGCGGTCCAGAGCACATGTGATTAGTCAGTCTAAGTCTTGTGGGAGGAGATAATGGCCTCCCAGTGGGTTCCGGAGCCGGGGGGGGGGGGGGGGGGGGGGGGGGGCATCAGCTAGACGCGGTCCAGAGCACATGTGATTAGTCAGTCTAAGTCTTGTGGGAGGAGATAATGGCCTCCCAGTGGGTTCCGGAGCCGGGGGGGGGGGGGGGGGGCATCAGCTAGACGCGGTCCAGAGCACATGTGATTAGTCAGTCTAAGTCTTGTGGGAGGAGATAATGGCCTCCCAGTGGGTTCCGGAGCCGGGGGGGGGGGGGGGGGGGGGGGGCGGGGGCTCAGCTAGACGCGGTCCAGATCACATGTGATTATCGGGTTCAAATCCCCACGGGTGCGCGTCAGTGTTCGCGGTCGCTGTCAACCGCCATGGTAGCTTTGTCCAGGGTTTAAAGTCGCAGCCCGTTCCCTACCGCCAAGAACAGCAACAACAAAAAGACACATAAGCGAGCACATAAGTGTCTAACTTTTCTCTGTTCAGGTATTTGGATTTGATCATCAACTATCTCCGCCACATCGCCATTTGCCTTGCAATTTATGTACGTTAATCAATTGTTTGTTAAATAACTATGACCGTGTGGTTGGTGTCAACCTCTTCCCTGTTCAGGTATTCGGATTTGATCATCAACTACATCCGCCACATCGCCCTGCGCCTTGCAACAAGGGTTGTGGCCGTGGAGCTCGGTGGCTGGCACCATCTACTCCTCCCCCACAGCTTGTCCAACAGTTCAGAAGTCGGGGGTCGTCGCTCCTTGTTGCAGGACAAGCAGCAGACGACAGGAGGACAGAGGTCCAGAAGAGCGCTGCTGGATGCCCTGGGTCAAAATGCTATGAGGATAATTGAGGAAGAGATTCTGGCAGAGCAGAATATCAGTAGCAGCTACTGTGAGGTAAGTTGGCAATGTCAGTTGGGTAAATTCAAATATGTGAAGAGGTGCTGGATGTCCTTGGTCAAAATGCTAGGGGGGGGCGGAAGGCTAGAAGGGGGGCAGGGGGAGGGGGACAGTGGAAGGGGGGGAGGAGACAGAGGGCCTGAAGAGCACTGCTGGATGTCGTGGGACAGGATGCCAGGTGGATTGTTAAGAGGAGAGGGAGGCAGAGCAGAATAAGAGTGGCGTCCACTGTGAGGTGAGTCGGTGTACAGTGACGGTAGATATCAGTTGGGTACAGTTGAATATGTGAGGACCTGGGTCTGCTGGATTACCTGCTTCAGGGTGCTAGGTGGATGGTTGAAGGGAAGAGGGAGGCAAAGCGGAATATGAGTGGCGTCCACTGTGAGGTGAGTCGGTGTACAGTGACGGTAGATATCAGTTGGGTACAGTTGACTATGTGAGGACCTGGGTCTGCTGGATTACCTGCGTCAGGGTGCTAGGTGGATGGTTGAAGGGAAGAGGGAGGCAAAGCGGAGTAAGAGTGGCGTCCACTGTGAGGTGAGTCGGTCAACCATACGTGACCTCATTCAGGGATAATTGTTTCGCTATTTATAGCGATCGCTAGTTTTGACATCGTTTTAGTGAAATCATCGCTATAAAAAAATGTTGTTGTTTTTGTTTTGCCCTAAATGGCCCTTAAAAGCTACAAAAAGCCATAAATGCTTTAGAAGCACTGAACAGTGTCCCTGGAGGATGCCTTCACCCATACAGCTAGAAAGAAAAACTTTCAAATTTAAAAACAAATCACTAACCTCGTTGGTATCTGCCTTTCCTGTTTTTAAGGTTCGGCAAGTCCCTTTAGCCTATTTGGCTACCCCTGGACTGTAAAAATGCACTCAGGTGGCCTTGTTGGTATTGGTGTTTTTGTTATCGTTGGTAGCGATGTTTGTGTGTAGGGTCGTGGCAGCACAGCTGGCCCAAGGTCCAAAGGCCTGGGAGAGAGCCAGGCCATCGCATGCAGATTCAAATGCAGCCATGCTAACAGCAAAACCATGCTAACTGCAAAACCATGCTTAAATGGCTGTTCTTCAAGGGGAATGAAAATTGGCGGTTTCAATGGATTTTGTGTCGAGGGGCTGGTAGAGAGCCATAAAATTGCATGCAGAATGAAATGCAGCCATGCTAACGGCAAAACCATGCTAACTGCAAAACCATGCTAACTGCAAAACCATACTAACTGCAAAACCATACTAACTGCAAAACCATGCTAACTGCAAAACCATACTAACTGCAAAACCATGCTAACTGCAAAACCATGCTAACTGCAAAACCATGCTAACTGCAAAACCATGCTAACTGCAAAAACATGCTAACTGCAAAAACATGGTAACTGCAAAAACATGCTAACTGCAAAAACATACTAACTGCAAAACCATGCTAACTGCAAAAACATGCTAACTGCAAAACCATACTCTCTGCAGAATCATGCTAACTGCAGAATCATGCCAACTGCTGAACCTTGCTTATTGCAAAACCATGCTAACTGCAAAACCATGTTAACGGCTTAAACAGCCTGTCTTCATGGGGAATGAAATTGGCGGTTTCAATGGAGTTTGTGCCCAGGGCTCAGGAGAGAGTCTGTCGCAGATGCAGATTGACATGATTTGTGATATCGGCTGTGGGTGGGCAATATCAGCTATCGGCTGCCAACCCAACCCAACCCAACCCAACCCAACCCAACCCAACCCAACCCAACCCAACCCAACTCAACCTTAATATCGGCTGTGGGTGGCCTTAGCAGTACTTATGTTTTAGTATTTCCATTCTCACACTCATCCCTTTGTTTGTAGGATCAATGCGGCTAAGCTGGTCCAAGGACCAAGGACCAAGGAGAGAGCCAGACCATCGCATGCAGATTGACATGATTTGTTATATCGGCTGTGGGTAGCCTATGTCGGCTATCGGCTGCCAACCCAACCCAACCTAACCCCAGTATCGGCTGTGGGTGACCTTAGTAGTAGTCGTTTGTAGGATCAATGCGGCATTGTTTGTAGGGAGAGAGCCAGACCATCCCATGAAGATTGGCATTGTCTCAAGTCTTGTGATCAGAGCAGTTCTGTTTTGTATTTATATTCTTACACTCTTCCCTTTGTTTGTAGGTTCGTGGCAGTCAAGCTGGCCCAAGAGCCGAGGGCCCGGGAGAGAGCCAGACCATCGCATACAGATTGGAGTGCAGCCGTGCTAACGGCAAAACCATGCTAAAACAGCCGTTCTTCAAAGGGAATGAAAATGGCGGTGTGCGTGGAGTTTGTGCAGTTGGTCCCGATTTCACTCAGGTCGGTATCTTGATCGCTCGATCACAAATCCATCCTATATCTATTGGCAAAGGGAAGTACAGGTATAGTTTGTGCTGTTGGTACTGATTTTACTCAGGTTGGCATCTTGATCTTTTGGTCACAAACTCAGCCTACATATGTTGACAACTGGAAGTATTAATGGAGTTTTTGCTGTTGATTCCAATGTTACTGAGCTCTGTCTCTTGATCACACAACCAGCTTACGCATGCCCATTCCATTCATTGCATTCCTTTGCCCCCTTTTCTCGTGAGTAATTTAGAGGCTTGAAGGAGTTGATCTGAGCATGTATCATATGTAAACATCACTGGCGGCTAAGTGGCGGTCCTGTACTAATCACTAACAGGTACTTGCTGTCTCTACAAACTTGAACTTGAACTTGGTTACATAGCTTCAGCCACCAACTTGGCTGCTCGCCGTCTTCTGCAGTATTGTATTACCCGGACAAGTTTGATGCAGCGTCGCCTGCGACGCTAAAAAATGGCGGAGAGTGATCGCGAGGGAGCGACAGCGACAGGTGGCAACGGAAGCGAGTTAGTTACGAGACCGTTGGCTGACGTGTCGGGCTTCATCGCGGTCAGACGGATGGATGAATGATGGATGGTCGGATGGATGGTCGGACGGACAAATGGGTAACACTGGGGGCTCCCGCCCCCCAGAAGGGGGGGCTCCGCCCAAAATGTTAACCATTCACGGAGCCCTGTGGTAGCATGTGCCAGTCTCTTGATCACATATTCATAGGGATAGGCAGTATGATATCATGTCATCATATGATACCGGCAGTCTGACTAGGCTGGAGTCACCATTTATGTGCAATCTTATATTATGCAATTTGTATGATATCTTATGATGAATTAAGCTGAGACTAATTATCATTACCATCATCACCATGAACCTTCCACCCACCCCAAGCACCCTCTGGACATGTGGCCATTTATAGCTTGAATTGAATCGTTACACGGTTTTTCAGCTAACTCTGGGCTGTATCTTCCAATTCCAAGGCCTCCCATCCTTTGCTTTTCTCAGTTCGTTAAATCATCCAATGGCTGGGAGTGGGTGGATGACCGTGACAGGAAGGGCAAAAGAAATAGCATTGATGAACTGAACCCCAAACAATTCCTTCGCTTTACTCAGGTCGTTGAATCATCCAATGGCTGGGAGTGGGTGGATGAAGCTGCAGATGGCACCAACAAGTACGGATATGCATCAACCCAGGTTGGGGCAGAGCTCATCATCCGCATCAACATGACAGTGGTGCCTGGCCAGTCTAACAACCTCACTGAGGTGATGAACATGAGGAATGTGGACAGCCAGCACCCACCAAACTTGCTGGGGGCATCTCTAATCCACTTGAAGGGTTATAAAGACATGGGTGGGTCAAGATGGCATTATACTGGAATGAAAAACAATCTCGAGATTTTGTTCAAGAAGGGATTGCCCCAATCAAAGTGTCCGTTAATAATGATAAGACTTGTTTATACCGGACAGATTCTCACGAGAGCACATATAAGCATCGCAATGGAAGAATAGGAGCTAATTTTTTTTCCTTTCAAATCTACGATGAACGGGTAACGTTTAGCAACATTTCAAATTAGTACCATCCATACATGTGCGCATACACAAGTTTGAAAGCAGAATTGTTGTCAAAAATTCCAGGCAAAAACATACAAGCATCACAATCGACGAAACATTCCCCTTGGGCACTTGTGCTATAATTAGCACACGGAGCTAACTTCAGGGCCGTGCGTTGGGTGGGTAGGGGCAAGCCACGCTAACTGCCGTTGGCAAAAAATCGCGAGAGTTGAAATCGTAGGAGGCGGGTTCGGATCTCACCCGAACCCAAAATCCACTTTTTCAAAACAATCACATGTTCATTGCGTCATGTAACCGTATAATCATATCCGTGCATGAATCACAAGACCATACATGATCACACAGTATAAATTGGGCCGCGTACGCGACTAAAAATCCACATTCTTCATGTGTATGGGGTGTTCGTGTTTCCAAGTACCCACTTTGCTCATAAATATCTCACTTCACTTTGCCCATAAATATCTCACATCACTTTGCCCATAAATATCTCACATCACTTTGCCCATAAATATCTTACACCACTTTGCCCATAAATGTCTCACATCATACTTCAAATCAAGTTATACTTGACATGTTAGCCTATTAATATACCACATATGATCATATTAAAACGCCAAACACAGTTCTCAGGGAAGTGATAGGTATGGCACAACGCACCAAACTTCACATATTTCACGTTTATGTTAACCAAACACCTCCTTTGATCATCAATATCTCACGGCACACTTCGAATCAGGCTGCAGCCAACTTGTAAGCCTATTCATCTACCACATATGAGCAATGCAGATTGCCACAAAGATTGCCAAAACAAATTATATCATTATCCAATTAAATCCAATTAAATGAAATTCATTATTAAGGATACAATTTCATTCGGAACTCGCCTCCAGGCGCCCTTAATTATTATATATAGTATTCATGTCTTGAGGGTTATAAAGACATGGGTGGGTCAAAATGGCATCATTATATATGTTATATTACTATATATTGGATTTGTTACTGACTAGACTATACTGGTCCCTTTTGGTGATTAGCCCCAATGCAAGCAAACAGGCTGGCCCCCTCAACCTCACGCCTCGCAATAAGGTTTACTATTTATTTATGAAGGGCGCCTGGAGGCGCGTCCTGAATGAAATGAAATTAATTCTGAATTCAATTGATTTTAATTGATTTTGATTTAATTTTATTTATTTAATGTTGTGTTATTTAATTCGATTGTATTCCATTCAATTAAATTTACGCAATAAGGTGCACTATATATTTATTGACCACTCCCCTGACGAGTCCAACAGCCTGATGTGTTGTAGTCACTGTGGTGCACCATTGTGTGCTTCCGTAACCAGCAGTCTACAAATCTGGGGAGTGGAAGTTGCATGCTGAAAACTCAACTGGGAATTCGAATCTTACGCACTCGAAGTCGGCTTAGTCAAGATGCGCTATTACTTACCCCCGAATTCAGCTGATAGCGAGGGTGGGGAGTTGGGTGATCCGCTATTAGTAACCCGCTAATTTAGCCGATAGCCAGCTAGCGTCGACATGCGCGAATGCGGGAATTGCGGAAATCCATGTATGTCTCTTATTTATTTTATTTATATTGATATGTCCCCTGACCAGACCAACAACCTGATGTGTTGTAGTCCCCGTGGTGCAGTACATTCCTGCACCACTGCGTACTTCTGTAGAGCAGTACAGGCAGCAGGCATAGTCTCGTGCTGCCCATCTCTCATCATCATAGTGTATGCTACTAGCTCCTTCTACGTTATCAGTCTACGCTACTCTGTCCTTAAAATGATGCGATGCATGTGAAGAGAGATGGCAGAAGGCTCCTGCCTGGGATTTTGTCGATGTGATGTCCATGGTGGTGAGCAGCTCAGCAGCCGATTACCAATATCCCGTGTGTTCTAGCCTTCCAACAATCTAATGTGATGTGTGTGACGAGAGATGACAAACGGCTCCCACCAAGGATTTGTTTTTGAATCTGAAAGTGGGTTTTTTCTAGCTCAATGGTTTTATGCCTCCTTCAGGGGCAGCGTTTGTACATGCTTTTTAATGGCTATTTAATGCCTATTTTAGCGGCACTTTAGGCCCATTTAATGTCTATTATAGCGGCGCTTTAGGCCCATTTAATGCCTATTTTAGCGGCACTTTAGGCCTAACCGGGTAAAAAAAGTGTCTCAGTCGTCGGCCAGACAGACAAACGTACAAGGGATGAATCTAGGGACTCCAGCCCCCCAGAAGGGGGGGCTCTGCCAAAAAGTCTCCCGCCTATTTCGGTGCAGGCGGCCCTCATCCACTTGAAAGAATACCTAGAGAAATGGCCATATGGGTGGGTCAAGATAGCTATTCCCACTGCAGTGATATACCAAAACATTAGGGTTGTCGAGTACAATATGGTATAAGGCAGCTTCAAGTACCTTTAGGGCCCCTGTAGATCTATTGTATATACATTGTATATAAATACTGTATATTGTATATAAATACTGTATATTGTTATTATAGATATGATGTATACCGGTAGACGCATTGTATACATTTATGTAGACGGTATCATATGATATATCATACAATATATCGCCTGATAATCTTGGGTTGCTTGTTGAAGGTTGGTTGGTTGACTGGGGTTGGTTAAGGTTGGTTGGTTGGTTGGTTGGGTCTGCTCAGGCTCGTGCCACTGCCATGATATAGTGCATCCTCCTTTTCTGTTGGGGTTGGTTGGTTGGTTGGTTGGGTCTGCTCAGGCTTGTGCCACTGCCATGATGTATATACTATATAGTGCATCCTCCGTTTCTGTTGCAGGCAAAGCTTCCCTTACGTGCACAGGCCTGTGCCACTGCCACCCTGTGACGGTGAATGGTATGGCAGAGAACGAGACAATCCATGCTAGGACGCCCCAGCTCCACCAGTTCTACATCCTTGGAAACAGCAGCCTTGCTGGATCTGGGCTTGTCTGCAAAGTGATGGTGAAGTTGCTTGGAGAACCCAATGAAGCAAACTCTACCGTCAACTACTTCAAAGTCATCGGCATCACCACATCTACGCACTCAATCTTCCATGCTTCTGATATCTTTACAAAGGGCCTCAACTTATATGGTATGCCTGGTGGGGAGGTTGCAATGGATGAAATAGGTAATAGTAAGCCATTAAAACCGCGGCGCCCCTTCCACCCACCAAGAGCACCCAGAGCACCCAAAGCACCCAAAGCACCCTATGGACATCGAAGCCGGTAGCAGCTTGGATCATGTGTGGGGGGTTGCGTAGAATTTCTAAGTAGTCCTCCACTCCTCCTTGACTCTGGCGAGCCGTGGGCATGTATAGAGTCTAGTAGGGTACCAGGACAATTGTAATCATCATTATTATCACCATCATCATCCTATCATCATTGTCGTAACCATCATCACCATATGCTTTCCACCCACCCCAAGCACCCTCTGGACATGGTGACCATGTATAGCTTGAATTGTCACATGGATTTTCAGCCAACTCTGGGCTGCTCACCGTCTTCCAATTCCAAGCCCCCCACCCACCCACCCTCCCCACCCCACCCCACCCCCCTCTGCAATACCCACAAAAGCCAGGGAGCTAGCACACTAAGATAATTACTGGATTATACCGTTTAATTATTTAAAGACTTGTCCTGATCCCGATAGTCCTGATAGTATACAACTATCTTGATCATTGGGCAAGTCTCTTAAGGCTAATTGGCTACCCCCTGGACTGTAATACATAAATAGCAGCCTTCACCGGCCTTTTCTTTGGCTGCCAAGATTGCCAGTCGCTTGCAGATGGGTTGTTAGCTTGTTTGGCCTCTCAAATAAGCTTTCATGTACGGTGAAGGATTTCCATGGCTGATGGATCATGGATCCAGCCTTCATTACATTCTATGTATGCATGTTACAGTTATGAAATCGCTAGATTTCTGTTTTGAAGGGATTTCTCCCCTAGGATTCGCGGCCGACCAAAAAAGTTGTGGTATAGTTCAAAACAACATCGCTATTTTATTGCATATTCGGATTCGTCTTGGAATTCCATTACATGTAGCTGTATGGAAATCATTTTTTGACCACATATAAGTATAGTAAAGTGCGGTACAAAGTACGAATAGACACACCGAAACTGCAACCAAACAGGAGCTCATGCTTTCGCAGAGGCAATGCTGCTATCGAAGTCGCCGTCTACAACATCTGACGCGACTCGCAGCAACTTCTGTGGTCGCAGGGTGGTAGACGGTTACTTTGACAGTCAGCTGCGCCTCTGGGCAGTCGGAAGCGTGGATTTCCGGACAGAATGCGTCTCTCCCTGGACTTCCCAACAGGGGGGGATGCGAAGCGCACATTCCTGGCGCATTCTTGAAGGTCGCTGCCAGGAGCGAAGGCTCCATGCAATCGAGAAACCTACTAACAACCACTTCCCTCCTCCATGCAGGTGCCCCAAACAGCTACCTGCTTTTTTGAACAAGAAAGACGTGTACCGCCCAGGATTTCGAGAAGCCGGCAATAATAATAAGAAGGAATGCGTGAAGATTTTCAGTCGCGAAGTGTTGCGCGAAATCTCCCATGACCCCCAAACTTTGACTCTCGTCCCTGATTCTGCTTGTTTCCCTTCCTTGGCCTCTGCGCCTGCTTGTGATCCTACTCGAACCTTCGATCCGCTAGTGCTGAATCACGACGACAGTGCTGATTACCACCCTGATTACAAAGCTATTAGAACCATGAACGACTGCGGGAAAGCCGTTATGCATGGGATGAGTGGCCTGCACAAAGCCGTACGTGAGTGCTACCCATCCCGAAAACTCGATCATGCGCGATACATAGGCACAGGCGAGAGATATGATAGATCTAGGGCGCATTATAATAATCACACCTCTCCTTGCCGAAATGCACCCCTGACCTCCTCCTGCTGTCCTCAATGCTGGGCTCCCCCTAACCAATCCCGCTCGAAAGAGCTCTGCCGAGAGGCATCCCCGACACCTTCCCACTGCAAGCAGTGCTGGTATCACCCTACCCAATCATACTGGAAAGAGTGTAGATTACCCAAACCTTGCTCGAAAGAGCTCTGCCGAGAGGCACCCCCGACACCTTCCCACTGTAAGCAGTGCTGGTATCACCCTACCCAATCCCACTGGAAACAGTGTAGATTACCCAAACCTTGCTCGAAAGAGCTCTGCCGAGAGGCACCCCCGACACCTTCCCACTGCTGGTATCACCCTACCCAATCCCACTGGAAACTGTGTAGATTACCCAAACCTTGCTCGAAAGAGCTCTGCCGAGAGGCATCCCTGACACCTTCCCACTGTAAGCAGTGCTGGTATCACCCTACCCAATCCCACTGGAAACAGTGTAGATTACCCAAACCTTGCTCGAAAGAGCTCTGCCGAGAGGCATCCCTGACACCTTCCCACTGTAAGCAGTGCTGGTATCACCCTACCCAATCACATTGGAAACTTGCAACAATGATGGGTTACAGGTCCTTGGCTTCTTCAGCACCTATCCAAGACGCAACAACAAAGCACCTCCAGACACACCCTGGTCACTGGCCCACCAACGCGCTGGCTATCATGGCTGGACGACCATGTGATATTATGTAGTGCTATGTCTGCTGCCCTCCTCTTGATTTCTGTATCCTGGGTGGACCAAAAAGTTATAAGAATTCTATATTTACCTATAGGGAGAACAAATACTGCCCCAACCTGGCCTACTCTCCCTTGCGATATCCTTACCCGCGCTTATGCTACCTTGATTGAAATCTTGGCAGACCAAATAGTTCTTAGAAGTATCTCTGCCCATTTTGGTGTATATATGAGACCCAGCGTGGGACCTCAAGTTGTAACGGAGGGCACTACCCCCCAGTACCACACCACTATTATAGCCGGTAACTTGACCTTGCTCCGGGATACGCGGATCTGGTGGCTCCTTTGGATCATTCCTACATGGCTACACTGGATGGCTTTCTGGATTTGTTCTCAGCACACAAAAATTAAAGAACGTTTCCTCGCCCCCACTTGTATTAAGGACAGACTTACTCAAAACTACGCATTCAATGCCTTACTCCAGCCCCCCCAGGACCCGACATGTAGGGGAGGAAAGCGCCCCCCCCCCTCAGCAAGGCCAGTCCACAATCCCGGCCCTAAGCACTATCCTACCATACATTGAGAAACAAATTTCAAGCCACTCCCAAGTGCACGCCATCAATGCCTACCTAGGTGGACCACATGTCAATGCAGGGAAAATTTTCAAATTTGGGGAGAGACACCACCAAATACTCAAAGCAACCCGTAGCGACCTGGGTGTTAGGCCGCTCCACTTCACCTTAGCGGGAATTTTTTCAAATTTGCTGATGCAGGCCTACATGCACACTGAATGCCCCCAGATGGGCATACTCCACCAAATTGCACAACCCGATTATAACCCTGAACACACCAATCCCCACAACCTTTCCTCTGATGAATCCTACAACTTTGGGATCCTACCTGGTAGCAGCAAAAAACAAATCCTCGAACGTCTACAAGGACACAATAAATGTATCTTGCACTTTACCACCCCCTCCCAGCCGCATATGGACATGCCGGCTGTCTCAAACAATATCATAACACCTGGTACTGGATAGACTCAGAAAACCTCTCGCCAATCCCCTTGGACTCCACACCGGGCGCCTGGCAGGCCATATATGGGCAAATCCTCATCCTTAAAGATGAGAGCGCAGACATGAGGTTTTTGGACCCCCAATTCCAGCTTGGAAATGTGTCGGCTGTTACCAAAGATACAACCCCTCCGAACCCAATGCCTACGCTAACCAACATGGAATATACCATGATGGAGGACGCCAGCTCACCCCAACGCACCTCCCCCCAAAACACACGAATGGACTGCGACATGGGAGATGTTGCCTTAGACCCAACCCCGGCCCTGAGTGCTATCCTACCATACATTGAGAAACAAATTCGATGCCACTGCCAAGTGCACGCCATCAATTCCTATCTCGGTGGACCATATGTCGACACAGAAAAAATATTCAAATTTGGGGAGAGACATCACCGGATACTCAAGGTAACCCGTAATGACCTGTGTGTTTGGCCAAACCACTTCATCCCTCGCAGGGGGAATTTTACTAATATGCTGATGCAGGCCTACATGCACACCGAATGCCCCCAGATGGGAATACTTAACCGAATCGTACAACCTGATTATAATCCGGAACACCCAAACCCGCACGACCTTTCCTCTGATGAATCCTACAACCTTGGGATCCTACCTCGCAGTAGCAAAGACCAAATCCTCCAACGTCTGCAAGGACACAGTAAATGTATCTTGCACTTGACCACCCCCCTCCCAATCGCCTATAAACATGCTGGTTGTCTAAAAAAATACCATAACATCTGGTATTGGGTAGACTCAGAAAATCTCTCGCCAATCCCCTTGGACTCCACACCGGGAGCCTGGCAGGCCCTATATGGGAACATCTTCATCCTTAAAAAAGAGAGCGTAGACATGAGATTTTTGGACCCCCAATACCATCTTGACGTTGCGACAATGGATACTATAGACACATCCCCTACTACAACTCCTACAAAACCCATGCCTTCACAACCCAACATGGAAGATACCATGATGGAGGACGCCAGCCCGCCCGATCGCACATCCCCCCCCAACACGCAAATGGACTGCGATACATGAGATGCTGCCCCTTCAACTGTCACCAACCTGAAAAAACGTGGTACCACAGAGCACCCCCCCACCACAAAAAATATCAGGCACCCCAACAAGCATCTGAAACACTCGCAAAACCTGGGCCCCAACATTAAACTCAAACAAACACCAATCCACAACTTTTCCCCCCCCACCTCTACCACCACCAATTCCAACAGGCTAAGAAGCTCAAACAAACATGCTTTAAACCAACCATTCCTTTTACCCCTAAGGATAATGGACCTGCCCAACAACCCACCCACCATGCCCAGTCACCCCAAGACTACTACATGGATAACATACATTTTCTACTCCTCAACTGCAGAGGGCTGAGGAGCTCCTGGGAGCTAATTCTCAATCACATCCTAGACCACTAACCTGATGTGGCTATTCTTACAGAAACCAAACTGCTCTCCTGCCTCTCATTCATCCAATTCATCAAGAAGGAACTCCCCCAATACTCCCTTCACCACAGTAGTGTGGCCAAAACCCCTGACAACAACCACGGTAAAGGAGGGGTCATAATCCTCACCCACAAGCAATTAGGCCCCCCCGTCCACCATGAAGTCAATGCAGACCTGGCTGGTTGCCTGGTGCACATCACCTTCGGCTCAACCACCCCAACTCCTACACACATCTTAGGCGTCTACATGCCCCATGACCAACCCCAGCAACGGCAAGCCGCCTATACATACATCGGGACTCACACCAAAAAGCCCAATCACACCACACTCTGTGGAGGGGATTGGAATGCAACCCTCTTTCCCTCAGATAGATCTACCCACGCCACTTCCCACACAGACCAACATCACATATCTATGTGCTCCCAACTCAACCTCCACCCCACCAACCCTTCCACTAGAGCACCCACCTTCCATTGCTACCAGGAAGGCAACCTCGAGCACCACAGCAGAATCGATGACATCCTCATCTCCCCTTGCCCCAACCCCCTCCACCCCCATATTAGTGAAAAGACCAGGGAGGTCGGAGGATACCTAGACCATATGGCCCTTCACCAAATTATCCCCCCTATTTACCTTCCCATACCCCTGACATTGACTGACACCCCCCCTCCTAGACCCCAACAACTAGTCACCCCCGTCAGCAAGGCCTCCATGAACGCCACTAGAAAGGCCATTGAAGAAACGCACACTACCTTCTTCATGGAACACACCCAAACCATCAGGGACTGGTGGGACCAGGCCACCAACCTCATAGGAGACAATTCCCTCCCATCCCACCTCCACCAAGTCAAACACACTCTCCTTGCAAAAGGATTAGACCTCGACCATCTCAGCAACCAGATTATGGAACCTATTAGGATGGCCCTCACCACTATGTTTGAAACCTGCCCTACCAGGAACCAAATCCCAGGGCACTTCCTTGATAGAAAGAAGAGCAAAGCCCACGCCAAAATCAACTCCCATATATAACAACTTAAGACGTACAGGAAACTCCTAACCACCGACCCCAACTCCTACCACACCGCCCATTCTACTCTCCTAGAAACATGCCATAACCATCCTACCACCCTCACCCATATCCAGCTTGCCTCAGACCATGCCTCACTCTTGGCTGCAATCAATATATCCCTCGATGAGGCCCTCCCTGCCCTCCGGAGAATTCTCACAAACAGCAGACAAACAGCTACCGCCACTGGCAAAGCAGCCTTCATGACCCAACTATCCAACAAACCTAAACAAGCCCACAGAAACATCTTCAAAACCTCTGATAATCCGATGTCACCCCAGACCCTCCAAGACCCCACCACTGGCCAACAAAAAACGTTCACTAATGACCTCCTGGACATCTTGGGGGAGCACATGGGACACTTGATGGCCCCCCCTCACCACACGTGCACCGGCAAATACCTACCCCAGGACAGACAGACCGCCCCCCCCTCCATGGGCCTCCCTGCTAGACACATTCTCCCTAGAAACCAAGGCCCAACCCCACCAACACTCCAACCCCATCCTACCCTACCTCATGGAGTTCTCTAATTACCAAACATGCATCCAACACGTAGCAAAAAGCAAACAGGCTGGCCCAGACGGAATCCCCAATGAACTACTAACCTGCCTCCCCTGGTCTTGGCACCACACCATACATAAAATGTTTGGGCTTATGTGGATCACCGGCTACACCCCCATTTGCTGGAAGACCTCCAACACCATCATACTTTACAAGAAAGGAGACCCCACCCAAGCCAACCACTACAGACCTATTGGCCTCAACAACACGATGGGTAAATTGTGGACTAACATGGTTACAACAGTGATGTCCAAATACTTGGACCAATACCAAGTCCTCAGTGACTCCCAAGAGGGATTCAGACAGAACAGAAGCACCCATAGACAGCTCACCCACCTCCTACATGACATCGAGGATGCGGCCCACTCAAAAAGAGACCTGTTTGCTGCCTACTTTGACTTCTCATCTGCCTTTAATATGGTGGACCATGACAAGCTGCTCCAAACTATGTATAACCTTGGAATCCCGGTAGATGTCATTGAAACAGTGAAAGGAATTAACAACGGGGCTACTACCCACATGTACCTCAACAACACTCAAGGCAAACCAATTCAAATCACAAGAGGCACCATCCAAGGTGACACCCTCTCCCCCCTACTCTTCATCATCTTCATCGAACCTCTCCTCAGATGGCTACAAGCCGGGGGCAGAGGATACAAGCAAGGCATAACCTCAACATCCAATACTGACCAAGATAAAACAGGTAGCCTAGGATATGCTGATGACACCAGTGTGGTCACTAACACAGCAGACAACCTCAAGGTACAATGCCTTAAAGTGCAACAATTCAGTACTTGGTCTGGGATTCCTCTTAACGGGGGTAAATGCATGATCACTGGCATATTGCATGGCTCCCACCCCAAGGATCCCACCAACCACAAGGCCCCTAACCAAACTTCTCCACAACACCATCCTCATTAACGACACATGGGCTACATACCTTCCCCCAAATGAACCATACAAGTATCTAGGGGTGCCGGTTAGCCTCACCCTAAACTGGAGACCCCTCATGAAACAAGCCTTGGCCCTCATACATAGTAAAGGACACCAAATCCTCACCACTGCATAACCAAAAGGCGCCACCCCTCTCCAATGTCTCAGACTCATCACCACGTGTATTAAGCCTGCCATCACCTACCCTATGACCGTAGCACCCTACAGCTACTCGGATATAGGCATCTTAGACAAGGCCTTATGGACCTTGGCTAAAACATGCTGTGACCTACACCCCTCATTCCCAACTGCTAGTGTCTGCCTCCCCTTGGGACAGGCAGGATTGGGTATCCCCTCCCTAATGGTGGACTATGCTCAAATTACAGCAGCCCACCTCACTAGGTCCCTCAACGACACGGGGGAACTAGGCAGGCTCACTACAGCCCTCCTCCACAAAGAAGCTGCTATGCTCCAGGGTATGGATCCTCTTACCTTGCCCAGCCACACACTTCAACACTTTACCTTGGCCAGGCAAATGCACATCCTCAAAAGAGCCTCCATCCAAATCCATATGGAGGATGAAACCCTACTCAACCCCCTTCAAGACTCCCTCCCGGACTTACCCCAACATACCATTCCCCCCAACCTTCTCAAAACCCTCATCCCCTTGGTCATTACTTCCCTAGCTGACATTGTGAGCCCTGATGGGACCACAATCATCCCATCCAATACCCTCTCGCACACCTATGGCACCAGAGTCTCCACTAGGCATAAAGTTGCCCTCAACAGACTCAGCCTACACCTGTGCTCTCCACCCCCACGTGGAAGCCCACCTCAACCCTACTCCTGCCACAGCCCCCTGCCCTTGGCATCGAGGACCCTCCCCATACACCTACGCATTCCCCAACGGCACATTACCAAGTTCTCCACATATACTATCAGCCACCACCTTAACAACTGGGACACCGCCCCATACTGCCCCGACCCTTGACCCCCAGTGCCGGCATCCTTACCCCAACCACAACACAGCCCCCCACGCATAATATCGAGGAGGTCCCTGCCTCCAATGCACACATGTGGTGGGCCAGAGAGTCCTATCTTCACCCCACCAAGTATGCTCAAGCCTGGAGCACTGACCCCAAGATTGCTTGGACTGCCAGAATGCAATTCATCAGAAATGACACCCACAAATGTACTGACGCCTCGTACTACAAACACCACACCATCCGTAAGAACAGCTCCCCCGACGACCTGGTGCATGCTGTCTCTACCCCAGACCTTCTTGCTCCCCCAACCCCAGCCAAGCTCCTCCACCTCCTATATGGAAACCAACACGGCCTGACCCACCTCCTGGGCTTCAGAGCCCAAAAGAGGAAGGCTAACGAACCTCGAGAAACCCCCCATCACAGATATTGGAGGGTCCAGAAAGCCCCATGCACCATTCTCTGCCACCATCTCCCTTGTTACATATCTGCTGGCCTCCCCGTGCATTCCCACACCTACTTCTCTGCCACCTCCATTGTGGTCACTTGGTCCCCCGTCCATCTCACAGAGGAACAAATCACCCTGCTGCTTGGCCCCACCAGATTTCAGGAACTCCTCCATGCCTACAACACTGAAACTACCCCCAAAGCCCCCTCCCCCTCCATTCCACCCAGACAAGACCTCCACCTCACTAACCTCCAACAACAAGGACAGTGGGCGGAGGGAGGAGAGTTTGATGCCAAATGGTATAGCGAACTCAGGCAAAACCTCATCATTAACACGGCAGACCACCACCCAAACTGGGATATCCACCCCCCCGGCAAATACCACATACAGGCTGGTACACTGAATGACAGGTACCACCACCTCCCTCCCCAACTCAACAACGGAGACACCACCTACATCTACTCACCAACAGGCCAATGTGTCGGTCATATACCCCTCTCCCAACTCCACCTCCTCCACCACAGATACCATACCACCAAGGCACACTCTCCCCACCTCTGGACCCTCCACAGCACAGGAACCTTCGCTGGAGACGTAGCCACCCTCCTATCACAGCACAAAGACACTACCATCTCCAATGTCTCCCCTGCCATACACAAAGCTATGTCCACCCTGGGGATGACAACGGACCTTGACACATCACCCCTCCTAATGAGTCCCCACCTCCCCATGGGCAACACCCCCACCCCCCATTGGCCAACTGTTTGGCTTAGGACCCCACTGCTACACCCAACCTTGGTACGGGGGAAACACACACCTCACCAGCCAGAACCCTGAAGAGGCCCACAAGGCTGTTCGATGGGCACTAGGCAGTGCCATACATGCTCACACCCTTGATATTCCCGCGTGCACCATTCTCTTGGTCCCACACAAATCCACATATGCCCATAACGCCCTCCTAAATCACCCATGGGCTATGGAACTAGCCACTCTGCCTCCCAAGGCCAAACCCCTCACCCCCTCCCTAATCTGGACGGGGGGAAAAGTCAACCTTGCCAAGAGACACAGAGGAACCTACAAACTCATTGCCATCTCAAACCCAGCTGGCCATGCCAAGTACCTCCACAACCCACCCACCACATGGGCCCAAACCATGAGGGACATGGGGGCCACTTCCATCCCACGACCAGGTCCCCCCCCCTCCCAACTGGGCCTTCCTACCACCCACCTATCCAAGGCACTTAGCTCCCTCCTTAAGACCTGGGCACAACAACCCACCCCCATGCAGATAGACCCGACACCCCATAACACCCCCCGTGCTCCCGTGCACACATGCTATCCTACAAGCACCAGGCCTCGCTCTATACACAGATGGAAGTGCCATCATAGACAAAGACGGCGTCCTACGCCTAGGGGCAGGCGTATACTCCCCCAGGGCCGCTTCACGTTGCCTCCGCATAGACCCTGGCGGACAGGGCATCACTGCCGACATCAATCGCGCCGAACTCGTGGCAATCCAACAAGCACTCATACACTCCGAAATAGATGAAGAACTCACCATCTACTCCGACAGCTTATGTTCCTTGCAGCTTATTAACCTGCACATTTACCATCCCAGCAGGACCCGGGAAAACAAACACCGCGACCTCCTGCAAGACATCACCATCCACATTATCAACAGGCACAACGCTGCTGCTACCACACGCCTGCTTAAGGTCCGATCTCACTCAGGAATCATAGGGAATGACGAGGCAGACACGCTCGCGAAAGAAGCGACGACAGGATACGATGTAATTGGGCCAGTTAAAACAGGGGAACATGCGCACCTCAATATGCATTGGCCGTCTGTCCAGCCCCCCGAATCTATTAATGGGGACCAGCCCCCCCGGCACCCGGCCAACAATCTCACCAAGGGTATCAAGGCTAACCTCCCCACCCCCCCTGCACACCGGGCATGCCAACACCACGGGCATATACTCCTCCATGTGGGAGTAAGCCAACCCCTTCCTCCTCCCTCAGGCTAGTAATCGTTTCTGGCAATCCACCGACATGAAATGGTGGCAAAAAATACAAATCCACAAGGCTCGGTGGGGACGCTTATGGACTAGGAAATTGGCGTACAGATACAAACGCCCCTATGGTACTAGCACTAGCCCCCCCTCTGATGATAACTGCCCTCTTTGTCGCAAAGCACAGGACGGAGCTGGCCATATTCTTGCTGGGTGCAGCCACCCTGTCATCAAAGGAATGTATATTAACAGACATAATAAGGCGGTCCAACTCATCCGAAAGGCAGTAGCCAAAGGAGCTCTGGGGGCTCTCCCCATGTACATGGATGCAGGCACTTGTGAAGCGTCCTCCGGCATTCCCACAAGACCCCCAGCCACCCTCAAACCCCCTGATCTTCCCCAAGCCACATGGGATAAATACAGGCCTGATCTCCTCCTCATTGACGACGAATCCAAACCAAGAAAAGCCTACCTAGTTGAACTGGGCTACTGCTCAGACACTAACTATCAGCTTGGATAACACCAAATCAAATTCCAGGAAAAGAGCGTTCAGCATAAGGAGCTCCAACGTATCCTTCAACAACAAGGATTCCTTGTACACTACCCAGTCTTCACCATAGGTATCACTGGTACCATACCAATCCCAACTATTACCAATCTCTCCACCTTAGGGATCAGTCGCGAACACGTAGACAAACTCATCCCTAAGCTGCACAGAGAATCTACCGCCTCCTGTACCAGCATTCTTGCCACACGTCGCATGAAGGAGTCCCTCCCGCCTGGAGGGTGACACTTACTATGTCTGCCATGGTGACTTTCCCCAGCTGCGGCGTACGGGAGGGTCCCCTTAACACCACGCCCCTCCAGGCGTTATCTTTTTTTTTTTTACGAATAGACATGGGAAGAGACGGTTGAGTCAAAGCATGAGACAAAATTGGCCTACCCCTGGACTGTAACATACATAAAAGGACTTGTCCAACCGTGATAGGAAAGGCTACCATACCATTACATTGCATTACATTGTCATCTATAGGCCATTGTTGGCCCAAGACAAGCCCATCCGCTCCTATAATTGTTCAACCCACAAGGGTGCCTGCTGCTCCGGCTCCTGCTGCTCCTAGACTATATACGTTGGGTTTTATCTTTTCGTTGTGGAAATTTCCACCGTATGTACCCGGTTCTCTACTAACAGTAAATGGTGTGCTAATAATGCGCCCGACTGAGAAAATCTCAAGATTTATTTTTTGAATCAGGGATTACGTCCGTTAGTCAATTAGTCACACAACAACATTTTCAGGTTTCGTGAAAACAACAACAAAAACTTGAACATTCTTTCTAGTATAACAAATACAAGACTTGTATATAGGGGACAGATTCCCACGAGAGCACATATGAGCATTGCAATTGAAGAATAGGAGCTAAGGTTTGTGTTTTGGGGCCAGTAGCTACAATTATGTATCACATGCCATAGCAGAAAATGAGACGTTGGGCTTCGCGTCCAGGTGCCAGCCTGGACCACCGTCCATCTGACGTAGTCCTCCTCCACCTTGGTTGATTTCCAAGGTGGTTGATTTCTTCCGCAACCATGTCCTAAGCTCGCCGAGTCTCCTTTCATTCTATCTTTCTGTCTGTCTGTTTGCCTGTATTTCATAACTTCCCTGCGCCCTAAGCCGCACCTCCTCTCGACTCGCTTTTTCTCTCCTGTTGTCTACGTGCTCCCGAACACGCTGCTAGAAACACCTTCGAACTGGGAAACAGCTTTCGAGTCTCGAGTATTCATTTTCCCGACACCCCTTCCTTGATGCGGCAAGGCGTTTCAAGAGCTCGAAAGTAGCGCCCGTATTGAACAGTGCCTACGCAGCAGCGACACCATGTGGTTGACCATGCATGACCCAGCTGCATCATGCAGGGTTGTATAGTATGGCCCGTACTAGCCTGAAATCCGTACGCGTTCGCTTCCCCTGATAATCGAGTGCGCGCGAGTACGCGTACGGTGCGTACGCGTGCGGTTGCACCTTGCACCTTGCGCCAGTTTCCAGCACATGTATGACCCAGCTGCATGGGGCCGATGACAATTCACGACAGATGCATGGGACCTACGACGATGCCTGGACTATGGGGCAGGCCTTCCTTCAAATTATCCACTGTGCTGCTACTCCTCTGCTTTTGCTGCCCAAAGGTAAGCTACTGGGTATGTGTGTATGTGATCACTTCACTGTTTCATTTTTGAGCAACACATAGCAACTTCCACCCACCTCCATCAGCCAGCGACTGAGTCAAACCCAAAGATAACACCTGCATTGGAATGGCTGTCATGCCGGCTTTCAGATACACCAGCTAGCTTCAGGTTTGGCTCAAGGGTCGGTGAAAGGAGCTGCCTAGAAGCTGTTACGCGTAGCCGAAAACATATCAGTGCCAAGCTTGTTAATTAAATACCGATCCCAACCACCACCCAACCAGTCTGGCTTTGCACTGGTGGTCCTTACCTCATTAGGGTTCTGACCAGGGGAAAAGTGCTGCAAGAATGAAAGTGATGACGACAGCTGACTGTACCACCCAACCCCAACCCCACCACCACACACCACACACACCACCACCAACACACACACACACACCACCACACACCACACACACCATCACCACCACACACACAGACACACACACACATCCCAACCACCACACACACAGCCCTACCTCAAGTTTAGAAGACCCCTGGGTGCTATGGTAGGGCTTGTCTTCATTTTGTTGAAGCTACTAGTAGCTTCTAGGCAGCTCTTTTCTCCCGTCTTCAGGCCAAACCTGGAACTAACTAGTTCGTCTGAAAGCTGCATGACAGGTATTCCAGTGCAGCTGTAATCTGTGGGCTTGAATCAGTCGCTAGCTAATGGGGCTGGGTGGAGGCTTGTAAGCATAGCCCAAAAATGAAACAGTGTTTGTCTAAAGTCAAAAATTGCCTGTTTAGAACAATGTAATGTAATGTAATGTCATCACTGGGGCCCGTGATTTATCAGAGGAAGACACACCCAGGATGTTGTGGCATGGCTTTGAAAAAGGGAAGACATCATTTTTGATAACAATGACTATTTGGATGTTGTATTGTACACGTGATTTTCATGTTGATGTAACTGCCATGGATGGGGAAGAGCCTTAAAAGCTGGAGCCATGTTACCATGCCTAAGTCCAATTATTTTACAAGCATTATACTGCATTGCGTTGAATTATATTACATGAAACTATGTTGTATAACAGTATATTACACAATTAATACATAACATTACATAATATATGTGCGTTATACTGCATTTCATTGAATTATATAATTACATTACATGCCAATATATAATATAATATAACATTATATTGTACTATTAATATTACATTACATAATATGTGTGCGTTATACTGCATTGCATTGAATTACATTACATGAACCTATATATTATAACATTATATTGTACCATTAATATTATGTTACATAACATATGCGTGTTATACTGCATTGACTTGAATTATATTACATACAATTATATAATGTAACATTATATTGTACTATTAATATTACGTTACATAATATGTGTGCGTTATACTGCATTGCATTGAATTACATTACATGAAACTATATATTATAACATTATATTGTACCATTCATATTATGTTACATAACATATGCGTGTTATACTGCATTGACTTGAATTATATTACATACAACTATATAATGTAACATTATATTGTACTCTTAATATTACGTTTCATAATATGTGTGCATTATGCTGCATTTAATTTAATCATATTACACAAAACAATATTATATAACAGTATATTATATTGTTGATATATGCGCATTACACTACCTCGCGTTGTCATTGGCAGGCCATCGTTGACCCAAGCCTTATCAGATTCATCTGCCATAGGCACCTTATCACTGTTCCGTTTTTCAGCTGCGCATAATAGCTTCTAGACAGCTCCTTTCACGGAACCTTGGGTCAAACCTGAAGCTAGCTAGTGCGTCTGAAATCCGGCATGTCAGCCATTCCAATGCAGCTGCTATCTTTGGGCTTTACACAGTTGCTGTTTAATGGAGCTGGGTGGAAGCTGCTGCGTGTAGCCCAAAAATGAAATAGTGCACCTTATATGCATTTTATCTGCCATAGACACCTTACATGCATTTTATCTGCCATAGACACCTTACATGCATTTTATCTGCCATAGACACCTTATATGCATTTTATCTGCCATAGACACCTTATATGCATTTTATCTGCCATAGACACCTTACATGCATTTTATCTGCCATAGACACCTTACATGCATTTTATCTGCCATAGACACCTTATATGCATTTTATCTGCCATAGACACCTTATTTGCATTTTATCTGCCATAGACACCTTATATGCATTTTATCTGCCATAGACACCTTACATGCATTTTATCTGCCATAGACACCTTACATGCATTTTATCTGCCATAGACACCTTATTTGCATTTTATCTGCCATAGACACCTTACATGCATTTTATCTGCCATAGACACCTTACATGCATTTTATCTGCCATAGACACCTTACATGCATTTTATCTGCCATAGACACCTTACATGCATTTTATCTGCCATAGACACCTTACATGCATTTTATCTGCCATAGACACCTTACATGCATTTTATCTGTGCCCCATCTGCATACACCTTATACCCCTTACACACCTGAAGCACCTGATGCACCTTCACCTGATACTGATACTGATACTGATTGCATCTTTAATTGGTGCCCTACTGGACTCCAAATGTGCCTGCGGCTTGACGAGTCCAGGGGGACTCATTAACATCATGCACACAAAACATTATAAAAAAAACATCATCAGTGCCAATCTGCATGCTCTTTCCGCAGTATGACATCAGGGCCAAACTGTATACTCTTTGTAACGCAAAATTTTATCAGTGCCAATCTGTATACTCTTTATACTGCTGTATTTCATCGGTGCCAATCTGAATACTCTTTGTAACACAGTATTTCATCAATGCCAATCTTTATACTCTTTATACTGCTGTATTTCATCAGTGCCAATCTGAATACTCTTTGTAACACAGTATTTCATCAATGCCAATCTTTATACTCTTTATACTGCTGTATTTCATCAGTGCCAATCTGAATACTCTTTGTAACACAGTATTTCATCAGTACCAATCTGTATACTCTTTATAATGTTGTATTTGTATCTGTGCCAATCTGTACACTCTTTGTAACGCAGTACTTCATCAGTTCCAATCTGTATACTCTTTATAATGCTGTATTTTATCTGCGCCAATCTGTACACTCTTTGTAACGCAGTATTGTATCAGTGCCAATCTGTTTACTCTTTATAATGCTGTATTTGCATCTCTGCCAATCTGTAAACTCTTTGTAACACAGTACTTTATCAATGTCAATCTGTAAACTCTTAACAATGCTGTTTTTAATCTGTGCCAATCTGTATACTCTTTGTGACCCTGTACTTCGTCTGTGCCAATCTTTATACATTTTGTGACACAATATATATGGGCCCCATCTGTATACACTTTACGCACTTTATACATTTTGTGACACAATATATATGGGCCCCATCTGTATACACTTTACGCACTTTATACATTTTGTGACACAATATATATGGGCCCCATCTGTATACACTTTACGCACTTTATACATTTTGTGACACAATATATATGGGCCCCATCTGTATACACTTTACGCACTTTATACATCAGATATGCAGATGCACTGTTTCTTTTTTTAGCTACGCGTAGCAGCTTCTAGTCAGCTCCTTTCCCCTGTCCTTGAGCCAAACCTGAGGCTTGCTAGTGCTTCTGAAGGCTGATTTGACAGGCATTCCAATTCAGCTTAGAGCTGTGGGCTTGACACAGTGGCTGGCTGATGGAGCTGACTGGAAGCTACTATGCGTAGCCATAGAAAGGACGCTGACCAGATATTCTCCCAGGAGGCCATCCTGAACTAAAAATAAAATGAAATAATATAAAATAACATTAAATAATATAAAATAATATAAAAATGAAAGTAAAAATAGAAAATGAGCACCTGATACCAGCAATACAGTAACAAAATAAAGTTTAAAAAAGCATCTGGTACCAAAAATACATGTAATAAGCCAGAAATCGTGATTTCTACTTGCCAGGCAGTGTCCCAGCAGGCCAGCCCGAACTAGAAATAAGCACCTGATATCAGCAATCAAACAACTACAAGCCAGAAAGGATGATTTCTTACAGAATACAGATAACCAAGTGCGAAAGTTCAAGTATAAGATTTCCTTAGATTTGTACATTTGCATCATAATCTATCACAAATTCATAATACAGATTTATGTATAATAATGCGTGCTTACATAATGATATTCTACATGCCACGTATTTTTAATGCGACTCTTTGTTTCTATGAATGCATGACTGTATTCAGATACTATCCCAGGAGGCCCACAGGTCCAAACCACGGTTTTTGTACTAAGCATAGCAAATGGAGCGACTCGGTTCGAGCACAGTGCGATGCGCTGCACCCTGACAAGTGGATCAGGGGTACCTATAACGCCACCAAACACCAAACACAAACCACGCTGCAAAACACAAACAACTCGGTGCAACTCGGTGCGCCTTGGTGCGATTCCGTGCGAGCACAGTGCGATGCGCTGCACCCTGACAAGTGGATCAGGGGTACCTATAACGCCACCAAACACCAAACACAAACCACGCTGCAAAACACAAACAACTCGGTGCAACTCGGTGCGCCTTGGTGCGATTCCGTGCGAGCACAGTGCGATGCGCTGCACCCTGACAAGTGGATCAGGGGTACCTATAACGCCACCAAACACCAAACACAAACCACGCTGCAAAACACAAACAACTCGGTGCAACTCGGTGCGCCTTGGTGCGATTCCGTGCGAGCACAGTGCGATGCGCTGCACCCTGACAAGTGGATCAGGGGTACCTATAACGCCACCAAGCACCAAACACAAACCACGCTGCAAAACACAAACAACTCGGTGCAACTCGGTGCGCCTTGGTGCGATTCCGTGCGAGCACAGTGCGATGCGCTGCACCCTGACAAGTGGATCAGGGGTACCTATAACGCCACCAAACACCAAACACAAACCACGCTGCAAAACACAAACAACTCGGTGCAACTCGGTGCGCCTTGGTGCGATTCCGTGCGAGCACAGTGCGATGCGCTGCACCCTGACAAGTGGATCAGGGGTACCTATAACGCCACCAAACACCAAACACAAACCACGCTGCAAAACACAAACAACTCGGTGCAACTCGGTGCGCCTTGGTGCGATTCCGTGCGAGCACAGTGCGATGCGCTGCACCCTGACAAGTGGATCAGGGGTACCTATAACGCCACCAAACACCAAACACAAACCACGCTGCAAAACACAAACAACTCGGTGCAACTCGGTGCGCCTTGGTGCGATTCCGTGCGAGCACAGTGCGATGCGCTGCACCCTGACAAGTGGATCAGGGGTACCTATAACGCCACCAAACACCAAACACAAACCACGCTGCAAAACACAAACAACTCGGTGCAACTCGGTGCGCCTTGGTGCGATTCCGTGCGAGCACAGTGCGATGCGCTGCACCCTGACAAGTGGATCAGGGGTACCTATAACGCCACCAAACACCAAACACAAACCACGCTGCAAAACACAAACAACTCGGTGCAACTCGGTGCGCCTTGGTGCGATTCCGTGCGAGCACAGTGCGATGCGCTGCACCCTGACAAGTGGATCAGGGGTACCTATAACGCCACCAAACACCAAACACAAACCACGCTGCAAAACACAAACAACTCGGTGCAACTCGGTGCGCCTTGGTGCGATTCCGTGCGAGCACAGTGCGATGCGCTGCACCCTGACAAGTGGATCAGGGGTACCTATAACGCCACCAAACACCAAACACAAACCACGCTGCAAAACACAAACAACTCGGTGCAACTCGGTGCGCCTTGGTGCGATTCCGTGCGAGCACAGTGCGATGCGCTGCACCCTGACAAGTGGATCAGGGGTACCTATAACGCCACCAAACACCAAACACAAACCACGCTGCAAAACACAAACAACTCGGTGCAACTCGGTGCGCCTTGGTGCGATTCCGTGCGAGCACAGTGCGATGCGCTGCACCCTGACAAGTGGATCAGGGGTACCTATAACGCCACCAAACACCAAACACAAACCACGCTGCAAAACACAAACAACTCGGTGCAACTCGGTGCGCCTTGGTGCGATTCCGTGCGAGCACAGTGCGATGCGCTGCACCCTGACAAGTGGATCAGGGGTACCTATAACGCCACCAAACACCAAACACAAACCACGCTGCAAAACACAAACAACTCGGTGCAACTCGGTGCGCCTTGGTGCGATTCCGTGCGAGCACAGTGCGATGCGCTGCACCCTGACAAGTGGATCAGGGGTACCTATAACGCCACCAAACACCAAACACAAACCACGCTGCAAAACACAAACAACTCGGTGCAACTCGGTGCGCCTTGGTGCGATTCCGTGCGAGCACAGTGCGATGCGCTGCACCCTGACAAGTGGATCAGGGGTACCTATAACGCCACCAAACACCAAACACAAACCACGCTGCAAAACACAAACAACTCGGTGCAACTCGGTGCGCCTTGGTGCGATTCCGTGCGAGCACAGTGCGATGCGCTGCACCCTGACAAGTGGATCAGGGGTACCTATAACGCCACCAAACACCAAACACAAACCACGCTGCAAAACACAAACAACTCGGTGCAACTCGGTGCGCCTTGGTGCGATTCCGTGCGAGCACAGTGCGATGCGCTGCACCCTGACAAGTGGATCAGGGGTACCTATAACGCCACCAAACACCAAACACAAACCACGCTGCAAAACACAAACAACTCGGTGCAACTCGGTGCGCCTTGGTGCGATTCCGTGCGAGCACAGTGCGATGCGCTGCACCCTGACAAGTGGATCAGGGGTACCTATAACGCCACCAAACACCAAACACAAACCACGCTGCAAAACACAAACAACTCGGTGCAACTCGGTGCGCCTTGGTGCGATTCCGTGCGAGCACAGTGCGATGCGCTGCACCCTGACAAGTGGATCAGGGGTACCTATAACGCCACCAAACACCAAACACAAACCACGCTGCAAAACACAAACAACTCGGTGCAACTCGGTGCGCCTTGGTGCGATTCCGTGCGAGCACAGTGCGATGCGCTGCACCCTGACAAGTGGATCAGGGGTACCTATAACGCCACCAAACACCAAACACAAACCACGCTGCAAAACACAAACAACTCGGTGCAACTCGGTGCGCCTTGGTGCGATTCCGTGCGAGCACAGTGCGATGCGCTGCACCCTGACAAGTGGATCAGGGGTACCTATAACGCCACCAAACACCAAACACAAACCACGCTGCAAAACACAAACAACTCGGTGCAACTCGGTGCGCCTTGGTGCGATTCCGTGCGAGCACAGTGCGATGCGCTGCACCCTGACAAGTGGATCAGGGGTACCTATAACGCCACCAAACACCAAACACAAACCACGCTGCAAAACACAAACAACTCGGTGCAACTCGGTGCGCCTTGGTGCGATTCCGTGCGAGCACAGTGCGATGCGCTGCACCCTGACAAGTGGATCAGGGGTACCTATAACGCCACCAAACACCAAACACAAACCACGCTGCAAAACACAAACAACTCGGTGCAACTCGGTGCGCCTTGGTGCGATTCCGTGCGAGCACAGTGCGATGCGCTGCACCCTGACAAGTGGATCAGGGGTACCTATAACGCCACCAAACACCAAACACAAACCACGCTGCAAAACACAAACAACTCGGTGCAACTCGGTGCGCCTTGGTGCGATTCCGTGCGAGCACAGTGCGATGCGCTGCACCCTGACAAGTGGATCAGGGGTACCTATAACGCCACCAAACACCAAACACAAACCACGCTGCAAAACACAAACAACTCGGTGCAACTCGGTGCGCCTTGGTGCGATTCCGTGCGAGCACAGTGCGATGCGCTGCACCCTGACAAGTGGATCAGGGGTACCTATAACGCCACCAAACACCAAACACAAACCACGCTGCAAAACACAAACAACTCGGTGCAACTCGGTGCGCCTTGGTGCGATTCCGTGCGAGCACAGTGCGATGCGCTGCACCCTGACAAGTGGATCAGGGGTACCTATAACGCCACCAAACACCAAACACAAACCACGCTGCAAAACACAAACAACTCGGTGCAACTCGGTGCGCCTTGGTGCGATTCCGTGCGAGCACAGTGCGATGCGCTGCACCCTGACAAGTGGATCAGGGGTACCTATAACGCCACCAAACACCAAACACAAACCACGCTGCAAAACACAAACAACTCGGTGCAACTCGGTGCGCCTTGGTGCGATTCCGTGCGAGCACAGTGCGATGCGCTGCACCCTGACAAGTGGATCAGGGGTACCTATAACGCCACCAAACACCAAACACAAACCACGCTGCAAAACACAAACAACTCGGTGCAACTCGGTGCGCCTTGGTGCGATTCCGTGCGAGCACAGTGCGATGCGCTGCACCCTGACAAGTGGATCAGGGGTACCTATAACGCCACCAAACACCAAACACAAACCACGCTGCAAAACACAAACAACTCGGTGCAACTCGGTGCGCCTTGGTGCGATTCCGTGCGAGCACAGTGCGATGCGCTGCACCCTGACAAGTGGATCAGGGGTACCTATAACGCCACCAAACACCAAACACAAACCACGCTGCAAAACACAAACAACTCGGTGCAACTCGGTGCGCCTTGGTGCGATTCCGTGCGAGCACAGTGCGATGCGCTGCACCCTGACAAGTGGATCAGGGGTACCTATAACGCCACCAAACACCAAACACAAACCACGCTGCAAAACACAAACAACTCGGTGCAACTCGGTGCGCCTTGGTGCGATTCCGTGCGAGCACAGTGCGATGCGCTGCACCCTGACAAGTGGATCAGGGGTACCTATAACGCCACCAAACACCAAACACAAACCACGCTGCAAAACACAAACAACTCGGTGCAACTCGGTGCGCCTTGGTGCGATTCCGTGCGAGCACAGTGCGATGCGCTGCACCCTGACAAGTGGATCAGGGGTACCTATAACGCCACCAAACACCAAACACAAACCACGCTGCAAAACACAAACAACTCGGTGCAACTCGGTGCGCCTTGGTGCGATTCCGTGCGAGCACAGTGCGATGCGCTGCACCCTGACAAGTGGATCAGGGGTACCTATAACGCCACCAAACACCAAACACAAACCACGCTGCAAAACACAAACAACTCGGTGCAACTCGGTGCGCCTTGGTGCGATTCCGTGCGAGCACAGTGCGATGCGCTGCACCCTGACAAGTGGATCAGGGGTACCTATAACGCCACCAAACACCAAACACAAACCACGCTGCAAAACACAAACAACTCGGTGCAACTCGGTGCGCCTTGGTGCGATTCCGTGCGAGCACAGTGCGATGCGCTGCACCCTGACAAGTGGATCAGGGGTACCTATAACGCCACCAAACACCAAACACAAACCACGCTGCAAAACACAAACAACTCGGTGCAACTCGGTGCGCCTTGGTGCGATTCCGTGCGAGCACAGTGCGATGCGCTGCACCCTGACAAGTGGATCAGGGGTACCTATAACGCCACCAAACACCAAACACAAACCACGCTGCAAAACACAAACAACTCGGTGCAACTCGGTGCGCCTTGGTGCGATTCCGTGCGAGCACAGTGCGATGCGCTGCACCCTGACAAGTGGATCAGGGGTACCTATAACGCCACCAAACACCAAACACAAACCACGCTGCAAAACACAAACAACTCGGTGCAACTCGGTGCGCCTTGGTGCGATTCCGTACGAGCACAGTGCGATGCGCTGCACCCTGACAAGTGGATCAGGGGTACCTATAACGCCTCCAAACACCAAACACAAACCACGCTGCAAAACACAAACAACTCGGTGCAACTCGGTGCGCCTTGGTGCGATTCCGTGCGAGCACAGTGCGATGCGCTGCACCCCGAATCCTGTGGAGCGCAATGCGCAGAGCCCTACCAACCACCAACCACCAACCACCCCGTGGAGCGCAATGCGCAGAGCCAGGGGGGTCCGAAAGGTCATTTCTGACTAGTTTAGCCAGACCCATGCGTAGCCATACAGCACCAGAATGGCAAGGCGTCGTCAGAAAATAAAGTAATAAGGGCCCAAAATAATTGAGCAAATACGAGGGGATGATGACTCGCATGCACTTGTACCGCCCAAGAGTTGCCGGTACACATTTAGTAATGTGACACTTTGTTAATATGAACACATTTCTGTATATAGTTACTTTTCCAGGAGTATGACTTTCCCCAGCTGCGGCGTACGGGAGGGTCCCCTTAACACCACGCCCCCCCAGGCGTTATCCTTTTTTTACTTTTCCAGGAGTACCGCCCAAACATGCTGAGAAGATGCAGAGGGGTGACGACTCGCATGCGCTTGTACTGCCCAGAGTTGCCGGTACACATTTAGTAATGCGACACCTGTGCGACACTTTGTATCTATGAACGCATTTCTGTACGAAGGTACTGTCCCAGGAGGTTCCTCAAGACGTACTGAGCAAATATGAGGGGATGTTGACTCGCATGGGCTTGTACCGCCCAGAGTTGCCGGTACACATCCTGGATCAGGCCAGGGTCGTACAAGGGTCCATGGGACATATGGAGAGGGCTGTGTGGAAGCTCATGCATGGTAAGATGATTGCTTTCTGTTCCGAGAATGGCCTGTGATAAGTAGGCAGGGTAGTCTGTATTGTCCTGGTTCAAAGTATATAGCACGATATAGTTACCCTCCACCCCCCCCCCCCTCTAACCATTTGGTCTACCCCCCTTCAGCACAATATATTATGTGATATCATATGATGTACTGATGTATCGTTTGATATCATACATTGGAATTGAAATTGTTACATCCGTGTAATACTGTTACTCACAGGACGTGATGTAAAGGACACCACAGCGTAAGCCGGAGCTAGCTGTACCGTTTGATATCATAATAATATACGATAACGTAGTAGACAACCTTGGTGATAATCGATATAAATTGTTTTTGATGTTGGATTGTCTTGGGTCAGTACTGGCCTGCCTAGGACGAAGTAGAGGAGAAGGAACGAAACCAAGGGAAGTGAATGAAGAGGTCTGTATTTGTCACATGTATGCACTTATGGTGCAATTGTGGGCACTGTTTTTTATGTGACGCGTTTCAAATTGAGCGACATGGTGCAACCCCAGTGTGATGCGCTGCCACCTGATTGGCAGGAATAAAACAGAATAAACGGAATGGCAACGCCAAAAAATAATGCCAGAAAACAAAAAAACGAAAAAAAACATGCAACATAAAACACAAACAACGCCACAAAATACAAAACACAACAACGCCACAAACACAAACAACGCCACAACACACAAAACATAAAATAACGCCACGAAACACAAACACCGCCACCAAACAATAAGCACACAACAACGCTAAACAAAAAAGGGATTCTGGGGTACCCATCAGGGATATATTTTTCCGCTATGTATAGCGATCGCTAGTTTTGACCCCAATTTGGAGAAATTATCGCTATAAAAAAGAGAACAAATGGCCCAAAAGCTACAAAAAGCTACAAAACCCACTAAAACGCTATCCCTGGAGGAGGGCTACAAACCATAAAGCTAGAAAAAACCCACTTTCAGGTTTGAAAAAACAATCACTGGTACCCATCTTTGGTGAGGTGGACTCGGCCAATCTCAAACCAACAAGATATACTATTATATGGTTATGAATGATGAATTTGAATGAAATTGAATTATAGGGGGGGGGGGGGGGGGGGGGGGGGGGGGGGGGGGGGACAAAGCAAAACAGAACAGAACAAAGGAAGCAAAGAATGAAACAAATCAAAACAAAAACCAGAATAAACTGATAAGAAAAGCATATTTTTGTGTGAATGTTGATGTACGGTGTGGGTGTTGGATTGCAAAGGCGAGCCTGTGAATTCTGTTCTCCCGGGTGGAAGTATCACATTTCAGGCTCATGTGCGAGAGTTGATGTTTTGATGTATTGATATGATGATTTATTAGGGTGCTATTCATTAAAAAAGTGTCTAGACATTTGAGAAAATAATATGGTATAATAATAGTAAAATAATTGAAGCGCCTTTGTGATGAAATTGGTAGACATCCGAGCCCCAACAGGGAAATATGGTCACAAAAATGGGCCCACCCCTAAAGAATGAACCATCTGTGGTATGCTTGTTGGACTGCGTGGTGTGACTTATGTTTTGATCTGTTGTACGTTGTACTGTGCAGTACATACTACGTGGTACATTGATCTGTGGTACGTTGTACTGCATGGTACCTACTGCGTGGTGAATTGCTATGTGGTACATTGTACTGCGTGGTACATTCTACGTGGTACATTGATCTGTGGTACATAGTACTGCATGGTACATTGATCTGTGGTACGTTGTACCACGTGATAAATTGATCTGTGGTATGTTGTACTGCACGGTACATACTATGTGGTACATTGATATGTGGTACGTTGTACTGCATGGTACATACTACGCTGTACATTCATCTGTGGTGCGTTGTACTGCACAGTACATACTACACGTTGCATTGATATGTGTTACATTGTACTGCACGAAACATACTACGTGGCACATTGATCTGTGGTGTGTTGTACTGAGCGTTCCATACTATGTGGTACATAGATATGTGATACGTTGTACTGCACGGTACATACTACGCTGTGCATTGATCTGGTGTGAGTTGTACTGCGCGATACATACACCATGTGGTATATTGATCTGTGGTGCGTTGTACTGCGCAGGTGAACCTGTGAAGATTGTTCTGCTAGGAGGGAGCATCTCCGTTCGTGGGGCCAAGGAGATGGACCAAACATTTGTGAAGCAGGTCCACAAGTGGATGGAACTGGTCTTCATGCCAGGCTGTATGGATGAGGTAGGGCAGCGTATTCATGCCAGGCTGTATGAAAGAGGTAGGGCAACGTATTCATGCCAGGCTATATGGAGGAGGTAGGGCAGCGTATTCATGCCAGGCTGTATGGAAGAGGTAGGGCAACGTATTCATGCCAGGCTGTATGGAAGAGGTAAGGCAACGTATTCATGCCAGGCTGTATGGAAGAGGTAGGGCAACGTATTCATGCCAGGCTGTATGGAAGAGGTAGGGCAACGTATTCATGCCAGGCTGTATGGAAGAGGTAGGGCAACGTATTCATGCCAGGCTTTATGGAGGAGTAGGGCAACGTATTGCATGCAAGGCTGTATAGAAGAGGTAGGGCAACGTATTCATGCATGGCTGTATGGAGGAGGTAGTTCAACGTATTCATCCAGGCTTTATGAAGAGGTTAGGGCACCGTATTCATGCCAGGCTGTATTGTAGAGGTAGGTCAACGTATTCTGCTGGCTGTATGAGGAGGTAGGGCAACGTATTCATGCCAGGCTGTATGGAAGAGGTAGGGCAACGTATTCATGCCAGGCTGTATGGAAGAGGTAGGGCAACGTATTCATGCCAGGCTGTATGGACGAGGTAGGGCAACGTATTCATGCCAGGCTGCATGGAAGAGGTAGGGCAACGTATTCATGCCAGGCGCATGGAAAACAAGAAAAAAGGAGGTAGGAGCAAACGTATTCATGTCAGGCGGATGGAAGATGTCATGGCAATGATTCATGCCAGCCTATGGAAAGGTAGGGCACGTATCCAATGCCAGGCGTGCATATGGAATATGGTAGGGCAACGTAGTCATGCCATGGGGAGGGGCTGGTATGGAAGATGTAGGGCAGCGTATCATGCAGGCGTATGGAAGATGTAGGGCAACGATCATCCAGGCGGTATGGAGAGGTATGGCGACGTAATTCAGTCAGGCTTGCATGGAAGAGGTAGGCTCCGCAACGATTCATGGCCAGCTGTATGAAAGGTGGGCAACGTCTTCCATGCAGGCTGTCTGGAAGAAGTCAGGGCAACGTATTCAGGCCACGGCTTTATGGAAGAGGTAGGGCAACGTATTCCGTCCCCTGGCCTGTATTGAATAGTATGGCAACGTATCATGCAGGCCTGTATGGAAGAGTAGGGCAACGTATGCATGCGAGCTGTATGGAAGAGGTAGGCACAGTATTCTGCCAGCTTTATAGTAAGAGGTAGGGTAACGTTCATTCATGCCAGGCTGCTATGGAGAGGTAGGGCAACGTATGCATGCCAGACGTATGACAGGTGGGCAACGTAAATTCATCCAGGCTTATGGACGAGTAGGGCACGTATTCCATGCCAGGCTGTATGGAAAGAGGTAGGCAACGTATTCCTGCAGGCTGTATGGAAGAGTAGGGCAACGTATTCATGCCAGCTGTATTGAAGAGGTATGGCCAACGTTTCATGCCCAGGCTGTATTGAGGAGGTAGGGCAACGTATTCAGTGCCCTGGCTTAACGAGAAAGAGGTTATGGCACGGATGCATGCCAGGCTGTATGGAAGAGGTTGGCAACTTATTCATGCCAGTCGTATGGACTAGGTCAGGGCAACGTCTTCATGCCAGGCTGTATTGAAGAGGTGGGGCAACGAATTTTGCTTTGCTACATTCAAATTCATGCTGTAAGATTTCTGTTCAAATCTCCACTTTTGTTTCCCGACGACGCGTCGCAATCTGTCATGGCATGGCGACGCACGGGTTGGCTTAACCCCGTCAGATACATATCTCATACCTCATATGTCATGTAAAAAGGACAACGCCTGATGGGATGTGGTGTTTAGGGAACCCTCCCATACGCTGCAGCTGGGGAAAGTAACCATGGCAGGCATAGTAAGTGTCACCCTCCAGGCGGTAGGGGCTCCTTGCCTCCTTCATGCGACTTGTGGCAAGAATGCTGTCCATGCTCACGTTTGTCTGTTACAGTCCAGGGATAGGCTACTAGTCTAAAGGAACTTGCCCAACCTCAAAACGTGTGTGTGTAGCAGTCCAGGGATACCCTACTAGGCGAAAGTAACTTGCCCAACCTCAAAACGTGTGTGTGTAGCAGTCCAGGGATAGCCTAGTAGGCTAAAGGAACTTGCCCAACATCGAAACTTGTGTGTGTGTGTGTGTGTGTGTGTTACAGTCCAGAGATAGCCTACTAGGCTAAACGAATTTTCTCAACTTCAAATGATCAAGAAAATTTATAGATTAACAGGAGGGGATAATTGACAATATTGTTGCTGTTACTCCTATTCGCCGACGATGGAGAATGGGGTGGCAGTAATGTACATGTATTGCAGTCCAGGGATAGCCTACAAGGCTAAAAGAACTTGCCCAACCTCGACAAATGGATGAGAATATCTGATGCATCAAACTAAGTATTCCCATAGAAATAACTGTAACCAATCGTCTTACCACAATCACATGCTTAAATTCACAAAATGAAATTGTTGAAGTGCAAGGAGATGCACAGAGGAATGATGCGGGGAAGGCTGCCAAGAATGCTGCCACCAAGCGAGGTTCCCATCAGCACGCCAAGCCTCCGCATCCCATTCCTGTGGCGCAAGAGTTATTTTTAATTCTTGTATTAATTCATGTATGCTTAAGTGTACAGATGCGAGGAGCTGCACAAAGGCATGATGCTGAGAAGGCTAGCCTCTTTCAGTGATTTACAATGGTCTAGTGGTAGACCAGATTGCTTATGAATGAAGAGTCGGGGGTTCGACTCCCCCTTGGGTCGCTCTTGGCGGTGTAGGTCGTCGTCAACCGCGATGGTAGCTTGTCCAGTTGAGGTAGGAGACCGCTCCCCACCCGCGTACGACGGGCTCCCTTAACACCACGCCCCACCAGGTTATCATTTCCTGATAAGGCTGACGGCATCAACAATCTTAACCTCCGCTTCCCACTATGTGGCGCAAGAGGAGGCCATCGACGTGCAAGCTACCAATTGACACCATCACCTGCTTAACTTAACAAAATAAAACTGTTCAGGTGCGAGGGGACACACAGAGACATGATGCGGAGAAGGCTGCCAATACTGCTGCCACTTGGCAAGCTCTCCTTCATGTGGCGCAAGAGCAGGCCCTCCACGTGCAAGCTACCAATCAACACTATCACATGCTTATTTTTACAACCAACAACCTGTTCAGGAGACGCACATAGGCAGGATTCTGAGAAGGCTGCCAAGACTGCTGCCACTCAGCAAGCTCTCCGTCAACACCAGGGTAATTCAAAGCGTGCGCTTTCGAGCGCTGACTTTTTGACCCCCAACCCCCTGTGGGTGCAGAAAGCATTTTTTGCGCTTTTTGCACTACAAAGCGCAGTTTTTTTGTTTTCAAGTGCGCTAAAGCGCTGGCCAATTTGGCCATTTGAAGTACCCTGGTCAACACTCCCAACCTTCGCCTCCCATTCATTGATTCAAGTTGTGCAAGAGAAGGCAATCCACGTTGCAAGCTACCAATCAATACAATCACATGCTTAACTTCACAAAATAAAACTGTTCAGGTGCGAGGAGACGCACAGAGGTATGCTACCAAGACTCCTGCCACCCAGCAAGCTTCCCTTCATGTGGCACAAGAGGAGGCCATCCACATTGCAAGCTACCAATCAACACAATCACATGCTTAGCTGAACAAAATAAAACTGTTCAGGTGCGAGGAGACGCACAGAGGCAGGATGCGGAGAAGGTTGCCAATACTGCTGCCACTTAGCAAGCTCTCCTTCATGTGGCGAAAGAGCAGGCCTTCCACGTGCAAGCTACCAATCAACACAATCACATGCTTTTTTAGACCAAAAACCTGTTCAGGTGCGAGGACACACAGAGACATGATGCGTAGAAGGCTGCCAAGACTGCTGCCACTCAGCAAGCTTCACATCAGCACGCCAAGCTTTTGCATCCCATTCCTGTGGCGCATAAGGAGGCCATCCACGTCTCTCAAATATGGTATAGAAAAGCTTCGCTTTGCAAGCTATCAATCAACACAATCACATGCTGAACTTAACAAAATAAAACTGTGCAGGTGCGAAGAGACGCACAAAGGCAGGATGAAGAGAAGGCTGCCGAGGCTGCTTCCACCAAGCAAGCTTCCCATCATGTGGCGCAACAGGAGGCCATCCACATGCAAGCTACCAATCAACACGATCACATGCTGAACTTAACAAAATAAAACTGTGCAGGTGCGAAGAGACGCACAGAGGCAGGATGAAGAGAAGGCTGCCAATACTGCTGCCTCTCAGCAAGCTTCCCGTCATGTGGCGCAAGAAGAGGCCCTACACGTACGCAGCAGTGGTGCATACCTGAAGAGCGATCACCTTTGTAACAACAGCAACATCTCGTTGTACCATTTGTCTGTTCCAGCTGCTGGCCCTGGTTACACCGAAAGGTGTGTTCCGCAGAATGTACCTCTTGGTAATAATGCAGTACATTTGTGATGTCTTCTGTTTCATCAGTAACCTAAATTGGCGACATGCCTCACGCAGGTGTGTATTGCAGCATGCACCTCCAGATACTGACCTGGTGATCATGTAGCACATGTTTGACGTCTTCTGTTTCATCAGTTACCTAAATTGGCAACATGCCTCATGCAGGTGTGTATTGCAGCATGTCCCTCCAGATACTGACCTGGTGATCATCTAGTACATGTGTGATGTCTTATTTGTTATCAATTTCCTAAATTGGCAACTTGTTTCCTCTTCCCACCATTTTCAGGTGTGTACTGCAGCATGTACCTCCAGATACTGACCTGGTGATCATGGAGTACGCATGCAACGACTACTTAGATCCCGATAAGCTTAGCAGTCAAGAACGTCTAGCGTTTGAGCGTTTGATACGCTTCTCCCTAGCTCTTCCTTCTCATCCTGCGATCATGCTTTTCCACGCATACTGCTACAAGATGGCTCATAGCTCCTTTGCTGATGACCTGACGCTTGCAGAGGAGAAGCACACAATGCTGGCGCAGTATTATGGAAATGTGCAGGTCCTGTCCGCCCGAAGTGCTCTGTATGATATTGTCAGCAGCAGCGATGTTGCAGCTAGCAGTGGAGTCATCTACCAGCGTGACATTCAGCATCTGAGCGAGAGGGGACATAGATGGTGAGTTCCAGAGTGTATGTTTTGTTGATTTGACGGATAGGTAGGAGCACTGCCATAGGTAGTTGTGTAGTCATCTACCAACGTGACATTCAGCATCTGAGCGAGAGGGGACATAGATGGTGAGTTGCAGAGTGTATGTTTTGTTGTTTTGGCTGATTGGCAGCAGCACTGCCATAGGTAGTTGTATAGTCATCTACCAACGTGACATTCAGCATTTGAGCGAGAGGGGACGTAGATGGTGAGTTGCAGAGTGTATGTTTTGTTGATTTGACGGATAGGTAGTAGCACTGCCATAGGTAGTTGTGTAGTCATCTACCAACGTGACATTCAGCATTTGAGCAAGAAGGGACATATATGGTATGCAGTCATCTCCAGACTGGTGCTTCATGCTGTCAGGGACAGGAAAGTATGACATATTTAATTCAAGCACTTATTATACTCCCCTGTGTGCACACCGCACACCCACCACCGCCACCATCCACCACCCACCGCCAACCGTCACCCGTCAACACCCACCAACAAAAACACAAGTTCAAGTACTCATGCTAAACCCCTGTGCGCACACACTACACTTGCCACCGCCACCATCCACCACCCACCGCCAACCACCACCCATCAACACCCACCAACAAAAACACTCATTCAAGTACTAAAGGTACCCCCCCCCCCTTGTGCACACGCTACACCCGCCACCCCCACCATCCACCACCCACCACCCACCAACGAAAACACTAATTAAAGCACTAATTCGACACCCTTGTGTGCTGATACACACACAGGTATGCAGACATTTTCATCCTAGTGCTTCATGCTGTCAGGGATAGGAAAATATGACATGTTTAATCCAAGCACTAATTATATACCCCTGTGTGCACACGCTACCCCCGCCACCCTTACCATTCCCCAACTATAAAACCCTAAACCCTACAACTCTGAAATCCTAAACCCGCAGGTATGCAGACATTTGCATCCTTATCTTGCAGGCCAAACTATAACCCTAAACCCTACAACTCTAAACTATAACCCTAAACCCTAAACCCTAAACCTCTTAACTCTAACCCTAAACCCTAAACCGCAGGTACGCAGACATTTGTATCTTTATCTTGCAAGCCAAGCTACAGGTAGAAACCTAAACCATAAACTCTACAACTCTTAAAACCTAAACCCGCAGGTACGCAGACATTTTTATCAACTACTTTCGGCATGTGGTGACGAACCTGGTGCTTCGTGCTGTTGGCGTACAGCTTGGGAGGCTCCATCATCTGGTACCACACCTCCCGCACAACAAGCATGGGCGGGCAGATCGCACCTTGGGTGAAAGCAGCGACTCAGCTTTAAAGACAGAGAAGGCAGAGCAGGCAAATCATATCTTAGGTGAAAGCAGGGACTTGGCCTTAGAGGCAGAGCAGGCAGTTCGTACCTTGGGGGGAAGCAGCGACTCAGGTTCAAAGTCAGAGATTGAATCACGGCCATCCCTGGGATCTTCACCTCCCAGTCTGCAGAGGGACATACAAGAAATCCTTGAGGGCATAGGGCGGGATGAGGTCAGCATGCAGAAACGTCTATTGCTTGAGCATTCACAGGAAGGAGACTGCGAGGTGGGTTACATTTGTTGCCGGTGGGTGGGTGGTGTGTGTGGGGTGGGGGGGAGGGGGGGTGAGGAGATTTAATCCCGAGGACAGCATGCAGAAGCGACTATTGCTTGAGCATTTGCAGGAGGGAGAGTGCGAGTTAAGTTATGTTTGTTGCCGGTGGGAGGTGGGTGGGTGGGTGAGGAGATTTAAAGCTGAGAACAGCATGTAGAAATGTCTGTTGCTTAAGCATTTGCAGGAAGGAGATTGCGAGGAAGGTTCTATTTGTTACCGGTGGGTGGGTGCCGGTGGGTGGGTGAGGAGATTCAAATCTGAGGACAGCACATAAAAATGTCTGTTGCTTGAGTATTTGCAGGAAGGAGATTGCGAGGAAGGTTCTATTTGTTGCCGGTGGGTGCCGGTGGTTGGGTGAGGAGATTTAAAGCTGAGGACAGCATGTAGAAATGTCTGTTGCTTGAGCATTTGCAGGAAGGAGATTGCGAGGAAGGTTCTATTTGTTACCGGTGGGTGGGTGCCGGTGGGTGGGTGAGGAGATTCAAATCTGAGGACAGCACATAGAAACGTCTATTGCTTGAGCATTTGCAGGAAGGAGATTGTGAGGAAGGTTCTATTTGTTGCTGGTGGGTGGGTGGTGGGTGGCTGGGTCTTGGCGGGTGGGTGAGGAGATTTAAACCTGGGGACAGCAAACGTCTGTTGCTTGAGCATTTGTAGGAAGGAGACTGCAAGGTAGGTTCTATTTGTTGCCGGTGGGTGGGTGAGGAGATGTAAATCTGAGGACAGCACATAGAAACGTCTATTGCTTGAGCATTTGCAGCAAGGAGAATACAAGGTAGGTTATATTTGTTGCCGGTGGGTGGGTGAGGAGATTTAAAGCTGAGGACAGCAAATAGAAACGTCTGTTGCTTGAGCATTTGCAGCAAGGAGATTGAGAGGTAGGTTATATTTGTTGCCATTCATTTTTATTTAGATAGCAACTCACTCCCGTGTTTACATCTCACTATATAGATATGCAACTCACTATTTGCAATTTACAACTCACTATAGTCCGCTGCAGGTAACCGAGTCTCTTGCGGGAGCATCCAAAGGGGGAGGTGAAGGTGGACGAGCAGGAGAAGAGGGAGGTAGAGGTGGAGGGGACAGGCCGGTGCTTTACTTCAAACTGATCTGCTCCTACAACATACAATTACAATTTACAGCTTTCTATTTACCCCCACAGGTTACTAGGTCTCCTGCCGGTGCGTACGGAGAGGGAGGTGGAAGAGGAGGTGGAGAGGGAGGTGGAGGGGACAGGCCGGTGCTTCACTTCAGACATAACTGCTCCTACAACATACAACATACAGCATACGATTTACGCATACAACATACAACATACAGCATACAATTTACAACTTGCTATTTACCCCCACAGGTTACTGGGTCTCCTGCCGGTGCATACGGAGATGGTGGTGGAGGTGGAGGAGGAGGGGACAGGCCAGTGCTTTACTTCAGACTGAACTGCTCCTACAACAAACAACATACAACATAAAATTAAGATTTACAACATACAACATACAACATACAATTAAGATTTACAACATAAAACATACAACATACAATTTTCAACTTGCTATTTTCCCACACAGGTTACTGGGTCTCCTGCCGGTGCATACGGGGAGGGAGGTGGAGGTGGAGGGAAAAGAGACAGACCGGTGCTTCACTTCAGACTGAAATGCTCAGTATTTAGCAGGCTAGAAGGAGCTCCCGGAAAGTCTCTGAAGCCACCTTTCTTTCCGGACAATGAGGCTGATGACAGAGTTGGGGCCTGCGCCATTGGTCGGGACTTTAAACGTGTAAGTTACAAAGGGGTATTATATGACTATGGCTAACTGTTTAATCTTTAAGTTACATATGTGTGCATAATGCACAAGAATTCATTATATATATATAATGAGCATGATATATACATGTACATATACATATATTTGTATGTAATGGGTACTTTCTGGGCAATGAGGCAGATGACAGACTTGGAGCCTGCGCCATTGGTCCGGACTTAAAACTTTTCAGTTACACTAGCATCTGAGCCCGTCGTACCGACGGGAGGACCCCCGTGGCCACGTCAGCGACAGGTCTCGGAAAATCGAGATCCGAAAACGGGTAACTCCGAAACGACTCCCCTGGCCACGTCAGCGAAAGGCAGGCAGCGAGCTGGCAGGAGTGAGAGCGCAGGAGAAGGCCAATGGAATGCTGCGACGGGGAGAGCTGCAGGCGAAGTTATCGAGAGGCAATAATCGGCAGAGAGGCAATAATCGTTCCTGTGGCGCCGAGAAATTGAGATCCCAGACTCGCTGCCACCTGGGCGACAGGTCAGCAATATATGGAACCAAAACCCCAAGTGGCTAGGCCAAAAGGGGTCGAACACGCGCCGGGCACGCGCTATACCCTCCACGCCTACTACATGCTACTTTATATAATAGGAAGACTAGCATCTGAGCCCGTCGTACCGACGGGAGGACCACCCCCGTGGCCACGTCAGCGACAGGTCTCGACCCCCGTGGCCACGTCAGCGACAGGCCTTGGAAAATGGAGATCCAAAAACGGGTTACTCCGTAATGGGTTATCCTGAATCCACTGCCCCTGGCCACTTCAGCGAATGGCAGTCAGCGAGCGGGCAAGAGTGCGTGAGAGCGCAGGAGAAGGCCAAGGGAATGCTGCGACGGGGGGAGTTGCATGCGAAGTTATTGACAGGGGCAGCGAAATGTGTGGGAAAGAGTTTGGGCAGACAAAGAGAGGCTACACCGTAGAATATAGCGGGACTCAGGCAGCGAGCACCGAAAATAGTTGAAGTGCAAAGGAAAATTCGCGTATCATAACGGCTATGTGGTATATGAATACCTTGTAACACGGAGTGTCTTGTAACTGGAAGCCTAAGAAATGATCTCAGGAGTTTAGACGGCCCTAAGAGTCAGAAGCACGGCTTAAGACTCCCTTCCCGCTTCCAGCGCGTCTAGACCCTAATGGAACCCTCGTTTTAGGTATTCCCGAGTAGCTGATCAGACACTGATCAGTGGGTCAATTCGCTCGGTTTCAACTGCCTACAGAAGTCGTTCGTCATCTGTCGGAAAGTCGTCACCACCGCGTGGCAACTCAGTGGGAGGATCGTTATCCACCACAATTCCTCCTTCTCTAGCCCTAGCCTTCTCCTGAAGTCTAGTACTCTTTCGAATGAGAAACTCATCAGGGGTTACAGTTGCATAATCCCTGTGAGTAGGTTTTTTTAACCGTTTTAGGTTTCGGGTCGTTGGCACCTGTCACGGGTCGTACCCGAGAAGGGTGTTGTCTCCAATACAAATCGATTTGTTCAGAGCACATAGGTAACAACTCTTCTTCGAGTTCCCAAGAGTGAACATGGTCTGAGTGTAACCATTGTACATAGTAATACACCGTACCAGACTGTATCTTGTGATCAACAACGTTGCTAATCTCGTAGATAGGTTCACCGCATGTGCGTAACAATTCCGGATTTGGTCTAATAAACCCAGTCCCGTCGGATAGGTATTCTTTGACAAGAGATACGTGAAACGTTGGATGAATCTTCCATCCTTCGGGGAGGGATAGAGTCACTGCAATGGTCTCCCCCCTCTTTTGGATAGTGAGATTTTGTAGGGACCAACGAATCTGGGCATGAGTTTCCGAGTCATACCAGGCCAGTATTTGATGTTCTTCGAGTTCAACAAAACTTCCTGACCGTGAGTATACTTCACCGGTCGACGGTGCAAGTCTGCATACGTTCTTTTACGATCCTTCGCGGATTTAAGCGCTGCCTTGGCCGTGTCATATGCGTTATTCATATGCTCGACCCAGGACAGGGCTGGTTGATGTGCCGTAGCGATGACATCATCTGATGGTTGTAGTGCCACTCGAGGGTATCTACCGTACAGCAACCGAAACGGAAAATCTCGAATGCTTCTGTTGTACGAGTTGTTGATGGCGAATTGTGCATTCGGCAAAAGACTGGCCCAATTTTTCTGATTCGCAGAGGAAAAATGGCGAAGAGTGTCTTCGAGAACACTGTTCATACGTTCTGTTTGACCATCTGTTTGTGGGTGAAATGCAGTCGACATTCCAGGGCGGATAGCGCACAGAGTTAATAGTGTTTGCCAAAATTTACTCGTGAACTTGACATCGCGATCAGAGATGATGGAAAGCGGATGGCCTTGTTCGCTGAGCACGCGCTCGTGGAACAGGGTAGCAATCTTTTCAGCATCGTCTGTCGTTTTGCATGGGATAAGTTTGACCATCTTCGTAAGGCGATCAACGATCACGTAGATCTGATCAAAACCATTCGATTTCGGTAGCCCAACGATGAAGTCCATGGACAGTGAATCGAAGGGGGCGGTCGGAATCGAAAGGGGTTGAAGGTTACCCTGCGGGTTCTGATGTGAAATTTTTACCCGTTGGCAAGAATCACAGTGGCGTACGTAATCAACGACATCGAGTCGCATGGCAGGCCACCAATAGTAGCGTGCAACAGATCGAAAAGTTCGGTCGATGCCTCCATGTCCACTTCGTTGGGTATCGTGGAAAGCAAACAAAATCCGAGCTTTGAGCGAATTACCATTTGGTACAACGATCTGCGACTCAGATGCTGCTCTTATGGGTTTGCCGGTGCCAACCCAGAAACCATCTGCCCGTTTGGAGAGGTACTTGGTATTGTGCGGATTATCGAACCACAAGTCTTCCGTGTAACCATGCAGAATATCTGGGGCTATTTCGCGCATGTGGAGTGGGTCATTTGCGGACAGCCTCTGAATGAACAAAGCCGTAGCCTCTGAGAAGGCTGGATTCCTACTCAGAGGGTCAGCTACGTTGGTACGGCCCGCGATATGAGCCCACTTCATGTTCGTGAAGCGCGAGAAAAACTCAAGATATCGTGCCTGCTTTCTGCTCAGCATGGGCTGATTTGCAAGGTAGATGAGGGGTTCGTGGTCGGTGTCAAGTTCGAACTTGCCAGTGCAACCTTCGAGGTAGCATCGCCATTCTTTCAAGGCCAAGTACACTGCGAGTAATTCTTGCTCGCCCGTGGAGTAGTTTCGTTCAGCGCTTGAGAATTTGTGAGAGTGGTACGCGATGGGTCGCCCATCTTGCATGAGAATGCCCCCTGTACCGACGACAGAAGCATCGGTAACCGCCCGATAGTCCTTCGCTGGGTCAGGGTGTGCAAGCAAAGGAGCCTTCGTAAGACTTTCTTTGATGCCGAGGAATGCCTCCTGGCAGGCTTGGGTCCAAACATTTTGAAATGCAGGTCTCTTGAGCCCTGCCTGTCGTTTTCCGAGTGGTTTCGGACTTGGTGTCACCGTCGGTGATTTTGTCAGTCTTGGCGGTTTCAATTTCGGTGAAATTGGTGCTGGCCTGTCCGTTAGATTCGAAATCTGGATTAGAGGGGCTGCGAGCGTCGAGTAACCTTGGATAAACTTTCTGAAAAGTTAGAGAGTCCCAGGAACTGCTGAACTTCCGAGGAGGTAGGTGTGGGCCAATCTGCAACTGCTTTCACCTTCGTTTCGTTGACTCGGGACGCCTTCACCGGAGAGCACATGCCCTAGGTATTTGACTTCCGGTCTATAGAAGAAACACTTTTCTCGTTTAAGAAAGAGGTGGTTATCTTCAAGACGTTGTAACACAATTCGAATGTGTTTTTCGTGTTCTTCATCATTACTGCTGTAGATGAGAATATCATCCAAGTAAATGACGACGAATTTGCCAATTAAATCTCTGAACACGGTGTTCATGACTTTTGTAAAGGCCGAGGGTGCATTTGCTAGCCCATAAGGGAGAACCTTGAATTCATAGAGTCCCATCGGGGTTATGAACGCAGTTTTCGGGACGTCTGAATCATGTAACCGTATGTTGTGGTACGCATTATGTAAATCCAGATTTGAGAACACACTTGCTCCTCGAACTGAGTCAAACAGATCGTCAATTCGTGGGAGGGGATAGCGATTTGGTACCGTGACCTTGTTCAATTTACGATAGTCGATAGCCATCCTCCAAGAGCCATCGGGTTTGGCGATGAAAAGGACTGGTGCGCCCCACGGGCTCGAGCTAGGGCTGATGTAGCCTTTGGCCAACAAGTCTTTAACTTGGTTTTGGACCTCTAGCAGTTCTGCGGGGGACAACCGGTGTCCTCGAGAGAATTGTGGGGATGCCGCCTCCGTGAGGGGGCATACGAATGGGGTGTCAGCCCTAAGGTCAGAAATCTTGTCTGCCGGGGCGAAGACCTTTTTAAAGTCCGTTTCGCAACCCGAGATTATCCATTCGTGTTTCGTTTGTTGCACCGTGTTTGCTTGTGCTGCCGTTACTCGAATTGTAAAGGCATCGTCGTCTTGGTCCACTGATGTGACTAAGGACTTCGAAACAATTGAGTTTTTGTTTTGATTTGCGGATAAACTTTTAAGTGCTCTGTTCGACAGGACTCCTGGACGTTTTTCGCTGTGCTGTGTCAAAAAATTCGATACGTGCCAAAGTATAAGCAACCAATTCCTTGATGGAGAGAGGTTCCGACTCGAGTCGGGTGGAGTTCAGTTCGACTGCTACTCTACGTTTATGCTTTTTAGCTATTTTGAAACTGGTTCTGAGACGTGTCTCTTCAAAACCAATGCAGCACCCCGTCTGCATCATCCAACTTCTTCCGAGAAGTGCGGTGGTGCCGGGCCCTAGCGTAGGGAGGACATAAGCAGATTTAATTTCTGACCTATGTTTGCCTAAGTGCAGGACAAAACTCGTTCTCGTAGTAGTGAGGACTTGGGATCCATCAGCTACCCGCACCATGACTGGTGAGCCCGTAGAGGTGGCTAAACCTGCCCTAGCACAGAATTCTGCATCTACGAAGACAGAGTCTGCTCCACTGTCAATGAGAACTTTGCCAGATACCCCCGATAGGGTGGCCTCAAAGTGTGCCGTAGCTTGGTCCGCGTGGACACAAGCTGTTGTGCAAGCAGATATGCATGGAATGGCTGGAGGCGGGGGCAGGGTCGGAAGGCAAGGAGGGGATGTGGTCTGTGCTGTACATGGTGTTACACAGATAGTAGGGGACGGAAACTGAAAATAACATCCCTATCTATGTCTACAAGCAGACCTACATCCTACTTCCTAACGGTAGGGCAGCTAGGGCACTTGGAGGGGGCAGTGGCTGTAGCGGCCGTGCGCTTCGTACCACACTTGTAACATAAGTTACCCTCCTTAGCTAGTTTAATAGCATCCGGTGTCCAGGGCTGACCGTCAGCCTGCTTCCACTTATGCTTTTCAGCAAATTGTAGCTGGCCCGCAGGGCTGGAAAAGGGCGGCGGGCCCATTGCAGCTGGAGTCTGGGCCGTGCCCTTCTTGTGCTTGTGCTGGGTGGACCCCTCGTGAGGTCCACCAGGCCGTTTGCCTTTTGCCTGAACGTACATGGCCGAGGTAGGGGTTGGTGTTTTGGTGGCAGCAAGTTCAGTTTCAATGGCAGCAGCATGTTCGACAAGCTCGTCTAAAGAGGAAAATCGGCCTCCTTGTGCAGCAGTACGTCTGCGGCATCGTGCCTCGATGGTTGGAATCAGACCAAACCGAAACAGAACTAGCTGATCATCCAATTGCATACCCCCGGCAATGCGCACTTCGTTTTGGAAAGTCATAGCGTAATGCCTAACCGTCGAGGTCTGCCGAATCGAGTTGGCATGCAGCCGTTGGCGTGCATTGATGTCGTCGTCAGCATGGTAGGGGTCATAGAAGTTTAGGAACTGAGTTTTTATGTCAGCCCACGTAATGGCCGGTGACGCGGTCATGAGGTGGTCTAGCCACTCGGCAGCTACCCCACCAAAGAAGTTTGGTATGTTGGATGGTACTAACATATGGTGCAACGTGCAATATGACTCTAGCAACTTCCACCAAATCCTACCCCTCGGGAGCTTCTTGTCTCCTACCCCAGTCCAAAGGGATGGACGTTCATACTTGCCAACTAAGGGCCTCGGGACCAAGGGCAAAACATGTGACTCTACCTTAGCTGCCGCAGCTTGTAGCTCAGCCACTTTGGCCTTGGCCTCCAGCAGCTCAATCTGGGCACGTAGAGCCATTAAAGCGTCCGAATGAGGTCCAGCGGGAGGGCCAACAGTTTAGGTTTCTGAGCTTGGTCGAGTGGGTCGACTAGACGGAAGTTGGGACCCTCACCAGTACCACGCGGGTTCGATCCCGGGCGGGCGCAAGTTGGAAACCCTCGTTAGGAGGGGGTCGGCTCGGCCGGACGTGCACATCTCATACCGGAGGTGGGCGTCGACCTTCGAAGTGAGTTGTGGTGTATCATACGGATATGACCATAACATTCCCCGATCGAACAACACGTTTTCCTCATACACCACACCATGCGACCCCTCCTCCCTTCTTCCTTCCTACCATTTTGATCGGACGGCGAAACAGTCCCTTCTGTCAACCACGCGCGCCCACGTCCCGCCATCATCAACATCATGCCAGCCAGCTCGTAATATTAGCAGCATGCAGCAATTAGGCTATACTAATGATTAAAATTAGCTGATTAAAATTAGCTGATTAGAATTAGCTAGTATCCGAGCTAGCCACTCGGATGCAAGATGCAAGGTTGCGGGAAATTATTTCTTCAGCTCGTGCACGCACAGCAGCAGGATTTCCGAGATAAGCGGTAAGAGGCCGGGTGTCGCTCAGCTGACGTGCGATGTCCGAGGCAGGCAGCTTCCCCCCTTGAACTGCGTGCTTCAATTCAAACGGTGCGCCACGTGCGTTCGAACAGGAGATCTGATTTGCTGATATCCCTGTCAGATAGCCCCTGGACCAAGAGCCCCCGGACTAACTTCCCCCCTCCGGGGGGTGCGCCATTGCACTAACCGGGACGGTTGGTCTTTAACCGGACCTTACATTTTTGTGTTTCCGACCAAACACCGGTTAGCGCCGAAAATAACGAATTTAACCGCCGCTTAACCGGACCCTGGTTGGAAACAAGCAGCTTGTTTCCAACCAGTTGGAGGTCCGGTTAAGGATTGTGTTTCGGAGGGTTTAGACTCGACCTCTAACCGGACCCTTAACTGGTTGGAAACATTCCACCAGTTAAGCAGTCTTTTGCATCTGGCCAGGTCATCTCAAAATGGATCAACGTGTCAAATGCGCAGCGCAGCACTTCCTCGCTATCCAGATCCTGCGGCTGCAGCAGCTGCTGTCGGTGCTGCAGCTGCTGCTGTTGCTGCTGTTGCTGCTGTTGCTGCTGTTGCAGCTGTTGCAGCCGATGCACCTCAAATTGGCGTAGTTCTTCCTGCTGGCGCGGGTCCAGATCTAGAACACGCATCTGCGCCTGCCCCTTAGGAAGATCAGTCGAAAATTGCGTGGCAGGGACGGTGCCCTGCTGCTGCGAATCCATCTTGGTGAAACCGTGCGATCAATGATGAGTGTCCGAAAAAGAAAGAAAGGATGCGGCACTCCAAAGCAGCATGATTTTTAAGAGGCGCGCGCCAATTTCTTGACGTCGCCAGATCTAATGCAACAACCGAATTTAACCGCCCCTTAACTTTCTTCAACGGCGGGGGGGGGGTGCGCCGTTGCACTAACCGGGGCAGTTGGTCTTTAACCGGACCTCAACTTTTTGTGTTTCCGACCAAACACCGGTTAGCGCCGAAAATAACGAATTTAACCGCCGCTTAACCGGACCTCCAACTGGTTGGAAACAAGCTGAAGCTGTAGGTTTGGGGAGGGTACGAGGACCAGGGTTTAGGGTTGTGGTAAACCCTCCTCCGGGCCCGCCTGGTGATGTCACCTCAAGACCTCAAGCCATTCAGGTATCTCTGTGCTTCTTATCCTTCTAAAAACCAGTTTCGTATCGGAAGTAGTAGCCATATTCCATATTCGCTTTCCGCAGCATTGATTCTAGCACCGCGTCATGTACCCGACGGAAGTCGCCCTTTACTGTGCGCTCAGGGTATTGTTTGAGCACGACGCCATAAGCGAGGAATCCCGTCTGCTGGATACAAGTATTCGCCAGACTTGCAGGCTTGTGTCCTCGAGCCTGCAGAAACAAGTCGAGACATGCACGCAGCACCTGACGTTGTCCTGGCGGGTGAGTGTCTCTTGCATGCACTGGGTGCATCTCATTGCAAGCTCTCACTCTCACTCTCTCTGCACGCCCACGTCTCTGGAAGGGGGGCAACTAAGCCCCCCCCCCCCCCCCCCCCCCCCCCCCCCCCCCACACACACACACACACACACACACAATGGCTGCCTTGAACGTGCCTCTGACGAACTGATTGATTTGACTTCTGCCTGGACAACGTTTTTGTCTGGATCTATGTACTCAAGCCCCCCGAGGAATTTTTTCACTAGTCACTAATGATGTTGAAAAGTCCCCCTCAGGCCGAGGGCACATTTGGATTCCACAAGGGCACCAGAAATATATTTTTTAGTTTGAAGATAATTATAGTGATAGAAACTGAAGAATGAGACGGTACCCGGCAGTACATCGGCGAAGCTGCCCGATAGAAGGGGCGAAGCTGCCCAATAAAGCAGTGGAGTCGAGGGCTGCTCAGATACCTAAACAACCAGGACTCTGAGATGGTACTTGGCAGTACATCGGCGAGCTACCCAATAGAGCAGTGAAGCCAAGGGCAACCAAGAAACCAGATAGGGCACCAGGAACAAGTCCTATGCAGCGTCGCAAGCGCTGCTGAAAATTGGCGGAATGTGTTGGCAACGGAAATACAGGTGGCAACGGATTGGAGCTGACAGAAGCCAGTTAGTTATGAGACAGTTGGCTGACGTGTCAGGCTTCAACTTTTTGGTCGGTCGGTCAGATGAAGGGTCGGACGCACAAACGGACAACGGGGTAACCCTCAGTCTCTCCCTTCGCCAAAAAATGTTGTCATCATCATTAGGGTTAATTACTTAAGTGGCCTTCTATAGAAGCCAAGGATTAGGGATGTCCGTAAGCAATATAAGGGTCTAGGAATGTACATCTGCTTTATAAGAGTTCAGGTGAATCAAGCATTCTAAATGCCGAAATCATGATGTGACACGTATTCCAAATGTAGACGTCATGATGTGGCCTCTGTCTGAATCATCAGCTCAGTGAAGAGCTACAGCTTCCTCCAAGAGCATGGGGTGTGAAGTGGCTCGTGACTGTCCTCCTCATCCACCACCACCACCACTATCACCACCAACACATAACTACCAATGGCCATGTATTCGACCATTTGTGACTGTGCTCCTCATCCACCACCACCACCACTATCACCACCAACACAGAACTACCTATGGCCATGTATTCGACCATTCGTGACTGTCCTCCTCATCCACCACCACCACCACTATTACCACCACCACAGAACTACCATTGGCCATGCATTTATCCATTTGTGACTGTCCTCCACCACCACCACCACCACCATTATCACCACCAACACAGAACTACCATTGGCCATGCATTATACCATTTGTGACTGTCCTCCTCATCCACCATTGCAGGACAACCTAGACCTGAGCCAAGTCTATGCAAGGTGTCCCCAACTGAAGTGCCTGGTGATCCACTGGGCCACAGCAAGCATGTTGCTACCTGGGCTGCCAGACACAGTGCAAAGCCTGGTGCTGCACAATGCTTTGGTAACTGACTTGACCTGTGTTGGTGCTTGTCTCAATCTGCAGACATTTAGTCTCACTAAGTGCAAGTCACTGGTGGATGTGTCAGCCTTGGCTTCTTGCTCCAATCTGCGTGCAGTCAGCTTGTCTTCTTGTGAGTCAGTCGTGGATGTTTCCGCTTTGGGCTCATGCCAGCATCTGCATTCGGTCGACCTGTCCATGTGCCGGTCACTGGTGAATGTGTCCGCTTTGGGTTTGTGTCCGAGTTTACACACGGCCAGCCTTTCCTATTGCAAACTCCTGACGGATGTGTCAGCTCTGGCCTCATGCTCTAAGCTGCATACCGTTGAGCTTGCAGGCTGTCGCTCCTTGCGTGATGCGTTAGCTTTGTGCTCATGCCCCAACCTGCGTGCTATCGACCTCTCTGATTGCCGATTCTGGCGGGGTACTGAAGGCATGGTACTGACAGAAGGATGGATCCCTGCTCTATGCCCAATACCAAATCTGCATACAGTCAACCTCTCTTGGTGCCATTCTCTGAGGCATGTGTCCTTCTTAGACTCGTGCCTCAACCTGCGTACACTCGACCTCCATTGCTGTTATGGGCTGACAGATGTGTCCGCTTTGAGCTCATGCCCCAATTTGTACTCACTTGATCTCTTCAAGTGCACGAACCTTGTGGATGTGTCGGCTTTGAGCTCGTGCCCCGATCTGCATACACTCAACTTGTCAGAGTGTATTTATTTGGATCACGTGTCTGCCTTGAGCTCTTGCTCCTGTCTGCACACGCTCAAACTCAGCCGCTGTGCTTCACTGGTGGACATATCCGCTTTGGGCTCATGTGCCAAGCTGCACACTCTCGACCTCTCCTTCAACCGCCTCCTGACAGATGTGTCTGCGTTGGGCTCATGTCCCCAGCTTCACACTCTCGACCTCTCCTTCAATCACCTCCTGACAGATGTGTCTGCATTAGGCTCGTGCCCGAACCTGTACTCAGTCAACTTGGATTCCTCAAATCTCGCAGATGCGTCAGCTTTTGGCTCATGCTCCAAACTGCACACAATAAGTTTGGTGAAAAACTGTTCATTGGTGGATGTGTCAGCTTTAGGCTCATGCCCCAATCTGCATACAGTAAACTTGTGTTCTTCGTGGAGATTGACGGATGTGTCTGCTTTGGCTTCATGCCACAATCTGCATACCATTTGTCTAGACCATACTTCAGTGGAGAAGGACTCAACGATCTTGGCTCTAGCCTCATGCCCCAATATAGTTTGGTATTGTTAAGATCACGCCCCAGCTAGATCAACGCCATTAAAATCATGTGCTATTAAGATCAAGCGCCATTAAGATCATGCGTGTCGCTTAAACTTTATGCCACAATCTGTATGTATGTATGTTACAGTCCAGCGGTAGGCCAAATAGGCTAAAGGGACTTGCCTAACCATATAGGAAGGGCTTAAAAAGAAAAAAATGATGAACTGAACCCCAAACAATCGTTTAACCGACGGGGGGTCTGACTTCGTGCTACATTGATAATTTAATTCTACAATACTACAATCTGTATACCATTCGTCTAGGCCATACCTCAGTGGAGAAGGACTCAGCGTACATGGTTCTAGCCTCATGCCCCAATATATATATAGTTGACTGACATGCTGACAGAGAAGATCATGCACCAGTAATATCTTACTGCCAGTACTGCCAGATCTTACTGCCAGTACATATGTGTAACAGGTCTGACAGAGAAGAAGAGAAGATCATGCACCAGTAATATCTTATGTGTGTGTGTGTTTGCGAATCATGCACCAGTAATATCTTATGTTTGTGTGTGTTTGCGAATCATGCACCAGTAATATCTTATGTTTGTGTGTGTTTGCGAACAAAGCTGGACATGACCAGAGGTGTACGGATATAATTGAATTGATTACGTCGTCTATCAGCCTTCTGGCTGCTCATCATATGCAGGTGGAGTGAACCAGGGTACTGCATTTTGTCAAATTAGTCGGCGCTTTGTAGTGCAAAAACTGTGCGCTGCGCCCACAGGGGGTTGAAAAAGCGTGCGCGCATTGTAGTACCCTGAGGTGGACTGAACATGGATAGTAAAAACTCTACTACACCTCATGTCTGGCCGCAGAATGCAATCAGATGGATGGATGAATGTACAGGATGCAACCAGATGGATGGTGGTCGGATAGACTGAGAAAGTCATAATTTGAATTTTAATTGTTATATGCTTGTTCAGCCAACTCTAGGCTGCACACCGACCTCCAATTTCCAAGCCCCCCGTGCGATACCCACGAGAGATGTGGGATTGGATTATTACATGCGTGGGGGTTCAGCCAACTCTGGGCTATTCACAGTCTTCCAAGCGAGACCCACAGAAAGCAGGGGGAATGCTATGCGGAGTAGACAGTTTCAAGGCTTGTCTGGGAGAGAGGTCGTCAGTTGACCATACTGGTAATAAATGGTACTCTTACATGACAAAGTGTGAGGTTGTGTATGTATGTTACAGTGCAGGGGTAGGCCAAATAGTCTAAAGGGACTTGCCCAACCGTGTTGGAAGGGCTTCAAAATGAAAAGCACTGATGAACTGAACCCTAAACAATCGTTTTACCGACGGGGGCCCTAAGTTCATACTACAGTGACAATTAATTCTGCAATAGACGGGGGGGTGTGGGTGTGTGGGGGGGGGTTAATATGTTTATTCTTTCACTCCATAAACACGTAGGCACTTTAGGATTCCAAAAAGGCACCAGGGGACAAAGAAGCCACCAGCAGCAGCGGGGCAGGTGGGAACAGGGTTATTCAAAACGCTTCTTCATACGTCTCAAACTCATATTTGTGGGGTCTGTTTCCTCAAGTCACGCCGACCGGCGTTAATTTCTTTCTTCTTTACAACGCAAACGTAGATTTGGGATCTCGAAACCTTGCTTTAGGCCCCTGCAACGTAGATCGTGAGAACAATTACATCTCAAAATGTAGGTTAGGTATCTAAAACCCTTCAACAACTATGTAGGGCACGAGGACAAAGAAACCTGATTTTGGCCTACCTACAACCGCTGTAATAGCCTACTTACGCGATCCCACCTAATGCCTGAACTGATTGATTGATGCCAGTAGATCTGGTATTTTTTCATTTTGTCTGGTAAATATTGTTTTTACTGCCGAAGACGACAGGACGGCAGGCAGCCAAATTGCTGGCTGGAGCCATGTACCTAAATGCAAGTTCAAGTACATCTAGCATTCTTATAGCAATTCAAGGGATGAACTGGACAAACGTTTCGTACTTCGTCGAGAATCGTCGAGAATTCCAGGCCAAATTGTCGAGAATTCTCGGATTTCCAGGCCAACATTCTTGACCAAGTACGAAGTACGAGTTCTCGCGGAAACGTTTTGTCCAGTTCATCCCCTGAATTGCTATAATGTACCGTATCACACGGATGTAACAATTTCAATTTCTGGCATTCTTAATGTCGGACAATGAAGCTAGTACAAGCTACCATACCTATGAGCACACAACCCTCTTGGGAGAGGTAGGGCAGGCCAATATATACAGCCCCCCCCCACCCCCCACCCCTGGATCAATACGAGTACGTGTGGAATTAGCAGACTTACCGACAGTTGGGAAGTGTCTAAGCCAGAGGCTGATGCATAGCCTTATATGCATGCGCTGGTTGCTTTACATGTTCTCAAGCTCGCATGTTGAATTGTTATTTTGTTTGCTGCAGGCAACGAGAAGCCTTGATGTTTAAAATGTTGATTTTACTGTTCGAGCTCAAATTGCTAAATATGGCTAGAGGCTGTCTAGAGCCATGTACCGTAGGCGCATGATATGATAGGGCCATCCGCCAACATTTCGCCAGGCCAATACGGTCAGTGCAGTACACACAGTTGGGGGGTAGTAACTCGCTGTAGACAACTCCCTTCATTCTTGACGGCTGCTCATTTATTTTCTTTTCAATTTCGTTCTAGCCCAGCTAACAGAATCCAGTGCCCAGAACTGTCAGAATCTTGGGGCTTATCCCAGTGCAAGTCCCCTCTTGTCGCACAGTTGGGCAGATCTCTTTAGCCTATTTGGCTACCACTGGACTGTAAAAATACAGTCTGAAGTGAACATTGCCTTGCACTATCTGCAAGGCGATTTTCAAGCCAATGATTTTAGTCATGCTTCTTATTTATATTTAGGGGGGGGGGGGGGGGGGGGGGGGGTCAGCCCTCCCAAAGTTTTTTGCACAGGGTGACACAGTTATTTGTAAACAGAGGTCCAATATTTTTTCACTGAGTTTTTTTTTTAAATTCTGAGGTCCAATATTTGTATACTCCTGTTATGCCCAGAATAACTCATTTTAGTCACACTTGAATCTGGTTTCAATTGGAAAAATGTAAAAAAAGATTCCGCCATTGGTCCCCTGAGCCAATTTATGGAGCACTCCAAATCTGTAACAGCCGCCAACCTTTAAATCCGCCATGATTTTAGCCCCTTTTGGGTGCCATCCGCCATCTCTATTTTCCGCCAACATCTCATGCGCCTGCGGTAGCTAAATTCAAGTTGGCGAGCAGCCAAATTGCTGGCTGAAGCTATGTAACCAAGTTCTAGTTCAAGTTAGTACGGGAGAGACGAAGGGGAACTAGTAGGGAAGACAGACATAGTTACAGATTAATTAGCATACAATTGTCTCACGCATTTGCCAGAAACGAACTCAGTAAATGTAAGGCAAAAGCAGGCAACCATGTCTCATCCTAAACAGTGCCACGGGCCGAAGCCCCAGACACCGTGGCCGCACCTTGCCAATGCATCGTACTACGGGGGTTTTTCACCCCGGTTCGGAAGCACCAACGCAGTTCAGCCCACTACTAATACAGATAGTCTATAGACTAGATAGCCATCCAGTTGTATTCTCAGCTGCCCAGGCTCTTGGGCTTGGGAGGAACTGCACACCAGCAGAAAAGGGTTTTGTTTGGGGGGGGGGGGGGGGGGGGGGGGGGGACCTTCACCAGCACAGTAGTACATACACTACTATGACCACAATCAAGCACATCGTATACCTGTTGGTATACATTTGATTTGTGGTCAAAAAATCGACTATCACAACAAATCGTGTATTCCCTTAGCAATACCCATGAACACACACGCAGCACAGAAACTTGAACACCAAACGGCTATGAATAACACCACATGCTTCATCAACCACTTTGCACAACAGCACAGCAAGCCTTCACTTGATAATACACACAGTCCCCACAACAACAAAAACACAGCACAGAAACTTGCGCACCAAGGGACTATGCATGATACATTAATACCACATGCTTCTCTACCCATTTCACACAACAGCACAGCAAGCCTTCAGCTAAACAATATCCCATGCAGAGCAAAGCAAATACAGCCACACAGAACACGCTGTATACCACCGCAATCCATACAACAAGAGTTCAACAACACACTCACCACTGACCAAAGTCTGTACTAGAATCATGGTACTCAACCCAGCCACACAAAACACGTTGTATGTATACCACCGTAATCCATACAACAAAAGCTCAACAACACATCCATCACTGACTGAAGTCTGTACTAGAAAAATCATGGTACTCATCAACCTAGCAGGCAGGACTAATCTAGCACTCAATGACAGCACCAACACTCACTACTTGTGTCCAGCAGGCTTGGGGTTCTACTTTAGCACAGTCCATTCCAGTAAGGCAAATGCTATAAATAGAACTAGACACGAGAACATACATCCAGACTGCCAGCCCAAACTAGCACAGCATGCAACTAACCACGTCCCCCCCCCCCAAATCAAAGTTCTCCAAATCTCATTTTTATTGCATATTCGGATTCCTTTTGAAATTCCATGACATGTAGCACTAAGAAAATCATGTTTGGCCAACATATAAGCATAGTAAAGTGCGGTTCAACTAACCCCTAGCAATGTCAGTACACACGCATTATCAATCAAAACCTATCAATCCATCCAGTTATGATCACCCATCACCTCAGTGCTCCTACACACCACAAAACAGCTGGTCCACCAACACACATTCTATCCTTGTCTATACAAACAATCTAAGCTCGTCCAGCACACCATACTTAGCTAGCTACGCACCATCCAGTGCATCACAAATGGAAGACCTAGCTAGCTAGCTAACATCATGCAAGTAGTACTCGTGCCCTACCAGACTAAAAGAGTTTATCAACAGATACATCATTAACGCCACGTCGTTCTGAACACGATAGGTAGTGTACTAGATGTGTTCAGAACAAGGGCAACAAAACATGACATTAACACCAATTATACAGAACACACCCAGCTTCCACTAATCCATACAAATGTAGCAGCTAAATCAAGGACAGCAGCCAGAACAACACTATGCAAAGCACATTGATATTGTTCAGCAATCTAGCAATGCCCAGTATGGCTTTATCAATCACACGTAGTCTCCTATGCTTGTCCAGTTAGTGATCTCTCTCTATGCATTTCCAAAATGTCCACAGCTTGTTTAAGGTCAGAATGGATGAATGAAAAATATCAAATCAGACAAGGAACAGCTTAGAACTGATCAGAGGGGATCGGTAATGGACCAAAGGCACGAGAGTTGTTCTCATCAGGTCGGGGGCAACACTTTATTTTTGGGCTACACGCAGCAGCTTCCAAGCAGCTCCCTTTCCCTCTCCTTGGGCCAAACCGGAAGCTATCTTGTGCGTCTGAAAGCTGATATTACATGCATTCTAATGCAGCTGCATACATTGGGAATGACCAACTGGCCCCTAATTAACGTGCATAGTTAATTTGTTTTAACTCCCTTTATCGTCCAACCCTGTTACCATAGTGACTGGCTGGCTATTGGAGCTGAGGGGATGCTGCAATGTGAAGCCCAAAAATGAAACAGTGGGGGACATATCGGAGTGGATAGCAAGGAGACTAAATTACTGAGCCTTGATTAAGTAAAAGCCTAAAATTAGCCTAAAGGAGCTCATACAGAGATGTAGGCTTCACAACCAGATGTTGAGATAGCAAAGAGACTGGGCCTTGCGGTGCTCATACATTGAGGTGTAGGCTTCAAGCCGACGTTGAGAATTTATGAAATGATAGAAAGCAAGTCAATACTGCAGGCAGGCTTTGAGGCTAAGGCACTAGCAGATAGAGGGTTGAGAACAAGGCGCTAGCTGATGATGGCATAACAATGGGAGCTTGTTGTTGACACGGTTAAAGGCCGGAGGCAAAGATGTGTGTATGTTGATGCTTCATGCAGGAGCTAGGCGATGATGATGAATGGTGCGAGAGGATGGTGCTGAAATAGTTGAGGTAAATCCTAGGCGATAGAGCAGAACAGCGCTGAGACATTGGAAGCAAATGTGAACAGCTTGTTCAAGCCTAGATGAAGCAGACATGGGCAGCTTGTTCAGCACTACATTATTATGATGATGATGATGATGATGATGATGATGATGATGACGATGCAGAAAGCTTGTTCAAGCCTAGATGAAGCAGACATGGGCAGCTTGTTCAGCACTAGATGATGATGATGATGACGACGATGCAGAAAGCTTGTTCAAGCCTAGATGAATCAGACATGGGCAGCTTGTTCAGGACTATAAGATGATAACGATGATGATGCGGACAGCTTGTTCAAGGCATTCTGCAGTTGGGCCAGATGATGTATGTAGACGGCTCATCATGGGTTGTAGATGATGATGACTCGACTGATGTCAGCTGCCAAAGCATGGGATGATGATGGGCAGGACTCTTGGTTCTGAAGTGAAGAAAGCGCTGCCCCTGTGGAAGGGGGCGACCTACCAAAACAAATACCACAACACGCATGTGCATGATGAGAACGGTTCATGGTTGATGGTGATTACTTTACATGCTCTGCCATTTGTATAAAACCTTAACCCTATAATCCGGGCTCACTCAAGTTTGGGGTTATTTGATTTAGCCAGTAAACTTGATGATGGCATCATGCTGATTACAACATTCATGTGGGGTTGGTGGTTGGTGGTGGGCCTATTTTCTGCTTGATAATTTTGGTCGATCTTAATTTCGTCCTACTTAGATTTGGGGCTAGCTCCTCGTTTCACTATTTTTGGTGTGGTGTGGTGTGTGGTGTGGTGTGGTGTGGGGGGGGTGAGGTGGTGTGTGTGTGTGGGGGGGGGGGGTCTTTGTACAGGACGAGGTTGGTGTAGTGCCAGTGCAAACTGATTACTTGACATGCTCTACGGTACGTGTGTCACTAGGATGTCAGGTGATGGTGTGTTCACTGAAGTTCAAAGAAACTTTACCTAGCTAGTCCATCAGGTGTGGGGGTTAATTGGCAATGGCCTGTTGGGTGCGTGGCAATTTTGGGTATGGGGTTGATTAATGATGGTGCTTGACAATTTGGTTTCTCCACTTCCCCTGTTTTGTTTGGGGGCTAGCTTGTGTCTCCTGGTTTCTCTGATTGTTGCCTGTAACATCTTATTAAATTACTCACTGTGCTTCTTTCGTTGCCCAGTACGTCTCACTAGTGTTTGTTGCAGTGTAGGGTGGTAGATGTGGTGATAACTTGACTCAATTGATTTAGGTACGGCTGTTGGAAGTTGTTGTGAGTAGACCAGGATGGCATAGAGGTGCACAATGCAGGCAGTGAGACAAATTAACAGCTTGATACAGATGAATTCTGATCCAGGGTCCGACTATTGTTTGTTGCATTGTAGGATGGCAGGTGTGGTGATCGCATTACTCACTCTGCCTAAGTAGGAGCAGTGACGCGTAGACCAGAACGACGGAAAGGTGGGTTCGAATGTAGATATGGCGGTGCATGTGGTTACTAGACAGCAGTGCTGCGGTAGATGCAGAGGGGCAAGCATGACTTCAGAATGGTGACGCCACAAGCAGAAGGGATGATGGTGAGGATGATGATGATGATGATGTCACTAGACAGCAATGCTGAGGTAGATGTATGCAGAGGGGCAAGCAGGATGCCAGAATGGTGACGCCACAAGCAGAAGGGAAGATGGTGATGGTGATGATGATGTCACTAGACAGTAGTAGTGGCGGGGTAGAGGAGGGGCAACGAGGATACCAGAATGGTGAAGCCACAAGCAGATGGGATGGTGATGATGGTGATGATGATGATGAAGTCACTAGACAGCAGTGGCGGGGTAGAGGAGGGGCAACCAGGAAGCCAGAATGGTGACGCCACAAGCAGAAGGGATGATGATGATGTGACATGCTTGATGAACATGGACAGCAAAGACAGAGAATCATAGAGACCATGCAGACAGAGACAACTCCAACGATGCAGATAGAACCTGTAGACTAGCTATGCAGACATAGACGACCAAGACAATAAAGACATAGTCATGCAGACAATGCAGACGGAGAGCAGCGCACACACAGGAGATGCAGCTAGGAAGGAACACAAGAAGAGCGCTGTTAATGACCAGACGACAGAGCCCCTGTAGACGCTCACGCTACCAAGGTACAGTCAAACATATGGAAGGCAGGCGGAGCGCTGGTGAAGATGAGACAGCAGTGCCAATGCAGACGCTCACCCTGTCAAGGTGTTAGGTTTGGCACAGACGATGATGTCGTTGTCTTAGTTGATGGTGTAGGAGATGCAGATGGTGGGAAAGGTGTAGATGGAGGAGAAGACGGTGGTGCAGGACATATAGTACTTATACAGTACTTCATTACAACAATGTACAGATACAGGATTCCAGCATTTGTTTACATATACAGTCAGATACAGGAAGACAAAGGTGCTGATACGGCCAGTGGTAAAGTGTGCTCTAGATGATGGCGATAATGTACTAAACACACGCAAGCATAAGTGATGTTGTATACATAGACAATGGTGTTGTGGAATACTCACATGTTGTTGTTGTTGTTGTTGTTTTTATAGACACTGACAATGATGTTGTTGAAGACTCACATGATATTGATGCTGCTGCTGTGATGGCAAATTCAGACGATGCTGTTGATATTGATGAGATTGTTGACACAGGCCGTGCTATTGATGTTGATAATGTTGCAGAAACAGACGATACCATGAAATGGCTGACTCAAACGCTGTTGATGATGGTGAAGATACAGACAATGTTGATGTTGCAGCATATCTAGATGATGGTGTTTCGTAGACTCAGATGACGGTGATGGTGAGAGTGAAGTTTTTGTAGACAGACGATGTTGATCTTGCGGATGTAGACGATATCCGTGTGATGGCAGATTCAGAAATTTTTGATGACTCAGATGATGTTGATGTTGCAGGCATAGACAATGATGATGCTGATGATGATGTAGATACAGGCAATGCCGATGTGGTGGCAGACAAAGAAGATGGTGGTGATAATGTGGATGGCAACGATGGCCTGATCCATGTAGCATTTGGCAGTACATGGCATTTGATGTTACTTGAATGTGTTATTTACGCTGTGCTGTAGCACCAAAGGGTAATCAGTGGACAATGATGGTGATGGATTACATGCATGGTTAGGGAGCAGTCCATGGATACATTAAGATGGGATGGGTGGATAGGACCAAACCTGTCACTGTATTATGTTGCTGCCACCTTGGGCGCTTCTCACAGGTATAGAAGTCCAAGCAACGTACGATGTACAGGAGGAGGTTGTAATAGATGATGATGATGATGTATGCCTTTGCAAGCGAGGCGTCCCAGAACACGGTGCACCTAAACTGCGCAAGAGGGTAGAAAACACACCACACTACATTCCAAACAAACACCCCATTTTCACTGATGGACTGCTTCTGTGTCTGGGTGGTAGACTTTGAAAACATGATTCAGGTTGGAAGCAATGGTTGTGAAGGTGAACAAAACTGTACACATTGAGGTGATATGCGTGCTCTCCTATACATGTCTAGTTTCAGTGATCAAGCAATGACACATTTTGCAACCACCATAACGATGTGCTAACCTTGTTACAAAAGATTACTCTTTGTCTGCAAAAGTAGTAGCTTAACATGGGTGTTTTAAAGTTTAACAGACCCATCAAATTGAGTAAAAGTAGCATGCCCTTTTCCCTCTAAAAATCCTGCTAATTAACTAATATGTGGCGTCTTGAAGTTGACCAAAGGATCAAATTAAGGACTAGTAATATGACCTTGTGGTGCAGTGTGGTGTGTTTACTACAGAACCTGCCTGTACATGGATATAACAAAAGGCGCAAACCTTAGCGTACACCTCCCTACGTCCTTATGCTCCAATACAGCCTTCCTTTTCTATCCTAGCTTTCTTCGATGCATTATTGCATTATGCAGCTTGAACCCATGATAAGCCAAAAACCAACAATGCATCAAAACATTATCCACCGCCCATTTTCTGTCACCTAGGCTCTCTCCTTCAACGCTCTTGCACGAAACACCTCAAAACTAAGTAATGGCAGCACCGGGAGACAACATTTGACCTAGGCTCACGTTGATACCAATGGACAGGTTAACACTTGGAACCCTTTTTTTAACCTCTTTATGCGCCCCACTTTTACCATGCACCTTGCAATGCACCCTCACATGCTGGAACCCCAATTTTGATATGTTATGTGATCCTTTCTATATAGCCGACCTTTACTATGCATGGCACTATGACAAAGTTGGCACCCTTAACACATTATTTAACCCTAAAACTCTACATGCAAATACAATGGTGTGGCCTTTGTTCACCTGGTTTCAAGCAAGGATGGCTCCTTCTCAAGGAAACAACACCCCAATGATGCTGGGAGCTTAACTGTAGCAGGCATCAGGCACATGGAGAAAACGTCTAGCAGACCACTAGCACATGACTACCAAACAACAAATACCCGAATCAAATATATAACAGCCCTCACTACCACTGCTTTACCACTCAACAGCAAGCACCCATTCTAAGCAACACACAGGCCATACTAAAACCTAACTACTCAATGGCAAGCACCCGAACTAAGCATCACACAGCCCTCATTACCACCCAACTAAACATCAGTATGCAGACCACGCATCACGTAGCCCTCACAACCCATCGGTTGGCATGGAAGCGACTCCACTCATCTATTAACGTAGTCCAACAGACACCACTAAAATGCAACCTAACCACAGCAGGCCAACCCATCAACGATCCTTCGGTGGGCATCAATACTCACGGTATGGGGACAAATCCAGCTTAAGCAAAGGAGGAGGAACAGCCGCAGCCATCACATAAGTCGAGGCACAAGCTCCAAGCAGCACACATAGGTCAAGACAGACAAAGGCGACTAGAACAATGAAAACATAGAGGATAAAGACAGACCATCGTGTAGACAATGCAAACACAGAGGATTAGGACAATGCAGACAATGCAGACATAGAGGATAAAGACAGACCATCGTGTAGACTATGCAGACAAAAACGAATAGGACAATTAAGACAATGCAGGCATAGACGATGAAGACAGACCATCGTGTAGACAATGTAGACATAGAGGATGAAGACAGACCATCGTGTAGACAATGCAGACATAGACAATGAAGACAGACCATTGTGTAGACAATGCAGACATAGACGATGAAGACAGACCATCGTGTAGACAATGCAGACACAGAGGACTAGGACGATGCAGACATAGACGATGAAGACAGACCAACGTGTAGGCAATGTAGACATAGAGGATGAAGACAGACCATCGTGTAGAGAATGCAGACATAGACGACTAGGAGAACAGGGACATTTAGACAATGCAGACCGAGAGCAGCAGGCATATAGGAGACGCAGTCAGTCAAACAAATGAATATAGGAGACGCAGTCAGTTAAACAAATGAATAGCAGATGGAGCAATGTTGGTCACAAGACGGCAGTGCCTAAGTAGACGCTCACGCTGTCAACAGGTAGTCAAAACACATGAAGGGCAGGCGGAGAGCTGGTTGAGATCAGGCAGACGTGCCAATGCAGACGCTCACGTTGTCAATGCGTTTATTGGCGCAGATGATGATGTTGCTGCCTTAGTTAATGGTGTAGGAGAAGCAGATGATGGGCACGGTGTACATGGGGGAGAAGACAGTGGTGCAGGAAACAGGCAAATATATTGACACATTTATAACCATAAACACTGTGCATATACAGGATTACCATATGTATGACCATGTGCAGGTGGGAAAAGGTGCTGATACATGATGTAGGTGATTTACGAGACACAGGCGAGGTTAAGTGATGGTATATGGGACGCATGTGATGTTGCAGACAAAGACAATACTGCCGTTGAGTACTCATGTGTTGTTGTTGTTGTTGTAGACACTAAAAATGACACTCTTGAAGACTCACGTGATGTTGACGATGTTGATGAGATTTTTGACACAGGCGGTACTGATGATGTGCAACATCATGTTGCAGACACAGGCGATGCATTTGTTGAAGACTCGGGTGATGTTGATGATGTAGCAGACCCAGACGACGTCCATGTGATGGCAGATTCAGACATTGTTGATGATGTTGATGCTGACACTGGCGGTGCTCGTGATGTTGTTGGTGTTGCAGACAAAGACTATACCATGTCATGGCTGATTCAGACACTGTTGATGATCGTGAAGACCCAGATGATGTTGATGATGGTGATGACGCAGATGATGGTGTTGTTGTAGACTCAGATAATGTTGATGGTGATGGTGATATTGTTGTAGACAATGACGATACTGATGATGCGGCAGATTCAGACGATGGTGTTGATGTAGACTCAGGTAATGGTGATGGTGAGAGTGATCTTGTTGTAGCCACAGGCGATGATGTTGAAGATTTAGGCCCAGGTGACGTTGCAGACATGGACGTTGATAGTGTTGTAGACATAGACGATGTTGATGTGATGGCAGATTCAGACAATTGAGTTGTTGAAGGCTCATAGATGATGATGATGATGATGTAGATACAGGCGATGCCCATGTTGTGGCAGACGCAGAAGATGGTGGTGACAATGTGGATGGCAACGATAGCCCGATCCATGTAGCATTTGGCAGTACATGGCATTTGATGTTATTCATAGGTTTCATTTACGTTGTATTGTATAACCCAAGGGTAATCAGTAGACAATGATGGTGATGGATTACATGCATGGTCAGAGAACAGTTCATGGATACATTGGGATGGGATGGGTAGATGGGACCAAAACTGTCACTACTGATGTGTGTTATGTTGCGTAATGTTGTGTTATCAGGTGTGTGCTTCATTAGTGGACAATGCTGGTGTGGACAACATGTAGTGGTGATAAAGAGAAGTAATAGTGACTTCAGGCATTCATACCCATAAGTAGAGATGATGAAGTTGGACAAGGGTCGACTGATGTGGTGTGTAGAACAGCGATGGAACAGAAGATTCCTCAAGGTCGCCGACCGGGAGTGCGGTTTTGGTCAGGGACAATGGAGTGAAGAGTGTGAAGACAATGGTGTAGGCAGCTAGGCAACAGGTGACCGAGGTCCCAATGAAGCCAGGCGCGACGACTAGGTGAAACGAATTGGCGATACATGCGATGCCAAAGGAGAGAATATATGGGTGTGAAGACTGTGGAGACAATCATGTGTTGAATACCACGATGTTGAAGAAAGGTAAGGTGGAAAGCACGGAGAGGACGATGATAGGTGTAAGCAACATGTGACAAGTGCCCACTAGGCGATGGCAGTGCAGAGAACAACGACGGGCAACACAAATGTAAGCACATACGCACTTGCAGTGAAAGACGCACAAGGTGGACAGCATGGAGAGGACGATGATGTGTGCAGTTCACGGTGAAGACAGTGACGGTGGTGATGAGAGATGCTCCTCACAGGTATAGAAGTCCAAGACGACGTACGATGCATAGGAGGAGGTTGAAACTAGATGATGATGTATGCCTTTGCAGGGCGAGGGATGCATCCCAGAACACGGTGCGCCTAAACTGCACAAAAGGGTAGAAAACACACAACAAACTAAATTCCAAACAAACACCACAATTTCATTGCTGTACTACTTCTGTGCCTGGGTGGTATACTTTGCAAGTATGGTTCTGGTTGGTTGGATTTAGGTTATAGCTCCTTGTACACCTGGGTGGAAGACTTTGCAAGTATGGTTCGGGTTGGTTGGACTCGGGTCACTAGCTCCTTGTATGCCTGGGTGGAAGACTTTGCAAGTATGATTCTGGTTGGTTGGGACTCGGGTTTAGATAACTATTTGTATGCCTTGGTGGTAGTCTTTGAAAACATGATTCTGGTTGGAAGAAATGTTTGTGAAGGCGAACAAAACTGTCAACATTGGGGTGACATGTGTGCTCTCCTATGCATGACAAAGTTGGGTGATCAAGCGACGACACATTTTGGAACCACCATAAGGATGTGATAACCTTGTAGTAAAAGGTTACTATTTTTCTGCAAAAGTAATAGCTAAACATGGGGTCTTTAAAGTTTACCAGACGTATCAAATTGAGGACAAGAAATATGCCCTTTCCCACTGAAATGTACAGTAATGTATAGTATCAGGGGGGTAGACTGAGGGAGGGTAGCTGGATGTATCTGGGTAGTGGGTAGTGGGTAATATCAGGGTGGATAGCTGGGTGTATCAGGGTGGGTAGTGTGGCTGATCAGGATACGAAGTGGGTAGTATCACGGTAGATAGTCTGAGAGGTGTGTAGCGGTTATATCAGGGTGGGTAGTGGGGAAATGTGGGTGAGTAGCGGGTAGTCTGTGGGGGGTAGCAGGTAGCTTCCAGGTGTGTATCGGGTAATCTATGAGTGTGCAACGGGTAGTCTGTGGGTGGATAGCGGGTAGCATCAGGGTGTGTAGTGGGTAGTGGGTAGCATCAAGGTGGGTAGCTGGTAGTATCAGGGTGGGCAGCGGGTAGTCTGTGGGTGGGTAGCGGGTATCATCAGTGTGTAGTGGGAAGTGGGTAGCAACAAGGTGGGTAGCTGGTAGTATCAGGGTGGGCAGCGGGTAGTCTGTGGGTGGAGAGCAGTAGCCAGAGCATCAGGGTGTGTAGTGGGTAGTGGGTAGCATCAAGGTGGGTAGCTGGTAGTACATGGTGGGCAGCATGTAGTCTGTGGGTGGGTAGCGGGTAGCATCAGGGTGTGTAGTGGGTAGTGGGTAGCATCAAGGTGGGTAGCTGGTAGTATCAGGGTGGGCAGCAGGTAGTTCGTGGGTGGGTAGCAGTAGCGGTAGCATCAGGGTGGGTAGCGGGTAGTGGGTAGCATCAAGGTGGGTAGCTGGTAGTATCAGGGTGGGCAGCGGGTAGTCTGTGGGCGGGTAGCAGTAGAGGTAGCATCAGTGTGTGTAGAGGGTAGCGGGTAGCATCAAGGTGGGTAGCTGGTAGTATTAGGGTGGGCAGCGGGTAGTCTGTGGGTGGATAGCGAGTAGCATCAGGGTGTGTAGTGGGTAGTGGGTAGCATCAAGGTGGGTAGCTAGTAGTCTCAGGGTGGGCGGTGGGCAGTCTGTGGGTGGGTAGCGGGTAGCATCAGGGTGTGTAGTGGGTAGCATCAAGGTGGGTAGCTGGTCGTATCAGGGTGGGCAGCGTGTAGTCTGTGGGTGGGTAGCGGGTAGCATCAGGGTGGGTAGTGGGTAGTGGGTAGTGGGGTAGCATCAAGGGTGGGTAGTTGGGTAGCTCAGGTGTAGTTGGTAGATCAGGGTGGGCAGCGGGTAGTCTGTGGGTGGGTAGCGGGTAGCATCAGGGTGGGTAGTGGGTAGTGGGTAGCATCAAGGTGGGTAGCTGGTAGTATCAGGGTGGGCAGCGGGTAGTCTGTGGGTGGGTAGCAGTAGAGGTAGCATCAGGGTGGGTAGCGGGTAGTGGGTAGCATCAAGGTGGGTAGCTGATAGTATCAGGGTGGGCAGCGGGTAGTCTGTGGGTGGGTAGCAGTAGAGGTAGCATCAGGGTGGGTAGTGGGTAGCATCAAGGTGGGTAGCTGGTAGTATTAGGGTGGGCAGCGGGTAGTCTGTGGGTGGATAGCAGGTAGCATCAGGGTGTGTAGTGGGTAGTGTGTAGCATCAAGGTGGGTAGTTGGTAGTATCAGGGTGGGCAGCGTGTAGTTTGTGGGTGGGTAGCGTGTAGTCTTGTGGGTGGGATAGCGGGGAGCCTCAAGGGTGTGTAGTGGGTAGTGGATAGCACAAGGTGGTAGCTAGTAGTCTTCAGGCGGGGGCGGTGGGAAGTCTGTGGGTGGGGGTAGCGGGGGGGGGTTAGCATCAGGGTGTGTAGGGGTAGAATCAAGGTGGGTTAGCTGGTTGTATCAGGGTGGCAGCCGTGTCGTACTTGGGTGGGCTTAGCGGGTAGAATCAGGGTGGGTAGTGGGGGTTAGTGTGGTGGTAGTGGGTAGTGGGTAGCATCAAGGTGGGTAGTTGATAGTATCAGGGTGGGCAGCGGGTAGTCTGTGGGTGGGTAGCAGTAGAGGGTAGCATCAGGGTGGGTAGTGGGTAGTGGGTTGGTAAGCATTTCAAGGTGGGTTACGCTGGTTAGTATCAGGGTGGGCAGCGGGTGTAGTCGGTGGGTGGGTAGCAGATTAGAGGTAGCATCAGGGGTGGGGTAGCGGGTAGGGGTAGCATCAAGGCGTGGGTGGGGGTGGTAAGCGATAGTAAGGGGGGCAGCGGGTGGGTAGTCTGTGGGTGGGTAGCAGTAGAGGTAGCATCAGGGTGGGTAGTGGGTAGTGGGTAGCATCAAGGTGGGTAGCTGGTAGTATTAGGGTGGGCAGCGGGTAGTCTGTGGGTGGATAGCAGGTAGCATCAGGGTGTGTAGTGGGTAGTGGGTAGCATCAAGGTGGGTAGTTGGTAGTATCAGGGTGGGCAGCGTGTAGTTTGTGGGTGGGTAGCAGTAGAGGTAGCATCAGGGTGTGTAGTGGGTAGTGGGTAGCATCAAGGTGGGTAGCTGGTAGTATCAGGGTGGGCAGCGGGTAGTCTGTGGGTGGGTAGCTGGTGGCATCAGGGTGTGTAGTGGGTAGTGGGTAGCATCAAGGTGGGTAGCTGGTAGTATCAGGGTGGGCGGTGGGTAGTCTGTGGGTGGGTAGCGGGTAGCATCAGGGTGTGTAGTGGGTAGTGGGTAGCATCTAGGTGGGTAGCTGGTAGTATCAGGGTGGGCAGCGGGTAGTCTGTGGGTGGGTAGCGGGTAGCATCAGGGTGTGTAGTGGGTAGTGGGTAGCATCAAGGTGGGTAGCTGGTAGTATCAGGGTGGGCAGCGGGTAGTTTGTGGGTGGGTAGCGGGTAGCATCAGGGTGTGTAGTGGGTAGTGGGTAGCATCAAGGTGGTTAACTGGTAGTATCAGGGTGGGCAGCAGGTAAGTTGTGGGTGGGTAGCAGTAGAGGTAGCATCAGGGTGTGTAGTGGGTAGCATCAAGGTGGTTAACTGGTAGTATCAGGGTGGGCAGTGGGTAGTCTGTGGGTGGGTAGCGGGTAGTGGGTGGCATCAAGGTGGGTAGCTGGTAGTATCAGGGTGGGCAGCAGGTAAGTTGTGGGTGGGTAGCAGTAGAGGTAGCATCAGGGTGTGTAGTGGGTAGTGGGTAGCATCAAGGTGGTTAACTGGTAGTATCAGGGTGGGCAGTGGGCAGTCTGTGGGTGGGTAGTGGGTAGTGGGTGGCATCAAGGTGGGTAGCTGGTAGTATCAAGGTGGGCAGCGTGTAGTCTGTGGGAGGGTAGCGGGTAGCATGAGGGTGGGTAGTGGGTAGTGGGTAGCATCAAGGTGGGTAGTTGGTAGTATCAGGGTGGGCAGCGGGTAGTTTGTGGGTGGGTAGCGGGTATCATCAGGGGGTAGTGGGTAGTGGGTAGCAATAAGGTGGGTAGCTGGTAGTATCAGGGTGGGCAGTGGGTAGTCTGTGGGTGGGTAGCGGGTAGCATCAGGGTGGGTAGTGGGTAGCATCAAGGTGGGTAGCTGGTAGTATCAGGGTGGGCAGCGGGTAGTCTGTGGGTGGGTAGCAGTAGAGTAGATCAGGTGGGTAGCGGGGTAGTGGGGTAGAATCAAGGTGGGTAGTGTAGTATTCAGGGTGGCAGCGGGTAGTCTTGTGGGTGGGTTAGCAGTAGAGGTAGCATAAGTGGTGGGTAGTGGTGTGTAGCCATCAAGGTGGGTTAGTGCAGCATTAGGGGGGCAGGGGTTAGTATGTGGGTGGATAGCAGGGGTCTATCAGGGTGTGTAGTGGCGTAGTGTGTAGCATTCAAGGTGGGTGGGTAGTGGGTTAGTATCAGGGTGGGCGGCAGCGTGTATGTTTGGTGGGGGGTAGCAGTAGGAGGGTTAGCATTCAGGGTTGTGTAGTGGGTAGCATCAAGGTGGGTAGCTGGTAGTATCAGGGTGGGCAGCGGGTAGTCTGTGGGTGGGTAGCTGGTGGCATCAGGGTGTGTAGTGGGTAGTGGGTAGCATCAAGGTGGGTAGCAGGTAGTATCAGGGTGGGCGGTGGGTAGTCTGTGGGTGGGTTGCGGGTAGCATTAGGGTGTGTAGTGGGTAGTGGGTAGCATCTAGGTGGGTAGCTAGTAGTATCAGGGTGGGCAGCGGGTAGTCTGTGGGTGGGTAGCGGGTAGCATCAGGGTGTGTAGTGGGTAGTGGGTAGATTCAAGGTGGGTAGCTGGTAGTATCAGGGTGGGCAGCGGGTAGTTTGTGGGTGGGTAGTGGGTAGCATCAGGGTGTGTAGTGGGTAGTGGGTAGCATCAAGGTGGTTAACTGGTAGTATCAGGGTGGGCAGCAGGTAAGTTGTGGGTGGGTAGCAATAGAGGTAGCATCAGGGTGTGTAGTGGGTAGCATCAAGGTGGTTAACTGGTAGTATCAGGGTGGGCAGTGGGTAGTCTGTGGGTGGGTAGCGGGTAGTGGGTGGCATCAAGGTGGGTAGTTGGTAGTATCAGGGTGGGCAGCGGGTAGTTTGTGGGTGGGTAGCGGGTAGCATCAGGGTGTGTAGTGGGTAGGATCAAGGTGGGTAGCTGGTAGTATCATGGTGGGCAGCGGGTAGTCTGTGGGAGGATAGCGGGTAGCATCAGGGTGTGTAGTGGGTAGTGGGTAGCATCAAGGTGGGTAGCTGGTAGTATCAGGGTGGGCAGCGGGTAGTTTGTGGGTGGGTAGCGGGTAGCATCAGGGGTGTGGGGGTGTGGGCTAGCATCAAGGTGGGTAGCTGTAAGTTCATGGTGGGCAAGGGGTAGTTTGTGGGTGATAGGCGGTTAGCTGCAGGATGTTGTAGTGGACAGTGGGTAGGATCAAGGTGGGTAGCTGGTAGTATCAGGGTGGGCAGCGGTAGTTGTGGGTGGGGTAGCTAGCAGTAGAGGTAGCATCCGCGGGGGTTTTTTTTTGTAGCGGGTACGTGGGTAGCTCAAGGGGGTAGCTGATAGTATTCAGGGTGGGCAGTGGGTAGTCTGTGGGTGGGTAGCAGTAAGACGTAGCATCAGCGGTGTGTGTGGGTAGTGGGTAGCATCAAGGTGGGTACTGTTGTATTAGGGTGGGCAAGCGGGTAGTCTGGGGTGGATAGCGAGGTAGATCAGGGTGGTTAAGTAGTGGGTAGGGGTTAGCATCAAGGTGGGTAGTGTAGTACTCAGGGTGGCAGCGGTTTTTTTTGTCGTTGTGGGGGGTTGTAGCAGTAGAGGTAGATAGGTTGTAGTGGGTATTGGGGGGTAGATCCCAGGTGGTAGGGGGTCGTCTCCGGGGGGCCCGGGGTTGGTTGTGGTGGGTCGCTAGCGGTAGTCTGGTCTGGTGGGTAGCAGAGCGGTAGCAAAAACAATCAGGTGTGGGTAGTGGGTGGTGGGTACCATCAAGGTGGTTAAGGCTTGGTAGTATCAAGGTGGGCACGGGTAGTTCTGTGGGTGGTATCAGTAGCGGGTAGCAAAAATCATTGTGTGTGTGGGTAAGTGGGTAAAGCAATTCTAGGTGGGTAGCTGGTAGTATCAGGGTGGGCAGGTAGTCTGGGTAGGAAATAGCAAGTAGCCAGGGTGTGTAAGTGGGGTAGTGGGTAGCATCTAGTGGGTAACTGTAAGTATTCCTTGTGGCAGCGGGTAGTCTGTGGTGGTAGCATTAGCGGATGCACAGGGTGTGTAGTTGTAGTGGGTAGCATCATCAAAGTCAAAGGTGGGTAGCTGTAATTATCAGGGTGTCCGTGGGGTAGTTTGGGGGTGGGTAGCAGTAAGCGGTAGCATCAGGGTGTGTGTGGGTAAGTGTTTAGCACTCAAGGTGGTCGCTGGTAGTAAATCAATCAGGGTGGCCATGGGTATCTGTGGGGGTGGGTAGGCCGGATATTGAAGTAGTGGCATCATCAAGGTGGGGTAGCTTGTAGTATCAAGGTGGGGCCGCGTGTAGTCGTGTGGTAAGCGGGTAAGCAATCATCAATCTCAGGTGAAGTAGTGGTAAGTGGCCAGACATCAAGGTGGTAATTTGTTATTCAGGGTGGGCAGCGGAGTCTGTGGGTGGGTTAGGCGGGTCAGCATCAGGGTGTGTAGTGGGTAGTGGGTAGCATCAAGGTGGGTAGCGGGTAGTAAATCAGGGTGTGGCACGGGTAGTCTGTGGTTTGTGTAGTGGGTAGTGGGTAGGATCAAGGTGCGTAGCAGGTAAGTCGTGTGAGTGGGGTAGCGTGTAGCAAGAGGGTGTGTAGTTGGGTAGTGTGTAGTGGGTATCATCAAGGTGGGTAGCTGTTAGTACCTGTGGTGGGCAGCGGGTAAGTTTGGTTGGGGTGGGTAGCCGGGTAGCATCAAGGGGTGTGTAGTGGGTAGTGGGTTAGCATCAAGGTGGGTAGCTGGTAGTATCATCAGGGTGGGCAGGCGGGTAGGTCCTGTGGGGGGGTAAGCAGTAGAGGTAGCAGCAGGGCGTAGTAGTGGGGTTGAGTGGGTAGCATCAAGGTGGGTAGTTGGTAGTATCAGGGTGGGCAAGCGGGTAGTCTGTGGGTGGTTAGCGGGGTAGCATCAGGGTGTGTAGTGGGTAAGTGGGTAGCATCAAGGTGGTACTGGTAGTTTCAGGGTGGGCAGCGGGTGTCTGTGGGTGGGTAGCAGTAGAGTAGCATCAGGGTGTGTAGTGGGTAGGTGGGTTGCTCAAGGTAGGTAACTGGTAGTATCAGGGTGGGCAGCGGGTAGTTTGTGGGTGGGTAGCAGTAGCAGTAGCATCAGGGTGTGTAGTGGGTAGTGGGTAGCATCAAGGTGGGTAGCTGGTAGTATCAAGGTCGGCAGCGGGTAGTCTGTGGGTGGATAGCAGGTAGCATCAGGGTGTGTAGTGGGTAGTGGGTAGCATCAAGGTGGGTAGCTAGTAGTATCAGGGTGGGCAGCGGGTAGTCTGTGGGTGGATAGCAGTAGAGGTAGCATCAGGGTGTGTAGTTTGTAGTGGGTAGCATCAAGGTGGGTAGCTGGTAGTATCAGGGTGGGCAGCGGGTAGTCTGTGGGTGGGTAGCAGTAGAGGTAGCATCAGGGTGTGTAGTGGGTAGTGGGTAGCATCAAGGTGGGTAGCTGGTAGTATCAGGGTGGGCAGCGGGTAGTTTGTGGGTGGGTAGCAGTAGAGGAAGCATCAGGGTGTGTAGTGGGTAGTGGGTAGCATCGAAGTGGGTAGCTGGTAGTATCAGGGTGGGCAGCGGGTAGTCTGTGGGTGGGTAGCAGTAGAGGTAGCATCAGGGTGTGTAGTGGGTAGTGGGTAGCATCGAGGTGGGTAGCTGGTAGTATTAGGGTGGGCAGCGGATAGTCTGTGGGTGGGTAGAGGGTAGCATCAGGGTGTGTAGTGGGTAGTGGGTAGCATCAAAGTGGGTAGCTGGTAGTTTCAGGGTGGGCAGCGGGTAGTCTGTGGGTGGGTAGCAGTAGAGGTAGCATCAGGGTGTGTAGTGGGTAGTGGGTAGCATCGAGGTGGGTAGCTGGTAGTATTAGGGTGGGCAGCGTGTAGTTTGTGGGTGGGTAGCAGTAGAGGTAGCATCAAGGTGTGTAGTGGGTAGTGGGTAGCAACAAGGTGGGTAGCAGGTAGTATCAGGGTGGGCAGCGGGTAGTCTGTGGGTGGTTAGCGGGTTGCATCAGGGTGTGTAGTGGGTAGTGGGCAGCATCAAGGTGGGTAGCTGGTAGTATCAGGGTGGGCGGTGGGTAGTCTGTGGGTGGGTAGCGGGTAGCATCAGGGTGTGTAGTGGGTAGTGGGTAGCATCAAGGTGGGTAGCTAGTAGTATCAGGGTGGGCAGCGGGTAGTCTGTGGGTGGGTAGCGGGTAGCATCAGGGTGTGTAGTGGGTAGTGGGTAGCATCAAGATGGGTAGCTGGTAGTATCAGGGTGGGCAGCGGGTTGTTTGTGGGTGGGTAGCAGGTAGCATCAGGGTGTGTAGTGGGTAGTGGGTAGGATCAAGGTGCGTAGCAGGTAGTCTGTGAGTGGGTAGCTTGTAGCATGAGGGTGTGTAGTGGGTAGTGTGTAGTGGGTAGCATCAAGGTGGGTAGCTGTTAGTACCTGGGTGGGCAGCGGGTAGTTTGTGGGTGGGTAGCGGGTAGCATCAGGGTGTGTAGTGGGTAGTGGGTAGCATCAAGGTGGGTAGCTGGTAGTATCAGGGTGGGCAGCGGGTAGTTTGTGGGTGGGTAGCAGTAGCGGTAGCATCAGTGTGTAGTGGGTAGTGGGTAGCATCAAGGTGGGCAGTTGGTAGTATCAGGGTGGGTAGCGGGTAGTCTGTGGGTGGGTAGCGGGTAGCATCAGGGGTGTGTAGTGTGTAGTGGGTTAGCATCAAGTGGGTAGCTGGTAGTATCAGGGTGGGCAGCGGGTAGTCTGTGGGTGGGTAGCAGTAGAGGTAGCATGAGGGTGTAGTTAGTGGGTAGTGGGTAGCATCAAGGTAGGTGGGTAGCTGGTAGTATCAGGGTGGGCAGCGGGTAGTCTGTGGGTGGGTAGCGGGTAGCATCAGGGTGTGTAGTGTGTAGTTGGGGTAGCAACAAGGTGGGTAGCTGGTAGTATCACGGTGGGCAGCGGGTAGTCTGTGGGTGGGTAGCAGTAGAGGTAGCATCAGGGTGTGTAGTGGGTAGTGGGTAGCATCAAGGTGGGGTAGCTGGGTAGTATCATGGTTGGGCAGCGGGTAGTCTGTGGGTGGATAGCGGGTAGCATCAGGGTGTGTAGTGGGTAGTGGGTAGCATCAAGGTGGGTAGCTAGTAGTATCAGGGTGGGCAGCGGGTAGTCTGTAGGTGGGTAGCAGTAGAGGTAGCATCAGGGTGTGTAGTGTGTAGTGGGTAGCATCTAGGTGGGTAGCTGGTAGTATCAGGGTGGGCAGCGGGTAGTCTGTGGTAGGATAGCAGGTAGCATCAGGGTGTGTAGTGGGTAGTGGGTAGCATCAAGGTGGGTAGCTAGTAGAATCAGGGTGGGCAGTGGGTAGTCTGCGGGTGGGTAGCAGTAGCGGTAGCATCAGGGTGTGTAGTGGGTAGTGGTTAGCATCAAGGTGGGTAGCTGGTAGTATTAGGGTGGGCAGTGGGTAGTCTGTGGGTGGGTAGCGGGTAGCATCAGGATGGGTAGCGGGTAGTGGGTGGCATTAAGGTGGGTAGCTGGTAGTATCAGGGTGGGCAGCGTGTAGTCTGTGGGTGGGTACCGGGTAGCATCAGGGTGGGTAGTGGGTAGTGGGTAGCATCAAGGTGGGTAGCTGATAGTATCAGGGTTGGCAGCGTATAGTTTTTGTGTGGGTGGGTAGCGGGTATTATCAGGGTGTGTTGTGGGTAGCATCAAGGTGGGTAGCATCAAGGTGGGTAGATGGTAGCATCAGGGTGTGTAGTGGGAAGTGGGTGGCATCACTGTGGGTAGCTGGTAGTATCAGGGTGGGCAGTGGGTAGTTTGTGGGTGGGTAGCGGGTAACATCAGGGTGTGTAGTGGGTAGTGGGTAGCATCAACGTGGGTAGCTGGTTGTATAGTGGTGGGTAGCAGGTAATCTGTGAGTGGGTAGCGGATAGCATCAGGGTGTGTAGTGGGTAGTGGGTAGCATCAAAGTGGGTAGCTGGTAGTATCAGGGTGGGCAGCGGGTAGTTTGTGGGTGGGTAGCAGTATCGGTAGCATCAGGGTGTGTAGTGGGTAGTGGGTAGCATCATGGTGGGTAGCTGGTAGTATCAGGGTGGGCAGTGGGTAGTGGGTGGCATCAAGGTGGGTAGCTGGTAGTATCAGGGTGGGCAGCGTGTAGTCTGTGGGTGGGTAGCGGGTAGCATCAGGGTGTGTAGTGGGTAGTGGGTAGCATCAAGGTGGGTAGCTGGTAGTATTAGGGTGGGCAGTGGGTAGTCTGTGGGTGGGTAGCGGGTAGCATCAGGATGGGTAGCGGGTAGTGGGTGGCATTAAGGTGGGTAGCTGGTAGTATCAAGGTGGGCAGTGGGTAGTCTGTGGGTGGGTAGCGGGTAGCATCAGGGTGGGTAGTGGGTAGTGGGTAGCGTCAAGGTGGGTAGCTGATAGTATCAGGGTTGGCAGCGTATAGTTTTTGTGTGGGTGGGTAGCGGGTATTATCAGGGTGTGTTGTGGGTAGCATCAAGGTGGGTAGCATCAAGGTGGGTAGATGGTAGCATCAGGGTGTGTAGTGGGAAGTGGGTGGCATCACTGTGGGTAGCTGGTAGTATCAGGGTGGGCAGTGGGTAGTTTGTGGGTGGGTAGGCGGGTAACATCAGGGTGTGTAGTGGGTAGTGGGTAGCATCAACGTGGGTAGCTGGTTGTATAGTGGTGGGTAGCAGGTAATCTGTGAGTGGGTAGCGGATAGCATCAGGGTGTGTAGTGGGTAGTGGGTAGCATCAAGGTGGGTAGCTGGTAGTATCAGGGTGGGCAGCGGGTAGTTTGTGGGTGGGTAGCAGTATCGGTAGCATCAGGGTGTGTAGTGGGTAGTGGGTAGCATCATGGTGGGTAGCTGTAGTATCAGGGTGGGCAGTGGGTAGTGGGTGGCATCAAGGTGGTTAGCTGGTAGTATCAGGGTGGGCAGCGTGTAGTCTGTGGGTGGGTAGCGGGGTAGCATCAGGGTGGGTAGTGGGGTAGTGGGTAGCATCAAGGTGGGTAGTTGGTAGTATCAGGGTGGGCAGCGGGTAGTCTGTGGGTGGTTAGCGGGTAGTTTGTGGGTGGGTAGCAGTAGAGGTAGCATCAGGATGTGTAGTGGTCAGTGGGTAGCATCAAGGTGGGTAGCTGGTAGTATCAGGGTGGGCAGCGTGTAGTCTGTGGGTGGGTAGCAGTAGCGGTAGCACTAGGGTGTGTAGTGGGTAGTGGGTAGCATCAAGGTGGGTAGTTGGTAGTATCAGGGTGGGTAGCGGGTAGTCTGTGGGTGGTAGGCGGGTAACATCAGGGTGTGTAGTGGGTAGTGGGTAGCATCAAGGTGGGTAGCTGGTAGTATCTGGGTGGGCAGCGGGTAGTCTGTGGGTGGGTAGCAGTAGAGGTAGCATCAGGGTGTGTAGTGGGTAGTGGGTAGCATCTAGGTGGGTAGCTGGTAGTATCAAGGTCGGCAGCGGGTAGTCTGTGGGTGGATAGCGGGTAGCATCAGGGTGTGTAGTGGGTAGTGGGTAGCATCAAGGTGGGTAGCTGGTAGTATCAGGGTGGGCAGCGGGTAGTCTGTGGGTGGGTAGCAGTAGAGGTAGCATCAGGGTGTGTAGTGGGTAGTGGGTAGCATCAAGGTGGGTAGCTGGTAGTATCAGGGTGGGCAGTGGGTAGTCTGTGGGTGGGTAGCGGGTAGTGGGTGGCATCAAGGTGGGTAGCTGGTAGTATCAGGGTGGGCAGCGTGTAGTCTGTGGGTGGGTAGCGGGTAGCATCAGGGTGGGTAGTGGGTAGTGGGTAGCATCAAGGTGGGTAGTTGGTAGTATCAGGGTGGGCAGCGGGTAGTCTGTGGGTGGTTAGCGGGTATCATCAGGGTGTGTAGTGGGTAGTGGGTAGCATCAAGGTGGGTAGCTGGTAGTATCAGGGTGGGCAGCGGGTAGTCTGTGGGTGGGTAGCAGTAGAGGTAGCATCAGGGTGTGTAGTGGGTAGTGGGTAGCATCAAGGTGGGTAGTTGGTAGTATCAGGGTGGGCAGCGGGTAGTCTGTGGGTGGTTAGCGGGTAGCATCAGGGTGTGTAGTGGGTAGTGGGTAGCATCAAGGTGGGTAGCTGGTAGTATTAGGGTGGGCAGCGGGTAGTCTGTGGGTGGGTAGCAGTAGAGGTAGCATCAGGGTGTGTAGTGGGTAGTGGGTTGCATCAAGGTAGGTAACTGGTAGTATCAGGGTGGGTAGCGGGTAGTCTGTGGGTGGGTAGCGGGTAGCATCAGGGTGTGTAGTGTGTAGTGGGTGGCATCAAGGTGGGTAGCTGGTAGTATCAGGGTGGGCAGCGGGTAGTTTGTGGGTGGGTAGCAGTAGAGGTAGCATCAGGGTGTGTAGTGTGTAGTGGGTAGCATCAAGGTGGGTAGTTGGTAGTATCAGGGTGGGCAGCGGGCAGTCTGTGGGTGGGTAGCAGGTATAGGGTGAGGGTGGGCAGCGGTTGGTCTGTGGGTGGGCAGCGGTTTGTCTGTGGGTGGGTAGTGGGTAGCATTAGGATGGGTAGTGGGTAGTATCATGGTAGGTAGTGGGTAGTATGAGGGGGCTAGTCTTAGGGTGAGCAGCGGGTAATCTTCATGTGTGTAGCGGGTAGTCTATGGGTGGGTACAGGGCAGTTTGTGGGTGGGTAGCGGGTACTCTCTGGATGTGTAGCGGGTAGTCTGTGGGTAGGCAGATGGTAGTCTATCTGTGGGTGGGCAGCGGGTAGTCTGAAAATGGGTAGTGGGTAGTCTGAGGGTTGATAGTGTATAGTTGATTGTATCAGGGTGGGTAGCGGGTAGTCTATGATCGGTCACTGGGTGGGTATTGGGTAGGTAGTGGGTGGGTAGGTAGTGGGTAGTGGGTAGGTAGTGGTCAGTGGGTGGGTAGTGGGTATTCTGTGGGTGGGCAGTAGGCAGAGTGTGGGTGGGCAGCGGGTAGTCTATGGGGGGTACCGGGTAGTATGGTGGGGGGTGCCGGGTAGTATCAGGGAGGGTAATGGGTAGTATCAGGGTGCGTCGTGGGTACTATCAGGGTGGGTAGTCTGAGGGGGGGGGGGGGGGGGGGGGGGGGTATAGTATCAGAGTGGGAAATAGGTAGTATGTGCGTGTGCAGCAGGTAGTCTGTGGGTGGGTAGCGAGTAGTATCAGAGTGGGTAGTGGGTAGTGTCAGGGTAGGTGGTCTGTGGGTGTGTAGCGGGTAGTAACAGGGTGGGTAGTAGGTAGTCTCGAGGGTGTGTAGTGGGTAGTTTGTGAAAGGGCAGCAGGAAGCGTGTGCGTGCGCAGCGCATAGTCTGTGGGTGGGTAGTGGGTAGTCTATGGGAGTGTAGCGGGTAGTATTAGGTGTGTAGCGGATAGTCTGTGGATGGCCACCAAGCCCACAATGGGTGTGTTGCGGGTAGTCTGTGTGTGGGTAGCGAGTAGCATCAGGGTGGGTAGCGAGTAGCATCAGGGTGAGTAGCTGGTAGTATCAGGCTGGGCAGCATGTGCACGTAGTATCAGGGGGGTAGTCTGAGGGTGGGTAGCTGCTAGTCTGAGGGTGGGTGGTGGGTAGTGTATGTGAGTGGGGGTAGTATGTGGGTATGCAGCGGCTAGTCTGTGGGTGGGCAGCGGGTAGTATCAGGGTGGGAAGTCTGAGGGTGGGTAGCAGGTAGTATAAGGGTGGTTGGTAGGTAGTCTGAGGGTGGGTTGCGGGTGGTGGGTAGTCTGAGGATAGGTAGTTGCTTGTATCAGGGTGGGTGGTGGGTAGTCAATGGGGGGGAAGCGGGTAGTGTCAGGGTGCGTAGTGGGTAGTCTGTGGGTAGTTGGTGGGTTAGTAGCGGGTAGTATTAGGGTGCGTAGCGGTAGTATCATGGTGTGTCGTGGGTAGTCTGTGGGTGGGCAGCCCTGCAGGTAGTCTTAGGGTGGGCATCAGGTAGTCCGGGAGGTTGGGTTGTGGCTAGTGGGTAGTGGGAAGCCTGAGGGTGGGTAGTGAGTAGTTGGTTGTATCAGAACGGGTAGCTGGTAGTCTGTTGGCGGGTAGTCCGTGGGTGGGTAGTGGGTAGTATCAGGGTGTGTAGCGGGTTGTATCAGGGTGGGTAGATGGTAGTTTGTGGGTTGCTAGCGGGTAGTGCCAGGGTGTGTTACGGGTTATCTGTACGTGGGTGGGCAGCGGGTACTCTGTAGGTGGGCAGCGGGTAGCATCAGGGTGGTTAGCGGGTAGTATCAGGGTTATGTAGTGGGTATCAGGGTGGGTAGTCTTCAGAAAGGTGGATATTGGTTATAAGGGTGGATATTCTCACAAGTAAGGTGGGTAGTTTGAAGGTGGGTAGTGGGTACCAGGGCGGGAGTGGGTATCAAGGTGGGTGTTTGGTCACATGATGAATTCGATTTGTTAAGGAACAAACAAACATTACGTGCCCACGCTCTCAATCTAGTCTGTTTTAGCGAGCCAATGTGCAAGCCAACCTACAAGAAGCTTTTTGACTACAATTAGGATGCATCATGGCTTGTCCATTTGGGCCTACACCAGTAATTGTGGAGAAGCAGTACAACACAACTATACTGGTTCTGCCAATTATATAAGTATTCCCGTTGCTTAGTTCATATGTTAATATCTGTGCACGTTTTGAGGACGTCTGCGATGTCGGTACACAGCTTGATCTGACAATTGGGACATGTATAGCACAGCAAGCGCTGGTGAATTAGATCACATTTTTATTTACAAGCGTAGTATCCATTGGCCATGTCTAAGTTCAGCAATATGATTCAATCAAATGTGATCAACCAAAGCATCTAAACTATCAAGCTTGCTGTCGAGCAATGCCTTTTTAACTGACATAATCAAATGCAGTGTTTACAATTTATTCACCAAGATATACCAGCAGTTAATGGCTTATTAATGATTCAATCAAGACGAGTCGACAATGCAAACATCATTCAATCAAGGTCGAAGCTTGTGCACGAGCACAACCATTATCATTCCTAGAACTAGGGGACCGGTGCGATAAGCAGTTGCTTAGGTTCTAGCAACACAGTACAGTATAATGTATCAAGGCTAGCAGTCCACCAATGAGTCTTGGTTGAGGTTGGGCACATGATGCTCACATAGCCAACATTTGTGTTAGTAGGATGTAATTAACCTTCAAATATCAAATCAAATGTGACCAAATGATTGCAGTGCTGACAGGAGGGTGGCACCATAATTCAGATACAAATTCTGAGATCATATCAAATCTGACCATATCCTATCAAATGGCGAGGCGGGGAACAACAGGTTGGAGCTGATATAAGACCTGACAAAATGCTGGGAAGAGGACCTCAAGCCTACGCTATGTGCAGTGGCAGCATGGCATGAAAGACGGCAAAGAACCGAATACAGATTGTGCAATGACTGCATTGCATGTTAGGCAGCTCTTAGGGGTAGTAGACATTCCCCAGGTTATCGGGTGGAGACTGGCATGGGTTGGAGTTGAGGTTGGGCAGTAGCTGCACAGTCCGGGAGAGGCAATGACCAATAGGCAGTGGGTGATATCCGATGAAGGATCTGGGAGTTAAAATTACCCAATATAATGATCGCTCTTTTTCATTTTGCCTTGCTTGCCCTCTTGATCCTGAGTTCTTGAGCTTGTACATACTAGACTGAACACTGGATTGGCACTACCAATAATTCTTGATGCATTGAGATGCAACTGCCTAGCCTGTTTGACTGGAGACTTCCCACTCTCTGACAGATGCTACCTCAAATGGCTACCAGGCCCGCCCGCCAGCAACAAAGGGTAGAGGCAAGCTACCTCAAGTTCACATCCACTCGCAAAAGCCATCTGGATAAACTTCACAAGGACGCACTTGCCGTGCCTACTACTAAGTTGAAACTCCGGATGTGGAGCTACAAACTGTGCCAAACAATCCAGCAACCAAAGAAGCCCACCACTTGGCAGAAACTAACCATCTTGATGGCCAACTCATCTGCACAACGCAGACTGATGAACAAATCAACCGAAAACAATCCTCTCCACCTTCAAACTTCCGTTCAGATAGCTGTTGCAAAATTGCTCGTTCCCAATGTCTTCTTCATGCCATGAACTGATGCAGCAGGACAAAAAACAATACGGCAGTATCTCAAACAAGCCATATCTTCCAAGATCCAAAGAACTCATCAGTAGTCCACTAATCACAGCCACTCTAGGAAGATGCGACGATCCTTTCCACCAGCAACACTGTCAAGTCTACACAGGAGGGCCAACGGCCTAGGAAAGCTGCACGCAGCGCAGCAAGCCTCCTCTCTCCCCAGGATCAGGTACTCACTACGGCTTGTACACCTGCAAGGAACTGAGACCAAAGAACCAGGACCAGCAACAGCAACACAGGTTATTTACCAAACACAAACCTAGCACCCATGGAGACAACTAAATTTTGAACTCATGGTCGTTCAAGGAGCTATTAGACCCAATTAGCTGTCAGGATGATATAGACAAGCCTCGCCTAATACGACCTGATTCGATGTTTTCGTCGATAACGCTCCGGCTCGATGAGAGAGACTTGGTGCACAGACTTAGTACACAATACATATTCCTTACACCTCCTTAAACATAAGTCTGTCAGTAAGAAATTTCTGGCGAATGACAGTGACAGTCGTTAGGTCCACTATCTATATCACTATAAGAACAACAGTGATCACTTGACAAACAGTGCACTTCATAACCACGCGCCCTTACACCGCACTTCATGACCACTCTCCTTAGAGGAGATACTAGAGACAGAAAGTGATCAACTATTTTCGCTTGGCTAGCTAGATATTTTTTGGAGCCCGCGTTCTACAAGTTGGACGGAAATAAGTCACTCGCCTGGGGCATTGCAGCGGTGAAGTCCTGGGCAACAAGATAAAGCCGACGCGACAGAAGAGAGAAGAAACCTTGGGAAGCTGCCGAATCTTGGACGAGGTGAATATAGGTGCCTGCGCGAAACTATGCTGCTTCCGCGAAACTAAGAGTCTAAGACCGGCTCTCACCTGGTGCAATTAGCAGCGGACTGTCTGGAGTCCTATGGAGCCTGAAGGCCGACGCAGCTGACTTCGGAGAAGTTACAAACCTTGATCTAGTCAATATCTGAGTTCCTGCAAGAGCAGAAATGAGGAACCGAGGAAGTGAGCGAGAAGCGCAAGCGAGTAGCTATTCTGAACATACTTGCGAGTCTGTGCTACAGGGAGAAGCGTCTCACTAAGAATGGCTTCCATACATGGAGTGTCTTAGGCCGCGGATTCCAGGAGAAGAAACTTGAGTAGCCAATAAGTAACAATGACTACACCAGGAAGCATTTATCTATCAGAAGCCACGCTGCTTCATCGCATTTCTTACCACGGCGGGCCAAGATATCGTCGTTCAAGCTTCCGAGGGGGAAACCTGCTAGATAGAAGCCAACTCGAGTGCGACACTCCAAGCAAAGGACGCTCGCCAAATATTGGCATTGCAAGTTAAAGACGAGGCAAGACACGAGTTCCGTAATAATGACCTGACTGGACATGTCGGTACTTATAGACCCAGGCACTAAGGTTCGGTTTCAGGGCTTAGGGTATGACGTGGAATCCCGAGGGAAGCTACCAAGAAGACGGGTTGACACCAGAGAACTCTCTGGAACTCACGTAATCGCTGGCGGGACAACATTCTGGCCTTCCGGCCTCCCGTTGCTGGTGTTTGCAGTTGAGGCAGAATCTCGATAAAAAAGCATAGGTAGACAGTCTGTGTAAAACGGGAAGATGTAATCGATGGAAGCAAACGCATGAGCTCACGTGTGGTCTCGTACGGAAGCTTTGTCGCCCGTTGTTAGCTAGTCGGACAATGCAGCCTCGGGTTTCGCCGATTTCAATGGCGACTGCTCCTAGCTAGATTCCTGTCCTGATATACAGTTCCTTTCCGTTTCTAGGTATTCAGGTTGCGCAGGGATAGGAGAACCGACCTGACGATTGGGTTCACTTGGAATCTGAGTCGATGAACTTGCTACCAATTAGATTTCAGACTCACTCGTGAAGCAATCGTGACAAGATTAGCATAGGCGGGGTCCTTTTAATGTAACTAACATTTGCGCATCAAGCGCTTTGGCAATGAGTGCGAATTGAGTTGTTAAAGTCGCAATCGATGTCTTCAAGACGCCTCGATAATCACACGACGATCCGTGTGTGTAGCCTCGGAAATTACGTGATCTATTTCTATATTTGACAAAGGTTACACTAATGAAGCTCGAAAAATTACTCTGAAGTCCTCGATTTTTCGCGAATGAGTTGACGATGAGCACTGAAACCTAATTGACTAGTTTAGCACTCGTCTAAAATGGCTTATATATAGCAGCTCCCACTATGACCAAACGTAATGTGCATGGTGATGATGGTGATGATGATGATGATAATGATCAACATTATGACTTATGATATCTTCCCATTATTTCAATCACTCCTTCCACTCATTCCATCAAGAGGAATGGTCCCCCTATTTCTTAATCTTATCGCCTTGTTCCTTCGCAAACAGCCTCATCTTCTCTTCAACTGTGAGACACCAAGGTTTAAATTGCTCAAAAGGAAACAGCCCGTGAATATGTCCTTCATACTATAGCAATAGACTATCTACGGTATCTAAAATCTTATGGGTTTATTCGGAGTGCTGCCCTTTACCGCCTCTATTTCCGCTCTTTGTAAGACGGTAGCTAAGTTTATTCTAGCTGTTTTGCAGACTTCGGTTCATCCACTCTATCGAGGAGATTCACCATTGTACTGCCAAGTGCTAACTACTATTTTCTTGCTCATTGCAGTGTCTACTCTTTTTTCCCTCGCAGTCTTTGATTAAACTAGTGAATCAGGGAGATTCGCCGCCGTACTGCTGAGTACCTCATCAGTTGTCCATTTAATATACCCAATCAGCCCCCGACTCCACGCAGTTTCCCCCGAATAATCCTTTGCTTTGAATTGATCATGTGCCTGCGGCCTGCCGAAGACGGCGAGCAGCCTACAAGGCTGGAGCCATGTAACCAGGTTCAAGTTCATATTCGACCCATTTTAACTCCGCATGCAGACGGGAAGCAGCCTGAAGGCTGCCATACCATTTGGCCATGTAATAAAATGCAATAAAATGCAATAAAATACAAGAAAGTAAAATAAAATAAAAATATAAATCCCCCATACCCCATACCCCATCAGCGTTGGGCTGCACGCTGTGTGTTGCGTAACAGACGCTGATTTTGAAAACCGGCTGCGTCTCAGTACCGTATGAAAGCCAACCAGAAAGGTAATGATAACGCCTGGTGGGGCGTGGTGTTAAGGGAGCCCGTCATACGCGGGTGGGGAGCGGTCTCCTACCTCAACTGGACAAGCTACCATCGCGGTTGACAACGACCTGCAACGCCAAGAGCGACCGAAGGGGGGATCAAACCCTGAAGCGATCTGGTTTACCACTGGACCATTGTATATTACTGAAAGGGGCTTAAAGCCAACAAGGGCGTGACCGCCCTTGTGTTGGATTGGACCAATTGGACCAAGGGATCCGCTGGTGGCTAGGGATGGTAATGGGTAGGCCCGCTGTAACCATGGAGGGGCGGTAACTAGGGTTGTTTTGTGTGCTAAGGACCGCGCGCGTGACCGCCCTTGTGTTGGCAATTGAATGGGGATCCGCTGGAGGTATGAGGAAGCCTCGCTGAGCCCCGCTGTCACTAGGGTTGTTTTGTGTGCTGTGTGCAATGTGCGGTGTGTGCAACCTTGTTGCTGCCCTCGTAAACCTTTTTGCTGCCCTCGTGGCTGTTCTTGCGGAACGTGTGTCTCGTATCCCGCGCTTTGGTACACAGTTGCGCGTTACCTCATGAACTGGGGCTGTGCACCCTCCAGGCTGTGACTAGGCAGTCTCCTTCGGGATGACTTGACTGTTGAATCCCAACGTCAAGTGTTTCGGGGCGCAGTTTGACTTCAATCTACCTGGAAGACGAGGTGACGTGACTGAAGATACAACTTGTCTGAAATTTGCTTCGAGTCGGAGAATAGGTGACTGTATTTGCGAGTTTATCGAGCTGCCTGCCGTTTGCAAACGTCAGTTGGTGCGGTCTAAATGCACTTTGTAGGGCGAACCCTTAGGTTCCCTAGCGCATCCGTTTGGCGCATCCGTTTGGCTCGTCCGGCAGTACGCCTGATGTACCGAAGTCGCTACCCATGGAGGGGCGGTAACCAGAACTATATTGACCGCCCCCTGAGCTGTTGGTTTTTGGAATTATAAGCTGATGTACGGGCGGTCAGTTATGTACTTATGTTGTAGCCTTGCTGCTTACAAAGTAAAAACAAGGTAACAAACAAACAAATAAGGGACATTTTGGAGTGTTGCTGTTTAAAGCAGTATTGAACGTGCCTATACTGTTTTGCAGAGCATACATGAAGGTTGGCTTAAGTTGTAATAATTTGATGCAGAAAAAATGAGACCAATCAGAGGTCGGATTAATTTTAGGGAGTTTTGAAAAGGTGTTGCATGTGTGGGCTGGGCAGTATGAGCCGTTCAGGTCTGGGCTGCACCCGACGCGGGGGGGTGGTCGGGTGTGTGTGTCGGGGTGGATGCCTGTAGCGTGGGTCGGCATGCATTGGGCTGGCCGGGTGGGTATGCGTTGTGTGGGTATGACACGAAAGTAGCGCAGTTTGGGAGCGCATGTGGTGTATGAGGAAATCGTGTTGTCCGATTGGGGAATCTTATGGTTATATCCGTATGATACACCACAACTCACCCCCTTTTCGAAGGTCCGACGCCCACCTCCTGTCTGAGATGTGCACGTCCGGCCGAGCCGGCCCCCTCCTAGCGAGGGTTTCCAACATGCGCCCGCCCGGGATCGAACCCGCATAGTACTGGTGAGGGTCCCAACTTCCGTCCAGTCGACCCACTCGACCATGCTCGAAACCAAATGTGGTGTATGAGGAAAACGTGTTTTCCGATTGGGGAATCTTATGGTTATATCCGTATGATACACCACAGCGCATGTGGCATGTGCTTTGCCCTGGCAGCACCACATTACTAGCCGACATGCTATGTGGGGAGTTCGCCTTTTCCGAGGTCTTGCGAGAGGGCTACAGCCATGGTCGCCTTTGTGGCTTCTTGTAGCCCAAGAGCTTCTCCTTCATCTCATGCCTCAGTCCATGGCCTCCCAGCCTCCGGCGCTAGCGTTCCTCCATGCTTCTAGGGACACTACCCACTTCAAGACATCAGCGGGTGCTCAAGGGTTACCTCATGGCCCGTTGCGCCGTATGGCCATGGGATTTGCTGCCATCTCCGCCACCGCTGGTCCTCTACGGGATGTCACTTACAGGCCGTTGGAGCTGGGTCCATGGTGTCACCAAGCACCGCTTTGGGGAAACCCTTTTCTGACCGCCCCATTACCATCTACCCCAGTTGCTGCACTCAACGCCCCTCCTTGTGTCTCCTATGACACTTTTTTGGATGATGTGTTTTATCGGCTCATGCAGATCCCCTCATTGGTCTGTGTCGCAGACGCGGTACGCATCTCCTCCTCCCTTTCGGACGCCTTAGCAGAGTGCGCTCGTCGGCACTGGACGGGTGACCAGCGTCGTCAATACTGCTCCACTTCTGTGTGGCACCCTGAACTTGGCCGTGTTGGGCTGTCCACCATGCCCTTTGGCATGCTCAATGTTGTCGGCGATCCCCACAATGTGTCACTTTTGCTGACCTCCCTGCTTTCTTCTATTCCTCTAGGGTGGCTGTCCTCCCCTGCCCCTCCGCTTTCTCCCCCCCCTGGTCCTTCTTCCCCCCTCCCCCCTCGTTCTCTTTCACTCCTGTCTGCCCCAGGGCTCCTGGAAACTCCGCCAGCCCCCCCACCTGTTTCCCTCATGCGCCTCCTCGTCTCCCGGCTGGGATGGATCCTTCCCTGCTCCCCCTTTTCCCCTCCTCTTCAACTTGGTCCCCCAGCTACGCTGGGCAAGTTCAAGGTCAAACTAGGGACTACTCTTCTGAATAGCGCCACAGGGCGGCTTCAAGCAGAGGCACGGGCTGTGTATGTGGGTCTAGCAATGGGCCCACCCCACAATCCCCGGTATGTGACAGGGTGTACCCGGATGTTTGCTCGGCGTTTGTCTGCTCTCTGGTCCTTTCCTTGGGAAAACCAACATAAGGAAATCATGTGGCGTCTTGCAGCTGATGGGGTCCGTGGAGCATCATCCAGGGTACAGTTTCGTTGCCCATGTTGCCCTGATGCACCTCCTAACTCAGATGCTCGTATGCACAGTTTTTGGACTTGTCCCGTGGCTGTGGCGGTTCGAGATGCTATTCAGACCACCCTGCTTGCCTCTACCACTGTCCCTCTCCAACGGGCCAGCCTCTGGTTGTGCTACCCCCGCCCTTCCTCGACTATTAATCTGGAGGTGTGGGGTGTTGTCTGCCTTGCTGCTCTGTCAGCCATGGATCATGGTCGACTGCAAGCGTGGAGGCTGCACTATGCAGCCTCTAATCAGGCTCTTCTTAACCAAGGTCAACGCACTCTCTATGAGGTGTGGGGACTAACTAATCCGCACGAGGTGGCATCCCGCCCTATCTCTGTCCGGGCTGGGGCCCTTGCTGTGACTGATTTTTGGGCCCGCATCGCTGACTTTGTAGCCATTGGGGCACCCCCGGATGATTGGGAGGACACTGTGGACTCTTCTCACCCCTTCATTAGCCATGGGGGAGCCAGGGTCAATATGGGTTCTCCCCCTCAAACTTTTCCGCATGAAGATGCTTCCCTCATCCACGATCCTCCCCTTTCTCCTCCCCCCATCCCCCCTTCACCATCTACGCTCTTCAATCCTGTTCTCCCCATGGTTCCACTGGTACCCTCCCCTTCTCACATGCACCGGTTAGGTAGCCAACTGATTTTGCCTGAGGATTGGTCTTACGATTAGCTGATACCTTTTTGCTAGTCTTTCTTTGCATGCGCCAGCTTGCTTGCCTCTTTACGCTCCTCTTTTCAGCTCCTCTTTCTTGGGTGCCAAGCATTAGATCGCTCTCGGGTCACAAGGCAGACCCAGATCTACCCTCAACTTCTTCAACCATTGCACCTCCCGGGCTGTCTGAGACAGGGCCTGATACTCAGCCTCACTAGAGCTAATGGCAACAGTAGGCTGCCTTTTGCTCATCCAGTTCACAACGCACCCCCCAGCAAGCACAGCAAAGCCAGTCTGAGACCTCCTGTCAGACCCATCATCAGCAAAGGATGAGTCACTAAAGACAGTAAAAGAGAACTCAGGGCTGTGGGTGTAAGTGAGGCCCAGGTGGGAATGTGATCTCAAATACAAGAGCAAACGCTTGGCTGCCCCCCAGAGGGGAACGGTAGGGTGAGCAGAAAACCTGGACAGGTAGCTCACAGCAAAAGAAATATCAGGCCTGGTGCAAGTAGCCAGGTATAGCAAAGCACCCACAAGAGACAGGTACTGGCTATTAGAGGGCAGGGGGTCTCCAGGGGGGTCAGTGACGGTGCACTTGGCCATGGGGGCACCAAACTTGGGCTTGGCAGCAGCAGTAAGACCAAACTGCTCCACCAGATCAACAATGTAGGAGTGCTGGGAGAGGTTTACTTGAACACACCTGCCGTCAGAGTCAAGTGTAACAGCCATGTCCAATGAGAGGAACTGAACCGGAACACCCATCTCTTTGACCTCCCAGCCCGCTTTCTCCATAGCTTTGATCAGCAAAACATACCTATCCAGCTCACTAAAAGCACAGATAAAATCATCAACATAGGTCAGGACATAGCTCCACCCACCAATAAAATCCCTCCTAAAATACAGAGCAGGTTCTGCCTTGCACATAGTAAACCCATGTGCAACCAAAACCCGCTTGACATCCCGACTCCAAGCCCTGGGCGCCTGCTTCAAGCCATAAAGAGACTTGATCTGTTTGCACACAAGGGGAACACCGTTAGGACCAAGTACCTTAAAGCCCTCAGGCTGGTGACAGTACAGGTCCAGACCAGGTTCTAGCTTAGCATTCAGAAATGCAGTCTTGATGTCCAGCTGCCGAACAAACATTTTTCTATGAGTGATGGCAGCTAGGAGCACCCTCAGACCTGCTTTAGAGGAAACGGGGGCATATACGTCATGAAAGTCCAGCCCAGGACGCTGCAGAAAACCACGGACCACAAAACGTGCCTTGAAGCGCACAGAACCATCAACCCCAACCTTCTTCACAAATAACCACCTGCCAGACAGGATCCTCTGCTTAGGAGGCTGTGGAGTGAGTGCCCAAGTACCATGGGCATGTAGGGACGCCATCTCATCCTTCATAGCAAGCAGCCATTGATCCCTGTCAGGGTTGGTAGGAAGCATGGCAGCTTTAAAGGTTAGTTCAGTGGAGGTGGAAATGTATGCCCCCACGTACAAGCAGTGTACTTGTACATGAGCAGCGGGGATATCAGCAGTATCAGCAGTAACCGGTAGTAAAGCCCCCAGCGCAGCACTAATGCCTGGTTGAACAAGGCCGGCATTCTTTGCCTCTATGTCATCGAAGCCTGGGTCGACCGGAACACCCCAGCCATACGCAGTATCAGACCCGGACCAGTGTTCAAGATCATCACTCACACTCTCGGTGACGGCCACATCGTTACAATGCCTTGTCCGGTGTAAACCACCAGGGACAGCAGGAGGCGAAGGGATCAGCAGCGCCCGCGAGCCATCCGAACAGGTGGACGGGGGGTGGCAACTAGTGGACAATGGACCAATATCAGGCTCCACTATGATCTGAGGCTGTCCTAATCCTAGAGCTTCGCCGACGAAACGTGGCGCAGAGGAGGGCCTGGCGACCCCCTGAGATTCGGGTAAAATCTTATTTGAAAGGACATCGGAATCCCGCCCGCCCAGTGCCTTCACACGCAATGCAGCACCATCAGCCCCTGACCTGGGACGCAAGGTCATCCCATGACCAGGGCAGCGGTCGACAATTGGGGTTAGCAAAGGGTCTAAGGAATTAACCGCAGACTCAGGCATGTGTCCGTTGATAGCGGCAGGGATGCGAGAGACATACGGAGACCCATCATAGGGAGATAGCCCAGGAATACAGTCATAGCTAAACTGTTCATAGAAGAGTACATCACGACTCTCTACTACCTGGCGCAACTTAGGAACCCAAACAAAATAACCCTTACTCACCAGAGAATACCCAACCAGTCTACCAGATAACGCCCTTTCGTCTAGCTTGTTGCGTTTCTTCCCATTGACTAAGGTAACATAGCAAGGGCAACCAAACACACGCAACAACGACACATCAGGTAGAACCCCAAAGAACAACTCATAAGGAGTCTTGTCACCCTGATTGGGCAGCCGGTTTCGTAGGTAACAAGCAGCTAGGAAGGCATAGGGCCAGAAAGACTTAGTAAGCTTAGACTCCAAATGGATACTCCTAGCTATGTTCTGCAAGACCCCATTGTACCGTTCCACAGTTGCATTCTGCTGAGCAGCGTATGCCATAGATAATTCATGCACAGCACCAACCGATTCTAACCAATCCTCGAACCACTGTACTAGAAATTCCTTAGCCCTGTCAGATCTGAGACACTTGAAAACATAACCATGCAGCTTTTTTTTTTTTTTTTTTTTAGTTGTGAAAGGATTTTCACCCCAGGAGGTGGGTCTCCCGACACAAACCAGCGACACGGAGGATTCAGTTCGAATGGTGGTGCCACTCCTACAATATGCAAAGTAGGCGCACTTAGGGTTGGTGAGAGATACCAACCCACGACCAAACGAACATTCACCACTACCCCTGCTGACCACGGCAGACAAGCTCCCTGCCATGGTCGTTAGAGGCGGAATCAAGGAGACATAACTAGATAACCACCACGAGGGCAGAAATCCGACAGTACTTCCCTACAAGGTTTGCTTAGGGCCAGGACGCCAAAATACTGAGGAATCGAACCTCACCACCCCCTTCCTACTCTCGCAAGTAGGGTCGATACAGCAAGGGTACTGTAGATCACAAGGGATGTAGAACACACCACATTTGTAACTCAGCCTGCGTGTCCTGCGATCTAACGCCGCCCCCTAACCGCTAAGGTAAACCTCGGCAAGATAGGAAAAGAGCAATCTCCCGTGGAACTGTGGTCTGGGCGATTTTCACGCCCAGACCGGTCTATCTAGGCGAATTTCACGCCCAGACCAGGGTGGTGGTGGTGGTATGGGGGTGAGGGGTGTGTTGTGGAGGTATGGGTGGGTGGTAAGCTGTAAGGAGGGGTGTGTTGTGGTGGTAGGGGGGGAGAGTGTGCGGTTATGTGTGTGGTGGTGGGGGAGTGAGTGTGGGTTAGGTGGTGAAGAGGGAAGGTGTGAGTGTGTGTGTGTGTTAGGAGGGGGTGATTTACTGGCCCAGACCGGTCCAGGCGACTTGCACGCCCTAGCCAATGTTGTGGTGGTGGGGTGGGGGTGAGGGGTGCAATGTGAAGGTTGGTGGTGGTTTGTAGAGAGAACGTGCTGTGATAGGGGGGTGAGTGTGGGGTTATGGGCGGTGTGGTGGGGGAGTGAGATTGTGGGTATGGTGATAAAAAGGTGTGTGTGTGTGGTGGGGGGGGGAGGGGGGGGGTGGGGGAGGGGGGGGGGAGTGTTTGGCTGTGTGAGGTTGAAGAGGTGTAATAGAGGGGGAAATTGTGTGTAGGTGGAGCGTTAGGCTGTAGGAAAGGAATAAGGGTGGAGAAAAGAAGAAGTTGAAAAGAAACTTTGACCACAAAAGGAAGCATACCTAAGCATACCTTAGAAGGTCTAAATAGGAGGTGCCGGGAAAAGGGGGGGAAGGAGTAGAGCAGAAAATCAAATCAACGGGAGCGAGGTACGAGCTCCACGGCAATCACGTCTTCAGGCGTGATTGCGGAAATTTCGCAAATACTGAAGAAGGTGTGGGGGGATTGATGTGCGAATAATTGTGTAGACTGGCAGCGCCGCGGTACAATGATGAGGGGTCCAGGCCAGGTCCACTGCGTTCCAGCGTTCACTGCGAGGGATGGGGAGTAAGGAGTTGCGAGAAATGAGGGAGATAAGGTCTGGTGGCCGGCGTTTAATGAGCCTGAAAACCAGTACAGACTGACAGTGCCGCGGTACAATGATGAGGGGTCCAGGCCAGGTCCACTGCGTTCCAGCGTTCACTGCGAGGGATGGGGAGTAAGGAGTTGCGAGAAATGAGGGAGATAAGGTCTGGTGGCCGGCGTTTAATGAGCCTGAAAACCAGTACAGACTGACAGTGCCGCGGTACAATGATGAGGGGTCCAGGCCAGGTCCACTGCGTTCCAGCGTTCACTGCGAGGGATGGGGAGTAAGGAGTTGCGAGAAATGAGGGAGATAAGGTCTGGTGGCCGGCGTTTAATGAGCCTGAAAACCAGTACAGACTGACAGTGCCGCGGTACAATGATGAGGGGTCCAGGCCAGGTCCACTGCGTTCCAGCGTTCACTGCGAGGGATGGGGAGTAAGGAGTTGCGAGAAATGAGGGAGATAAGGTCTGGTGGCCGGCGTTTAATGAGCCTGAAAACCAGTACAGACTGACAGTGCCGCGGTACAATGATGAGGGGTCCAGGCCAGGTCCACTGCGTTCCAGCGTTCACTGCGAGGGATGGGGAGTAAGGAGTTGCGAGAAATGAGGAGCTGAGTCATCCACCTGAGGATTGTAGTTTGAACTGCTAAGGGAGCTTCATCCTTGGTCCTCAAACACAATACTTCAGCATAGCCAGAGTATTGGTCTGTGAGACACAGAACATAAAACTCCCCACGCAAGCCCCTAATATGAAATGGTCCCATGATGTCCAAGTGAAGGCGTTGTAAAGGTACACGGATCTTAGTTTGGCTTTCTTTAGGAAAAGGGAGACGTTTTGCCTTAGCCTTTTGACAAGCATCACATAGGATCTTAGACAGTCTTTTCACCTGTTTGAGAGTGAGGGGTAAGTTTTTAACCAAACCCTTCCTGACAAGGTTGTGCATGGCGTCATAGCCAGGGTGACCCAGCCGCCTATGCCACAACCATTCAGGAGTGGTAGGGATAACAACTCCACCATGCTCATCAACATCAAGTGCAAAAACTGGATAATGTACAGCACTCAACAAACGGCCACGAGGGGTGTGACAAGGCCTATAGGTAAATTTGTACACACCATCACTGGAGGCAGGGAAGGACCAGAGGACAGAAGAGCCCTGATTGGCAGTACAACTAAGACTATCGAAAGAAATCTTGCAGTTGTGAGCATGAGCCACAGCATTTACTGACAGGAGGTTCACCGGACAGTGAGGGATGTAGAGAACATCAGTTAAAGTGATTGATGTTGGTAACCAATCACTACATAACACAATGGACCCCTGACCCACCGACCGTTGAACCACTCCATCACCAAATTTAACTGCTGGCCCATCCTCAGAAGCATGATACACAGTGAACAGAGACAGATCACCTGTGATTGACATCCCAGCTCCAGAATCAACATGCCAGATACCCTCAGACAGGCTCGGGCTACAGACATTTGAAAACTTCGAAGTGCAGGAGAATAGGACAGAGCTTACCTCCTATTTCTTGGCCATAGCAAACCCATCAATCTGGGCCTGCAGGGAGGACAGCTGCTTAGGAGTAAGCGCACCCGGAAGGGCCAAGGCAATGGGCACTGGAGCAGTAACCGGTACACCAGGCCTGGTCCTTCGCAGATGCGGGTGCTTCGTAAAACAGCGATCCTCCGAGTGGGTCGTTTTGGTGGGGCATGGGCCCCAAGTGCAATCCAGACGTCTCTTGAGGGAACCGGAACCCTGAGAACCAGATCCCTGCCCACGCTGAAATGCAGCATTGGCATGAACCTGGGGAGCGTCCCGGGACCAACCAGGATGCCTGGAGTCGGACTTGGGGAGAGCTATGTTCAAGATGTCGAGAGACCTATAATCCTCAAGACAAGACCAGTACTCAACAGGCTGCCTGTTAGCTAACAACGTACCATATTTGATCCGCAGCGACTCAAAGCGGATCAGACGGATACCCTGAACTATAGTTTCCATGGCGTGACGCTGAGTCACCGGATGCCCAGCACTGCGGAGGTCAGTGCAGAGACCGCGAACCTTGCGAAACAAGTCATCTACGCGGTCAGAAGGGCCCATGTGTGCACCAAGAAGCTCGGCGCGCATGAGAGGGACTCTAGAGGCAAGGGCATCGGACTGCCTCTTCTGAATATCAATAAAGATATCCCGAGGTTTGGCAAAGTCCTGGTATACCTTGACCATATCATCCTCCATGTTCGCGAGCATCATGGTTAAGCACATAAACTCCTGACGGTCCAGGGGCAAGGCACTAAAACCCAACAGTGCAGGATCCACCCGAGACTCACCATGAGAGGCCGAAGATCCAGCAGCAGGAGCAGGGGTCAGAGGAGCCAAAGACTTACGAAAATCCAAAAAATACTCAGCAGCAAGACCAGCGTCATAAGCGCGCTGGTCATCTAAGGTCCTAATCTCAGGCAGGGACCTCGCAACACTCACTACCAACTCGAAATCAGGGTTAACCGGACACAAAGGGATGGGTACTTTCACAAACTGGTAACCTAGCCGTTCATGATCCCTACGCCTCACGCCACCAAAGGAGACACCATTATCAGGGGGATATCTGATCCCGGAAGTGACCGGTCCAAGAAAGGATCGACACTGCAAACCCAGCTCAGAGAATGCCATCACCCGGCGATGCTTCAGCTTTACACTCACATTAGCCATAGTAGCTTGCATGTCCATCCGACCGTACAGAGTGCGGTTCATGGACTCACCATCACGTCGAGCTTGGTTGATCAGACGGAAGTGCTTCAGCTGCAGATTCGGAGGAGGTCCTCCAGTGAGCAGATGCTCCCAAGACTCGCATGACAGCGAATGCAAAGCGAGAACGAGTATGGTAGCCAGGGAGGCCACGCTCCATGGGAACAGATGCAGAGGTGAAAGAAGCAGAGCTCCTCATCAAAGTCGGCTTGGACACATCCGGGTGAACCAGTGGAGGAGGCACAAGCGGAGGAGCAGACGAAGGCTCGGGCTTAAACTCAGGCGACGACTCAAGCGGAGGCGCATACTAAGGAGAAGGCTCATGAACCGGCGAAACTGTAGAAGTCTCAAATACTCGAGTAGCAGCAGCCGACGGAGGCACTCCACCGAAGTCAGCACTCGTGGCACTCTTCAAGTCATCATCATCATTAGTACCCTCAGAAAAGTCATCATCTTCGCTGAAGCGGGCAGTAGGAGGCTTCGGCTCTGTTGCGTACCGAATGATCTGTGTCTGTACACAACGCAGTTTCATCAGAACATCCTCAACTGCAGGGGAGAGGCGTCAAACAATACGAGAAAGAACCGTACAGTTGGAGGATTGACCGGGGGGGGGTTACTTCCACGATGGCGGAAGGATCCTCCTCTCCGGCAGCAAAGGCCGCTGGCGCGCGATCATCTAGCCAATCTGAAGGAACCTTGAAGTCTCGTGGTAAGACAAAGTCGCAGCCATTGCTAACAATGACGCTGCGCATCCCGCGCGTCCATGGAACACCATTTTTATCGGTTAGTTTCACAAAGCCGGCAGGAGGCCCTCGCGGAAGTTGCATTTGAAAAGCAGTGGTAGTAAATGAAGGACCGTATAACCTATCAGCTTGTATGCCCTCCGTAGAGTAGACAGAGATGAAAGCAGCGGAACAGACGCACCAATCTATACACGGAGACGAGAATAGCATTACAAGGACAGGCGGACGCAAAAGGACACTAGCGGTGGGAGAGGCGGATGCCTGTAACCTGACTAGAACCTAAGCCAGGGATCTTAAGCCGGGCACCGGCTATATAGAGCGTGTCAGTGAGAGACCGGTGACACAGCCAACAGGAAGCTGTCACTGAGTCATGAAGGATGACACAGTACTGGCAGAGCCGATAGTTCTAAGGAAGTACATAAGTAGTCACCAAGTCATAAAACGCGTGAGAGCACCGCAATTCATGCTGACAGGTTCCGTACGTCACAGGACACCCTTTTGTCTAGTTTTTTGGTTTGGCCCTTCATGCCCGCAGTTTTCGGGTTTGGATTTTGGGTTTAGGATTCCCAGTTTTCACCCTGGACCCTAAACCCTACCCCCTCCCTTCTCCTTTTCGCCTCCCTTTCTCGCTGGCTGTGCTTAGATTGTTGGTTTCGTTTCTCTAGTAATAGCTCTAGTTTGTGGCTTCTGGTGTACGGGCAGGGCAGGTCTACCCAGTGTGGTGGATTCTCTTGTCCCTGACATGTGTGCTTGCCTTCTGAGGCTTGCTAGGTTGGTTTCTGGCCTCTCTGTTTTCGGCTGGCCCCCCCCTTTCCTTCATGGGGTGTCTATGGTTATCATCCTTGACGCTCCGGTCCTTCTCTGCAAGTTGGTTGTGTCGGGTTGTCTTGTGCTTTCTTCCTTTGAGGGCATTATCGCTGCATATTAAGTTGCTCATAGCGCATGCCCTTGGGTGGTATTTAGCTCTTTTCGTTTGGCCTTCCTCTCTTGTGGTTGGTGGGCTTGGTGTTCTGGATTGCTTACTTTTGCATCCCTCCCCTTTCCGCTCTCCTTTACGCCTCTAGTTTGTTTCCTTTTTGGGGACTTGACCTAGTTTGTTTTCAGGTTTGTGGGGGTGCCTTCAAAACCCTCGTGCTTCCGTGTTATAAAATTGGATGGTCGGCAGGCTGTGCTGCTGTCCTGTCTCGGCAGTGATTTGCTGAGTTTATGTAACGAACCCCCTCTCTCTCTCTGCTTTGGGAGAATACCGTGGGTGAGCATAGGGTCTCAATAGCCGCTCTGCCCATGATTTGGAATGGCTGGGCCTAGAGTTGCGCCTGGCCATGGAGAATGGAGATAAGTGGCTACCATTGTGCAACGCCGCTGCCCCCTAGGTCGAAGCACGAATCTGAAAGCTGCGTTGGTCGAAGCTCTGCAGCTTCTCAGGGTAGTGTCACCTTCTTGGGTAGCGAGTTAGTTCTTACTTGTGTAGCTTCGCAGCTCCGCAGAAGGAACGATTGGTACTTAGATAGCTATAAACAGCAAGTCACTTTGGCTGAGACGGGGGTCGGAAGTGCACCAGTTATCAATTCCGCAGGTCGAAGGTCAGCATATGCTCAATTTCCACGTTCGCAAGTAGCACGTCCAGCAGGTTGCAGGCGATGCCCCCCTAGGTCAGAGCACGTAGCTCAAAGCTGCGCTGGTCCAAACTCCACAGGTTCGCAGGGTGGTGTTACCCACTTGGGCTGATCCGTAATTAATTTTGAAGCTTCGCAGGTCTGCAGAACGAATGATCAGTACTGAGGTATGCTATTAATAGCAAGATTGGCAGATTCAGAGGTTGGAAGAGCACCAGTTCAATTCAATTGCGCAGTTCGAAGGTCAGCATTTGCACAATTTCCACGTTCGCTAGTAGCACGTCCAGCAGGTTGCAGGCGATGGCCCCCTAGGTCAGAGCACGAAGGTCGAAGCTGCGCTGGTCCAAGCTCCACAGGTTCGCAGGGGGGTGTTACCCACTTGGGTAGATAGTGATTAATTTCGAAGCTTCGCAGGTCTGCATGACGAAAGCGAAGTACTGAGGCAGGCTATTACTAGCAAGTCACCTTAGCAGATTCAGAGGTTGGAAGAGCACCAGTTCAATTGAATTGCGTAGTTGGAACTTGCACGTTGCGTAGTTAGAGCTTGCACGTTGCGTAGTTGGAAGTTCAAAGTTAGCATTTGCGCAATTTGCACGTTGCGAGCAAGTAACAGGTCCAGCCGCGATGGGAGTTTGCAGGCGATGGCTCAGGGTCGGACGGAAACGCGAATGTCGCATGGACAGTTGGCTTGCGGCGGACGCGAACCCTTTAGGTTCCCCATGGCTCTTCATCCGGTTACTCGTTTTTGTTACACTCACGTGACGCTATGGTCGGCCCCCTTTTGAGTTTGAGTGACTCGGTGTAACTCTTGAGTCTCTCCTACATTGAGGGCGGTAACTACATTGACCGCCCACTGAGCTGTTGGTTTTTGGAATTATAAGCTTATGCATGGGCGGTTGGTTATGTACTTATGTTGTAGCCTTGTTGCTTACGAAGTAACGCACAATAACAAACAAACAAAAAGGGACATATGCAGTGTTGCTGTTTTTAAGCAGTATTGAACGTGCCAATACTGTTATGCAGAGCATAAATGAAGGTTGGCTTAAGTTGTAAGTATTTGATGCAGAAAAAATGAGACCAATCAGAGGTCAGGTTAATTTTAGGGAATTTTGAGAAGGTGTTGCATGTTAGAGCTGGGCAGTATGTGCCGTTCAGGTCTAGGCTGCACCCGGGGGCTGCACGCGACGCGGGGGGGTGGTCGGGTGTGTGTGTCGGGGTGGATGCCTGTAGCGTGGGTCGGCATGCATTGGGCTGGCCGGGTGGTTATGCGTTGTGTGGGTATGACACGAAAGTAGCGCAGTTTGGGAGCGCATGTGGCATGTGCATTGGGAGAATACCGTGGGTGAGCATAGGGTCTCAATAGCCACTCTGCCCATGATTTGGAATGGCTGGGCCTAGGGTACTTCAAATGGCCAAATTGGCCAGCGCTTTAGCGCACTTGAAAACAAAAAAACTGCGCTTTGTAATGCAAAAAGCGCAAGAATTGCTTGCAGCGCCCATAAGGGGTTGCAAAAAACTGCGCTTAAAGCGCAGAGGGGGTCAAAAAGTCAGCGCTCATAAGCGCAAAAGCGCGCGCTTTGAATAACCCTGGCTGGGCCTAGAGTTGCGTCTGGCCATGGAGAATGGAGATAAGTGGCTACCATTGTGCAACGCCGCTGCCCCCTAGGTCGAAGCACGAATCTGAAAGCTGCATTGGTCGAAGCTCTGCAGCTTCTCAGGGTAGTGTCACCTTCTTGGGTAGCGAGTTAGTTCTTACTTGTGCAGCTTCGCAGCTCCGCAGAAGGAACGATTGGTACTTAGGTAGCTATAAATAGCAAGTCACTTTGGCTGAGACGGGGGTCGGAAGTGCACCAGTTATCAATTCCGCAGGTCGAAGGTCAGCATATGCTCAATTTCCACGTTCGCAAGTAGCACGTCCAGCAGGTTGCAGGCGATGGGCCCCTAGGTCAGAGCACGTAGCTCAAAGCTGCGCTGGTCCAAACTCCACAGGTTCGCAGGGTGGTGTTACCCACTTGGGCTGATAGTAATTAATTTTGAAGCTTCGCTGGTCTGCAGAACGAATGATCAGTGCTGAGGCATGCTATTAATAGCAAGATTGGCAGTGTCAGAGGTTGGAAGAGCACCAGTTCAATTAAATTGCGTAGTTCGAAGTCAGAATTTACGCAATTTGCACGTTGCGCGCAAGTAGCAGGTCCAGCCGCGATGGGAGTTTGCAGGCGATGGCTCAGGGTCGGACGGAAACGCGAATGTTGCATGTTGCATGGACAGTTGGCTTGTGAAGGACGGTTCTTTCTACGCGAACCCTTTAGGTTCTTCACGACTCCGCACCCGGTTACTCGTTTTTGTTACACTCACGTGACGCTAGTTTTGACTTTGTGTGACTCCGTGTAACTCTTGAGTCTCTCCTACATTGAGGGCGGTAACTATATTGACCGCCCCCTGTGCTGTTGGTTTTTGGAATTATAAGCTTATGTACGGGCGGTCAGTTATGTACTTATGTTGTAGCCTTGTTGCTTTCAAAGTAACAAGTAAGTAACAAACAAACAGTAAGGGACATTGTGCAGTGTTGCTGTTTAAAGCAGTATTGAACGTGCCTCTACTGTCATGCAGAGCATACATGAAGGTTGGCATTAGTAGTAATAATTTGATGCAGAAAAATGAGACCAATCGGAGGTCGGGTTAATTTTAGGGGATTTTGAGAAGGTGTTGCATGTGTGGGCTGGGCAGTATGAGCCGGTCCGGTCTGGGCCTGACCTGACGCGAGGGGGTGGTCGAGTGTGTCGGGGTGGATGCCTGTAGCGTGGGTCGGCATGCATCGGGCTGGCCAGGTGGTTATGCGTTGTGCGGGTATGACACGAATGTAGCGCAGTTTGGGAGCGCATGTGGCATGTGCTTTGGGAGAATACCGTGGGTGAGCATAGGGTCTCAATAGCCGCTCTGCCCATGATTTGGAATGGCTGGGCCTAGAGTTGCGCCTGGCCATGGAGAATGGGGATAAGTGGCTACCATTGTGCAACGCCGCTGCCCCCTAGGTCGAAGCACGAATCTGAAAGCTGCGTTGGTCGAAGCTCTGCAGCTTCTCAGGGTAGTGTCACCTTCTTGGGTAGCGAGTTAGTACTTACTTGTGCAGCTTCGCAGCTCCGCAGAAGGAACGATTGGTACTTAGGTAGCTATAAATAGCAAGTCACTTTGGCTGAGACGGGGGTCGGAAGTGCACCAGTTATCAATTCCGCAGGTCGAAGGTCAGCATATGCTCAATTTCCACGTTCGCAAGTAGCACGTCCAGCAGGTTGCAGGCGATGGGCCCCTAGGTCAGAGCACGTAGCTCAAAGCTGCGCTGGTCCAAACTCCACAGGTTCGCAGGGTGGTGTTACCCACTTGGGCTGATAGTAATTAATTTTGAAGCTTCGCTGGTCTGCAGAACGAATGATCAGTGCTGAGGCATGCTATTAATAGCAAGATTGGCAGTGTCAGAGGTTGGAAGAGCACCAGTTCAATTAAATTGCGTAGTTTCGAAGTCAGCATTTACGCAATTTGCACGTTGCGCGCAAGTAGCAGGTCCAGCCGCGATGGGAGTTTGCAGGCGATGGCTCAGGGTCGGACGGAAACGCGAATGTTGCATGTTGCATGGACAGTTGGCTTGTGAAGGACGGTTTCTTTCTACGCGAACCCTTTAGGTTCTTCACGACTCCGCACCCGGTTACTCGTTTTTGTTACACTCACGTGACGCTAGTTTTGACTTTGTGTGACTCCGTGTAACTCTTGAGTCCTCTCCTACATTGAGGGGCGGTAACTATATTGACCGCCCCCTGTGCTGTTGGTTTTTGGGATTATAAGCTTATGTACGGGCGGTCAGTTATGTACTTATGTTGTAGCCTTGTTGCTTTCAAAGTAACAAGTAAGTAACAAACAAACAAATAAGGGACATTGTGCAGTGTTGCTGTTTAAAGCAATATTGAACGTGCCTCTACTGTCATGCAGAGCATACATGAAGGTTGGCATTAGTAGTAATAATTTGATGCAGAAAAAATGAGACCAATCGGAGGTCGGGTTAATTTTAGGGGATTTGAGAAGGTGTTGCATGTGTGGGCTGGGCAGTATGAGCCGGTCCGGTCTGGGCCTGACCTGACGCGAGGGGGTGGTCGGGTGTGTCGGGGTGGATGCCTGTAGCGTGGGTCGGCATGCATCGGGCTGGCCGGGTGGTTATGCGTTGTGCGGGTTATGACACGAATGTAGCGCAGTTTGGGAGCGCATGTGGCATGTGCTTTGGGAGAATACCGTGGGTGAGCATAGGGTCTCAATAGCCGCTCTGCCCATGATTTGGAATGGCTGGGCCTAGAGTTGCGCCTGGCCATGGAGAATGGGGATGAGTGGCTACCATTGTGCAACGCCGCTGCCCCCTAGGTCGAAGCACGAATCTGAAAGCTGCGTTGGTCGAAGCTCTGCAGCTTCTCAGGGTAGTGTCACCTTCTTGGGTAGCGAGTTAGTACTTACTTGTGCAGCTTCGCAGCTCCGCAGAAGGAACGATTGGTACTTAGGTAGCTATAAATAGCAAGTCACTTTGGCTGAGACGGGGGTCGGAAGTGCACCAGTTATCAATTCCGCAGGTCGAAGGTCAGCATATGCTCAATTTCCACGTCGCAAGTAGCACGTCCAGCAGGTTGCAGGCGATGGGCCCCTAGGTCAGAGCACGTAGCTCAAAGCTGCGCTGGTCCAAACTCCACAGGTTCGCAGGGTGGTGTTACCCACTTGGGCTGATAGTAATTAATTTTGAAGCTTCGCTGGTCTGCAGAACGAATGATCAGTGCTGAGGCATGCTATTAATAGCAAGATTGGCAGATTCAGAGGTTGGAAGAGCACCAGTTCAATTCAATTGCGTAGTTCGAAGTCAGCATTTACGCAATTTGCACGTTGCGCGCAAGTAGCAGGTCCAGCCGCGATGGGAGTTTGCAGGCGATGGCTCAGGGTCGGACGGAAACGCGAATGTTGCATGTTGCATGGACAGTTGGCTTGTGAAGGACGGTTCTTTCTACGCGAACCCTTTAGGTTCTTCACGACTCCGCACCCGGTTACTCGTTTTTGTTACACTCACGTGACGCTAGTTTTGACTTTGTGTGACTCCGTGTAACTCTTGAGTCTCTCCTACATTGAGGGCGGTAACTATATTGACCGCCCCCTGTGCTGTTGGTTTTTGGGATTATAAGCTTATGTACGGGCGGGTCAGTTATGTACTTATGTTGTAGCCTTGTTGCTTTCAAAGTAACAAGTAAGTAACAAACAAACAAATAAGGGACATTGTGCAGTGTTGCTGTTTAAAGCAATATTGAACGTGCCTCTACTGTCATGCAGAGCATACATGAAGGTTGGCATTAGTAGTAATAATTTGATGCAGAAAAAATGAGACCAATCGGAGGTCGGGTTAATTTTAGGGGATTTTGAGAAGGTGTTGCATGTGTGGGCTGGTCAGTATGAGCCGGTCCGGTCTGGGCCTGACCTGACGCGAGGGGGTGGTCGGGTGTGTCGGGGTGGATGCCTGTAGCGTGGGTCGGCATGCATCGGGCTGGCCGGGTGGTTATGCGTTGTGCGGGTATGACACGAATGTAGCGCAGTTTGGGAGCGCATGTGGCATGTGCTTTGGGAGAATACCGTGGGTGAGCATAGGGTCTCAATAGCCGCTCTGCCCATGATTTGGAATGGCTGGGCCTAGAGTTGCGCCTGGCCATGGAGAATGGGGATGAGTGGCTACCATTGTGCAACGCCGCTGCCCCCTAGGTCGAAGCACGAATCTGAAAGCTGCGTTGGTCGAAGCTCTGCAGCTTCTCAGGGTAGTGTCACCTTCTTGGGTAGCGAGTTAGTACTTACTTGTGCAGCTTCGCAGCTCCGCAGAAGGAACGATTGGTACTTAGGTAGCTATAAATAGCAAGTCACTTTGGCTGAGACGGGGGTCGGAAGTGCACCAGTTATCAATTCCGCAGGTCGAAGGTCAGCATATGCTCAATTTCCACGTTCGCAAGTAGCACGTCCAGCAGGTTGCAGGCGATGGGCCCCTAGGTCAGAGCACGTAGCTCAAAGCTGCGCTGGTCCAAACTCCACAGGTTCGCAGGGTGGTGTTACCCACTTGGGCTGATAGTAATTAATTTTGAAGCTTCGCTGGTCTGCAGAACGAATGATCAGTGCTGAGGCATGCTATTAATAGCAAGATTGGCAGTGTCAGAGGTTGGAAGAGCACCAGTTCAATTAAATTGCGTAGTTCGAAGTCAGCATTTACGCAATTTGCACGTTGCGCGCAAGTAGCAGGTCCAGCCGCGATGGGAGTTTGCAGGCGATGGCTCAGGGTCGGACGGAAACGCGAATGTTGCATGTTGCATGGACAGTTGGCTTGTGAAGGACGTTCTTTCTACGCGAACCCTTTAGGTTCTTCACGACTCCGCACCCGGTTACTCGTTTTTGTTACACTCACGTGACGCTAGTTTTGACTTTGTGTGACTCCGTGTAACTCTTGAGTCTCTCCTACATTGAGGGCGGTAACTATATTGACCGCCCCCTGTGCTGTTGGTTTTTGGGATTATAAGCTTATGTACGGGCGGTCAGTTATGTACTTATGTTGTAGCCTTGTTGCTTTCAAGTAACAAGTAAGTAACAAACAAACAAATAAGGGACATTGTGCAGTGTTGCTGTTTAAAGCAATATTGAACGTGCCTCTACTGTCATGCAGAGCATACATGAAGGTTGGCATTAGTAGTAATAATTTGATGCAGAAAAAATGAGACAATCGGAGGTCGGGTAATTTTAGGGGATTTTGAGAAGGTGTTGCATGTGTGGGGCTGGTCAGTATGAGCCGGTCCGGTCTGGGCCTGACCTGACGCGAGGGGGTGGTCGGGTGTGTCGGGGTGGATGCCTGTAGCGTGGGTCGGCATGCATCGGGCTGGCCGGGTGGTTATGCGTTGTGCGGGTATGACACGAATGTAGCGCAGTTTGGGAGCGCATGTGGCATGTGCTTTGGGAGAATACCGTGGGTGAGCATAGGGTCTCAATAGCCGCTCTGCCCATGATTTGGAATGGCTGGGCCTAGAGTTGCGCCTGGCCATGGAGAATGGAGATAAGTGGCTACCATTGTGCAACGCCGCTGCCCCCTAGGTCGAAGCACGAATCTGAAAAGCTGCGTTGGTCGAAGCTCTGCAGCTTCTCAGGGTAGTGTCACCTTCTTGGGTAGCGAGTTAGTACTTACTTGTGCAGCTTCGCAGCTCCGCAGAAGGAACGATTGGTACTTAGGTAGCTATAAATAGCAAGTCACTTTGGCTGAGACGGGGGTCGGAAGTGCACCAGTTATCAATTCCGCAGGTCGAAGGTCAGCATATGCTCAATTTCCACGTTCGCAAGTAGCACGTCCAGCAGGTTGCAGGCGATGGGCCCCTAGGTCAGAGCACGTAGCTCAAAGCTGCGCTGGTCCAAACTCCACAGGTTCGCAGGGTGGTGTTACCCACTTGGGCTGATAGTAATTAATTTTGAAGCTTCGCTGGTCTGCAGAACGAATGATCAGTGCTGAGGCATGCTATTAATAGCAAGATTGGCAGTGTCAGAGGTTGGAAGAGCACCAGTTCAATTAAATTGCGTAGTTCGAAGTCAGCATTTACGCAATTTGCACGTTGCGCGCAAGTAGCAGGTCCAGCCGCGATGGGAGTTTGCAGGCGATGGCTCAGGGTCGGACGGAAACGCGAATGTTGCATGTTGCATGGACAGTTGGCTTGTGAAGGACGGTTCTTTCTACGCGAACCCTTTAGGTTCTTCACGACTCCGCACCCGGTTACTCGTTTTTGTTACACTCACGTGACGCTAGTTTTGACTTTGTGTGACTCCGTGTAACTCTTGAGTCTCTCCTACATTGAGGGCGGTAACTATATTGACCGCCCCCTGTGCTGTTGGTTTTTGGGATTATAAGCTTATGTACGGGCGGTCAGTTATGTACTTATGTTGTAGCCTTGTTGCTTTCAAAGTAACAAGTAAGTAACAAACAAACAAATAAGGGACATTGTGCAGTGTTGCTGTTTAAAGCAATATTGAACGTGCCTCTACTGTCATGCAGAGCATACATGAAGGTTGGCATTAGTAGTAATAATTTGATGCAGAAAAAATGAGACCAATCGGAGGTCGGGTTAATTTTAGGGGATTTTGAGAAGGTGTTGCATGTGTGGGCTGGTCAGTATGAGCCGGTCCGGTCTGGGCCTGACCTGACGCGAGGGGGTGGTCGGGTGTGTCGGGGTGGATGCCTGTAGCGTGGGTCGGCATGCATCGGGCTGGCCGGGTGGTTATGCGTTGTGCGGGTATGACACGAATGTAGCGCAGTTTGGGAGCGCATGTGGCATGTGCTTTGGGAGAATACCGTGGGTGAGCATAGGGTCTCAATAGCCGCTCTGCCCATGATTTGGAATGGCTGGGCCTAGAGTTGCGCCTGGCCATGGAGAATGGGGATAAGTGGCTACCATTGTGCAACGCCGCTGCCCCCTAGGTCGAAGCACGAATCTGAAAGCTGCGTTGGTCGAAGCTCTGCAGCTTCTCAGGGTAGTGTCACCTTCTGGGTAGCGAGTTAGTTCTTACTTGTGCAGCTTCGCAGCTCCGCAGAAGGAACGATTGGTACTTAGGTAGCTATAAATAGCAAGTCACTTTGGCTGAGACGGGGGGTCGGAAGTGCACCAGTTATCAATTCCGCAGGTCGAAGGTCAGCATATGCTCAATTTCCACGTTCGCAAGTAGCACGTCCAGCAGGTTGCAGGCGATGGGCCCCTAGGTCAGAGCACGTAGCTCAAAGCTGCGCTGGTCCAAACTCCACAGGTTCGCAGGGTGGTGTTACCCACTTGGGCTGATAGTAATTAATTTTGAAGCTTCGCTGGTCTGCCGAACGAATGATTAGTGCTGAGGCATGCTATTAATAGCAAGATTGGCAGTGTCAGAGGTTGGAAGAGCACCAGTTCAATTCAATTGCGTAGTTCGAAGTCAGCATTTACGCAATTTGCACGTTGCGCGCAAGTAGCAGGTCCAGCCGCGATGGGAGTTTGCAGGCGATGGCTCAGGGTCGGACGGAAACGCGAATGTTGCATGTTGCATGGACAGTTGGCTTGTGAAGGACGGTTCTTTCTACGCGAACCCTTTAGGTTCTTCACGACTCCGCACCCGGTTACTCGTTTTTGTTACACTCACGTGACGCTAGTTTTGACTTTGTGTGACTCGGTGTAACTCTTGAGTCTCTCCTACATTGAGGGCGGTAACTATATTGACCGCCCCTGTGCTGTTGGTTTTTGGAATTATAAGCTTATGTACGGGCGGTCAGTTATGTACTTATGTTGTAGCCTTGTTGCTTTCAAAGTAACAAGTAAGTAACAAACAAACAAAATAGGGACATTGTGCAGTGGTGCTGTTTTAAAAGCAATATTGAACGTGCCTCTATGTCATGAAGGCATACATGAAGGTAGGTTGGCATTAGTAGTAATAATGTTGATGCAGAAAAAAAATGAGACCAAGCGGAGGGTAGGGTTAATTTAGGGGATTTTGAGAAGGTGTTGCATGTGTGGGCTGGGCAGTACAGTATGAGCCGGTCCGGTGGGCCGACGGAACACGAGGGGGTGGTAGGGGTGGTCGGGGGTGGATGCCTGTAGCGTGGGTCGGCATGCATCGGGCTGGCCGGGTGGGTGGGTTGGTATTGCGTTGTGCGTATGAACGAATGTAGCGCATTTGGAGCGCATGTGGCAGTGCTGTGGGAGAGAATACGTGGTGAGCTTGCTATTAATAGCATGCTCAGTACTGATCATTCGTTCTGCAGACCTGCGAAGCTTCAAAATTAATATCTATCAGCCCAAGTGGGTAACACCACCCTGCGAACCTGTGGAGTTTGGATCAGCGCAGCTTTGAGGTACGTGCTCTGACCTAGGGGCCCATCGCCTGCAACCTGCTGGACGTGCTACTTACGAACGTGGAAATTGAGCATATGCTGACCTTCGACCTGCGGAATTGATAACTGGTGCCACTTCCGACCCCCGTCTCAGCCAAAGTGACTTGCTATTTATAGCTATCTAAGTACCAATCGTTCCTTCTGCGGAGCTGCGAAGCTACACAAGTAAGAACTAACTCGCTACCCAAGAAGGTGACACTACCCTGAGAAGCTGCAGAGCCCTGACCAACGCAGCTTTCAGATTCGTGCTTCGACCTAGGGGGCAGCGGCGTTGCACAATTGTAGCCACTTATCTCCATTCTCCATGGCCAGGCGCAACTCTAGGCCCAGCCATTCCAAATCATGGGCAGAGCGGCTATTGAGACCCTATGCTCACCCACGGTATTCTCCCAAAGCACATGCCACATGCGCTCCCAAACTGCGCTACTTTCGTGTCATACCCACACAACGCATAACCACCCGGCCATCCCGATGCATGCCACGCTACAGACATCCACCCGCATCCACCCCGACACACCCGACCACCCCCTCGCGTCGGGTCAGGCCCAGACCGGAACGGCTCATACTGCCCAGCCCACACATGCAACACCTTCTCAAAATCCCCTAAAATTAACCCGACCTCTGATTGGTCTCATTTTTTCTGCATCAAATTATTACAACTAAAGCCAGCCTTCATGTATGCTCTGCATGACAGTAGAGGCACGTTCAATACTGCTTTAAATAGCAACACTGCAAAATGTCCCTTATTTGTTTGTTTGTTACTTTGTTGTTACTTTGAAGGCAACAAGGCTACAACATAAGTACATAACTGACCGCCCGTACGTAAGCTTATAATTCCAAAAACCAACAGCAGCAGGGGGCGGTCAACATAGTTACCGCCCTCAATGTAGGAGAGACTCAAGAGTTACACCGAGTCACACAAGTCAGAAACTAGTGTCACATGAGTGTCACACAAAATGAGTAACCGGGTCACCCGGGTGCAGAGCCATTTAGCCCTGAAGGGTTCGCGTCGAAATAAGGATCTGTGGCAAGCCAGTTGTCCATGCAACATGAGCGTTTCCATCCGACCCAGAGCCATCGCCTGCAAACTCCCATCGCGGCTGGACCTGCTACTTGCGGGCAACGTGCAAATTGCGCAAATGCTAAGTTCCAACTACGCAATTCAATTGAACTAGTGCACTTCCAACCTCTGAATCTGCCAAGGTGACTTGCTAGTAATAGCCTGCCTCAGTACTTCGCTTTCGTCATGCAGACCTGCGAAGCTTCAAAATTAATCACTATCTACCCAAGTTGGTAACACCCCCCTGCGAACCTGTGGAGCTTGGACCAGCGCAGCTTCGACCTTCGTGCTCTGACCTAGGGGGCCATCGCCTGCAACCTGCTGGACGTGCTACTTGCGAACGTGGAAATTGTGCAAATGCTAACCTTCGAACTGCGCAATTGAATTGAACTGGTGCTCTTCCAACCTCTGAATCTGCCAATCTTGCTATTAATAGCATGCCTCAGTACTGATCATTCGTTCTGCAGACCTGCGAAGCTTCAAAATTAATATCTATCAGCCCAAGTGGGTAACACCACCCTGCGAACCTGTGGAGTTTGGATCAGCGCAGCTTTGAGGTACGTGCTCTGACCTAGGGGCCCATCGCCTGCAACCTGCTGGACGTGCTACTTACGAACGTGGAAATTGAGCATATGCTGACCTTCGACCTGCGGAATTGATAACTGGTGCACTTCCGACCCCCGTCTCAGCCAAAGTGACTTGCTATTTATAGCTATCTAAGTACCAATCGTTCCTTCTGCGGAGCTGCGAAGCTACACAAGTAAGAACTAACTCGCTACCCAAGAAGGTGACACTACCCTGAGAAGCTGCAGAGCCCTGACCAACGCAGCTTTCAGATTCGTGCTTCGACCTAGGGGGCAGCGGCGTTGCACAATTGTAGCCACTTATCTCCATTCTCCATGGCCAGGCGCAACTCTAGGCCCAGCCATTCCAAATCATGGGCAGAGCGGCTATTGAGACCCTATGCTCACCCACGGTATTCTCCCAAAGCACATGCCACATGCGCTCCCAAACTGCGCTACTTTCGTGTCATACCCACACAACGCATAACCACCCGGCCATCCCGATGCATGCCACGCTACAGACATCCACCCGCATCCACCCCGACACACCCGACCACCCCCTCGCGTCGGGTCAGGCCCAGACCGGAACGGCTCATACTGCCCAGCCCACACATGCAACACCTTCTCAAAATCCCCTAAAATTAACCCGACCTCTGATTGGTCTCATTTTTTCTGCATCAAATTATTACAACTAAAGCCAGCCTTCATGTATGCTCTGCATGACAGTAGAGGCACGTTCAATACTGCTTTAAATAGCAACACTGCAAAATGTCCCTTATTTGTTTGTTTGTTACTTTGTTGTTACTTTGAAGGCAACAAGGCTACAACATAAGTACATAACTGACCGCCCGTACGTAAGCTTATAATTCCAAAAACCAACAGCGCAGGGGGCGGTCAACATAGTTACCGCCCTCAATGTAGGAGAGACTCAAGAGTTACACCGAGTCACACAAGTCAGAAACTAGTGTCACATGAGTGTCACACAAAATGAGTAACCGGGTCACCCGGGTGCAGAGCCATTTAGCCCTGAAGGGTTCGCGTCGAAATAAGGATCTGTGGCAAGCCAGTTGTCCATGCAACATGAGCGTTTCCATCCGACCCAGAGCCATCGCCTGCAAACTCCCATCGCGGCTGGACCTGCTACTTGCGGGCAACGTGCAAATTGCGCAAATGCTAAGTTCCAACTACGCAATTCAATTGAACTAGTGCACTTCCAACCTCTGAATCTGCCAAGGTGACTTGCTAGTAATAGCCTGCCTCAGTACTTCGCTTTCGTCATGCAGACCTGCGAAGCTTCAAAATTAATCACTATCTACCCAAGTTGGTAACACCCCCCTGCGAACCTGTGGAGCTTGGACCAGCGCAGCTTCGACCTTCGTGCTCTGACCTAGGGGGCCATCGCCTGCAACCTGCTGGACGTGCTACTTGCGAACGTGGAAATTGTGCAAATGCTAACCTTCGAACTGCGCAATTGAATTGAACTGGTGCTCTTCCAACCTCTGAATCTGCCAATCTTGCTATTAATAGCATGCCTCAGTACTGATCATTCGTTCTGCAGACCTGCGAAGCTTCAAAATTAATATCTATCAGCCCAAGTGGGTAACACCACCCTGCGAACCTGTGGAGTTTGGATCAGCGCAGCTTTGAGGTACGTGCTCTGACCTAGGGGCCCATCGCCTGCAACCTGCTGGACGTGCTACTTACGAACGTGGAAATTGAGCATATGCTGACCTTCGACCTGCGGAATTGATAACTGGTGCACTTCCGACCCCCGTCTCAGCCAAAGTGACTTGCTATTTATAGCTATCTAAGTACCAATCGTTCCTTCTGCGGAGCTGCGAAGCTACACAAGTAAGAACTAACTCGCTACCCAAGAAGGTGACACTACCCTGAGAAGCTGCAGAGCCCTGACCAACGCAGCTTTCAGATTCGTGCTTCGACCTAGGGGGCAGCGGCGTTGCACAATTGTAGCCACTTATCTCCATTCTCCATGGCCAGGCGCAACTCTAGGCCCAGCCATTCCAAATCATGGGCAGAGCGGCTATTGAGACCCTATGCTCACCCACGGTATTCTCCCAAAGCACATGCCACATGCGCTCCCAAACTGCGCTACTTTCGTGTCATACCCACACAACGCATAACCACCCGGCCAGCCCGATGCATGCCACGCTACAGACATCCACCCGCATCCACCCCGACACACCCGACCACCCCCTCGCGTCGGGTCAGGCCCAGACCGGAACGGCTCATACTGCCCAGCCCACACATGCAACACCTTCTCAAAATCCCCTAAAATTAACCCGACCTCTGATTGGTCTCATTTTTTCTGCATCAAATTATTACAACTAAAGCCAGCCTTCATGTATGCTCTGCATGACAGTAGAGGCACGTTCAATACTGCTTTAAATAGCAACACTGCAAAATGTCCCTTATTTGTTTGTTTGTTACTTTGTTGTTACTTTGAAGGCAACAAGGCTACAACATAAGTACATAACTGACCGCCCGTACGTAAGCTTATAATTCCAAAAACCAACAGCACAGGGGGCGGTCAACATAGTTACCGCCCTCAATGTAGGAGAGACTCAAGAGTTACACCGAGTCACACAAGTCAGAAACTAGTGTCACATGAGTGTCACACAAAATGAGTAACCGGGTCACCCGGGTGCAGAGCCATTTAGCCCTGAAGGGTTCGCGTCGAAATAAGGATCTGTGGCAAGCCAGTTGTCCATGCAACATGAGCGTTTCCATCCGACCCAGAGCCATCGCCTGCAAACTCCCATCGCGGCTGGACCTGCTACTTGCGGGCAACGTGCAAATTGCGCAAATGCTAAGTTCCAACTACGCAATTCAATTGAACTAGTGCACTTCCAACCTCTGAATCTGCCAAGGTGACTTGCTAGTAATAGCCTGCCTCAGTACTTCGCTTTCGTCATGCAGACCTGCGAAGCTTCAAAATTAATCACTATCTACCCAAGTTGGTAACACCCCCCTGCGAACCTGTGGAGCTTGGACCAGCGCAGCTTCGACCTTCGTGCTCTGACCTAGGGGGCCATCGCCTGCAACCTGCTGGACGTGCTACTTGCGAACGTGGAAATTGTGCAAATGCTAACCTTCGAACTGCGCAATTGAATTGAACTGGTGCTCTTCCAACCTCTGAATCTGCCAATCTTGCTATTAATAGCATGCCTCAGTACTGATCATTCGTTCTGCAGACCTGCGAAGCTTCAAAATTAATATCTATCAGCCCAAGTGGGTAACACCACCCTGCGAACCTGTGGAGTTTGGATCAGCGCAGCTTTGAGGTACGTGCTCTGACCTAGGGGCCCATCGCCTGCAACCTGCTGGACGTGCTACTTACGAACGTGGAAATTGAGCATATGCTGACCTTCGACCTGCGGAATTGATAACTGGTGCACTTCCGACCCCCGTCTCAGCCAAAGTGACTTGCTATTTATAGCTATCTAAGTACCAATCGTTCCTTCTGCGGAGCTGCGAAGCTACACAAGTAAGAACTAACTCGCTACCCAAGAAGGTGACACTACCCTGAGAAGCTGCAGAGCCCTGACCAACGCAGCTTTCAGATTCGTGCTTCGACCTAGGGGGCAGCGGCGTTGCACAATTGTAGCCACTTATCTCCATTCTCCATGGCCAGGCGCAACTCTAGGCCCAGCCATTCCAAATCATGGGCAGAGCGGCTATTGAGACCCTATGCTCACCCACGGTATTCTCCCAAAGCACATGCCACATGCGCTCCCAAACTGCGCTACTTTCGTGTCATACCCACACAACGCATAACCACCCGGCCATCCCGATGCATGCCACGCTACAGACATCCACCCGCATCCACCCCGACACACCCGACCACCCCCTCGCGTCGGGTCAGGCCCAGACCGGAACGGCTCATACTGCCCAGCCCACACATGCAACACCTTCTCAAAATCCCCTAAAATTAACCCGACCTCTGATTGGTCTCATTTTTTCTGCATCAAATTATTACAACTAAAGCCAGCCTTCATGTATGCTCTGCATGACAGTAGAGGCACGTTCAATACTGCTTTAAATAGCAACACTGCAAAATGTCCCTTATTTGTTTGTTTGTTACTTTGTTGTTACTTTGAAGGCAACAAGGCTACAACATAAGTACATAACTGACCGCCCGTACGTAAGCTTATAATTCCAAAAACCAACAGCACAGGGGGCGGTCAACATAGTTACCGCCCTCAATGTAGGAGAGACTCAAGAGTTACACCGAGTCACACAAGTCAGAAACTAGTGTCACATGAGTGTCACACAAAATGAGTAACCGGGTCACCCGGGTGCAGAGCCATTTAGCCCTGAAGGGTTCGCGTCGAAATAAGGATCTGTGGCAAGCCAGTTGTCCATGCAACATGAGCGTTTCCATCCGACCCAGAGCCATCGCCTGCAAACTCCCATCGCGGCTGGACCTGCTACTTGCGGGCAACGTGCAAATTGCGCAAATGCTAAGTTCCAACTACGCAATTCAATTGAACTAGTGCACTTCCAACCTCTGAATCTGCCAAGGTGACTTGCTAGTAATAGCCTGCCTCAGTACTTCGCTTTCGTCATGCAGACCTGCGAAGCTTCAAAATTAATCACTATCTACCCAAGTTGGTAACACCCCCCTGCGAACCTGTGGAGCTTGGACCAGCGCAGCTTCGACCTTCGTGCTCTGACCTAGGGGGCCATCGCCTGCAACCTGCTGGACGTGCTACTTGCGAACGTGGAAATTGTGCAAATGCTAACCTTCGAACTGCGCAATTGAATTGAACTGGTGCTCTTCCAACCTCTGAATCTGCCAATCTTGCTATTAATAGCATGCCTCAGTACTGATCATTCGTTCTGCAGACCTGCGAAGCTTCAAAATTAATATCTATCAGCCCAAGTGGGTAACACCACCCTGCGAACCTGTGGAGTTTGGATCAGCGCAGCTTTGAGGTACGTGCTCTGACCTAGGGGCCCATCGCCTGCAACCTGCTGGACGTGCTACTTACGAACGTGGAAATTGAGCATATGCTGACCTTCGACCTGCGGAATTGATAACTGGTGCACTTCCGACCCCCGTCTCAGCCAAAGTGACTTGCTATTTATAGCTATCTAAGTACCAATCGTTCCTTCTGCGGAGCTGCGAAGCTACACAAGTAAGAACTAACTCGCTACCCAAGAAGGTGACACTACCCTGAGAAGCTGCAGAGCCCTGACCAACGCAGCTTTCAGATTCGTGCTTCGACCTAGGGGGCAGCGGCGTTGCACAATTGTAGCCACTTATCTCCATTCTCCATGGCCAGGCGCAACTCTAGGCCCAGCCATTCCAAATCATGGGCAGAGCGGCTATTGAGACCCTATGCTCACCCACGGTATTCTCCCAAAGCACATGCCACATGCGCTCCCAAACTGCGCTACTTTCGTGTCATACCCACACAACGCATAACCACCCGGCCAGCCCGATGCATGCCACGCTACAGACATCCACCCGCATCCACCCCGACACACCCGACCACCCCCTCGCGTCGGGTCAGGCCCAGACCGGAACGGCTCATACTGCCCAGCCCACACATGCAACACCTTCTCAAAATCCCCTAAAATTAACCCGACCTCTGATTGGTCTCATTTTTTCTGCATCAAATTATTACAACTAAAGCCAGCCTTCATGTATGCTCTGCATGACAGTAGAGGCACGTTCAATACTGCTTTAAATAGCAACACTGCAAAATGTCCCTTATTTGTTTGTTTGTTACTTTGTTGTTACTTTGAAGGCAACAGGCACAACATAAGACTAAAACATGACCAGCCCGGTAAGAAGCTTCTAATTCCAAAAAAAAAAAAAAACCAACAGCGCAAGGGGGCGGTCAACATAGTTACAGCCCTCATGTAGGAGAGGACTCAAGAGTACACCGAGTCACAAAGTCAGAAACACTAGTGTCACATGAGGGTCACAAAAATGAGTAACAGGGGTCACCGGGGCAGAGCCATTTAGACCCTGAAGGGTTCGCGTTCGAAAATAAGGATCTGTGGCAGCCAGTTGTCATGCAACATGAGCGTTTCCATCCGGACCCCAGAAGCCATCGCCTGCAAACTCCATCGCGGTGGAACTGGATACTTGCGGGCACGTTCGCAAATTGCGGCAAATGCTAAGTTCAAATACGCAATTTCATTGTAGTGCATTCCAAACTCTGAATCTGCCCAAGGTGAATGCTAGTACATTGAGCCTGCCTCAGGCTTCGCGTTCGTCATGCAGACCTGCGAAGCTTCAAAAATTAATCACTATCTACCCAAGTTGGTAACACCCCCCTGCGAACCTGTGGAGCTTGGACCAGCGCAGCTTCGACCTTCGTGCTCTGACCTAGGGGGCCATCGCCTGCAACCTGCTGGACGTGCTACTTGCGAACGTGGAAATTGTGCAAATGCTAACCTTCGAACTGCGCAATTGAATTGAACTGGTGCTCTTCCAACCTCTGAATCTGCCAATCTTGCTATTAATAGCATGCCTCAGTACTGATCATTCGTTCTGCAGACCTGCGAAGCTTCAAAATTAATATCTATCAGCCCAAGTGGGTAACACCACCCTGCGAACCTGTGGAGTTTGGATCAGCGCAGCTTTGAGGTACGTGCTCTGACCTAGGGGCCCATCGCCTGCAACCTGCTGGACGTGCTACTTACGAACGTGGAAATTGAGCATATGCTGACCTTCGACCTGCGGAATTGATAACTGGTGCACTTCCGACCCCCGTCTCAGCCAAAGTGACTTGCTATTTATAGCTATCTAAGTACCAATCGTTCCTTCTGCGGAGCTGCGAAGCTACACAAGTAAGAACTAACTCGCTACCCAAGAAGGTGACACTACCCTGAGAAGCTGCAGAGCCCTGACCAACGCAGCTTTCAGATTCGTGCTTCGACCTAGGGGGCAGCGGCGTTGCACAATTGTAGCCACTTATCTCCATTCTCCATGGCCAGGCGCAACTCTAGGCCCAGCCATTCCAAATCATGGGCAGAGCGGCTATTGAGACCCTATGCTCACCCACGGTATTCTCCCAAAGCACATGCCACATGCGCTCCCAAACTGCGCTACTTTCGTGTCATACCCACACAACGCATAACCACCCGGCCAGCCCAATGCATGCCACGCTACAGACATCCACCCGCATCCACCCCGACACACCCGACCACCCCCTCGCGTCGGGTCAGGCCCAGACCGGAACGGCTCATACTGCCCAGCCCACACATGCAACACCTTCTCAAAATCCCCTAAAATTAACCCGACCTCTGATTGGTCTCATTTTTTCTGCATCAAATTATTACAACTAAAGCCAGCCTTCATGTATGCTCTGCATGACAGTAGAGGCACGTTCAATACTGCTTTAAATAGCAACACTGCAAAATGTCCCTTATTTGTTTGTTTGTTACTTTGTTGTTACTTTGAAGGCAACAAGGCTACAACATAAGTACATAACTGACCGCCCGTACGTAAGCTTATAATTCCAAAAACCAACAGCTCAGGGGGCGGTCAACATAGTTACCGCCCTCAATGTAGGAGAGACTCAAGAGTTACACCGAGTCACACAAGTCAGAAACTAGTGTCACATGAGTGTCACACAAAATGAGTAACCGGGTCACCCGGGTGCAGAGCCATTTAGCCCTGAAGGGTTCGCGTCGAAATAAGGATCTGTGGCAAGCCAGTTGTCCATGCAACATGAGCGTTTCCATCCGACCCAGAGCCATCGCCTGCAAACTCCCATCGCGGCTGGACCTGCTACTTGCGGGCAACGTGCAAATTGCGCAAATGCTAAGTTCCAACTACGCAATTCAATTGAACTAGTGCACTTCCAACCTCTGAATCTGCCAAGGTGACTTGCTAGTAATAGCCTGCCTCAGTACTTCGCTTTCGTCATGCAGACCTGCGAAGCTTCAAAATTAATCACTATCTACCCAAGTTGGTAACACCCCCCTGCGAACCTGTGGAGCTTGGACCAGCGCAGCTTCGACCTTCGTGCTCTGACCTAGGGGGCCATCGCCTGCAACCTGCTGGACGTGCTACTTGCGAACGTGGAAATTGTGCAAATGCTAACCTTCGAACTGCGCAATTGAATTGAACTGGTGCTCTTCCAACCTCTGAATCTGCCAATCTTGCTATTAATAGCATGCCTCAGTACTGATCATTCGTTCTGCAGACCTGCGAAGCTTCAAAATTAATATCTATCAGCCCAAGTGGGTAACACCACCCTGCGAACCTGTGGAGTTTGGATCAGCGCAGCTTTGAGGTACGTGCTCTGACCTAGGGGCCCATCGCCTGCAACCTGCTGGACGTGCTACTTACGAACGTGGAAATTGAGCATATGCTGACCTTCGACCTGCGGAATTGATAACTGGTGCACTTCCGACCCCCGTCTCAGCCAAAGTGACTTGCTATTTATAGCTATCTAAGTACCAATCGTTCCTTCTGCGGAGCTGCGAAGCTACACAAGTAAGAACTAACTCGCTACCCAAGAAGGTGACACTACCCTGAGAAGCTGCAGAGCCCTGACCAACGCAGCTTTCAGATTCGTGCTTCGACCTAGGGGGCAGCGGCGTTGCACAATTGTAGCCACTTATCTCCATTCTCCATGGCCAGGCGCAACTCTAGGCCCAGCCATTCCAAATCATGGGCAGAGCGGCTATTGAGACCCTATGCTCACCCACGGTATTCTCCCAAAGCACATGCCACATGCGCTCCCAAACTGCGCTACTTTCGTGTCATACCCACACAACGCATAACCACCCGGCCAGCCCAATGCATGCCACGCTACAGACATCCACCCGCATCCACCCCGACACACCCGACCACCCCCTCGCGTCGGGTCAGGCCCAGACCGGAACGGCTCATACTGCCCAGCCCACACATGCAACACCTTCTCAAAATCCCCTAAAATTAACCCGACCTCTGATTGGTCTCATTTTTTCTGCATCAAATTCTTACAACTTTAGCCAACCTTCATTTATGCTCTGCATAACAGTATAGGCACGTTCAATACTGCTTAAAAACAGCAACACTGCAAATGTCCCTTTTTGTTTGTTCGTTACTTAGTAAGCAACAAGGCTTCAACATAAGTACATAACTTACCGCCCGTACATAAGCTTATAATTCCAAAAACCAACAGCTCAGGGGGCGGTCAATATAGTTACCGCCCCTCCATGGGTAGCGACTTCGGTACAACAGCCGTACTGCCGGATGCGCCAAACGGAGGCGCCAAACGGATGCGCTAGGGAACCTAAGGGTTCGCCCTACGAAGTGCATTTAGACCGCACCAACTGACGATTGCAAACGGCAGGCAGCTCGATAAATTCGCAAATACAGACATCTATTCTCCGACTCGAAGCAAATTTCAGACAAGTTGTATCTTCAGTCACGTCACCTCGTCTTCCAGGTAGATTTAAGTCAAACTGCGCCCCGAAACACTTGACGTTGGGATTCGACTGTCAAGTCATCCCGAAGGAGACTGCCCAGTCACAGCCGGAGGGTGCACAGCCCCAGTTTATGAGGTAACGCGCAACTGTGTACCAAAGCGCGGGATACGAGACACATGTTCCGCATGAACAGCCAGGAGGGCAGCAACAAGGTTTACGAGGGCAGCAACAAGGTTGCACACACCGCACATTGCACACAGCACACAAAACAACCCTAGTGACAGCGGGGCTCAACAAGGCTTCCTCATACCTCCACCGGATCCCCATTCAATTGCCAACACAAGGGCGGTCACGCCCTTGTTATCTGAGTAGAGGGCGGTTTGCGCCCCCCCCCAGCCCCCCCCCCCCCCCCCCCCCCCTGCCCCCCTGCCCCTTTGCTAGGCCATCCAGAGCACAAGCAGGCCCTCCCCAAATCTTCAGGACCGGGTCGCTGGTCGGCCTTCCAACTACCAAGCCGACTACCGCAAGCGCAGGATATTTACATAATTGACATGAAAGGTTTTGAGGTTTTCTAAGGTACCTAGGCGACCCTCGACTCCACTGCTTTACTGGGCAGCTCGCCGGTGTACTACCAGTACCACCTTGTTTTCAGTTTCTACCACCTTTTTGTTCCGTCCTGCCTTTTGTTCTACGACTGGCAGCAGTAACTTACTGCCAAGTCCATTGACCCAGGCCAGCTGGGGCTACGTACCGGCACCGCCCGGCATTGCCCTAGTGCTGTGCCCTCCCAAGTCCTGCCATCTGGTTTGCAGGACTGCTTAGCTTGCAGCCCTCGACGCCACTGCCCGATCAGGGGGCAGCGTCGTCGATGTACTGCTAAGTACCGTCAGACGGTTCAGTTGTATTCACGGTCTTCTACTCTTTGTAACAATTTTCATCTATTAAACATAATTGACATGAAACTACTGTAGGGTAAAGTGGTACTGAAAGAGAGTCCAAGACTGCCACAAAAACACCTGGCATCAGAGGTAAAGAACTAATGGGCTAAGGCAAGGTTATAAAGGGAGTTTATATATATATATATATATTTTTTTCTTACGACAAAAGGCAGGAAGAAAACCAAGAGTACCGGGGAGGATAAAGTGTCTGGTTCAACTAGGGGTAAGAGGGAAGAGGGGCTGCAGGGACTCTGCTGAAGAGGGATTAAGGGGATAGCATATCGGTATCTTCAAAGTGGCGCTTTCTGTTCATGGAAGAGGTGGAGGCTACTGGTTGCGGAATCTCAGGGGAGGTAGAGGACAGCTTCCTCCGCTTGAAAAAGAAGGTATAGGTCTGCTTGGTCGGAAGGGCGTCTGCGTGTTCTCGACCCTTGAAGATATCATGCAGAGGGAGCTGAACTTGAACCTTCTCAGGGATATCCGGTGCAAGCCCGCTAACCCTCATGAGGATGTCAGAGGAGGGAATGCTCTTGCCATGTAAGAAGACAGGGTTGAATTCATCTAGAATAGCTCCATGACAGTGGGTCCAAAGGCTATGCTTCTTACCCATACGGTCCAGAAGGGGTTTAAGAAGATCTAGCCCAACAAGGAGGGGGCCTTGGACCCTAACCGGAAAGAACTCAGTCTCAATCATCTGGCCCACAATGGAGCCTTTAGAGGCATGATAAGCTATCCTGATCTGAATGCCGGGCGGTCCTCGGCTGTCCTGGCCTCCCAGGCAGATTCCCCGCTTTACTGCTAGGCACCTTATGTTGTTGTCTTTCTTCATAGTCCTCTAGTTTCCTCTTTTTCTCTTTTTCGGCTCAGAGCTGCCTTTTTGGAGTAGTTTTGTCTTCCTTCTGCTGAGTACCTCCCCCTAGTATCTCTACCCTGGTAGCCCTCGACAATCCTGCTCTATCGGGCAGCTCGCCGGGGGTATCTTGGTTGCACTCGACAACACTGCTCCATCAGGCAGCTCGCCGATATACTGCCAAGTACCACTGTAGAGTCCTGGTTTTCTAAGGTACCTAGGCGACCCTCGACTCCACTGCTTTACTGGGCAGCTCGCCGGTGTACTACCAGTACCACCTTGTTTTCAGTTTCTACCACCTTTTTGTTCCGTCCTGCCTTTTGTTCTACGACTGGCAGCAGTAACTTACTGCCAAGTCCATTGACCCAGGCCAGCTGGGGCTACGTACCGGCACCGCCCGGCATTGCCCTAGTGCTGTGCCCTCCCAAGTCCTGCCATCTGGTTTGCAGGACTGCTTAGCTTGCAGCCCTCGACGCCACTGCCCGATCAGGGGGCAGCGTCGTCGATGTACTGCTAAGTACCGTCAGACGGTTCAGTTGTATTCACGGTCTTCTACTCTTTGTAACAATTTTCATCAACATAATTGACATGAAACGCACGAAGCCTTGAAAATTCTCCACAAACAATAACAAGAACAAGCCTAAAGCCGCATCGCATACAGCATGCTCCTTTCCGAGTTCAGCTAAACCGATTACTTATACTGCATTCATCTGCCACCTGGAATTCCGTAAGGGGACCACTCAACGCGCAACTCCATTTCTTACTTTTTTCCTCGCAGACTCCAAAGGGTGCTTATTTCGACTGCTAAGTCACAAGCACGTTGTTCGCTTCCGACTTGCATGCCCGCTCGGACGGACCTGTTTTTCTGAAACTTGGGGAAGCATGAGCCTCATCGAGACGCGCGATTCGCTGAAAGCCATCCTGGGAGATGAAGAGGCCTTTCAACAGGTGCTAGATATAGGTGCGTGCCCCTTATAATGGCCCTCTCCAGGCGAGGGATCGACAAGTGACAGCAGGATGCAAGTACAGACTTTCTGTCGTGCGTGGAAATGCAGTCCCTATGGCAGCCTGCACCTGTTCAGGTTGTTAAACAGGATTTCAGGGTGTTCAACACCTGTTCAACAGCTACATGTTTAACCAGTGATGTACATAAACAGGTGGTTAACACCCTGAACACCTGTTTAACAACCTGAACAGGGTGTAGGCTGCAGTAGGGAGTGCACTGTTGAAGTGGCCAAGAATTTAGCCAACTGAGACGTCTTCATCATATTGCTATAGGAACTGGGCCAAGTCCTATCAACTCTCTTATTCTCACATGCATGTTCTGGGTGCATGAGGCAAACATCACCAGGCACCTTGGGGGTGAGAACTGATGATTGGGCTAGCATGCTGTTACTCGCAAGAGCTATGGTCCAACAACAAAGGCAAAATCTCTCTCTCTCTCTCTCTATATATATATATATCCCCCAACTTGTTTCATCATCATCACCAACACCTGCCCCAGCCCCTACAGCCTCATATAACTAGGGACTGGCATATCATATGATGTTGAACAAAGGCGAGTATGGTATCATACAAAGTGCGTCATATGATATTGTATATAAATGGTTACTTTAATCTAGCCAGTCTGCCGGCATCATATGATATCATATTGCTGTAACTTACATACAACCCATCGCCCGTAAAATTATATTATGTATGTTGCATGATCGCAGATCCGCAGTCGGTATAATAATTTGCTGGGGCTCAGTTTGTCAGTGCTTGTTTTCGTTTTAGTCCCTCCTGATGTTGAGGTTGGGCAAGTCCCTTTAGTTTATTTGGCTACCCTTGGAGTGTAACATACATATACATTATTAAACAACAGGAAGGAAAAGGTAGCAATAACACACGGGATGCAAATGCTTAGGCCTATGCAAAGATGCAACCCAAGAGTGAAAATTTCAAATTCAAATTCAAATGCAAACTCAGATGCATAGGCCTGTGCAAAGGTGCAACCCAAGAGTTGCAAATTCAAATGCAAATGCAAATGCAAAGCTGCAACCCAGAAGCTGCTCGACTGAGACTAGGCTAGGAACGGTCCTAACCACTGCAGGGTACCGGCTCATTAGATAGGACCATCTAGTCTCACATTGCCCTGCAGGTCCTCAAGGGTGGAAGTAAAGGAGCCCCAAGTATTTGAGGTATCCACTTCCATGGGAGAATAAACTTCCTGGGGGTCATGTGAGGTCCTAGAGGTGGATCAGAATGTGGACCTGGAAGAACTAGTGGTCCTGAAAATGTTCGCCTTTTAGAAGGCGGAGGCCAACATGCATACAAACATACGTACATACATACATACATACATACATACATACATACATACATGCATACATACATACATACATACATACATACATACATACATACATACATACATACATCTATATATATGAAGACATACACGGATTTCTGCGAAAATTTTGCGAACTTTTCATGCGATTTTCATGCCGACGCTAGCTGGCTGTGGCTTAATTACCGAGATACTCACAGCGAATCACCCACCCTGGCTATCGGCTGAATTCGCGGGTTAGTAATAGCTCATCATGACTGAGTCGACTCCGAGTGCGTAAAAGTCAAATCCCCAGTTCAGCTTTCAGGATGCAACTTCCACTCCTCCGCATCAAGATTACACCTGCGCGCCATCGCCCTTTCCGCCTTTTTGACTGAGCCAAATACCCATTCAACTCCCTACCGAGATTTCGAAAATGACAGAGCAGGTGAATGCGAAGCGGTAAATCATCTTCCGCATTCGATCTGAGCGTCAAAACCAAGAATGGCGCTCAGACTAATTGTCTATAATCTTCTGCTCCTCGATGCCATGAATGCGCACAATCAACAAGATGTAGGCAGACGGGCGACGAATACAGCCAGCCAGCGAGCTCTTCACAGCGAAAGGCGAGCTGTACATTCCGAAGAGCATAGGAGCGATGCAAATCAGAGAATTTGATGGATGGATTGATGGATGGATGGATGGATGGATGGATGGATGGCAAATGCTGTAGGTCAGCCTAGATGAGCTAGGAATGAAAATAGATACTCGCAACTTTCTTGCAACCCCGGAACTTCAAATCTCTTTCCCCAATCATGTGCAATTCTTTCTCACCAGCGATCTTTGTGCCTAGGCATCCATACCTCCATCCCCTGTTCCTCACCCAGACTCTCGCATGAAGAGCCAGGGGCATTCGAATTCTCAAAATACATTCTGAGTTCTCATTGTTCTTGTCAGGCGCCCATTCTATCCTCAGCGCTCTTCCGCCTGCGAGCGTTGCCACCATTCACTTCACGCATGCGCACTTTCACCATGCCTGTGCATCAATTGTGTCACGGTTGGTAGCCAGTGGATGCGAGCAGCCATTTCCTTCCCATTTCTCACACTTTGACCGCTCCTATCTATGCAATCCTATCTATGCAATCTCTTTTCATTGTATCGATGCTCGTTAAGCACGGCGCTGCGATTTTTGATTCAGCAGGTGTTGATCGGACGGAAGTCGAAGATTTCTACCATATAATCGCGATATGGCCCTTGCACCCCTCATCCAATCTCTTTTCATTGTTTCAAGCATTGATACATCGGTTGCTTAGCATGTTGCGCTAGAAGACTGGCTGGAACTTCCTGGTCAAAGCAACAGCTGCAGGTTGACCCACTATGGGTGGGGATGCTTGGGGCGAGGGGAGGGGGAAGAAAGAGAAAGTGTGTACATGGGGTAGGGTGAGGGGCAAGGAGGGATTCAGAAATGTGTGGAGGCTGTGTGTCTGGCTTGGGTTGAGTTGGAATGGTTTGTGTGTGATACATCTGGGTAGGGGGGGTACATACAAGGACGTAACCCGATATCTTACCCAGGTCCTGGGGGCTGGGGGTGGTTGGGGGTGTATATTTCTAGTAAGAAAAGGAAGTGGGCATGTGTTAGATATTTTGCAAAGGGGGACATATCTTGACTGTGTGCATGTGAGTAAGGGGGGGGGGGGGGGGGGGGGGGGGGAGGGTGTACGTTCAAGGGCGATGCATGTTATGTAACCCAGGCCAGAACAGGACCCAGGACCTGGGTGGGTGGTGTGGCGGGTGGCCTTGGCCACACGGGCAATGTACTAGTACATACATACACACATACATACATACATACATACATACATACATACATACATACATACATACATACATACTTATACAACCCTTTGCTGCAGTTTTCGGTAACATGGATGACAACAACGATGGGGGCTTGACACTAGGCGAGCTTCATAAGTTCATCATGGGGGTCTGTGGAGACATGGGGGTGCAAGACTCGCCAAACAGGGATCAGGTGCGGTCCAATAAATAAATAGTACGCCTTATTACAAGCGTAAGGTTGAGAGGGCCAGCCAGGTTGCTTTCACTGGTGCCAAATCGGGATCTGGTGAGATCCATACTTGATAGTGCTAATGCACTGGGCCAAACAGGGATCAGGTGCAATCCATACTTCATAATGCTAATGCACTGGGCCAAACAGGGATCAGGTGCGGTCCAATAAATAAATAGTACGCCTTATTACGAGGCGTTAGGTTGAGGGGGCCAGCCAGTTTGCTTTCACTGGTGCCAAATCGGGATCTGGTGCAATCCATACTTCATAATGCTAATGCACTGGTTAGTGATGGGTAATGCACTGGTAAGCGCGTGAGCAGGTGCGATCCATACTTCATAATGCTAATGCACTGGGCCAAACAGGGATCAGGTGCGATCCATACTATATAATGCTATTGCACTGGGCCAAACAGGGATCAGGTGAGATCCGTACTGTATAATGCTAACGCACTGGGCCAAACAGGGATCAAGTGCGATCCATACTTCATAATGCTAATGCACTGGGCCAAACAGGGATCAGGTGCGATCCATACTATATAATGCTAATGCATTGGGCCAAACAGGGATCACTTATCCATACTTCATAATGCACTGCCTTTCAATCTTACATAGTTCAATGTGACTGCGATTCAGTCAGTTGTTTAATCCATTGTGTTTTCTGATTCATAGTTCATAGTCCATAGTTCATAGTCCATAGTTCATTGCTCATCATTCATAGTCCATAGTTCATAGTCCATAGTTCATTGCTCATCATTCATAGTCCATAGTTCATAGACCATAGTTCATTGCTCATCATTCATAGTCCATCGTTCATAGTTCACTTTCTTTCATAGTTCTCTGCGACTCAATCAGCTGATTAGTCCCTTGTTCATTGTGACCCATTCATAGTTCATAGTCCATAGTTCATTGCTCATCATTCATAGTTCAGTTCCTTTCGCAGTTCTCTGTGACTCAATCAGCTGATTAGTCCATTGTTCATTGTGATCCATTCATAGTTCATTGCTCATTGTTCATCGTTCATCGTTCATAGTTCACTGCCTTTCGCAGTTCTCTGCGATTCAATCAGTTGATTAGTCCATTGTCCATTGCGATTCATTCATAGTCCATAGTTCTTAGTTCACTGCCTTTTACAGTTCTCTGCAATTCAGTCAATTGATTAGCCCACTGTCCATTGTGATTCATGCATACTTCAATGTTCAGCGTTCATAGTCCATCGTTCTTAGTTCACTGCCTTTCACAGTTCTCTGTGATTCAGTCAGTTGATTAGTCCACTGTCCATTGTGATTCATTCATACTACATCGTTCATCGTTCATAGTCCATCCTTATTAGTTCGCTGCCTTCTACAGTTATCTGTGATTCAGTCAGTTGATTAATCCACTGTCCATTGTGATTCATTCATACTTCATACTTCACAGTTCTCTGCGATTCAGTCAGATGATTAGTCCACTGTCCATTGTGACGCATTCATACTTCATAGTTAATCACTCATATTCCATCGTTCTTAGTTCACCGCCTGTTGCAGTCCTCTGCGTTTCAGTCAGTTGATTTATCCACTGTCCACTGTGATTTATTCATACTTCAATGTTCATCGTTCATAGTCCATCGTTCTTGGTTCACTGCCTTTCACTGTTCTCTGTGATTCAGTCAGTTAATTAATCCACTGTCCATTGTGATTCATTCGTACTTCATCGTTCATAGTTCATAGATCACTGCCTTTTGCAGTTCTCTGCGATTCAGTCAGTTGATTAGTCAACTGTCTATTGTGATTCATTCATAAATCATGCTTCATCGTTCATAGTACTCCATCGTTCATAGTTCACTGCCTTTCACAGTTCTCTGCGATTCAGTCAGTTGATTAGTCCATTGTCCATTGTGGTTCATAGTTCATCGTTCATCGGTTAAAGTTCACTACCTTTCATACTTCTCTGCAATTCATTCACTTGATAAGTCCGTAGTTCATTGTGATCCACACTGTATAGTTCACTGCCTAGATTCTTGCTTAATTGTGCCCATTACTAAGCTTAAGAATGGTTGGAAGAACCCCTCGGATGTGTGGAGCGGGCTGATCTTGGGTCAACAATGGCCTGCATATATTGTTAGCAACGTTCTTAGTTGTTGTTGTTGTTGTTGTTGTTGTTGTTGTTGTTACGAAAGGAACTTCATCCCAGGATGTGGGTCTCCTGACACACCCCAACAGCACGGAGGATTTAGTTTGAATGGTGTGTAATGTATTGGTATAGGAATTCTCCATGTACCATTGGTCATTTTAACTTTTATTTTGAACATACTTTATCAGACTATATACCGAACTGTTCTCAAAATTTAACGGCTTAATTTGACGGGAGCACCCGTCAAATCGTGGCGTACGGTATATTACACAACGAAAAAACCGTCAAACCAGGTTTTTGGCAATATTAGGTGCATCACTAGAAAGCACATATGTCACTGCTCAGTGGGCCAAACACTAAAATTTATAGTGATACGAGATCCCTGGGACCGCTTGCATCTGTCTGCATATTCAGATGCCTCATCTGACAAAATAACGAGTTTAGGAGCACAGACCCTGTGGCCATCTTTAACCACTCTTCTTTGCTCCAATTGTTTGAATTAGGGCACACTGGTGATGGGAAAGGTTAGAGGAGGTAACAGGCTGACAGGTACAAAAAGAAGAGAGGCAATAGGGATAGGAAGTCCACATATATGTGCATTGGAGTGAAGTATACAGAATATGGTATATGCATATTGTAGCCGTAGCAAAACCTTGCCTTGGTCCTTCTAGGTCGCTGAGCAATACATGAACATACGTTATGCTTATGTTTATGACATTAACTGAGCCAGACATGATTTCAGAAGTTAATGAAAGCAATTGAATGTCTCATTCTAGTTACGGTATTTCAAACAGTACCGGTATTGTTATGCTGAACAAGATGTTGGGATCATTGCAGTATTATATGTGCACTCCTTGCAGGTCTTAGAACAGTGTACCCTAATATTGTAGCATGAACCATGAACCAGTGTAACATGATTAAGTAGAAACGTTCAGTTGTATAAATGGATTTTATTAAAATGTAAACCGTCAAATGTGTAACGTCAATTTAAATTCGTATTCAAAAAAACGTCAAATGTAAACCGTCAATTTATAATACCCCCCCCCAAGGAGCCGTCAAATTTTACGACCGTTAAATTTTGAGAACAGCACGGTAAACGTAATGATAACGCCTGGTAGGGCGTGGTATTAAGGGTGCCCCGTCTCACTGCGGTAGGGAACGGGCTGCTACTTTACCTGATCAAAGCTACTATGGCGGTTGACAACGACTGTGAACACTAAGGCGCACCCGTGGGGATTCGAACCCGGCACTTTCGTCGTTCAAGAAGCTCTGCCATTGAGCCATTTGTTGAACGGGGATATTAGACGATAGATATTATATACTATTTACCGGTATTGATGGTGACTTTCCCCAGCTGCAGCGTACGGGAGGGTCCCCTTAACACCACGCCCCTCCAGCAGTGTTTTTTGTACAACGACGCGTCGCCCATGCGTCGTCATTCAGTCGTTGCATGGTTATCTTCTTCAGGCGTTATCTTCTTTTAATGCCGGTATTAAAAGTATTTTCACCCGAGGAGGTGGGATCCCGTACACCAACCAGCGCCACCTAGGATTCAGAAAGAATGGCGGAGGGGTTCCTACAAAAGTAGTCACCAATTGGTTTGGCAAAATCTACTGACTTCAGAATTGTGGGAGTATTATCTTATTATCTTTTCACTTTTTCTTATTTTTTTCTTTTTTAGTTCATGTTTCAGCCTATCTGCGTATCCTATCATTCCAGGACTTCACACTTTGTATCAAGTGAGCTACCAAAGTGTGTAGAAAGAATCAGACCTCAGTACCCCACACAATCATGGCATCAGTGTGTACGACTCATTGTTTTTCTTTTTATCTATGAGCTGCAGCTTCTTGGCAGCTCCCCTGACTGGCTGTTCAGCCAAAGTTAATGTAGAAGCTAATCTGGAAGCTGAGTGCAACTCGTGCAAGCGACTTCGCTCTTCTCGAAATGGCAATTGTGCTCGAAATCTATGCTCATAATGGCTCGCATCCATTTCGTGCAAGACATGAGTCACTGCTCAAAATGGCTCGCACCTATTTCGTGCATGCCATGACACACTGCTCAAAATGACAGTTGTGCTCGGGAGGGCGGCTCGAATGGCTCGCACTGCTCAAAATGGCTCCCACTGCACAAAATGGCTTGCGCTCTTATTTCAGGCTATTTCGGAGTATTTCAGGTTATTTCAGGCTATTCCAGGCTACCGGTATTTCGGACTGTTTCAGGTTATTTCATTCTACCGGTATTTGAGGCTAAAACTAGCGCTAATTACGGAATCGCTATTAGCGCTAAGCTCCTACCCCCCCCCCCCCCCCCCCCCCCCCCCCCCACCCCCCCCCCCCTACCCCTTAAATCTCTATTTAATATTTATGTATAATCTATTTTTCAATCTCGTATGATATTGTATGATATATCGCACGATAATCTAGGAGCCAGGACGATATTGACACCACTGCGCATGATTGTCAACAAACACAACTGATTTGCAACAAACACAAGCCATTTACAACTAACACGACTGATTCGCAACAAACACAACCGATTTGCAACAAACACAACCGATTCGCAACAAACACAACCGATTTGCAACAAACACAACCGATTCACGACAAAAACAACTGATTTGCAACAAACACAACCAATTTGCTCTTCCCAGGTGAACCATGTGTTCCAGCATCTTGATTTGAACAGCGATGATGAAGTGTCCAAGGATGAACTCTCCGTCTTCTTGCGCCACCTGTTCAATGAGCAGCTCAAGCACACCGAGGAGAAGCTGAAAAAGGAGGAACAGAAGGCTGCTGGTGGAAAATAGAAAGCTGGTGAGGATGAGCTCTCAGTGTTCCTGCGGCTTTTGTTCAATGAGCTGCTCAAGCACACCGAGGAGAAGCTGAAAAAGAAGGAGCATAAGGCTGCTGGTGGAAAGTAGCAAGTGGGCAGTCGGTCAGACAGACAACAGGGTGACCCTGGGAAAGACCCCAGAAGGGGGGGCTCTGCCAAAGAGGAGGAGCAGACGGAAATATGAAGCTGGAAGTGGAAAGTAGAAAGCTGGTGAGGATGAAGTCTCAATTCTCCTGTGGCACGAGATAAAGGAGCAGCTCGAGCACACTGAGGAGAAGCTGAAAAAGGAGGAACAGAAGGCTGCTGGTGGAAAGTAGAAAGCTGGTGAGGATAAAGTCTCAATTCTCCTGTGGCTTTTGTTCAATGAGCTGCTCAAGCATACCAAGGAGAAGCTGAAAAAGGAGGAGCTGCAGGCTGCTGGTGGAAATGATGCACTTTGTGAGGATGATGTCTCAGTGCTCCAGTGGCACGTGATGAAGGAGCAGCTCGAGCACACAGAGGAGAAGCTGAAAAAGGAGGAGCAGAAGGCTGCTGGTGGTGGAAAGTAGAAAGATGGTGATGCTGATCTCCCAGGGCTTCTGCGGCACGTGGTCTAGGAGTTGCTCAAGCAAACAGAAGAGGAGCTGAAGGCTGCTGGTGGAAAGTAGAAAGCTTGTGAGGATGATCTTCCAGTGTTCTTGCGACACTGGTTCAAGAAGAGAGACTAAAAAAGGAGGAGCACTCCAGCAGAACCCCTCACATTCATAAAGCTCCCTTTCAAAGTTCCAAGCCAAATTAAAGGGTGCTGAAGACCCCCCAAATTAAGAGTGCTTATTATGCATACCTTGGAGAATGTACGGAAGGTATGGTCCAGGGGAAGCGAAATAGGCAAAAGGGATTTGCCCAACATAGAATTGTCCCTTTCAAGCCAAATTAAGGGTGCTGAAGACCCCCCAAATTAGGAGTGATAAATAGATCAAATAAATCTTAACTTTCAAGATATGTCACAATAACACTTCTAAGGACGCTGGGTTAAGGGAACCGGCTCGTAAGTATGCGATGGACGGGCTTTCATCACACCTAGAGTCCAGTTACCATGCCGGTCGACGACCCTCCGGGTGGGCCCAGGTGACCTCGATGGGTTCGAACAAATTAGGAGTGCTTATGCATGCCTTGGAGAATTTACTGAAGGAGGGCAGGGCAGATGGTCCAGGGGAAGCGAAATAGGCAAGAGGGATTTGCCCAACCTAGAACAGTTGTGGTCAATCATACATAGGTCAAGGGGGCAGTCTTTGCTTGCACTGGGGCCAACCACCAAGGAAACGTTGTGATTAATGCCTAAGTATCAGTTGGAGGATTGGAAGACCCTCCAAATTAGTAGTGCTTATGCATGCCTTGGAGAATGCACGGAAGGTATGGTCCTAGTATGGTTGAGGGGGCCAGCCCGTTTGCTTGCACCGGGGCTGACCACCAAGGAATCATTGTGATTAATGCCTAAGCATCAGTTGCAGTATGATAGGATTGGCCTCCCTGAAATTCTGAGAAATATCCATACATACAACACGAACGGTAAATGGCAATTCATTGACAGTGAGCGCACCTGTCTTCGTTATTTACAGAAGCAGCACCATAAACTCACTATTTCATAAAGAGCATCATTCGTTTAGTCATTTTTGTAATTATGTGGCACACATAAATCTGCCATGCAGAGCTGTTTTCTGCCCTATCTGTACAACGGCATATAATTAGAGACCGGCACATCATATGATGTTGACCAAAGGCGAGTATGATACAATATGATATTGTACATAAATGGTACATTCAGCCTAGCCAGGCCGCCAGCATCAAATGATATCATGTGATATCATATTGCCGTTCCCTACATATAATATCGTGTTGCCGCCGTCGTAATCTGCTTCATTCTGCTGTACATTCATTTCCCGTCCTTGATGTAAGAAGTGGAGCCAAGCATCAATACCAGGGCACGTCAGGAGGATCCCCAGCTCTGCAGCCTAAGACGCAACCAATTGTATAGCCTACGTCCTGCGATACAACGGACCCTTCGACATTGCGTATGCGATGGAGGACGCAGCGTCCTGAACCCTGATAAGTGCTGGCTGAATCAAGTTTTTTTCCCCTGCTTATTGCCGCTGCTGAGACGCGCACTGGCCTGAATGCCTTGGTCTAGATCATTTATTATGATAAGAAGATAGTTGCAGTGATAGAAACTGAAAGAAGAAACGGGATCTAACAGTACGTCGGCGAGGCTGTCTGATAGAGCAGCGGAGTCGAGGGCCGCCCAGGTAAAAAAAAAAAAGATAACGCCTGGAGGGGCGTGGTGTTAAAGGGACCCTTCCGTACGCCGCAGCTGGGGAAAGTCACCATGGCAGACATAGTAAGTGTCACCCTCCAGGCGGGAGGGACTCCCTCATGCGACGTGTGGCAAGTATGCTGGTACAGGAGGCGGTAGATTCTCTGTGCAGCTTAGAGATGAGTTTGTCTACGTGTTCGCGACTGATCCCTAAGGTGGAGAGATTGGTATGGTACCAGTGGTACCTATGGTGAAGACTAGGTAGTGTACAAGGAATCCGTGTTGTTGAAGGATACGTTGGAGCTCCCCATGCTGAACGCTCTTTTCCTGGAATTTGATTTGGTGGTTAGTGTCTGAGCAGTAGCCCAGTTCAACTAGGTAGGCTTTTCTTGGTTTGGATTCGTCGTCAATAAGGAGGAGATCAGGCCTGTATTTATCCCATGTGGCTTGGGGAAGATCAGGGGGTTTGAGGGTGGTTGGGGGTCTTGTGGGAATGTCGGAGGTCGCTTCACAAGTGCCTGCATCCATGTACATGGGGAGAGCCCCCAGAGCTCCTTTGGCTACTGCCTTTTGGATGAGTTGGACCGCCTTATTATGTATGTTAATATACATTCCTTTGAAGACAGGGTGGCTGCACCCAGCAAGAATATGGCCAGCTCCGTCCTGTGCTTTGCGACAAAGAGGGCAGTTATCATTAGAGGGGGGGGCTAGTGCTAGTACCATAGGGGCGTTTGTATCTGTACGCCAATTTCCTAGTCCATAAGCTTCCCCACCGAGCCTTGTGGATTTGCATTTTTGCCACCATTTGATGTCGGTGGATTGCCAGAAACGATTACTAGCCTGAGGGAGGAGGAAGGAGTTGGCTTGCTCCCACATGGAGGAGTATATGCCCGTGGTGTTGGCATGCCCGGTGTGCAGGGGGGTGGGGAGGTTAGCCTTGATACCCTTGGTGAGATTGTTGGCCGGGTGCCGGGGGGGCTGGTCCCCATTAATAGATTTGGGGGGCTGGACAGACGGCCAATGCATATTGAGGTGCGCATGTTCCCCTGTTTTAACTGGCCCAATTACGTCGTATCCTGTCGTCGCTTCTTTAGCGAGCGTGTCTGCCTCGTCATTCCCTATGATTCCTGAGTGAGATCGGACCTTAAGCAGGCGTGTGGTAGCAGCAGCGTTGTGTCTGTTGATAATGTGGATGGCGATGTCTTGCAGGAGGTCGCGGTGTTTGTTTTCCCGGGTCCTGCTGGGATGGTAAATGTGCAGGTTAATAAGCTGCAAGGAACATAAGCTGTCGGAGTAGATGGTGAGTTCTTCATCTATTTCGGAGTGTATGAGTGCTTGTTGGATTGCCACGAGTTCGGCGCGATTGATGTCGGCAGTGATGCCCTGTCCGCCAGGGTCTATGCGGAGGCAACGTGCAGCGGCCCTGGGGGAGTATACGCCTGCCCCTAGGCGTAGGACGCCGTCTTTGTCTATGATGGCACTTCCATCTGTGTATAGAGCGAGGCCTGGTGCTTGTAGGATAGCATGTGTGCACGGGAGCACGGGGGGTGTTATGGGTGTGGGGTCTATCTGCATGGGGGTGGGTTGTTGTGCCCAGGTCTTAAGGAGGGAGCTAAGTGCCTTGGGTAGGTGGGTGGTAGGAAGGCCCAGTTGGGAGGGGGGGGGACCTGGTCGTGGGATGGAAGTGGCCCCCATGTCCCTCATGGTTTGGGCCCATGTGGTGGGTGGGTTGTGGAGGTACTTGGCATGGCCAGCTGGGTTTGAGATGGCAATGAGTTTGTAGGTTCCTCTGTGTCTATTGGCAGGGTTGAGTTTTCCCCCCGTCCAGATTAGGGAGGGGGTGAGGGGTTTGGCCTTGGGAGGCAGAGTGGCTAGTTCCATAGCCCATGGGTGATTTAGGAGGGCGTTATGGGCATATGTGGGTTTGTGTGGGACCAAGAGAATGGTGCACGCGGGAATATCAAGGGTGTGAGCATGTATGGCACTGCCTAGTGCCCATCGAACAGCCTTGTGGGCCTCTTCAGGGTTCTGGCTGGTGAGGTGTGTGTTTCCCCCGTACCAAGGTTGGGTGTAGCAGTGGGGTCCTAAGCCAAACAGTTGGCCAATGGGGGTGGGGGTGTTGCCCATGGGGAGGTGGGGACTCATTAGGAGGGGTGATGTCAAGGTCCGTTGTCATCCCCAGGGTGGACATAGCTTTGTGTATGGCAGGGGAGACATTGGAGATGGTAGTGTCTTTGTGCTGTGATAGGAGGGTGGCTACGTCTCCAGTGAAGGTTTCTGTGCTGTGGAGGGTCCAGAGGTGGGGAGAGTTTGCCTTGGTGGTATGGTATCTGTGGTGGAGGAGGTGGAGTTGGGAGAGGGGTATATGACCGACACATTGGCCTGTTGGTGAGTAGATGTAGGTGGTGTATCCGTTGTTGAGTTGGGCAGGGAGGTGGTGGTACCTGTCATTCAGGGTACCAGCCTGTATGTGGTATTTGCCGGGGGGGTGGATATCCCAGTCTGGGTGGTGGTCTGCCGTGTTAATGATGAGGTTTTGCCTGAGTTCGCTATACCATTTGGCATCAAACTCTCCTCCCTCCGCCCACTGTCCTTGTTGTTGGAGGTTAGTGAGGTGGAGGTCTTGTCTGGGTGGAATGGAGGGGGAGGGGGCTTTGGGGGTAGTTTCAGTGTTGTAGGCATGGAGGAGTTCCTGAAATCTGGTGGGGCCAACCAGCAGGGTGATTTGTTCCTCTGTGAGATGGACGGGGGACCAAGTGACCTCAATGGAGGTGGCAGAGGAGTAGGTGTGGGAATGCACGGGGAGGCCAGCAGATATGTAGCAAGGGAGATGGTGGCAGAGAATGGTGATTGGGGCTTTCTGGACCCTCCAATATCTGTGATGGGGGGTTTCTCGAGGTTCGTTAGCCTTCCTCTTTTGGGCTCTGAAGCCCAGGAGGTGGGTCAGGCTGTGTTGGTTTCCATGTAGGAGGTGGAGGAGCTTGGCTGGGGTTGGGGGTGCAAGAAGGTCTGGGGTAGAGACAGCATGCACCAGGTCGTCGGGGGAGTTGTTCTTACGGATGGTGTGGTGTTTGTAGTAGGAGGCGTCAGTACATTTGTGGGTGTCATTTCTGATGAATTGCATTCTGGCAGTCCAAGCAATCTTGGGGTCAGTGCTCCAGGCTTGAGCATACTTGGTGGGGTGAAGATAGGACTCTCTGGCCCACCACATGTGTGCATTGGAGGCAGGGATCTCCTCGATACTATGCGTGGGGGGCTGTGTTGTGGTTGGGGTAAGGATGCCGGCATTGGGGGTCAAGGGTTGGGGCAGTATGGGTGCGGTGTCCCAGTTGTTAAGGTGGTGGCTGATACTATATGTGGAGAACTTGGTAAAGTGCCTTTGGGGAATGCGTAGGTGGATGGGGAGGGTCCTTGATGCCAAGGGCAGGGGGCTGTGGCAGGAGTAGGGTTGAGGTGGGCTTCCAGGTGGGGTTGGAGAGCACATGTGTAGGCTGAGTCTGTTGAGGGCAACTTTATGCCTAGTGGAGACTCTGGTGCCATAGGTGTGCGAGAGGGTATTGGATGGGATGATTGTGGTCCCATCAGGGCTCACAATGTCAGCTAGGGAAGTAATGCCCAAGGGGATGAGGGTTTTGAGAAGGTTGGGGGGAATGGTGTGTTGGGGTAAGTCCGGGAGGGAGTCTTGAAGGGGGTTGAGTAGGGTTTCATCCTCCATATGGATTTGGATGGAGGCTCTTTTGAGGATGTGCATTTGCCTGGCCAAGGTAAAGTATTGAAGTGTGTGGCTGGGCAAGGTAAGAGGATCCATACCCTGGAGCATAGCAGCTTCTTTGTGGAGGAGGGCTGTAGTGAGCCTGCCTAGTTTCCCCGTGTCGTTGAGGGACCTAGTGAGGTGGGCTGCTGTAATTTGAGCATAGTCCACCATTAGGGAGGGGATACCCAATCCTGCCTGTCCCAAGGGGAGGCAGACACTAGCAGTTGGGAAGGAGGGGTGTAGGTCACAGCATTTTTTAGCCAGGGTCCATAAGGCCTTGTCTAAGATGCCTATATCCGAGTAGCTGTAGGGTGCTACAGTCATAGGGTAGGTGATGGCAGGTTTAATACATGTGGTGATGAGTCTGAGACATTGGAGAGGGGTGGCGCCTTTTGGTTTGGCAGTGGTGAGGATTTGGTGTCCTTTACTATGTATGAGGTCCAAGGCTTGTTTCATGAGGGGTCTCCAGTTTAGGGTGAGGCTAACCGGCACCCCTAGATACTTGTATGGTTCATTTGGGGGAAGGTATGTAGCCAATGTGTCATTAATGAGGATGGTGTTGTGGAGAAGTTTGGTTAGGGCCTTGTGGTTGGTGGGATCCTTGGGGTGGGAGCCATGCAATATGCCAGTGATCATGCATTTACCCCCGTTAAGAGGAATCCCAGACCAAGTACTGAATTGTTGCACTTTAAGGCATTGTACCTTGAGGTTGTCTGCTGTGTTAGTGACCACACTGGTGTCATCAGCATATCCTAGGCTACCTGTTTTATCTTGGTCAGTATTGGATGTTGAGGTAATGCCTTGCTTGTATCCTCTGCCCCCGGCTTGTAGCCATCTGAGGAGAGGTTCGATGAAGATGATGAAGAGTAGGGGGGAGAGGGTGTCACCTTGGATGGTGCCTCTTGTGATTTGAATTGGTTTGCCTTGAGTGTTGTTGAGGTACATGTGGGTAGTAGCCCCGTTGTAAATTCCTTTCACTGTTTCAATGACATCTACCGGGATTCCAAGGTCATACATAGTTTGGAGCAGCTTGTCATGGTCCACCATATTAAAGGCAGATGAGAAGTCAAAGTAGGCAGCAAACAGTTTTTTTTTTTAGTGGGCCGCATCCTCGATGTCATGTAGGAGGTGGGTGAGCTGCCTATGGGTGCTTCTGTTCTGTCTGAATCCCTCTTGGGAGTCACTGAGGACTTGGTACTGGTCCAAGTATTTGGACATCACTGTTGTAACCATGTTAGTCCACAATTTACCCATCGTGTTGTTGAGGCCAATAGGTCTGTAGTGGTTGGCTTGGGTGGGGTCTCCTTTCTTGTAAAGCATGATGGTGTTGGAGGTCTTCCAGCAAATGGGGGTGTAGCCGGTGATCCACATAAGCCCAAACATTTTATGTATGGTGTGGTGCCAAGACCAGGGGAGGCAGGTTAGTAGTTCATTGGGGATTCCGTCTGGGCCAGCCTGTTTGCTTTTTGCTACGTGTTGGATGCATGTTTGGTAATTAGAAAACTCCATGAGGTAGGGTAGGATGGGGTTGGAGTGTTGGTGGGGTTGGGCCTTGGTTTCTAGGGAGAATGTGTCTAGCAGGGAGGCCCATGGAGGGGGGGCGGTCTGTCTGTCCTGGGGTAGGTATTTGCCGGTGCACGTGTGGTGAGGGCGGGCCATCAAGTGTCCCATGTGCTCCCCCAAGATGTCCAGGAGGTCATTAGTGGACGTTTTGTGTTGGCCAGTGGTGGGGTCTTGGAGGGTCTGGGGTGACGTCGGATTATCAGAGGTTTTGAAGATGTTTCTGTGGGCTTGTTTAGGTTTGTTGGATAGTTGGGTCATGAAGGCTGCTTTGCCAGTGGCGGTAGCTGTTTGTCTGCTGTTTGTGAGAATTCTCCGGAGGGCAGGGAGGGCCTCATCGAGGGATATATTGATTGCAGCCAAGAGTGAGGCATGGTCTGAGGCAAGCTGGATATGGGTGAGGGTGGTAGGATGGTTATGGCATGTTTCTAGGAGAGTAGAATGGGCGGTGTGATAGGAGTTGGGGTCGGTGGTTAGGAGTTTCCTGTACGTCTTAAGCTGTTGGATATGGGAGTTGATTTTGGCGTGGGCTTTGCTCTTCTTTCTGTCAAGGAAGTGCCCTGGGGTTTGGTTCCTGGTAGGGCAGGTTTCAAACATAGTGGTGAGGGCCATCCTAATAGGTTCCATAATCTGGTTGCTGAGATGGTCGAGGTCTAATCCTTTTGCAAGGAGAGTGTGTTTGACTTGGTGGAGGTGGGATGGGAGGGAATTGTCTCCTATGAGGTTGGTGGCCTGGTCCCACCAGTCCCTGATGGTTTGGGTGTGTTCCATGAAGAAGGTAGTGTGCGTTTCTTCAATGGCCTTTCTAGTGGCGTTCATGGAGGCCTTGCTGACGGGGGTGACTAGTTGTTGGGGTCTAGGAGGGGGGGTGTCAGTCAATGTCAGGGGTATGGGAAGGTAAATAGGGGGGATAATTTGGTGAAGGGCCATGTGGTCTAGGTATCCTCCGACCTCCCTGGTCTTTTCACTAATATGGGGGTGGAGGGGGTTGGGGCAAGGGGAGATGAGGATGTCATCGATTCTGCTGTGGTGCTCGAGGTTGCCTTCCTGGTAGCAATGGAAGGTGGGTGCTCTAATGAAATGGTTGGTGGGGTGGAGGTTGAGTTGGGAGCACATAGACATGTGATGGTGGTCTGTGTGGGAAGTGGCGTGGGTAGATCTATCTGAGGGAAAGAGGGTTGCATTCCAATCCCCTCCACAGAGTGTGGTGTGATGGGGCTTTTTGGTGTGAGTCCCGATGTATGTATAGGCGGCTTGCCGTTGCTGGGGTTGGTCATGGGGCATGTAGACGCCTATGATGTGTGTAGGTGTGTAGGCCGCCCAGATATCTACACGCCAAGATTTGAAGGTGGTACTTGAGTTGGGCAGTACATCGGCGAGCTGCCCGGTAGGGAAGTGAAATCGAAGGCCTTGGTTTGGATCATGTCAGCCATCTTGGATTGGCTTTTCTTTTCAGTCTCCGAGCAGCAGCTTCTAGGCACCTCCCCGGGCTCACTCTTCATCCAAACATTAAGCAACCTAGTTCACCAGGAAGCCGACATCATCAGCTATCCAGTGCTCCTGAAATCTTTGAGCTAGGCCCAGTGGCAGTCTCAGGGAGCTGCCTAGAAGCGCCAGCCAAAAATAAAATCCCTGGTTTGGATATTACCGGTTCAAGTTCAAGTAAATGAAAGGCTGGTGCCATTTACCGTAAACAAGTTCAAGTGAATGAAGGCTAGTGCTATGTACCGTAAACAATGTGTGAGCGTGGGTGTGGGTGGGTGGGTGACAATTCTTCTTCTTCGTTATAAAAGCAGCGAGTCAAATCCTTATGACAGGCCCTCCCTACTTCCCTAGGTGTCCCATTTTAGGTTGTGATATGGTATCGGTATCCAAATATTGTCTTGAAGCAGTGTTTTTCATCGACACACTGGATGCTGAATCATGCTGATCTGTCGTTCAACAACATGCTGATCTGTCCTCCATCAACATGCTGATCTGTCCTCCATCAACATACTGGATGCTGAATCATGCTGATCTGTCGTCCATCAACATACTGGATGCTGAACAGTAACACGTAGTAGTGTGCAAACATGGATGTATGAAGCGTGTCCTAGGAGTGAAGAGATCTGTTCCCCAACACATTGCTTTGAAAGGAACAGGTAAATTCCCAATCCCTATTACTGGTTGAAAGCAGAGTTTAAATTCTGGAACTCCGCTGTGAAATACTGTGATAGTAACGCTGGTATGTATGTATGTATGTTACAGTCCAGGGGTAGGCCAAATAGGCTAAAGGTACTTGCCCAACCGTACAGGAAGGGCTTAAAAAGAACAAGCACTGATGAACTGAGCCCCAAACAATCGTTTCACCGACGGGGGCCCTGAGTTCGTGCTACAGTGATAATTTAATTCTACAATATTTGGTATGATGAGGGATGTTGCCCTTCCTAGACGGTTGGGCAAGTTCTTTTAGCCTATTTGGCCTGCCCATGGACTGTAACATACATACATGCTTGCCCTTGCTGATCTCAATATGGCTAGGGAGTAGGGAACGCAAAGAGCCAAAGACTATTAAAGCAAGGATGTGTCTGATGCCCTAGTTCAAGTCTGATACCCGAGAGTTAGGTCAAGTTTTTTTCAATAGTTATCTGTAGGTATGATTGGTTTTGTGCGTTGATTTTTATCGGTCAGATGGGTGGTCTTATAATTGCATTTGGAATGGGCTGTGCGTGGGGTGGTGGGTTTGGGTTTGAGGGTGGGGGGTAGACTTATTGCACGAGGTCCAAAGTGGTGCCGACGGACTGCCCTAACCAAGGCCTACTCATGGGTGGTCTCAGAATTGCATTTGGTGGTCTGGGTAAAAAGTCAGCAAAAAAACAAATGAGGGACAGATGCGGCGCAGTAGAACTGCGCGCGCTTGATGGGGCGATGGGGCGAGTATTAGAGTTGAATTGAAGGGCAAAGGCTGGAGCTGCGCGACAAGACTAACGTTCAAATGTGTTGCTCATAATTGGTGCTTCTTCAAATACGAGTCCAAGGCGCGTGTCGCAAGCGAATAACGTCTGAGAAACGCGAACTGAATAGGCCAGGGAGACAGGGCGAGGAGGGTTACACCGCGGCCAGGCCAAGCCACTCCCAGTTGTTTTGTGCTACGAAGCCCAGGGCCACGTACTCGCGCCTGGCGTTGCCCCACCCGGCCAGCCAGGTTCCGAAGTCGCCATGTAGGGCGCTGCACCCATGTTTCCAAGAGTGAAAAATCGTGAATGCGTCCACTGAACAGTTAGGAAGCACGGAAGCGCGCTAGTGGGCAAGTTCGAAGGTGCCCCAGGTCGTCCCGGGTCCAGTGGGTGGTGGTTTGACACTTGTCTCGGCACGCTGCCGGCTGCTGCACCCCACACTACAGGCGGCCTGGAAAATCCCCATGCGAACGCTTGCACCTCCATAGTTTGAAACACGAAGGTCGGCAGTGCTTAATTCCAAGCTTAATTCCAACCCTAACCCCCCCCCCCCCATAAATAAAGTGCCCAGAAAAATCTGAAAACATGCCCAATAAATCGCAAATAATTATGTCATGTACATACTATACTCGGAATAAATCGATCGGCTCGAATCAACTTTTCGTGGAGGATGCTACCTCCTGATCAGAAGAAGAAGACATGGAAAAAATAATTACAGCTATATAAATAAGAAAATGATTTGTTCGACTTTACACGGTCCTGGTAAAAACAAATACTGCCAAAAGCGGCGAGCAGCCAAATTGCTGGCTGGAGCTAAGTAAACAAATTCAAGTTCTACACATATTTAAGACTTCGCCTTTCTCACAACATTTTACCAGATGTATCGAAGTATTTTCCAGTCCAGAGGTAACCAAACAGGCTCGACTTGGGCTTTGAAGCCGATTGATCATTGGTCACTACTCACTAGAAAAAGGTTGAATGATCAACTTAAGCCTTTTTAGCCTATTCAGCATTGGTCACCAGAAAAAGTTATATGCAGCGTCGCCCAAAACTGTGTTCGCAACGGAGCGACAGGTGGCAACGGAAGTTAGTTACGAGACCATTGGCTGACCTGACAGGCTTCGTCTCCGACAGACAGTCACACAGACGGGCAACGGGGTGACCCTGGGGGATCCCTCCCCCTTGAAGAGGGGGCTACGCCCCAAAGGCTCAAGGATCAACTTCAGCCTTTTTAGCTTATTCGGCATTGGTCACAGGAAAAGCAATCACACCCAAACATAATGTCCCCATTCTCTGGTCTAGCAGTCTACTCCTGATACCTCATTCCAAACTTTCAAGAAAATGGAAGAGCCACGTTGGCGGCACATGCGCTGGTGTATTGCACTGCACCATACCACTATTTCTAGGGATCTATCACTGCTAGTCTGTGGCCAGCAACGTATTAGTGCTAAAATAGTGCACTGCCAGAAAAGTTTATAATTTTGTGCTGCCAGCAAATATACCGCCACTTGCTGCCAGCAAATAAAGTGTGCTGCCAGCAAATAAACTGGTAAGTGCTGCCAGCAAATTAAGTGCGCTGCCAGCAAATGAACCGCCATAAGGCATACGGCACTGCCAAGGGATCCATTAATGGCCAGTACATATCTATGCTTGAAGAGGTTGCTCCCGCACACATTTCTTGTAGTTGTGAAAGGAATTTCACCCCAGGAGGTGGGTCTCCCAACACAAACCAGGGACACCAAAGATCAAGTTTGAATGGCGTTGCCTCTCCTACAACAGAGTGCACATGCATGGTGATTGAGGATGAGCCATGACTTCCACATGTGGTCCTCGCCAGCAAATGTTTATCCTTGGAAAGGTTGCTCCCGAACACATGCATGGTGCTTGCGGATGAGCTGCGACCTCCACATGTGGTCCTCGTCAGCACAGGTTTATCCTTGGACAGGTTGCTCCCGCACACATGCATGGTGCTTGCGGATGATCCATGACTTCCACATGTGGTCCTCGTCAGCACATATCTATCCTTGGTAAGGCTGCTCCCGCACATAACAACATATGCATGGTGCTTGCAGATGATCCATGACTTCCTCATGTGGTCCTCGCCAGCACAGGTCTATCCTTGGACAGGTTACTCCCGCACACATGCATGGTGCTTGCGGATGATCCATGACTTCCAGATGTGATCCTCGCCCCAGGTGACAGACACAAAGAGACCACGCTTGAGAGCAAACTCGTCCACAGCTCCTCGCACAGCTCCGTGGTTGATGGTGCCTGCAGCAGGCACAGGGTTATATGTTAGCGCTAGCTAGACTAAAATGAAAAAAAAGGTTTGCTCGCGTTTACATTTTCCTGGTAATAATTGTTTTACTGCCGAAGACGGCGTGCAGCCAAATTGCTGGTTGAAGCTATGTTACCAAGTTCAAGTCCAAGTTAGCACTAGCTAGACTATAAGGGGGTGGGTGTACTAATAGTTTTGACGCTTGAGTTGCACATACACTTTGATATGTTGACTTTAAGGAAGAAGCTTTAGCAATGGCTCCGAAACTAACTAAAATAAAGACGAACCATCCAAGAACGAACTCTGCCTATAAATAGGCAGAGTTACAAAATATAGGCAGAGTCAGGAGGATGACAGAAGCCATAGAAAGTCCGGCACGGTCCATGTCAGGGTATCGGGAAGTTGTTTCCGTTAGGAGATCATTCTGCCATGCCATGCCATTCTGAGGACTTCAGGGCAGGGTGCCCCCCCCCCCCCCCCCCCCCCCCCCCCTGGCTCCATATGAACATTTTCCTAACTTTTTTCTCCCTGCTCCATTTCGTCTCTGGATAAGTGCAACGACTTTGTCTCGATGCAAGCGTGCTGATTCCATAGTTTTCCGACACCTGCAATGTAATTCAGGTTCGATTTCGATTTCGAAACCTTGTGTCACCGTGATCTCCTGCTTATCCTGGTTCGAGTTCGGCATGGATACATCCAATATAACTGCAGAGTCGAATGCGACCATTGAAGAGACTATTCACAACCTAAGTCCGTCCAAGAGGCAGCATGTGGAGCATGTGGACCTGTCTGATGGCTGCCTGGACGAGGTCGACGACACATGTCCTGTTTGTGCTCAGTCGGCAACTGGATTCGCGAGGCCGCAACAGTTCGAGCAGCACAAGAAGTTCTGCCGAGGTACTCAGGCGAAAATCCCTGCATGTCAGTGTGGGAAGGTCTGGACAGCTGCTGCTGATGTGGAGAGGCACAGAGCATCTTGCATTGTGTACAAAGCCCTTGAACCCCTTCCTGGACAGCTGAAAATCAGCCAGTTATTTGGAGTCAAACCAGCCCAGCCACAGCCACAGCTGCAGCCCCTTGATGGAGATGATGCAACTGCAAGTGCTGAGCCCCAAACACAGCCTCTTGATGGAGATGATGAGACTGCAAGTGCTGAGCCCCAAACACAGCCCCTTGATGGAGATGATGCAACTTCAAGTGCTGAGCCCCAAACACAGCCCCTTGATGGAGATGATGCAACTGCAAGTGCTGAGCCCGAGCAAACTATTTGCCAAGGTTGGAAGGCTGCGGAGTGGCCTCAACCTTTCTGTAAGAGCTACCCCTTCCAGGTTCACCGTCCTACCAAGGCCCATCGTGTAACATGTTGGGGACCAGAGCAAGTTGAAGGCCTGACAGGGGTCTAACCAACCTAACAATAGCTTATTGTTGTGTCTTCATAGCATAGCAATTCATGGACCCATAGACCCATACAACGATTCGACATACATAGCTTTTATTGTAGGCTACGGCCGGCTACAGGCAGCAGCTTCTAGGCAGCTCCCCTGGCTGGCAATTCAGCCCAAACTAAAGCAAGCTGGCGCACCTTAAAGCTGACATGATAATGGAGGGCGCAGGTAGGCGTTACATTTATACGTTTTGGCGGGCTTCATGTAGCAAGCCCATGCAGTTTCCATGCCAATACTGGGCAAGTTAGTTATATAGGATCATGAAGGAAGGAAAGGAACTTTAAGGAGGCTCCAGGAAGCTGAAATATTGAGATATCTAGGTTGCATACTTGAATAATTTGTAATCGTGTTCAGGCCGAGTTAAAAAACATTCCACTAACATTCTCAGGGTTTTAAAAATGCAGGGTACTAAAGGAGATGATTTGCCACAAGATAGGCTAGGTTTCATCTAAAGTGGCAGCCCCCCCCCCCCCCCCCCCCTTTTTTTTTACTATTCCAACTTTTTGGACGGGGTACCAGATATTTCCTGTTTGTCATCCTCCCGGCAGAGTAGACAAAATATCGCCACGATACATGCTATTATAGTCCCATCCTCATAAACATCTTTCGGCCCGACTGAAAATTTTGAGGCCTGGGCTCCTCCTGGATCAAAAGAAGAAGAAAATGAAAGGAAGACAAAAAATATTGTCCACATTTGCATTTTTCCTAATAAAAAAACACTGCCGAAGATGGCGAGCAGCCAAATTGCTGGCTGAAGCTATGTAACCAAGTTCAAGTTGTTAGTTGTTAGTGGGAAATGACAAGGCTTCCTTCCACTAGAAAACTTGTCATGCTCCAGACTGGGTTTCAAGCGCACCTGTTCGTGAGAATCATATCCTGGTCATTTTCATCGCGAGGATCATTTTCCTGGTAATGTTTTTTACTGCCTAAGACGGCGAGCAGCCAAGTTGCTGGCTGAACCAATAGCTATGTAACCAAGTTCAACTTCACGAGTTGTTGCCGAACTCGGATAGGGAGACGGCGTGCATGAACTTCTAGGTCTTATTAGTAGAGACCGGCATATAATATGATGTTGACCAAAGGCAAGTATGATATCATACAAACTGCATCATGTGATACTGTATATATATGGTAACTTTAGCCTAGTCAGACTGCTGGCATCATATATACAATTCTATTCAATTTCCCTAGTCATGTTTTTGTACTGCCGAAGACGGCGTGCAGCCAAATTTCTGTCTGAAGCTATGTAACCAAGTTCAAGTTCAAGCTCAATATTCGATGTCAGTTGAGTCAGTGGTTATCATTTGATGTCAGTTGAGTCAGTGGTTATCATTTGATGTCAGTTGAGTCAGTGGTCATCATTTCAGGTATTGGCATCCCATCCTTACCTATGTTTAAAGATTTAGACCTCTCGTGTGCAACTCTTGATATTATTGCTTTTGCTTCTTAATGGGGAAAGGTGACTACTGCTAGCTCCGGCTTACGCTTTGGTGTCCTTAATTTCACGTTCTGAGAATGACTGCATTACGCCGATGTAAAAAATTCAATTTCAATTGCTTTTGCAGACCGACACGCGAGAACACCAATTGTTGCCTCAAGCCACGTAACAAAGTTCTACTTATTCTACTCTGATCAGAACCAGAAATTATTATTTTACATTAACATGAGCAGCAAAAACATGTTAGAAAGATTAAGGTTACGGCTGATTACTGAGTAAGGATTGAATCTAAGGAAAACGACTGGAGGCGAGACACCTGACATCCCTGTACCCTGGCAGCCTGCACCCAGTTCAGGTTGTCAAACAGGTACTCAGGTTGTTAAACACCTGTTAATGTACATCATCGGTTAAACATGTGGTTGTTGGTAACACCCTGAACACCTGTTTAACACCCTGAACAGGGAGCAGGCTGCTGCAGGGATTGCCACGCTTATCATGGCAGCAGTGGGCAGATACACTCCACTCCCCCCTCCCCCCCCCCCCCCCCCCCCCCCCCACACACACACACACACACAGATACACTACACTCACCCCTTCCCAACTACCCCCCCCCCCCCCCACACACACACACACACACACAGAAACACTGCAGCAGTGGGCAAATACACTACGCTCACACCTTCCTCATCCCCACTCACCGTTCATGCAGATAGACCATTGCTGGCCAGAGATCTTGTGCACATCAAAGGAAGCAGCGTAGTCTGAAACACAAGGCACACAAAGTGTTGAAGTGATTTCAAGGCATATCAAGTACAATACAAGCAGATACAAGGCATATAAGGTACAACACAAGGTACACAAAGTGGTGAAGTGATTTCAAGGCATATACAGTACAATACAAGCAGATACAAGGCATATAAAGTACAACACAAGGCACACAAAGTTGTGAAGTGATTTCAAGGCATATACAGTACAATACAAGGCATATAAAGTACAACACAAGGCACACAAAGTGGTGAAGTGATATCAAGGCATAAAAGTACAACACAAGGCACACAAAGTGATGAAGTGATTTCAAGGCATATACAGTACAATACAAGGCATATCAAGTACAGCACAAGACACACTAAGTGGTGAAGTGATATCAAGGAAGCACAGGGAATACGCACATAGGTATGGCGAAGCATATGAAGGTGTGCAGGAATCCAGTGGTTAAGCTTGTAGGATGGTGAATTCGGTGGTTGGTGGTACGACGTATGTGGTACATTGGTTGGTGGTAAGACGTATGTGGTAAATTGAAGGTATATAGGTGTGGCGAAGCATGTGATGTCATTTAAATAAATTACTAACTTCTTATCTGTAAATAAGTTGTTCACATCTATTTAAAATTTTAAAAGGGGAGCGAAATTTATAACGCTTTATAGCCATGGCTATGGCTTAACTATAGCCCGGGGGGGGGGGGGGGGGGGGGCAGGAATCCCCTAGTTATGCGTGTAGGATGGTGAAGTTGGTGGTATGAGGTATGTGGTACGTTGGTTGGTGGTATGTGGTCAAATGAAGGTACATAGATATGGTGGAGTCTGTGGTACGTTGGTTGGGGATTACACAGCCCAACACACGTATGTGGTAAAATTACGTATGTAATAAAATGAAGGTATATAGGTCTGCTGCAGGCATGGTGTAATAGAAGGCTTCCAAGACGAGACAGGAAATAGCGCGCTTGATACAAAACAGAATGAACCTAAGAGCTTTGGCTTGAGCACATGGGTTTCTGTAGCCCCCCCCCCCCACACACACACTCCACCTACCCCCCCCCCCCCCCCCCCCCCCCGGCATTGCGGTGCGGTGCAATGTTCAGGTCAGGTAGCCGCCCGTACTCTACCTCCGAACGATAGGCTCCCTTAAAACCACGCCCCACCAGGCGTTCTCGTTACTTTTTTACATGACCCCACAGGTTTACGGGAGGGAACTACCACACCACACCACCCTTCCACCCTACTCTCCTTCACACTATTGAGTCTGATGGTGACAAGTGACAAACAGGGCTCTTTTTTTCAAATCTGAAGGTGTTTTTATTCTAGCTTCATGGTTTGGGCCTCCTCCAGGGATAGCGTTTTTGTGCTTATTATAGCTATTTGTAGCTTTTTGGGTGCATTTAGGGGGGAAACACTTTATTTGTTTGCTTTTTTATAGCGATCTTTTCGACAAACCGGGGTAAAACCTAGCGATCGCTATACATAGCTAGGGCTTTCAAGCTTTGTATCGTACGATATTTATTATATCCTGTACCGTACGATATATCGTACGATATTAAACTTGCATCGTGCGATATTTTCGGGATTATCGTACGATATATCGTGTTTACCGGGATATATCGTGCTGGTGTAAAGTTTTATCGTTTGCTGTATCGTACGATAGAGACTGTGTGAGTGGCGAAGTGTCCAGCTGCTCAGACGAGACTGAAAAATAAATTACCCCTGGCACATGTATCGTGCTTAATACTTCGCAAGTAGAACGGTTTTGCCGAGCTGTCACGTAACAGTCAGGTTAGAGAGAACAATTCGGGCTGTGGTTGGACTTGAGCCTACAACCTACCGCTGTATTTTCATGCCAACCATGTTATTCCTACTTTAAAAAGTACTCTTAGATTGTACTTTAAAAAGTACAGCCAGGTGAGTTGTTTTACCCAGAGATTAACTGCAGTACTGATGCACATTGTGTTACCCAACTGCGAGATTGAAAAACAAGTTCGGGCTCCGCTGACTATGCAACAATTTCCTTACTTTTTGTCAGTGTGGTCCTGTGGTCCACGGAAACATCTTACAATTGGGAGGTCGGCGGTTCGATTCTCGTCAGGAGCATCAGAGTCTGGGCGAGGGAATTAAGTATATCGCATTATCGCCCCATATTTCTTACGATATATCACGATATATCGTACGATAATAGACCACGATATTATCGTGTTTTCTATCTCCCTCAGTATTGGTTCATTTGACTTGCTTTAAAGTGTATGGACATGTAAACGGTATTTCCTGTTATATCCCCCTGGTCTTATACTTATTTCCCCCAAAAGGGTCTGAAAATATTGTACGATATTGATATCGTACGATATATCGTACGGTAATTGAAAATATCGTACGATATTGACAGCCCTATATATAGCGGTAAAAAAAGCCCTGGTGACAAACATGCAGTCCTACCAAGGCTAGCCATGATTCCTCCAGGCCTAATATTGGGCAAGTAGGTCTCCCTTTCCCCTACCACACTCCCCTTTTCCCTACCACACCAGCCTTCCCCCTCTCTCCACTCCTACCATGGCCAGCCATGATTCCTCCAGGCCTAATCTTGGGCCAGTGGGACACCCTTTCCCCTACCACACTCTCCTTTCCCTACCACACTATCCTTTCCCTACCACACTATCCTTTCCCTACCACACTCTCCTTTCCCTACCACACTCTCCTTTCCCTACCACACTATCCTTTCCCTACCACACTATCCTTTCCCTACCACACTATCCTTTCCCCTACCACACTCCCCCTTCCCCTGCCACACTCCCCCTTCCCCTACCACACTCCCCTTTCCCCTACCACACCCCACCCTCTCTCCACTCCTACCATGGCCAGCCATGATTCCTCCAGGCCTAATCTTGGGCCAGTAGGTCTCCAAGTCCTCCATAACACCACAGTAGTCGTGGCGAGCATCGACGTACACGTAGTCAAGACCGTCAGGAATCTGCTTGGCAGCGTTAGTAGTGCAGTCCCTGAGCACAACAGTAGGAGCAAGTTTCGAAGTTGTATAAGCTGTGCAATACAATTATATAAGGTGTACAATACAGTTGTATAAGGTGTACAATACAGTTGTATAAGGTGTACAATACAGTTGTATAAGGTGTACAATACAATTATATAAGGTGTACAATACAGTTGTATAAGGTGTACAATACAGTTGTATAAGCTGTACAATACAGTTGTATAAGGTGTACAATACAGTTGTATAAGTTGTACAATACAGTTGTATAAGCTGTACAATACAGTTGTATAAGCTGTACAATACAGTTGTATAAGGTGTACAATACAGTTATATAAGCTGTACAATACAGTTGTATAAGCTGAACAATACAATTGTAGAATTCGTATATGCTGTACAATACAGTTGTTTAAGCTGTACAATACAGTTGTACAAGCTGTACAATACAGTTGTATAAACTGTGCAATACAGTTGCAAAAGCTGTACGATACAGTTGCATACAATTGTACAAGTTGACAAATGGACGTTTAAACATACACCATACATAAAAAACAGAACTATACTAGCTGCATAGGACTGAGGTGCTAGTTGTCATTTTGCAGTTGTCTTTTTGAAGTTGTCTTTTTGAAGTTGTGTTTTTGAAGTTGTGTTTTTGAAGTTGTCTTGTTCAAGTTGTGAAAGGAATTTCACCCCAGGAGGTGGGTCTCCCGACACTAACCAGGGACCCCGAGGATTTAGTTCAAATGGCATTGCCACTCCTACAAAATAGTAGGCGCACTTAGGGTCGGTGGGAGATACCAACCCTCGACCAAAAGAACATTCACCACTAGTGTTAAGCCACCCTACACACGAGAGGGAAAGGAGCAAACAAACTATGTGCCTTACTTGATAAAGACAGTCTTGGCCTCCCACACCTTCAGCACAGTCTGGGCCTCCTTAAAGATATCATCCTGCTCTTTGTTGGGGACGTTAGCAAAGTCAACATAGTTCTCCTGCAGTCAGTAAGATCAAGGGTGGAGGTGTTAAGAGATGTAAAATAGCACTTGAATAGGACACAGTGCACCAGAGCTTGATGACGGATGATGACGATGATATGCACAGCAAGGACATCTTGGTGCTTTCTTTCCCACACGGGGTATTCCTTGCGGTAGCCTGCGCCCTGTTCAGGTTGTTAAGCAGGTGTTCAGGGTGTAACACACCTGTTTATGTACACTATCGGTTAAACATGTGGTTGTTGAACATGGGGTTTAACAAACGGAAATATGATATGATAGGATGTCATGTCATCATATGATATCATATGATGTCAGCAGTTTGACTGGACAAAAGTTACCATCGATATACAATATCATATGATGCGGTTTGTATCCGTATGGTATGCCGGCCCCTACATACCGGTTAAGAGTGAAGGGCTGGAACGAATTGTGAGCATGCATTATCACTTCATGTGTGGCAGCAGGATGCAAGCCAATACCCAGGGTTCCGAGGGTATATTGAAGGGGTCCTCGGAACCCTGGGTATAAACTTGCATCCTGCTGCCACACATGAAGTGATAATGCATGCTCACAATTCGTTCCAGTCCCTTCACTCTTTACTTGTATGTAGGGAACGGAAACTAATATTAGTGTTTGGAAAATTAATATTAACTAATATTATTATAGTGTCACAATAATATTAGTTTTTCAAATAAATTCAAAACTCTGGTGAGACGGCTTGTCCGACTAATATTATATAATATTTTTTATTCACTAAAATTATATTACATAGCCGACCCCTACCTGTTTGTCGGGGCCGGCATATTACATGAAGTCATACAAACTGCATCATATGATATTGTATATAAATGGTAACTTTAGCCCAAACTGCCGGCATCATTTGATATCTTTTTGCCGTTTCCTACCAGTATGGCATAAGACCATCTGGGGACACTGGAGGGAGGGGGGAAGCTAGTCCCCACAAAGCCAGTCCCCAGTGAATCAGAAACCTATACCCTAAACCCGAGGAGATCTGATTCACTGGGGACTGGCTTTGTGGGGACTGACTTCCCCCCACCACACTGAGGGACCACTCTTTCTTTTTGGCGGAGCCCCCTCTTCAAAGGGGCGGGAGCCCCCATGTTTACCCATTTGTCCGTCCGTCCGCCCATCCATCCATCCATCCATCCATCCACCCGTCTGACTGCGATGAAGCCTGACACGTAAGCAAACGGTCTCGTAACTAACTCGCTTCCGGTGCCACCTGTCGCTCCATCGCGATCACTCTCCGCCAATTCTTGGCGTCGCAGGCGATGCTGCATAGAACTTGTCTGGGCTGCACGCAGCAGCTTCTAGGTAGCTCCTTTTCCCTGTCCTTTGGCCAAACCTGCAGCTAGCTAGTCCGAATGAAAGCTGACATGGCAAGCATTCCAATGCAGCTGTAAGCTTTGAGTTTGACCCAGTGGTTGGCTTATTGGGCTGGCGGGAAGCTGACATGAGTAGCCCAAAAAAGAAGCAGTGTGGAGGACCCGCCTTGGCAGTCTCCCAAAATATCACTGAGTTTGACTGAGTATCACTGCAAACTTAGGGGGTCTTTGGCACCCTTTGCAGCACTTCTCTCACCCACAATGCACCCTTTCAAGCCAACTAAAGGGGTGCCAAAGACACCCAAATTAGCAGTGTATGAGGTCGTCGACAATGGTGATCACAATGCCAGCGCTACCACTCAGAACGAGCACCTTGCGATCACACCCACAACAAGAACAAATCATTACCAATTGGGTCCCACTCTGTCTGACATCTTCACCAGGTTCAAGTGTTCTTACCTGCTGAGCCCACAGATCCACAAGGTAGTACTTTTCGCACGAAGGCCAGTGGTGGAGAATATGGTTGGCATAGTGTCCCCTCTGCACTCCTAGCTCCACACCAACCTTGAAACCGCCCAAAGCCTCGAGCATCCTTCCGAAGTCCTGCGGGTGGATGAGGCCAGCTTGGGATATGGTATTAGGGTGGGGATGGTGATTCAAACACCCACATGACAATCTCGAGGGAATATCTGGAACTGGGTTCGATATTATGCGAATTCGATACATGCGCAGCAAACGGGACAGGGGCAGTCATTCTTTGAATTGTCCTAGGCTTGCCAACTTTAGATCAATATGCTAAGAGCCATGCTGAGAATGGCATGCAATTTTAGCCATTTAACAACATCTTGTAATGAAACGGAGGAAAACGACCAGCCCTCAGTTCGATCCCAGGATTAACACCCCCTCATAGAAGCGAGCTGGTAGAGTAAAGCTCTCACTTTTCCCAGGGGCATAGAAAAGACATTCAATACAGAAGCAAGTCTAAGGAGGCAGATGTGGTGATGCAGCATGCAGAATGCTACTGGAGTTTGTGAGGAGCATAAAACACTTGGTGGCGACTGAGTTCAGGCTTACAACAACCACACTTGGTGGCAACTGAGTACAGGTTTATAACGACAACAACAGATGCCCTTATCCTCCCCCCCCAACACCACCACCACCACCACACAAAATTGGGGCATTTACCAGACGGTCGGGCGGAGGCGTCAAGAATCCAGCTCCTTTACGACGCATGGCTGCATGGGCATATGAGAGTATTGCTGTGGACAAAACGAAGCATTCAGAGAACACGCCCTCTGGATAAGTGTTTCAGGGGGCAGACACTGGCAACAAGGTGCAGGTCATCTAGACATGAGTCAGATGATATGATCAGCCAAGTATGAAATGGACAGTTCCTCCAAACTGAGTTCCTAGATCTGGACCGAGTTCGAAAATGAGTCAAACTTCCGCCACGGTATCGAAATCCAAATTCCATAGCGAGTGTAACAAGGGCATCACTACGCAGGCACATTCTTGAGTCAAGACCAATGCTAAGGATCGTGGCAGTGATGGCTGTTCGCTCGCGCTCGGTGCTGGAGGAACGCATACAAACGCATACACAGATCTTCGCTAATTTTCGAGCCTCGGACTCTTTCCATCCTTTCCAGACATAGCAACCCATCAGAAGCGGATAGAGCAGACATGCTGAGCGATTTTGAACGATAAAAAATAGAGGCAGCGAAAGATCTCCCGAGAGCCGTCCTCCCGCAGAGCTTCCCGTCAAACCCAGGTCCAAGCATCCACGGCCTTACCTATGGACGACGAGTATGGGTCGTATGGGGGGATGGTTCCTGTGTACTCAGTCAGAGTCTTGCGCCCGTGCGAGGAAGTGGCAAGCTCAGTGGAGCCATGCAAGAATGACTTGTCCCCGACCAGACGGTCGTCGATGATAGCCTGTCGGTCATTGTGCAGATGAAAATTGTAGGCAACGCTAACTAGGAGGAGGACGGACAGAACAATCACGGGGCTCATGCTTGCGAGGCTCATGGTGATTGACTATTAGGCGGTAACCCCGTTTTGGTGCTGGAGTGCTGTGTTGTGCTCCTTTCTGTTTAAATTGAGAAATATTGGCCGTGGATGAATCCGGCGCAAATGCCCGAATTCGGAGTGACCGGGCAATTGAATGAGGGATTGTGCGTGGTTTGGAGCCATTTTTTTGAAGACTGTGCCCCTTTTGAAGTTCTAGTGCTGCGCATGCACTGCAGTTCTTCTCCCTATTTGTGTGCGATGCTCGTAACTCGTGCCTCCTCGTTTCATGGTATGCATATGATCTCGTTTCTTTCGGTATCGGAGAAGTCGATGTTTTTGCATGACGTGGATTCATAGCGAACAAACGAACGCGATTCCTTGTTCGCTACCGGAAACGAATTCAGCGCAATAATGCTGAAGAATAGCGCATGCAAAGATTGATGAAAAGCCTGCGACGTCGGAGAGAAACCTTGGTTTGCTATATTTCAAAGTGTGCCACTTTCGGAAAGTATGCCACATTTGAAGAGTTTGTGTTGCGTGTGCACAACAGTTCTTCCTCCCGTTTTTAGTGCGATGCGCGTACCTTGTGACTCCTCGTTGCATGGCATGGATATTATCGCATTTCTTTCGGTATCGGAAGAGTCGACTTAGTTTGCATGACGTGGATTCATAGCGAACAGATGAACGCAATTCCTCGTTTGCCACCGGAAACGAATTCAGCTTATCGCAACCTAACATGAGTGCATGCAAAGATCGAAAGACTGTGATGCTTCACAGTTTTGCGAGTAATTCTGTTTTTCCAAATATTTTGAGCAGTTCATGTTCGTACTGCGCATGCAGGGCATGTCGTCTTCCCATATTACGTGCGATACGCCTACCTCGTGCTTCCTTACAGCCTGTTTCCAATTGAGGGTTAGGCCGGGTTATGGAGCATAACCGTCCTCGGCAATCGGAAACACTCGAAAAATTGTACTTCGCTCGACCGACTTGTACACCAGTTTCCGGCAAAATTTGATGACGTGCCGGTGCGGATCGGGGTTACCCTGAACCGTGCCCCCCCCCCACGGTTAAGGGTGGATTTCCATAGGGCGTGGATGGGTGAAGTACTGGATGGGTCGCTAAATCGGTTTACTTTAGGTTACACCTCGTGGATGGGTCATGGATGATTCGTGCATCCGTACGCAGTCGACCATCCAGTTCCCGCCAGTGGAAATGCGACATGGGTGGTTCCGCAATGGCCGGGTGCCATAACTTGCGCTGGAGCTATTGCTGCACGGCAACTTGTCGTAAGGGGAATGATCGCCTGGCCATCCACTGTGGCTTAAATGCCGAAGAATGTAAGGAAGAAGAATGTCCCGGGTTTTCTGTTCCTCGAACCAGATCTGACGCAATTCGAAATCTCGGGAATTGAAACTAGCAGAGGAAGGTCACAGATTTCGAGAGGTCAAACCAGAAGGTGGAATTGAAATTAGCTGAGGGAGGCCGCAGATTTCGGGAGGTCAGACTGAGGAAGGTCGCAGATTTCGGGAGGTCAAACTAGCAGAGAGAACTGGTATAGGCCACAGGGGTAGAGGCAGGTCGCTAGCACGACCGGCGCCGGCCTGCGCCGGGATGCGCCGGAAAGTTTGCGACTCATCCAGACTCATCCAATCCACCCCTCGGTCGAAGGCATGGATGGATTTTGCCATCTGGATGGGTCTCGTGGATGGGTGTTTCGTCGGTACAATCCGTACAAATTTGAATCATCCAGGGGCTCTGTGGAAATGTAAGGCCTGGATGGATCGTCGGTTGTTCGTACTTTTCGACCCATCCAGACCCATCCGGCCTATGGAAATCCACCCTAAGCGTAACCCCGATCCGCCTTGGTTCCACGCTGGCACTTTGACCGCAGCAGCGGTCACTTGCGGCCATAATGTGGTGAGCGCGAGCGCTGCAATCTTGTAGATCGCGCAGTCACGCGCGATCCCTTCAATTTCCTAGAAACTCTGACGCTCACCGCTATGGATTCGTCTGGTCAAGGTTTGTTTTTCAAGCAGAACCAGCATTGGGGCATCAACGAGCACCCTAGAAGCTTCTGGGATATGGTAACGAAATGGAAAAGGACAGGGCCAACGTCTTGGAGTCAGAACATGAACTCGAATTGCGAGACGGCTGCACGAGAGAAAGTCAAGCCGGCGAGTAAATAATTCAAACGCTTCCAAGCTGTCGAACAACTGATTTAACGATCACATAACCCAGATCTTCCCATAACCCAGATTTCAGGGACAATCGGAAACACTAAATTGTACAGCGGGGTTACGCGACAGGAAGCTGGCTAGAACACGGGTTACGAGTACTGCCGCACTACAGTTTGCGGGGTTATCTATAACCGTAACCTGGTCTTATGGAAACAGGCTGTTAGAGGGCGTTTACCCTAGCCGGTTATCTCGGCCAGTAAAGTTGGCGAGATAACAAAATAGTTAGCGCCACGTATGCCCGAACCCTCAACGAACGCAAAATTAACCAGTTTTTGTTTACACGTGCATTTGCGCTCGCAGTTTGCGTTCGGTCAGGTTGGTCGTGTACTTCTGGATAGCCTCGTGATTTTTGAATTTTGGGTGACAGACGAGCTATTTTTGTGCCTTGCTCCGCAGCACGAACCGTGCTGTGAAGCAAGCGACTTCAAGGCTCCGCAGCGACCCGTCGATCGAGATTGCTGGGTGAGATCTGGCAGCTAATCATCAACATCTGCTCGGCCAATGCCTTCTTGCTTGCTGCTATAGAAAATTCGGATCTGCAGAAATTGACGAACTGAACTGGAGCTAGCGTAGCCGATATATCTCACAGCTCGGAAGCCAAACGAACTTAACGAACCACTAACCTTAACCTTTAACCCGTAACTAGGGGGGGGGGGGGGGGGGGAGTTATGGTTATCGCGAAAATGGTTAACTGGGCGAGATAACTGACGCGAATAGTGTCGTGTAAACGCTTTGTAGTTAGTTAACTGTACATCTTAACCGTAACTGGCCGAGATAACCGGCTCGTGTAAACGCCCTCTAACAGCCTGTTTCCATAAGACCAGGTTACGGTTATAGATAACCCCGCAAACTGTAGTGCGGCAGTACTCGTAACCCGTGTTCTAGCCAGCTTCCTGTCGCATAACCCCGTTGTACAATTTAGTGTTTCCGATTGTCCCTGAAATCTGGGTTATGGGAAGATCTGGGTTATATGATCGTTAAATCAGTTGTTCGACAGCTTAGAAGCGTTTGAATTATTTACTCGCCGGCTTGACTCTCTCTCGTGCAGCCGTCTCGCAATTCGAGTTCATGTTCTGACTCCAAGACGTTGGCCCTGTCCTTTTCCATTTCGTTACCATATCCCAGAAGCTTCTAGGGTGCTCGTTGATGCCCCAATGCTGGTTCTGCTTGAAAAACAAACCTTGACCAGACGAATCCATAGCGGTGAGCGTCAGAGTTTCTAGGAAATTGAAGGGATCGCGCGTGACTGCGCGATCTACAAGATTGCAGCGCTCGCGCTCACCACATTATGGCCGCAAGTGACCGCTGCTGCGGTCAAAGTGCCAGCGTGGAACCAAGGCGGATCGGGGTTACGCTTAGGGTGGATTTCCATAGGCCGGATGGGTCTGGATGGGTCGAAAAGTACGAACAACCGACGATCCATCCAGGCCTTACATTTCCACAGAGCCCCTGGATGATTCAAATTTGTACGGATTGTACCGACGAAACACCCATCCACGAGACCCATCCAGATGGCAAAATCCATCCATGCCTTCGACCGAGGGGTGGATTGGATGAGTCTGGATGAGTCGCAAACTTTCCGGCGCATCCCGGCGCAGGCCGGCGCCGGTCGTGCTAGCGACCTGCCTCTACCCCTGTGGCCTATACCAGTTCTCTCTGCTAGTTTGACCTCCCGAAATCTGCGACCTTCCTCAGTCTGACCTCCCGAAATCTGCGGCCTCCCTCAGCTAATTTCAATTCCACCTTCTGGTTTGACCTCTCGAAATCTGTGACCTTCCTCTGCTAGTTTCAATTCCCGAGATTTCGAATTGCGTCAGATCTGGTTCGAGGAACAGAAAACCCGGGACATTCTTCTTCCTTACATTCTTCGGCATTTAAGCCACAGTGGATGGCCAGGCGATCATTCCCCTTACGACAAGTTGCCGTGCAGCAATAGCTCCAGCGCAAGTTATGGCACCCGGCCATTGCGGAACCACCCATGTCGCATTTCCACTGGCGGGAACTGGATGGTCGACTGCGTACGGATGCACGAATCATCCATGACCCATCCACGAGGTGTAACCTAAAGTAAACCGATTTAGCGACCCATCCAGTACTTCACCCATCCACGCCCTATGGAAATCCACCCTTAACCGTGGGGGGGGGGCACGGTTCAGGGTAACCCCGATCCGCACCGGCACGTCATCAAATTTTGCCGGAAACTGGTGTACAAGTCGGTCGAGCGAAGTACAAATTTTCGAGTGTTTCCGATTGCCGAGGACGGTTATGCTCCATAACCCGGCCTAAACCTCAATTGGAAACAGGCTGTTAGGGGGACAGACCGATGCGATACTACGGCGATTTCGTGCTGTTTTTCAAATCTTCGCATTTTCCAAGATCGCCGGTCAAAATTGCCGGTTAATCTGACTGGCCTGAACTCTTTCCGACTCGTGTTCGATTCCCGTCGGGGGCGGATTACCTCTGAGGGCACTTTTTCGCGTACGTATCTCAGGGTTGCGGACTGTGGACGCGGCGTTTTCATTTGTCGTTTCCCTCCTGTCCTGTGGACTCAGTCTAGGGACCTAGAGCATGTCTACGATTTCCCCTTGAATAATTCGCTTCTTCGTGACTCTCGTAGCTCATTACATCAGCGCATTGTGCTTGACAAGGAAATCTGCTCTTTCGCACTAGTAGCAACTGCAGCCTCGGGAGTTGCTGCACCTGCCTCCATGGAACTTCGGGAAGTCAGTGAGCTAATAAGTTCATTAGCCTTACAGGGCACCCAGTTGAATAACAATGCCATGCCATGCCATGCCAGGGTACTACTTATGGCCAAATTGACCAGCGCTTAAGCGCACAGCCCCAAAATAAAACTGCGCGGTGGAAAAAAGCGCTACTCAAAACAAAAAAAATGCGCTTTCTTCACTCTTCTGGTAAAAACAAATCTGCGCTTTTTTGTGCGCTATTTTCTGCGCTCTGGAGTACAGGGCTGGAACGATCGGATCAAGAGTTCAGGATAGCGCGTAGTAGGCAGAAACGACCCGAGAAACTGCGTCGAATCGCATAGGCTGACGCTCGGTTAACGGCATACCAGACAGTTAAGCCGACGATGGAGACAGCCTCCAGGCAGAGGCAAAGCGTGGTCGCATGCCCCCCCCCCCCAACACTACCCGCTGGCCATCACATGCGCCCCAGCCTGTCCCACCCCTTCACCCAGCTTCCTTCTTGGTTCGATTCCACGCGAACAACGAACGAGAGCAAATGAGCAAATGAGCAAAAGGCGAGTGCAAACAAGGAACGTGGAACGGGAGGCCAGAGGGCACTCATCATGAGGAGGAGGAGCACGGAGGAGCAGCAGGCGATGGAGGAGTGGGAGGAGGACTGCACAGGGGAAAAGGAGTAGTTTACACACTCGAAGTTTTCAGCAACTCGGCAGGTTTGTCTACTCGACTGGTCGATTCATAAGCAAACAAACTTACGTTTGGTGAGGGGGGAGGAGGCTATCAGACTAGCGCAGTGACGAATTGGCGACAGCAAGGACGGGGCGGGGCTGGGGTAGGGGCGGGGCTGAGGAGCGAATGATCCCTCGAGAAGGGATGGGGAACTTGAAGACGTTAGAACTGCTTCGACAGAGCCTACAGGTTCAATTATCAGGATGTCTGTTCGGTTGTTTCTGTTAGTGTTCAAATTCGACGGCCTGAGAGTCCCCCTACCTGGCAGCTTCCATGGCGATAACCGATGGTCATTGGCTGTCATACAATTTAAATCCCAGAGGGCAATCCAGCCCTTGAGTCACTCAATGACTCACACTAAAAAAATGAGAAAGCGCACGTGGGGACAGCGGTTTCTGCGCTTTTCCTGAGTGAGTGAAATGTGGTGTATCATACGGATATAACCATAAGATTTCCCAATCAGACAACACGTTTTCCTCATACACCACGTTTGGTTTCGGAGCTTGGTCGAGTGGGTCGACTGGACGGAAGTTGGGGCCTTCACCAGTACCACGCGGGTTCGATCCCGGGCTGGCGCATGTTGGAAACCCTCGCTAGGAGGGGGCCGGCTGGGCCGGACGTGCACATCTCACACCGGAGGTGGGCGTCGACAACACGTTTTCCTCATACACCACATGAAAATAGGAAAGCGCTGTGGTATTCAAAAAAGCAGCGCGCTCCGCGCACAGGGGTTGATAAAAACTGCGCGAAACGCGCAGATGGGCTCAAAAAGGCAGCGCGGGCCGCGCTCGCCGCGCGCGCTTAGTAATACCTAGTAGCTACATTGATTCTTGACCCTTAGTAGTACCTAGTAGCTACATTGATTCTTGACCCCCCCAACATTAAATTGAACGGATAAGTAAGAAACTGCTTGTGCAACCATCACCAAGGAGGCTGCCACTGCTGCTTGACGAACATTACACCACCCCCAGGGCCGACCTCCAGGGGACCCGCCAGGGCCCCCTACTATTTCACGGCATAGATTGTATCACAATTATTTCGGTATCGTAACAGTTCAGTCATTTGAATGATGTGTAGCAAGACGAGTACTCATAGCGGGCTCCCGAACGCGATTCCCTGCTTGCTACCGAAAACGAATTCAGCACAGTGCTACCTAACATGAGTACATGCAAAGATGGACATACAGTAATGCTTTACAGTTCTGCGAGTAATTCCGACCTTCCATTTTTTTAGTAGTTCATATTCGTCCTGTGCATGCATGGTATGTCGTCTTCACGTTTTACGTGCGATGCGCCTACCTCCTGCTTCCTCGTTTCATGATATGCATTTTATCACAGTTCCGGGGCAGTTCACTTACCTGTATTCACTCGTGATTCTTTGGACAGCTTTGAGATCGATTGATTGAGTGATGTTAACCTATTAATATGCCGTTCAGCTTTTTCTTCCCAAGCAATGTAAAGCTGTTTATGTTGCACACTTTTGCAGAATACAAGACTGTTCAACATGTATGTCGACATCGGGTTCGAAGTACTAACCATGATGAAGTTGTGCGCGACAACAAGACTACATGCATGTTGCGTATTCCTGATTCACCAGTTTCGACCATATTCCACACGATGTTACATACGGCTCGCTACCTGATTTCTGACACACAATGGCAAGTTTGGTTAATTGCAACCTCAAACATGCGTAACAAGTAACAAAATGAATATTATATATGTGGTTGAATATATGTGGTTGAAATGTACACAGGCATGACTTATTTTATACAATTTGGGGGGCTATGCTTGACAGCTTCTACACAACTATACAACTCCCTATCCCTATTCTGGGATTTCTGGGTCACTCGGGTGGCGACGAAGGAGCCTGTAACTATACTCAGTTACCCGGCTGATGCGACCGGTTTTCTTGGGGAAAACAGCACCAACAGCACAATCAGCCGATTTCGCAGAGGTCGGAAGTATCGCAGAGGTCTGTCCTCCCTAGGGGGCCGACCAACGTGACATTTGTATAATTTGGGTGTGTCATTGGGTCAGTGACTCACCTAATCAAGCCAAATTACAACATGAAACAATTTCCCACCTTCTTCAAGACTCGTACGTAGCACTTAGAATAAGTGCTACGTACAGCGAAACACAGATGTTTGTGACTTCCTCTACCCGGGGAGAGAATTGGAGACCAATCCGAGAGCCAGGCGTGAGATTGTATTAACAGGGCATGAACTATGAATCTATGATATACTGTTCTTAACGAGAGCCAGATAGGAAGCCAGCAGTGGTTTGACTTTTTTTTAGGGAGGGACAGAAGGGATTGTCACCCTGGCAGACGCAAGGCAGCGGAGTAGGGGCAACAGACAACGTCAATTGGATCCGTAGCGACCTGAGACGCAACGTGGGGAGGGTCTGCTGCATCGCAGACACAGTTTCAGTAGGTTGGTTGCTATGAAGGACGCAGGCCAGGGTAGTCCAAGACGCACGTCCTTGCGTCCCAGGACGCAACATGGGAGAGGGCCGTTGCGTCCCAGGACGCAACATTGGCAAGGTCGGTTGCGTCTCAGACGCAGCCTCATAGATTGGTTGCGTCCAAGACGCACGAAGTTGGAAGTTGGAAGTTGGTTGCGTCTCACTTCATTACCCTGCGTTCTCATGCGTCCCAATGCGCCCCAGTGCGCCTGATGCGTCCGACATGAGAGTGTCTCAGTGGGTGGTGCAGGACGCAAAGGACTCTCTCAGCTACATAATTTGAATTTGAGGCCCTGAGTGGATGAGCGGGGTTCAAACATCACCCTAGTCTAAAGCCTATGATTTTTTGACAATGTGATTGATTTATTCTGGTCGAGCTCTCAAATAATATTCGAACTGTCGAAATGCAATCTCGCGGCACGCCCAATGCTCCGACCAAGCAGCAATGGCTGGATGATTTTTTTGTTGCCAAGCCCGCTGCTGCTGCTGCTGCTGCTGCCGCGGTAGCACGTGTCACCAACTTGTCAACTGTCTCTAGAATAGTTACTGGCGTACTTAAGTAACTTCTGGTATACTTCACACTGTGTACAAAAATGTAACCAATTTGTCCAGAAACATTATGTAAAAGACTCAATGAGATGGAATGGGACGCAGTGGGACGCATCAAGCATGGAGAAGAATTGAGACGCAGTGGGACGCATCAAGCTGCTGTTGCTGTGGGAGGGGCAAAGAGGAATTTTTAGGACGCAACCTACAAACTTTACTGCGTCCCAGGACGCAACCTACGAAATTGGCTGCTTCCCTGGACGCAACCTACACATTTGGGTGCGTCCCAGGAAGCTACTCCTGGGGTCCGTTTGGACAACCCTGACGCAGGCTACGCGTAGGCTATGGGTTGATTGCGGCTCAGGATGCAGGCTGTGAAATTGGTTGCGTCTCGGGACGCAGGCTGTACATTTGGTTGTGTCTCAGGACGCAGAGCTAGGGTCCTCCTAAGCAACCCTGCAGCGGAGGTGTGGCATGAAGGATCCATATTTACATGTTCTAAACAAGTATACGAAAGCCTAATGTGTTCAATCGCAGTCAATGTCGAAGTACAGAAACCTGGTACCAACAAAAACTATTCCACGGGCACATATGCCATCTAGTTTTTGGCAGAGCCCCCTCTTCTAGGGGGCGGGAACCCCCATGTTAACCCATTTGTCCGTCCGACCGAAAAATTGAAGCCTGACACGTCAGCCACGTAACTAACTCGCTTTGGTCAGCTCCATCGTTGTCACTTTTCGTTCCGTTGCCAGCACACTCCGCCATCTTCCCGCGTGGCTTGCTGCATAGGACTTGTCGCACATGCAGGTGACCCAACCTTTGCAGTAAACTTTCTACAATACAGCTTAATATTGACATTTCAAAGCACATGGGCAGAAACCCAATACAAATGATAGCACCGGCCAAGTGACTGGGGTGGTAAGCAGGGTTGTTCAGGACGCTGCATCCTCTGCTGCAGACGAAACGTCGAAGGGTCCGTTGCGTCGCAACGTGGGGAGTGTCTGCAACGTGGTCAGGCTAAACAATTGGTTGCATCTCAGTAGGCAGCAGAGCTGGGGGTCCTCCTGAAGAACCCTGGTTGTAAGCGACAATATGTTATACATGAAATACAAGGCGAATGGTGTTGAACTGACACGATCAACTTCAGAAGCTCCTGCTTACTATCAACCGTTCAAGATAACCAGGCAACGCACATCAGGGTACAGCAAAGCGCGCGCGGCAGCGCAATTCCGCGCACACTTTTTGAGCCCCACTGCGCCTTTCGCACAGTTTTTTCAACCCCCAGTGGACGAAGCGCGCAGTTTTTGCGCCTTTTGCACTACAAAGTGCTGACCAATGTGACAAAATGTAGTACCCTGACGCACATCACTTTGTTGTTTCCTGGCCTGGACAAGTCTTTAAACTGTCTAATCTGCTTGGTGTGCTCCCTGGTTACCGTGGGTATCGCACGGGAGGACTTGGAATTGGAAGACAGTGAGCAGCCCCGAGTTGGCTGAAAAACCACGTAACAATCCAACCGAATTAGTTGTTTCCAGCCAGCTCGGCAAAGACGGAGGGAAGAGGAGGGGTGTAGGGACGGTCAGCCTCCCATGCTATTTGAGAGGCCATAGTGATCACAGACCTGCACGATGAGAGGGCCCAGGTTGATCAGGTTGGAAATTGAAAATTGTTACGCCCTGCCACGGGATGTGAGGTTGAAGGAACCTTCCCGTTCGCTTGCAGTGGGGAAGGTTACAGTGGGTTTTGCTTTCGCAGACCGCTACTGCGCCTGTGTTTAAACAACTGCACGACAGAACCGAGGAGGTTGGCCAGGTCCTGATTGCACACCTTTCATTCTTCTGGATACTCACACAGGTAGAGAGATTAGGGGGTCATGGGTGGTGGGTGGTGGTGTGGGTCAAGTGGTGTGGGGTGGTGGGTTATGGTATGTGGGTGATGGTGTGGTTAGGTGTTGTGTTGTGTTGTGGGTTTGCAAGCTTATCCCATACCTTTACCCATAATCAAATGGCACAAGGTCTTGTCCAAGTCAAGCCACCATCAAATTGCACATCCTGTGCAAGTCATGTTGTAACTATGATCGGATTGTTCATCTATCACATGTGAGCATGAAACCACCAGCAAATGAAACCACCAGTGAATGGGATTTACTGATCAGGGTTGAGTAGCCCAAGTAGCTACTCAACCTGGACTACAGAAATCTGAAATAAAAAACACTGCCACCGATCTCTCCAATCAACGTTCCTTGTCACTACCACCCCATTCCTTCAAGTCTCAATCTAGTACTGTACTGCACTCATCAGTGAATAGGAGTATAAACAAGCACTACCTACCTGCCATCCCAATCATCCATCATATAAGAGCATGAAATCACCAGCAATCCCTCTGATCAACGTTCCTTGTCACTACCATCCCCATTCCTTTGAGTTTCAATCTAGTACTGTACTGCAATCATCGACTAAAGAAGAGTAAACAAGCACTGCCTACCTGCCATGCCTGTCATCCACCACATAAGAGCATGAAACCACCAGCAATCTCTCTGATCAACTACAAACACTGTATACCTGGCATAAATAAATATACAAAATAGTACGCCTTATTACGAGGCGTGGGGGTGAGGGGTCCAGCCCGTTTGCTTTCACTGTGGCCAACTACCAATACCTGGCATAACTACAACACTTTAACTAAGGAACGGCAAATCATATGATGTTGACCAAAGACGAGTATGATATCATGTGATATCATACAAAAATCATATGATTAAATATCATATGATATGGTGCCCTAGGCCAAAGTTACCTAGTCAGACAGCCGGCATCATATGATATCATATGATAACATGATATCATATGATAACATGATATCATATTGCCGATCCCTAACTAAAACACGGCTTATCGGGCGTACAGCAGAAGGGCACACCGACAGCCTCTGGCTCTTCTACAGCCACCTATAAACACTGCATACCTGGCATAACTACAACACTATAAACACTGCCTACCTGTCATCCCTGTCATCCATCACTTTGCGATAGGAGGTCACACAAACAACCTCTGGCTAAACTCCAGCCACCTCTAAACACTGCATAACTGGCTTTACTATAAAACTATAGCATTGCATACTTGGCTTCCCTGTGATCCATCACTTTGCGATAGAAGGGCACACTGATCACCTCTGGCTCGTCCCCAGCCACTTATAAATACTGCATACCTAGCGTAACTATAACACTATACCATTACATACCTGGCTTCCCTGTGATCCATCACTATGCGATAGAAGGGCACACGGACCACCTCTGGCTCGTCCCCAGCCACCTATAAACACTGCATAACAGGCTTTACTATATCACTTGAGCATTGCATACCTGGCTTCCCTGTGATCCATCACTTTGCGATAGAAGGGCACACGGACAACCCTTGGCTCCCTTCCAAGCGCCTCGGAGCGGATGTACATACCGAGGCAGTCTACCCACAATAGCTCAGCATACGTCATCTGTGAATTGTGTACAGTGGAACATGTCATGTTGTCATCTATGCAAGAAGTAGTCAGTACTTCTGAAGTACTTATTGAAGTATTCTGTGTTGTCATCCATGCAAGAAGTAGTCAATACTTCTGAAGTACTCTATGTTGTCATCCATGCAAGAAGTAGTCAATACTTCTGTAGTACTCTATGTTGTTATCCAGGCAAGAAGTAGTCAATACTTCTGTAGCACTCTATGTTGTCATCCATACAAGAAGTAGTCAGTACTTCTGAAGTTCTCTATGTTGTCATCCATGCAAGAAGTAGTCAGTACTTCTGTAGTACTCTATGTTGTCATCCATGCAAGAAGTAGTCAGTACTTCTGAAGTACTTTCTGTTGTCATCCATGCAAGAAGTAGTCAGTACTTCTGAAGTAGTTTCTGAAGTACTCTATGTTGTCATCTATGCAAGAAGTAGTCAGTACTTATGAAGTACTTTCTGAAGTACTCTATGTTGTCATCTATGCAAGAAGTAGTCAGTACTTATGAAGTACTTTCTGAAGTACTCTATGTTGTCATCTATGCAAGAAGTAGTCAGTACTTATGAAGTACTTATTGAAGTACTCTGTGTTGTCATCCATGCAAGAAGTAGTCAATATTTCTGTAGTACTCTATGTTGTCATCCATGCAAATAGTAGTCAGTACTTCTGTAGTACTCTATGTTGTCATCCATGCAAGAAGTAGTCAGTACTTATGAAGTACTTTCTGAAGTACTCTATGTTGTCATATATGCAAGAAGTAGTCAGTACTTATGAAGTACTTTCTGATGTACTCTATGTTGTCATCCATGCAAGAAGAAGTCAGTACTTATGAAGTACTTATTGAAGTACTCTGTGTTGTCATCCATGCAAGAAGTAGCCAGTACTTCTGAAGTTCTCTATGTTGTCATCCATGCAAGAAGTGGTCAGTACTTCTGGAGTACTTTCTCAAGTACTCTATGTTGTCATCCATGCAAGAAGTAGTCAGTACTTATGAAGTACTTTCTGAAGTACTCTATGTTGTCATCTATGCAAGAAGTAGTCAGTACTTATGAAGTACTTTCTGAAGTACTCTATGTTGTCATCTATGCAAGAAGTAGTCAGTACTTATGAAGTACTTATTGAAGTACTCTGTGTTGTCATCCATGCAAGAAGTAGTCAATACTTCTGTAGTACTCTATGTTGTCATCCATGCAAATAATAGTCAGTACTTCTGTAGTACTCTATGTTGTCATCCATGCAAGAAGTAGTCAGTACTTCTTAAGTACTTTCTGAAGTACTCTATGTTGTCATATATGCAAGAAGTAGTCAGTACTTATGAAGTACTTTCTGATGTACTCTACGTTGTCATCCATGCAAGAAGTAGTCAGTACTTATGAAGTACTTATTGAAGTACTCTGTGTTGTCATCCATGCAAGAAGTAGCCAGTACTTCTGGAGTACTTTCTCAAGTACTCTATGTTGTCATCCATGCAAGAAGTAGTCAGTACTTATGAAGTACTTTCTGAAGTACTCTATGTTGTCATCTATGCAAGAAGTAGTCAGTACTTATGAAGTACTTTCTGAAGTACTCTATGTTGTTATCTATGCAAGAAGTAGTCAGTACATATGAAGTACTTTCTGAAGTACTCCATTTTGTCATCTATGCAAGAAGTAGTCCATAGCTTTTCTTTTCAGCTACAAGCAGCAGCTTCTAGGCAGCTCCCCTGGCTTGCTACCCATCCAAACCTGCAACAACGTAGTGCATCTGGAAGCTGAAAGAATAATCTTTTCAGATCTGCTGAAATCTTGGGGCTTAGCCCAGTGGCAGCCTCAGGTAGCTGCCTAGAAGCTGCTGATTGTTGTGGATTTTTTTGATCCAGTAGTCACTCTTGGGACCACGATTCAAGATGATGCTGTTCTTAACTGTCGAGTCATGAAAATGGACGAAGATAACATGTCGGACATAGTGTAGAAGGGTACGTTGTGCATTTACCCATTTATCCATGTGCCTGGTCCAGGGCTAGCCCCCCCCCCCCCTCCCCCCCCCCGCCCACTACCTACAGCACCTGCGACTCCGTTTTGGTCCGCTACCCTGACACCCAAACCCTGACCTCCTTTGGGCGGCTTTTCAGGCTGCCCTCCCCAAATCACTACCTGGACACCACCCTTGGAAAGTACCAACTCCCTGAAAACTACCATAAGACTCTTTTTCTGAAACGAAAACTATCTCTGGCCTGGTTATTGACATACTGGTGGACAGATGAGGGACATGCCCATATACATTGCATTGATATTGGGGACTGAAACATGCACTTGTGCGTTCACACCGAATCATCTAAAACAAACAAAGATAATTCACCTCGAAGGTATTCATCTCCGCCTCCTGCTTCAGATTGATTGAAGTCTTAAAAAGACTTACACATTTCAATGTATGTGGCAAGCATAGTCATTCTTGGTCTATGGTAGTCATAGTTAGTAAATTGTAATGTCTATTGTTAGTAACCATTCAGGTAGCCTAGCATCGTTTCTTTTGGGGGCATATCATGGTAGCTTCGAGCCAGCTCCATTAGCCAGCCAATGGGTTCATCTTTAAGCTTTCAGCTGCACTAGAATGCCGGTGCTGTCAGCTTTCAGATGCACTGGCTAGCTTCAGGCTTGGCCCAAGGACGGGGAAAGGGAGCTACCTAGAAGCTGCAACAAGTCGCGCCCAAAATAAACATTTGAGGCTAGTGGATACTACCACTGCGGGTAATGAATTGATTGAGGGTAAACGTGATGCCTAGAATACAACCATAGACCACCACCACCAAGATCAAGACCATCATCAAGACCACCACCGAGACCAAGACCACCACCAAGACCCAAGACTATCTCCGAGACCAAAACCACCACCAAGATCACCACCAAGATACAAGAACACCACAAAGACCCAAGACCACCACCAAGACCAAGGCCACTTACCTCAGTGATGGGGATGTTGGTGAAGTTGCTAACAATACGGTAGATGTCTTCAGCCCTATCCCTGTTGGACAGGAATGAGTTATGGACTTATGGGTGGTGGGTGGTGGTGTGGGTCAGGTAGTGTGGTGTGGTGGGTTATGGGTTGTGGGTGGTGGTGTGGGTCAGGTAGTGTGGTGTGGTGGGTTTTGGGGTGGTGGGTTATGGGTGGTGGGTGGTGGTTTGGGTTAGGTGTTGTGTTGTATTGTGGGTTTGCAAGCTTCTCAAGAGCCACCGACAAGGAGGATGGCGGAGTGAGGGGCAGCTAATGATATTAGCAAGCAAAGGATTCAATGAGAATGTGACTGAGACCCACCCTATGAGGTAAAAATCCTTTGTGTAAAAAAAAAAAAGAGATCAAAATGTGGGGGATCGATATGTCCGCTGCAGAAGGAGGGGGAATCCACTGGAAGGTTGTTGTTGTTGTTGTTGATGTCGTTGTCATTGTCATTGTCGTCGTTGTTGTTGTTGTTGTTGTTGTTGATGTTGTTGTTGTTGTTGTTGCAATTCACAATTGTTTGTGTTTCACTGCCCAGCAAGAACACACAGTCAAGGCAAGTGCACGCACATCATTCTTCTTATTCTTGTTCTTGTTCTTGTTCATCTTCATCTTCTTATTATTATTATGTACAACAGTATTGATGCTTCAACAAGTTGGGCGGGAAACAATTGAGGTGAAGTAAGATTCATGTACACAATTGCATGATTTCTTGCATGCAAAAGCCAACCTACACAAATGAGGCCAGACCCCGGACTCCCTACCCAGACTGCTGGCATCCCAAACTCCCAGACCCCGGACTCCCCACCCAGACTGCTGGCATCGCGTACTTCCAGACCCCGGACTCCCCACCCATACTGCTGGCATCCCGTACTCTAGAGAGGGTTATGCCCAATCCAACTCTTGCCTGTCACTTACTTATCACCTACAACATATGGCAAGTTATGGTAGTTTGAGTGCTTCTCACTGTCCAATGCTTTGTTTCTTAGTATTTATGACTCCCAAATCCCGGACTACCGAAGACACCCCCCTTGAAATACACAGCTATCTGAACTTCTATGTCCGGCAGGAAGTGTCATATTTTATTTATTGTAGGACTTGGGAATTCAGGTGGAAACTACAAAAACACCAGACATAATGTTGGTTTTGTAGCGGTCGACTTTTTCTTTCTTTCAGTTTTTCAGATGGAAATTGACCTGATAATTTGCGGCTTATCAGGAGTAGCCCAGGCCTCAAACTTTTCAGTCACACCGATCGATTTTTTCTGACAATTGGGCTGTAATGGCATGTATCAAGGCGATTTATGGTGACTACTGCTAGCTCCGGCTTACGCAGTGGTGTCCTTAACTTCACGTCCTGAGGGTGGCGCATTACTCGGATGTAACAATTTCAATTTCAATTGTATTAAGGCGATATTAAAAGTCACTTTTCAGGTCATTTTGAGTACCTCATTTAGGGGGGGGGGGGGGGGGGGGGGGGGGGGGGGGGGGGGGGCTCATTTGTTTTTTGCTACCTTTTTGCTAACCTTGTACTCAGACCTCCAAATGTCATTCTGAGACCACTTCTGAGTAGGCCTTGAGAAGGGTAGCCTATTGGCACCACTTTAGACCTGGTGCAATAAGTATTTACCCCCCCCCCCCCCCTTAAACCCAAACCCAACCCAAACCCCAGCCCAGCCCAGAGTTTGAGAGGGTAAATGGCTGTTTGAATCACAATGGCAGTTCATTGGCACCACTGAAGACCCAGGTGTGGGTGGGTGGGGGGTGGGGGTATGGGTGTGTGCCCCCACACCCACCCCACCCACCCACCCCCGCCTCGACCCCCCAGCCCACCCACCCCCGCCCCGACCCACCGCCCTTGCGACAACACCGAAACGCCGCCATTCTACTACGTTCTACGTGGTTGCTTTCTCTTCGTTTCGGTATGCCTGATGCTGATGCTGAGGTGATGAGGTCCTTGGTTAAAAATTTGGTGTGTTTAATGGGGTGCCTTTATTGAGCCTCCACGCAGCCATCATTCGCCTGATTTGGACGAAATCTGGAGTGGCCTCCAGCCAAGGCCCATTAAACATTGGGGCCGAGTTGGGTGGGGCCCAAGGGGAAGTATAGTTGAACCATGCTTAGAAAACTGTCCTGCTACTGTTTTGTTTGGACCGGTTTGGTTTAATGAAAACTCCAGTTTCTGGCCACCCCCTGCAAAGGTGAAGGGTGTCTACGGTACTTGGGCTACCCAAAGGGGGTGCAGAACTGAGTTTTGACTATCACACAATCCCAATCAATGTGGGAATTCCGAGGATGCCATTATGTGCGCCATATTGTAACCCCCCAGAATCCATATCTAAGTTTTTCAAAAAATGGGTATTTATATTTAGGGGGGGGGGGGGGGGGGGGGCAGCCCTCCTCAGTTTTTTTAGGCGTGAGGGGAGTGAACTTTGTTTTTCTACTCCCAGGCCTATGCACGGTAAACAAGCACCAATGACAATCTATTCCTTAGTGTATTTATTGCATTCCATTACGTTGTCATCAACAGCCCATTGTTGGCCCAAGACAAGCCTGCTCCACAACATCCGCGAGGGGTCTTCCAACTCATGTATCGTATGTATTTTGCACAGTCCAGGGGTAGCCAAATAGGCTAAAGGGACTTGCCCGACCTCAACCCAACCCCAACAGGAAAGGCAGTTTAAGAAACAAGCACCAGTGAACTGAACCCCAACAAATTATAACAACGTGGGCTCGAAGCTCGTGCTATGCAGATAGGGGTATTTGAACATTCCACTTACTCGTTCCATGCACTAACAAGCACCTCAGCCTCCAGTCGGAGAGAGTCAGGCTCCGCTGCGAGGAAATCTTCACTGCTAACCTCTTCCTGTTGAGCACTCTGCATGGCATGGGGTGGGGTGGGGTGGGGGTGGGGGTGAGTGTGGGTGCAGGTGTGGGGGTGGGAGTGGGGTGTGGGTGTGGGGTGGGTGTGGGTGTGGTGTGGTGTGGTGTGGGGGTGGTGTGAGGGTGGGGGTGGGTGTAGGTGGGGGTAGGGGTGTGGATGTGGGTGTGGGGTGTGGGGGGAGTTTCAGTGACTTGCTAAGCACGTCAAGGTAAGGCTATATGGTGTCAGGCTCAGCTGCAAGGAACTCTTCACTGCTAACCTCTTCCTGTTGAGCACTCTGCATGGCATGAAGTGGGGTGTGGGAAAGGGGAAGGAAATGGGTGCATTTACACATGCATGGAAAAGAAAACAGGAGGGAGACAACAATATTATATATTTACGTTTGTGTGCAGGACAGCCTCTTTCAGTGATTTACAATGGTCTAGTGGTAGACCAGATCGCCTAAGAATGAAGAGTCGGGGGTTCGACTCCCCCCTCAGTCGCTCTTGGCGTTGCAGGTCGTCGTCAACCGCGATGGTAGCTTGTCCAGTTGAGGTAGGAGACCGCTCCCCACCCGCGTACGACGGGCTCCCTTAACACCACGCCCCACCAGGCGTTATCATTACCTTTTGTGTGCAGGACAAGTGCAGTTGGCGGTGTTAAGGACTGAGGTGCAGGCAGATGCAGTTCCATGCATCAAGCACAATGACACAGATGCAGATGCGAGCATCAAGTACAATGATATAGATGCAGATGCATGCATGCAGTTCCATGCATCAAGGAAAACAAACATATATTTAAAATCGAAAAATAATGGCACAGATGCAGATACATGCATGCAGTTCCATGCATCAAGTACACTCATACAGATGCAGATCCATGCATCAAGCTTAATGGCAAAGATGCAGGTCCATGCATCCTGCACAATGACACAGATGCAGGTCCATGCATCAAGCTTAATGACACAGATGCAGGTCCATGCATCAAGCTTAATGACACAGATGCAGTTCCATGCATCAAGCACAATGACACAGATACAGTTCCATGCATCAAGTACACTCATACAGATGCAGTTCCATGCATCAAGTACACTCATACAGATGCAGTTCCATGCATCAAGCACAATGACACAGATGCAGGTCCATGCATCAAGTACACTCATACAGATGCAGTTCCATGCATCAAGTACACTCGTACAGATGCAGTTCCATGCATCAAGCACAATGACACAGATGCAGATGCGAGCATCAAGTACAATGATATAGATGCAGATGCATGCATGCAGTTCCATGCATCAAGCTAAACAAACATATATTTAAAATCGAACAATAATGGCACAGATGTAGATACATGCATGCAGTTCCGTGCATCAAGTACACTCATACAGATGCAGATCCATGCATCAAGCTTAATGACACAGATGTAGGTCCATGCATCCTGCACAATGGCACAGATGCAGGTCCATGCATCAAGCTTAATGACACAGATGCAGGTCCATGCATCAAGCACAATGACACAGATGCAGTTCCATGCATCAAGTACACTCATACAGATGCAGTTCCATGCATCAAGTACACTCATACAGATGCAGTTCCATGCATCAAGTACACTCATACAGATGCAGTTCCATGCATCAAGCACAATGACACAGATGCAGTTCCATGCATCAAGTACACTCATACAGATGCAGTTCCATGCATCACGCACACTCATACAGATGCAGTTCCATGCATCAAGCACAATGACACAGATGCAGTTCCATGCATCAAGCTTAATGACACAGATGCAGGTCCATGCATCAAGTACACTCATACAGATGCAGTTCCATGCATCGAGTACACTCATACAGATGCAGTTCGATGCATCAAGCACAATGACACAGATGCAGTTCCATGCATCAAGTACACTCATACAGATGCAGTTCCATGAATCAAGTACACTCATACAGATGCAGTTCCATGCATCAAGTACACTCATACAGATACAGTTCCATGCATCAAGCACAATGACACAGATGCAGTTCCATGCATCAAGTACACTCATACAGATGCAGTTCCATGCATCAAGTACACTCATACAGATGCAGTTCCATGCATCAAGCACAATGACACAGATGCTGTTCCATGCATCAAGTACACTCATATAGATGCAGTTCCATGCATCAAGTACACTCATACAGATGCAGTTCCATGCATCAAGCACAATGACACAGATGCAGTTCCATGCATCCTGCACAATCGCACAGATGCAGTTTCATGCATGAAGCACAATGACACAGATACAGTTCCATGCATGAAGCACAATGACACAGATGCAGTTCCATGCATGAAGCACAATGACACAGATGCAGTTATATGCATCAAGCATAATGACACAGATGCAGTTCCATGCATGAAGCACAATGACACGGATGCAGTTCCATGCATCAAGCACAATGGAACAGATGCAGATCCCTGACTTAGTGCTACAGTGATCATTTAATTATACAATATGACATGCAGGAGGTGGATGTCTCACCAAGAGGTATCAAACAGAACGCGAGATATCAAACAGAACGAGAGATATATGACGTAAGATATCAAACAGATCGTGAGATATATGACAGATGTCCCCATGCAGGATTACTTCCCCATGCAGGGTGCACCCTAGCCAAAGTTATGGCTGGGTGAGTGGCTTTGGGGGTTGCCTTGGGTCAACAATGGCCTGTTGCTGACAACGTAAGGTCATAGCTGCCAAATGGACAATGCAGCCGAATGCACAAGACCCACACTGTATTATGGACAAGACAACTGCATGCACTAGACCTGCCACACAAAATGATTACATCCAATGGATTAGACAACTGCATGGACGAGAACTGCCACATCTAATGATTACATTAAATGGACAAGACACATGCATGCACGAGACCTGCCACACATAATGTTTACATTCAATGGGCATGACAACTGCTTGCACAAGAACTCTCAGGTCTACTGGAAAAGACGTCCGCATGCACCAGAACTCCCATGCTCTCCAGAGTACCTTTCACGTCCGTAGCAAAGTTATCCACAGCCCATCAGCCTGTAGGCTGTCCAAAAACCCCTCCGCAGACATCCTTATCTAATTCCTTGCTTCACAATTCCTCCCTAGGAGAGACTGTATTCCCACAAGTGATCTGACCCCCCCTTCCCCTCCCCCCTATGCATGCTACACACCTGGTCGAGACCACCCAGATACTGGCAGCTTTCGATGTCGAGCTTATACATATCGCCATCCGACTGGCTTACGTCGACCTTTCCGGACAGGGTGACAGAGGCAACGGCCCTTGCGGGGTACGCGGTGGGCTGCAACAGCACACTGCACAGTGGGTTTTTCCCCAGGTTCGCAATTTCCATCTGGGTTAGCTTTATGAATGCTCCTCCAGCCTTGTCTAGGGCCCAGGTAACGGGTGAGCCAATGGGTCGTCCACCTGCGTTGATGGTAGAGACGATGGCCTCGCTGCAGAGGGCGGCAATGGTGCGAGCGGTTTCGGCAGCGGAGGGCTTTGTGGGTCCGTCGTAAATAGAGGGGGCGGGTTCAGCAGTATCAGCACCGTTGCCATTCGCACTGGCGTTTACGCGCACCACCCGACTATTCCGAAATGCCTGCCTGGGCTGCATGGAGCCCCTAGACCCAGCGGGGGTGCGCAATCGCTGACCGAATGATGCCTGCATGGTTCTCAGAAAATAAATACGTTCGTAGATGGAAGGGTTGTGCTCGCAAACTGAGAAAGGATGTGTCGTGGGCTTTTTCTTGTGATCTTGAAATAGGCAGGCCCGCGTGTGTGGGGGGCAGATATCTGAGTCAGAGTCCAGGCTGGGTCGAGTCCTCCGCCCCCGGTCGAGTCCCCATCTGGCCCAGAGGGATCTGGCCCCCGGCCCCAAAATCCGTATTTCCTTTCTCTCTGTGGGTTGCCATTTCCGATAGCCATGGGTAGCCCATCAATGGCTAGTAGGGGGGCCATCAATGGCTATCGGACGTTTTAGTCCCTCCTCGTTGGCAGCATTGGGGCTGCTTACCCTCCTAGTCTGGTATAGTTCGGTTTTCGTGGCCTTTGATCAGTTGTTTACTCTTCAGTTGTAACTATCTATTTAGAAGGTAAAGTTAGACTACTGCCCTTTACCGCCTCTTTCGGTTCCATGTGGTAGCTAAGTAAACTAGGCAGATTTGCCGCCAGACTACCTCAGTTTGTTACAAGAAATCGTGTGTCGCATCCCCCTCCGTTCCTCACTGATACACTTTCTGTAACAGTTTTTCTTAAATAAGAAGTTTTCTGATTGTTTAAGGAAATCTCTTATCCCAAGAAAGTCTGAATAGTGTTGCAGACTTTGGTTCATCCACCGTATCAGGGATTCGGGGAGATTCGCCATGGTACTGCTAACTATTATTTTCTTGCACACTTTCGTGTTCCTTCCCTTTTCCTCTGGCAGTTTTCGACTACAGTACTACACTGCTAATTCGGGCAGATTCGCCGCCCGTACTGCTTATTACCATCTGTGTTCCTTTACTTAACTGCTCTATTGGGCAGTTTCGCCGCTGTACTGCTGATAACCGCCTTATTGTTTATTATTATTGACTTATTGTTCTCTATTTCGTCTCTCCCTCAGTTTCTCATTGTAACAATTATATAATCAATGAGCCTATTCTTCTGTAGGAGTGGCAACGCCATTCGAACTAAATCCTCCGTCTCGCTGGTTTGTGTCGTGAGAACCATTTCCTAGGGTGAAATACATCACAACTAAAAAACACACAAACGAATGGCGTACAACGCCTAAAGCACATGTTTCGTTTCGACACTGGCGACAAGATGCCCTCACCATTCATCTTCCTGCATAATGTATGAATTGCGGGGGGCAGAAGTTAGTATGCACAGTTTTTGATCATGGAAATGGGAAGGTCGGGGCATAGTTTTCATTTTCAGCTACGAGTAGCAGCCTCTATGCAGCGCCCTGAGATCTCCCTTCATAAAAAAAAGATCCAAACTTCCAGCAACCTAGGCATCTGGAAGCTGATATCGTTAGCTTTCCAGTGCTCCTGGAATATTTGGGTTTGGCATAGTGGCAGCCTTAGGGAGCTGCCTATAAATTGGTGCTGGTAGCTGACAATAAAAACAGTGGGGCGGGCCTGGGCGGGGTTAATATCTTCGCATGTTTCTCTACGCTTCAGTTTCTTTTCATATGCTACAACAATCACTGGATGAACTTGTCTCCATTGTGCATCTCCATCATGAGAGGCACATGACGGTGATGACGGAGGAGGTGAGTTCTGGTGCTATTTTGATATGAATGCAAATGCCAACTACCGTATCTCATATTGTCTTACAGGATTGATTTCCTGCCTTTAAAATATGGCTCGGCCCAGCTACGCCAGCCTGCTGCAGCTCGGCCGCGGCCGTTGGAGATACCGGAGAGGTTCCCGGGTGAGGTTGCCACCAGATTGCCACCTCAGATGGACACGTTTCACACACCGCCACGAGCACAGTTCGGCCATCCCGCCACGACGTCGGATATTCTTTTATGCCGACCGCGGTCGCGACCGGACTTGTATACCTAGTACGATTCCTCCTACTACAGCGAGCGCGCCTTGCAGCCTACGTGCGCATACGCGTGTCCCCTATACAAAAGCAAGTAATTGTATCCGGCCACCCAACCGAGCTTAAACCTGGATGCTTGTTTTATTCCGACCACACATGGGAAGTACCTATTACCAATCTTGCACGTAGCATGAGCCAGCGCACTTACCAAGCTCATGCGTACATAGCAAATTGATTTGATCAGACAAACACCTTACTCGCAACCTAGCACCAGGCCTTGGGGGCGAGCCCCGGTAGATGCGATTAGGGAGACGCTGGTGGCAATGAGCTACAGCGTGGCAGATGTTCCCAGGCGACTGAACTCAGAACTCCCCGATGAGGTAAGTCACCTGCACGATGTTCCCTCCGTGCTTTAGCGCGGTAGTCCAAGCTCAGGCGCAGAGGGTTTGCGAAACCAAATAAACCCAACATGGTAGCTATTCTCCAGTATGTACACATGCATGCAAACGGGAGGGTTACCTTAATCTCACGCCTGTGGCATGGCGTACATATTTTCACCTGTGCGAGGTAGCATAGCTTGTCTTATCAGGTACGAGCAACAGCTTCTGGGCAGCTCCCCTGCATGGCTATCCAGACATACCAAATGAGTCCCAGTGCACCTTGAAGCAGACACAACCAGCTGTCCAGAACTGCTGCAACATTTGAGTTTCACTCAGTGGCTGGCTTGAGGAGCTGCCCAGAAGCTACTGCTCGTAGCCAAAAAGAAAAGCTCTTCTAGGTAGCCTCATGTTAACACTTTTTAATTAACTGATATATCTCTGAGACTGTCTGAGATTAAATAAATAAAATAAAAAGACTTCTAGTATTTCCACTAGATGATTTTGTTCTTCTGTTAATAAAGATAATTCTGAATTGTTGATGATTGAATTCTGGGCTAAAGGTTACAGGGTCCAGTGCATAGTTTCTTATTCAGCTACAAATAGCAGCTTCTATGCAGCTCCTTGGGCTCTCTCTTCATCCAAAACTCCAGCAATCTAGGCATTTGGAAGCTGATATCGTCAGCTTTCCAGTGCTCCTGGAATCTTTGTGTTTGGCACAGTGGTAGCCTCAGGGAGCTGCCTAAAAACTGGTGCTGGTAGCCGAAAAGAAACACAGTGGCCCAGGGTTTAACTGTGACTTTTGGTCCACTGTGGCATAGTCAGAGCATAGCAGTCCATTGGGTCAGACACACAGTTTTCTCTTCTGCTATGAGCAGCAGCTTCTAGGCAGCTCTCTCGGCTTGCTACCCACCCAAACCTGAAGCAAAGTAGTGCACCTGGAAGCTGACAAAACCAGCTTTTTCAGTGCTGTTAAAATCTTGGGGCTTCGCCCAGTGGCTGGCTCAAGGAGCTTCTGAGAAGCTGCACAGCTCGTAGCTGAAAATAAAAATCTATAATGAGACACATAGTTCTTTTTTCCGCCACCGCTTGCAACGCGTCGCTCGGAAGAAGAAAAAATTGCCCACATCCTCGTCTCTCCATCAGAGGGACACAAGGGATATTTATAAGCTCAGGTGACGTGAGAAAAACCAATGGAGTTTGGCCCTGAGGGAAATATCCCTTATGTCCCTCTGGTAAAGAGATGAGGACGTGGGCAATTTTTTCTTCTTCCATGCGACGCCTCCCAAATTGAGCATTTCGGTGCAACCCCAGTTTGACGTGCTGTCCCCTGAACCCCACGGAGGGTGAAGCGCGGAGCCCGGGGGGTTGGGGGGACATTTCTGTCTAGTTTAGACGGACCATGCGACGCCATGCAGCGACGGAATGGCAACGCGTTGCATCCCAAAAAATAGTTGCGGGTAAGGCAACAAAATGAAACAATGTTCTGTATGCCAGGGATTTTCTTTTCAGCTTTTCTTACCAGCTTCTAGGCAGCTCCATGAGCCAGCCACTGGGCTATACCAACATATTTCAGTAATTCTGGAGAGCTGATTGTGTCAGCTTGATGGTGCACTGAGTTGCACCAGGTTCTGCTGTATAGCCAGTCAGGGGAGCTTCCTAAAAGCTGCTGCTCGTAGCTGAAAAGAAAAAGTGCCGTTTGCCCTCCCTGTCATTTGTGCCATTAGCACTCTCAGATTCAGAATCTTGTTTTTTATTTTCTATTTCCATGTCTTTTTCGGACATTAATGTACTCTAGGTTTATATCATTGATGGACATAAACTAGATTCAGGAATTCCACACATCACATCACATTGACAAAATCCTTGAGTCTAGGGCATAAACTAGATTCAGGCATTCCACACATCACATCACATCACATCACATCACATCACATCACATCACATCACATCACATCAAATCACATCACATCACATCACATCACATCACATCACATCACATCACATCACATCACATCGACACAATTCTTGAGTCTAGGGCATAAACTAGATTCAGGCATTCCACACATCTCATCACATTTACAAAATCCTAGAGCCGAGGGCAAGCGCATGGAGACCCACCCTTTGAGGCGGAAATCTTTATCCTGAAAAAATAAATGTAGAACTGACCAATACACTAATCAGACTTCCAATTCTTCTTCAAAGTCGTGCAATAACTCTTTTTTGCTGACAAGCAACAAATTGTACTAACCGTCGACATTGGAAAAGCTGCTGAAAATAACCTGTAATAGCAATTCAGTGGATGGTTTGGGAAGCACACTTAGTATGCGGACTTGGTTCTCAGAATCTCAGGCCAATTATCGAGAATTCTTGCGAGAATTCTCAGATTTCCAGGCCAAATTCTCGATTTCATGTACAAAGTCCGGGTTCTTCAGAAACCTTGAACTCAAATCATCCGCTGAATTGCTATAAATTATCTTTCCTTTTCCTTGAAGCCTTGAGGCGAAAATCCTTCTTGTAAAACGCCAGGAATACGGACGACGAATTTGGGTACGTCGGTCTGACATCGTCCCCCAAAACAATTGAACACTAATATAAACTTTCCTCCTATCTCATTCCCGCAAAGCAGAGCCTTGGAGATAGCTTCTAGCCTTCAAGCAAGTGGGTTGGTGCAGAAAATGATGTACTAGGTGTACTAGGTGTACTAGGATGTACTAGGGTTTACTAGGTGTACTTGGTGTACTAGGATGTACTAGGTGTACAGCCTGGACTAAGGGACACCCACGTGATGGCACATTTATGGCACCAATCAATCTTAATATTTTGAGTCTAGGGCTAGCATAGTGTCACGTACAACTGACTGGCAGAAAGCCCACTTGTAAAAAAGAAAAACAAATCTGAACTTTCCTTCTATCTCATACCCGCAAAGCAGAGCCTCACGGAGATCGCTCGTAGCCTTCAAGCAAGTGGGCTGGTGCAGAACAGGCTGCACAAGCTCCGGTTATACAGTAACTCCTTTATTGGATCCGATGCCGTCGCCTGGTTGGTGGAAAACGGCCACGCCAAGGATTCGGCAGACGGGGTGTCTGTGGGAAATGAAATGCTAGCTGCAGGCTTGCTGCACCACATTCGTTGGGAGTACAACTTTCAAGATCGGAATCTGTTGTACAGGTGTGTGCGGCTGGCTGCATCCGCTAAATTGTAATGACATGGTAATTAGATGGTTATTTATATGGTAATGACACGCTTATAATATGGTACTTGTATGGTTATTTATATCTGTGTAATTACATGCTTCGAATAAGCCAATTATATGGTTATTTCATGCTTATTTATGTGGTATTTATATGGTTATTTATATGGTCATTATATGGTTATTTGTACGGTCATTTATGTGGTAATTATATGTTTATTTGTATGGTTATGTATGTGGTGATTACATTGTTATTTATATGGCTATTTATATGATTATTTATATGATTATTTATATGGTTATTTATATGGTAATTACCGAGGGGGGGGGGGGGGGGCAGGAATAAAGTTGTCTGACCGCACGTTCGGAAGTTATTATTTTGACCCCTGGGGACCCCCCCCCCCCCCCCTCCCCCCCTTTGATACCTCATATCTAGACACCCAGACAGTATTACATAGTGAAAGGGGGGTCCATGAGCATCATCTCGTCAAGGCCTTTCCAACCATACAACCAAAATATACGAATATCAAGTTTGGACAAAGTTATTTAGATTTTAGTATTTTTATAACTTTCTTGGGCGCTCAGCAGTCGTCCGCGCCCTAGGAGGAGATCACTAAGGTATGAAAACGACTAAAGGCAGCTGAAGGCGTTATTTATCTGTCTTTTTATCTTTATCATCATCATTATCATGGCTTGATCTACTCAACTAGTATTCTGGAGCCTGATGGTCTGCACGGGTGGTGTGTGTGTTTTGGGGTGAGGGGGTGGGGGGGAGGGGGGGGAAGGAGTGTGTGTGGGGGGGTGGGGGGGGGGGGCTCGAGTGCTCGACCCCAGGCTCGACTGCTTTAGGAACCTCGTAGGGGACCGGAATTGAGAACGCGTTGCCCGCGCGCCTTTTTCCGCCCAACTGCCGCTCGTGCCAAGCTGGGCGCAAAGTTCTGGGTGACGTCCAGCCTGGCGTCCAGCCTGGATGTACCTTCCAGGAGATCCACCAATTACACCCTTGGTGTCACTAACTAACGGCTTCAGATTTGTACTCCTCTCATTGAGACCTTCTCAATGGTGTACGACACGCTCAAAAATTCACACTGGCAAGAAAGTTACACGAGGTACAAATACAATTGGGAAAACGGTCGGACCCCCCCCCCCCCCCCCCCCCCCCCCCCCTAACCCACCCACCCACCCCCTCGTATCTCGGCCGCCCGTGGGTGTATCGACATGATTTTTTTGTATCGGCTTTTGCTCGCGGTTCTCTATCCGTATCGAACGTGCGGTACGAAATCTTTTTTCTTGCCCCCCCCTCGGTAATTACATGGTTATTTATATGGTAATTATATGGTTATTTATATGGTAATTATATGGTTATTTATATGGTAATTATATGGTTATTTATATGGTAGTTATATGGTTATTTATATGGTAATTATATGGTTATTTATATGGTAATTATATGGTTATTTATATGGTAATTATATGGTTATTTATATGGTTATTATATGGTTATTTATATGGTTATTTATATGGTTATTTATATGGTAATTATATGGTTATTTATATGGTTATTTATATGGTTATTCCTTCTTTACCTAGTCTTGCCCAGAGGGGAGCTCCCCTGGCTCTTTCTCTGCTTTTTGTCTTTTCCTTTTTATTTGATTGTTTATTATCTGGTAATTATATGGTTATTATGTTGGTAATTATATGGGTTATTAGATGGTTTATATGGTTTTTATTGGTTATGTATATGGTTATTTAATGGTTATTTATATGGTAATTATATGGCTATTTATATGGTTATTTATATGGTTATTATATGGTTATTTATATGGTTATTTATATGGTAATTATATGGTTATTTATATGGTTATTATATGGTTATTTATATGGTTATTATATGGTAAATACATGGTTATTTATATGGTTATTTATATGGTAATTATATGGTGATTTATATGGTTATTATATTGTTATATAGTTCATTTATATGGTCATTTATATGGTAATTATATGGTTATTTATATGGTTATTATATGTTATATTGATATGGTTATTTATTGGTATTTAGATGGTGGGTAATATATGGTATTTATATGGTTATTTATATGGTTATTATATGGTCATTTATATGGTAATTATATGGTTATTTATATGGTTATTTATATGGTTATTTATATGGTTATTATATGGTTATTTATATGGTTATTTATATGGTTATTTACATGGTCATTAAATGATTATTCATGTGGTACTTACATGCTTATAATATGCTTGGGGTGAGGGTGTGAGTTATGCTTTGTGTGACCATCAGGGTACAACTTCTTGGCAAATTGGTCAGCGTTTAAAGCGTACAAACGTCAAATTGGCCAGCGCTTTGCAGTGCAAATAGCGCAAAAACTGCGCATTGCGCCCACAGGGAGTTGAAAAAACTGCGCGAAACGCGCAGTGGGGCTCAAAAAGCTTGCGCAAAATCGCGCTGCCGCGCGCGCTTTGTAGTACCCTGGTGACCATTCCTTTACATAAATAAGTAAATGGTACGCCGTATTACGAGGCTTGTGGTTGAGGGGCTAGCCTGTTCGCTTGCACTGGGGCCAGCCACCAATAGGGGGGGGGGGGGGGGGGGTCACGTACTTGTCCGCCTTCAGCTTCTGAACCGTGTAAATATATAAGTAAATGGTACGCCGTATTACAAGGCGTGAGGTTGAGGGGGCTAGCCTGTTCGCTTGCACTGGGGCCAGCCACCAATAGGGGAGAGGGGGGGGGGGGGGGGGGGGGGGTCACGTACTTGTCCGCCTTCAGCTTCTGAACCCTGTAAATAAATAAGTAAATGGTACGCCGTATTACAAGGCGTGAGGTTGAGGGGGCCAGCCCGTTTGCTTGACTGGGGCCAACCACGAACCAGTGCTTAAGCATTTGTATTTTATTTTATTCCATTATGAGTCTCACACCCACTTTTATTTTGTTCCATTATTATGAGTCTCATACCGGCTCATACCTGCTTTTATTTTATTCCATTATGAGTCTCATACCCACTTTTATTTTATTCCATTATGAGTCTCATACCCACTTTTATTTTATTCCATTATGAGTCTCTTACCCACTTTTATTCCATTATGAGTCTTTTGCCCACTTTTATTCAAGCATGACTCTCACACTTTTATTCCGTTCTGATTCTCGTACCCACTTTTATTGTATTCCATTATGATTCTCATACCCACTTGTATTGTATTCCATTATGAGTAGGGACCGGCATATCATATAATTTTGACCAAAGGCGAGTATGATATCATATGATGTCATACAAATTGCATCATATGATATTGTATATAAATGGTAACTAAGGGCTAGTCAGACACCCGTCATCATATGATATCATATAGCACTTCCCTAATTATGAGTCTCATACCCACTTCTAATTTCATTCCTCAACTGAATGGGACTAATCCACGTCATTGAGAGTCCCAGACACCCACACGATCAGATATTACAAGTGAATGGGACTAATCCACATCATTGAGAGTCCCAGACACCCACACGATCAGATATTACAACACCTCTCTCTTCTCTCTATCCTATCCCCACCCCACCCATCACCCACCAACCCACCTAAGTCACCCACCCCTACTACCCCTACCATGCACCCCACCCCACCCCACTCACCACCCTTCAACAACTAGGCCTTCCAGCCCCTACTACCCCTACCATACACCCCACCCCACCCCACCCACCAGCCTTGGCCAACTAACCCTGTCCGCCCCTCCCACCATGCACCATGCACCCCACCCCACCCCACCCCACCCACCAGCCTTGGCCTGCTAACCCTTCCTGCCCCTCCCACCCCTGCCATCAAGGTTGGCTCCTGACTCTCCTGCAAGTCAGAGCCTGACCAGCCTTCCAACCAGTGTAAACCTGCTCCAAAGCGGCCCCTCGGATCCCCATACTAACGCCAAGGAACCAACCAGCTTAAAGGGGCTCCAATCCAGACCCTCGGATTCCCACATCAACGCCAAGGAACCAAGCAGCGTAAACCTGCTCCAAGCCAGACCCCCGGATTCCCACATCAACGCCAAGGAACCAAGCAGCGTAAACCTGCTCCAAGCCAGGCCCTCGGATTCTCACATCAACGCCAAGGAACCAAGCAGCGTAAACCTGCTCCAAGCCAGACCCTCGGATTATCAGATCAACGCCAAGGAACCAAGCAGCTTCAAGGGGCCCCAAACCAGACCCTCGGATTCCCAGATCAACGCCATAGAACTAGATCCTAGAACACTTGCTCATAAACCTGTTCGCAAATCGGCAACTGCCGCTGCTCTGATGGCTCCAAAGTTGAAGGCAAGCACTCAACTTGGAGGCAAGCACTCAGTGCTACGAGTACTCCCAGATCCCCCTGCTCTGATGGCTCCCAAGTTGACGGCAAGCGCTCAAGGTGCTCAGCAGCGCTATGAGGGCTCCCAGATGGCAGAATCTCTCGATTCCAATTTGAATCAAAATTTGAATCCAAATTCAAATTCAAATGGGGGTTCTAACACAGGTTCAGATGAGAGAATGAGCAATGGAGGGAGCAGTGGGTCTAGTGCTGGAGGGGCGCATGCATATGCGGCAGGGGGAGGGCGTGTCAGCCCAGCGGGGTCTAAGTCTGGGAAGAATAGTTGGATGAAGTTGATATTCCCTGAGAAGAATGACCGCAACCGAGAACTCGTGGCTTCGCAGCTGTCGTCGATCACATGGAAGCTTGCAGCGGTGTCCAACACTCTGGAGGAGATTCAACAGGGCCAGCGGATTCGGCATGGTCAGGAGGTTCAGCATCTTCATCAGGTGTGTTTGTGGTGTTGGTGTTGGTGTTGGGGCTCTGACTTAGCTTGCGGCGGTGTCCAGCACTCTGGAGGAGATCCAACAGGGCCAGCAGAGTCGGCAAAGTCAGCAGGGTCAGCATCTGACTCAGGTGTGTGTTTGTGGGGGGGGGGGGGGGTAGTGGTGGTGGTGGGGGGGCACTGACCTAGCCACTGGGGGTGAGAACCCAAATTTGTGATGGTGGCTGGTACTACTGCCTGAATATAGGTCTGGGTCAGCAGGGGCAGCAGGGGCAGCAGGACCAGCAGGGAGCGTCCCAAGGAAGGCTTGAGCAGGTGAGTTCTAATTTGGTGGGCTTGGCTTGGCTTGGCTTGGATTGTTTTGGATTGGGTTGGATTGGGTTGGGTTGGATGGGATGGGATGGGATTGGATCGGATTGGATTGGATTGGATTGGATTGGGTTGGATTGGATTGGATTGGGTTGGATTGGATTGGATTGGATTGGGTTGGGTTGGGTTGGGTTGGGTTGGATTGGATTGGATTGGATTGGGTTGGGTTGGGTTGGGTTGGATTGGATTAGATTGGGTTGGATTGGATTGGATTGGATTGGATTGGATTGGATTGGGTTGGGTTGGGTTGGGTTGGGTTGGATTGGGTCAGCAGGGAGTGACTTGAGAAAGGCTAGGAATGGTGAGTTCAACTTTGGTGGGCTTGGCTTGAGAGGGATTGGCTTGGCTTGTTTTGGATTGGATTCAATTGGTTTGGTTTGGATTGGATCAGAAGGTCCAGCAGGGATGTTCAAAGAAAGGCTAGAGCAGGTGTGTTTAAATTTGCTGGGATCGGCTTGACTTGGATTGGGTTGGATTGGATTGGATTGGTTTGGATCTAACTGGATTGGATTGGATAGTTTTGTTTTGTTTTGGATTGGATTGGAATATTTGATTTGATTGGATTGGATTGGATTTGATTGGATTGGATTGGATCAGCAGGTTCAGCAGGGAGTGACCCAAGAAAGGCTCGAGCAGGTGAGTTCTAATTTGGTTGGCTTGGCTTGGCTTGGCTTGGCTTGACTTGGCTTGGCTTGGCTTGGCTTGGCTTGGGTCAGCAGGGAGCGTCCCAAGAAAAGGCTAGAAATGGTGAGTTCAACTTTGGTGGGCTTGGATTGTTTTGGATTGTTTTGGATTGTTTTGGATTTGATTTGATTGAATTGGATTTGGTAGATACATGGATCCAAACCAATCAAGCATGGTGTATTGCTAGCTATGTGTTTTGTATTACAGTCCAGGGGTAGCCCAAATAGGTCAAAGGGAATTGCCCAACCGTAGTAGGAAGGGCTTATAACTTCAGCTATGACGGACATGTGCGCAACAACCATCGTTGTTGTCCACAGGCCCATCTCCTTAGTATAATTTTTCTCAGATTACCCAGCCCAAATCAAACAAAACAAAACCTAACCAAGCCAAGCCAAGCCAAGCCAAGCCAAGCCAAGCCAAGCCAAGCCAAGCCATGCCAAGCCAAGCCAAGCCATGCCAAGCCAATTCAAGCCAAACCAAGCAAAGCCAAACCAGGCCAACAAAATCTTGATGAACTCTTTCAACACCACCCCCATCACACAGTACAACACTAATCTGTCCTAAACCTATCGATTCCAGGAGGCCGGCCAGGGCGGTCTAAGTCTTGGAATCCAAGAAGACAAGTCACAGACTGCCACCATGCAAGCCAAGCCAAGCCAAGCCAAGCCAAGCCAAGCCAAGCTAAGCCAAGCCAAGCCAAGCCAAGCCAAGCCATGCCAATTCATGCCAAACCAAGGAAAGCCAAACCAGTCCCACCAATCTGAACTCTGTTAGCACTACCATCACACAGTCGAACACTTATCTGTCCTAAACCTGTCGATTCCAGGAGGCCGGTCAGGGCGGTCTAAGTCTTGAAATCCAAGAAGACGTGTCAGAGCTGAAGTCGCAGACTGCCACCATGCAAGCTATCTTGGAGCTTCAAGCCCATCAGGTAATGTTCGTTTGGTCGAGGGTCGGTATCTCCCACCGCCCCTAAGTGGGCCTACTGTTGTAGGAGTGGCAACCCCATTCAAACTGAATCCTGAAGCCGCTGGTTCGTGTAGGGAGACCCACCTCCTGGTGTGAAATACCTTCAACAACTAAAAACGAAGAAGAAGAAAAAAGGTATGGTACAGTCGAGGGGTAGGCCAAATAGGCTAAAGGGACTTGTCCAACCGTACCTTGCCCAATGCACCTTGATGTCAGAGACTGCCACCCAGGGTACCACTTTTTGTCAAATTGGTCAGCGCTTAAAGCGCACAAACTTCAAATTGCTCAGCGCTTTCTAGTGCAAAAAGCGCAAAAACTGCGCGCTGCGCCCACAGGGGGTCGAAAAAACTGCGCAAAACGCGCAGTGGGGCTCAAAAAGCTGCCGCGCGCGCTTTGTAGTACCCTGCTGCCACCATGCGAGAAAGGAAATTGTTACATACTCAGCAAAAATCAATGCTGAGACTGAACAGCGCCGGGGCAGCTGGACAGTTTTATAACAGTGAGGGTTTGGGCAACATACCCCTCAGAACCTGGTCCAGGAGGTAACCTCCAAAAAAGCCACCTTGCGAAATACCTTGGAGCTTCAAGCCCACCAGGTATGTGACAGTCCAGAGTAGCCCCTTTCAGTGATATACAATGGTCTAGTGGTAGACCGGATCGCTTGAGGAAGAAGAGTCGGGGGTTCGACTCCCCCTTCGGTCGCTCTTGGCGTTGCAGGTCGTCGTCAACCGCGATGGTAGCTTGTCCAGTTGAGGTAGGAGACCGCTCTCCACCCGCGTACCACAGGCTCCCTTAACACCACGCCCCACCAGGAGTTATCATTACAGTCCAGAAGTCCCAGATGAGAGGATGATTTAATTATGTTGTAGAATTAAATGATCTCTGTAGCAAGAACGCAGGGCCCCCGTCAGTTCATCATTGCCTTTTCTTTTTAAGCCCTTCGTACACGGTTGAGTAAGCCCCTTTATCCTATTTGGCCTACCCCTGGACTGTAACATGCATACAGATATACACATACATACACATATACTCAACAGAGAATCCGATGGCGAGATCCCAGATCAACAGTGAGCAGCAGGGTACTTCCAAGCGCGCGCTTTTGAGCGCTGGCAAGCTGCCTTTTTGAGCCCCACTGCTCGTTTCGCACAGTTTTTTGCAACCCCCTGTGTGCGCAGCAAGCAATTTTTGCGCTTTTTGCACTACCAAGCGCAGTTTTTATTTTTTCAAGTGCGCTCAAGTGCTGGCCAATATGGTCAATGGAAGTACCCTGGTGAGCAGCCCAGAGTTGGATACAAAACAAGTTTCAATTAAAAAAATCTGAACTTTCCGTCTATCTCATTCCCGCAAAGCAGATCCTCTCGGAGATAGCTCGTAGTCTCCTCCTCCTTCTCCTTCTCCTTCTCCTTACCACCTCCCCCAAGGCTGTAAATAGTTGGTCCACCTTCCTTTGCTCCCTTGATAACAGGCCACTGTCCTACAAGCCTCTTTTGAAAGCACCAGGTCCTCTTAAATATTGTGTCGTGCTGTGTCGTGCCGTGTCGTGTCGTGCTGTGTCGTGCCGTGTCGTGTCGTGCCGTGCCGTGCCGTGCCGTGTCGTGCCGTGTCGTGCCGTGCCATGTCGTGCCGTAGCCATTGTGTCCGGACTCTCCTTTTTCTCCCTTCACTTCCTCCTCCTCCCCCTCAACGCCACCACAAGGCCACGCCACCCCAAGGCTGTAATTAGCTGCTCCACCCCCTTTGCTCCCTTGTCTGCAGGTGACTGTCCTACAAGCCTCTTTTGAAAGCGCTAGGTCCTCTTAAACATTGGCCGTAGCCATTGTGTCCGGACTCTCCTTTTTCTCCCTTCACTTCCTTCTCCCCCTCAACGCCACCACAAGGCCACGCCACCCCAAGGCTGTAATTATCTGCTCCCCCCCCTTTGCTCCCTTGTCTGCAGGTGAATGTCCTACAAGCCTCTTTGGAAAGAGCCACATCCTCTCAGACAATGACTGTAGCCATTTTGTCTGGACTCTCATTTTTCTCTCTTCACTTCTTTCTTTTTCTCCTTCTCCTTATTGCCACCCCAAGGCTGTTACTACCTTCTCCACCCCCTTAGCTACTTTGTCTGCAGGTGACTATCCTACAAGCGTCTTTGGAAAGAGCCATATCCTCTCAGACATTGGCCGTAGTCATCGTGCCAGCTGTGCTCACATTGGCATGGTGCCACGTCAGCAGTGCAGGAGCCATTGTTGCTTGCACTATCTGCTCCTGTTTGGCCGCCTACTGGATCATGCAGCTGAATGCCAAAACTCCAGCATCATCCCTACCCATGCAAGATAGGGTCCACCTGATTGCCCTCGGAAAAATCCGCGAGTTGCAGGAGCTGAGGCATAGTAGTGAGGGCAAGGGGGCCCTGGGACCTGGGGGCTTAGGACAAGACGAGGGGGGCCCAGGGGGCCTAGAAGCAGAGGATCTGGGGCCCACTTACTGGAAGCTTCTGGAAAGCTTGTCGGGCAGGGAGGGAGGGAATGGGGATATGGAGCATCTAGGGGGTCCTGGGACAATGGAGGGCAGCTATCAGCGCCCGAGCCAACTCAGCAACGCCGATCCGTGTCCTCAGCACAGGGGTGGGGTGGCCGAGGGGCCAGCTACCTCCAGCAGTGACGATGTTAGCCCCGTAAGTGCAAGAAGCACAGCGATGGGCTCAGCAGCCCCCAGCGGGAGGGAGCCCAATTTGGATGATCTGTCAGGCTGGCCTGACGCTCCCGCTCTGTTGGTTCCCAACCTCCAAGCATCACCAGATCTTGTGGTGCGGACCAGCAGCTGCTGGCAGACAGGGGAGAGCAATCCCACCCCCACCCCCCACAACCCACCCCTTCCCCCCCCCACCCCCAACACCCACCCCCCACCCTACCACCCCACCACCTTTGCCTCCATGTCCTCTCCTCCCCTGCCCATGCCTCAAGCACCCATCCCTCGCCTCCGTCTGAACTCCTTGGACAGCCCCATTGATTTTGAGAGTGATTTGTTCAAGGGCAAGGCCTATGCGTTCATCAAGGGCCTGCCGACAACTCCCCCTGGATTATTTGACTCCCGCAAGCGCTTGTCTTGGCTATGCATCCAGGTGGGTGGGCGTGAGTAGGAAAGGTGGGTGGGGGTGGGTGGGGCTGGGGGGAGTAGGAGAGGTTTGTGGGTGGGGGGTGGGGGGTGGGTTCAAGGTCAAGGCCTATGCGTTCATCAAGGGCCTGCTGTCAATTCCCCCTGGATTATTTGACTCCCGCAAGCACTTGTCTTGGCTATGCATCCAGGTGGGTGGGCGTGAGTAGGAGAGGTGGGTGAGTGTGTGGATGGGGGGGGTGAAGAGAGGGGGCACAGGGGGGGGGGGGGGGGGGGGGGGTGGGGGGTAGGAGAGGTGGGTTGGTGGGTTGGTGGGGGTGGGGGGGGTGGGGGGGGGGTGAGTTTAAGGTTAAGGCCTATGCGTTCATCAAGGGCCTGCTGATAATTCCCCCTGGATTATTTGACTCCCGCAAGAGCTTGTCTTGGATCTGCATCTAAGTGGGTGGGCGTGAGTTGGAGAGGTGTGTGGGTGTGGGTGGGCGTGGGGGGTGGAGGGGGGGAGTAGGAGAGGTTTGTGGGTGGTGGGTGGGTGGGTGCTATCAAGGGCAAGGCCTTTGTGTTCATCAAGGGCCTGCTGATAATTCCTGTCTTGATTATTTGACTCCCGCAAGCACTTGTCTTGGCTATGCGTCCAGGTTGGTTGTGGAGAGAGAGAGGCGGCACAGGGGGGGGAGGAGGAGAGGTGGGGGGGGGTTCAAGGGTAAGCCCTATGCATTGGTCAAGGGCCTAGTGATAATTTTGCCTAAATTAATTGACTCCTGCAAGCGCTTGTCTTATCTATGCATCCAGGTGTGTGTGTGGTGTGGTGTGTGTGTGGGGGGTGGGGTGGGGGGGGGGGGGGGGGGGGGGGGGGGGGGGGGGGGGGGGAAGGGGGCACAGGGGGTGAGTAGGCGGGCTTTGTGTATGGTGGGGGTGGGGGTGGTGGGGGTGGGGGGGTCAAGGGCAAGGCCTATGCTTTCGTCAAGGGCCTGCTGGCAACTCCCCCTGGATTATTGACTCCTACAAGCGCATGTCCTTGGACCTGCATCCAAGTGGGTGGGGGGAGAGAGAGGGGGCGAAGGAGGGGAGTAGGAGAGGTGGGTGGGGGGGTGAGTCCAAGGGTAAGCCCTATGCATCGGTCAAGGGCCTGCTGACAATTTTGCCTAGATAAATTGAATCATGCAAGCGCTTGTCTTGGATCTGCATCCATGTGGGGTGGGGGGGGGGGGGGGGGAGAGAGGGGCTCAGGAGGGAGTAGGAGAGGTACCCTCACCCTCACCCACACCCTCACCCTCACCCTCACACACACCCTCACCATCACGCCCAACCTCACTCTCACCCCTGTCTGTCACAGGGGAAATTCAAGGAGTCAGGCCCTGCCCTCACACCAACCCTCACCCACCCATACCCTCACCCTCACCCCTCCCCCACCCCCACCTTCAAAACATCCCTCACAACCTACACCTCAACACCCTCCCCTCAACCCTCAACCCCCAACCCCCACCCCCCAAGCCCATACCCGCACCCTCACCCTCACCCTCAACCCTCACCAGCCCCCGCACCTCACCCCAACCCTCACCCTCACGCCACACCCTCACCCTCACCCTCGACCCCCCCCCCCCACCCCCCTCACCCTCCCCTCACCCACAAAAACCCACCCTCACCCCGCACCCCCCAACCCCCCACCCTCCCACCACCCTCGTCCCACACCCACCACTCACCCGCACCCCCCCATAACCCTCACACCCTCACCCTCACCCTCACCCTCACCCTCACCCTCACCCGCACCCCACCCCCCCAACCCTCCTCACCCGCAACCACCCCCCACACACACCCTCAACCACACCCATACCCTCACACCCAACCCACAACCTCAAAAAAAAAACCCCCCGTGCCCTCAACCTCACCCTCACCCTCCCCCCACCCCCAACCCCACCAAAACACCCTCACCTCACCCCCACCCTCACCCTCACCCACCCCCCACCCCCATCACCCCACCCTCAACCCCCAAACCCACCATCAACCCCTCACCCCCAAACCCAGCCACCGTCCCTCAACCCGCTTCCCCACACACCCCCCTCACCCCGCCACCCCCCCATACCCTCACCTCACGCTCATCTCACACCCCCCCACCGCCTCACCCGCCCCCCCCACACCCACCCTCACCCACCCTAACCCTCACACCACCCACAACCTTCGTCCTGCCCTCACCCTCACCCTCGCTCACCCACACAACCCTCACCCCCTCACCCTCACCCCCGACCCCACCCTCACCCTCAACCCTCAACCTCACCGCACCCCACCCGCACCCCACCCCCACAACCCCACCCTCACCCTCACCCTCCCCCCACACCCCACCCTCACCCTCACCCCCACCCCCCCCACCCTCCTCACCCTCACCCCCACCACCCACCCTCACCCACCCATACCCTCACCCACCCACAACCGCACCCTCACCCTCACCCCCCCCCACCCCCCCTCACCCTCACCCCCACACCCACCCGCCACCCTCACCCCCACCCCCTCCTCACCCTCACCCCCCACCACCCACCCTCACCCACCCATACCCTCACCCGCACCCTCACCCTCTACCTCACCCTCACCCTCACCCTCACCTCCACCCTCACCCTCACCCCCACCCCCCCACCCTCCTCACCCCCACACCCACCCTCACCCTCACCCACCCATACCCTCACCCACCCACACCCTTGCCCTCGCCCTCACCCTTGCCCACCCACACCCTCACCCTTGTCTGCCACAGGGGAAATTCAAGGAGGCGCTTCCCTTCAATACTGTCATCACTGGTCAAGAATTCAGCCGCCCCTTTCTTGGTCTGCCTGCACCCTGGTTCATTGAAAAAGTGCTGCTCAGCCTAGCTGCGAGGATCAACCCATCCATTGAGGGTGTGTGGTATAAATTGTATTATACTGCATTAATTACAAGGGTTGTAGGGTTTTGTTTGTTTGGTAGGGTTGGAGTGTGTGTTCACATGCATAGGAGTGACCCTTGGATAAATGGCAGGACGAGTGGGCAAGTGTTTCTTTTTCGTCTTGTTTTGCATAATATATTTTGTTTATCTGCCTCAGCCTGGCAGCCAGCAGCCTTTTCTGCGCAGCCTGGCAGCCAGCCTGGCAGCCAGCAGCCTTTTCTGGGCGCAGCCTGGCAGCCAGCCTGGCAGCCAGCAGCCTTTTCTGCCTCAGCCTGGCAGCCAGCAGCCTTTTCTGTCTCAGCCTGGCAGCCAGCAGCCTTTTCTGCGCCTGCATGCACCCTGGTTCATTGAGAAAGTGCTGATCAGCCTGGCCGCGAGGATCAACCCATCCATGAGAGTGCGTGCTATAAGTGTTTGTTTTCCGCCCTGTTTTGCATGATGTTAGTCCTGTGGCAGCTAGAGACCCCTTCCTGCAAGCTCCTTGCTTTATAGAAGAAGTGTTTTACTCAGCCTAGCCATGAGGAACAACCCAACCCTGCGAGTGTGTGGTAGAAGTAGTTTTTCCCCGCCCTGTTTTGCATAATTTTGCGCATTAAAAGTTCAGCCGCCCCTTCATGGGCCTGCAAGCTCCTTTGTTCATTGAGAAAGTGTTTTGCTCAGCCTAGCCGCAAGGATCCACCCATCCATGAGAGTGCGTGGTAGAAGTGGTTATTCCGTACCATATTTTGCATAATTTCGTTTTTCAAAAATTCAGGCATCCTTTGTTCATATAAGAAGTGTTTTGCTCAGCCTGGCTGCGAGGAACAACCCAACCATGAGAATGCGTGGTAGAAGTGTTTGTTTTTCGCCCTGCTTCGCATGATGTTGGTCCCGTGGCAGCCAGAGAAAGTGTTTTGCTCAGCCTTGTCACTTGGATCCACCCATCCATGAGAGTGTGTGGTAGAAGTGGTCATTCCCCCGCCCTGTTTTGCATAATTTTGCGCATTAAGAGTTCAGCCGCCCCTTCATGGGCCTGCAAGCTCCTTTGTTCATTGAGAAAGTGGTGCTCAGCCTGGCCGAGAGGATCAACCCATCCATGAGGGTGCGTGGTAGAAGTGGTTATTCCCCGCCCTGTTTTGCATAATTTTGCGAATCAAATGTTCAGCCGCCCCTTTGTTGGTCTGCCTGCACCCTTGTTTATTGAGCAATTGCTGCTCAGCCTGGCCGCGAGGATCAACCCATCCATGAGAGTGTGTGGTAGAGAAGTGGGTTTTCCCCGCCCTGCTTTACATAATTTCGTGGATCAAAAGTTCAGCCACCCCTTCGTGCGCCTGCCTACTCCTTGGTTCACATAAGAAGCGTTTCACTCACAATTGTGGCTAGGGTCGACCCATCCATGAGAGTGCGTGGTAGAACCCCCCCCCCACCCCCCCGCACACACCCCACACACACCATGAACCCTCCCTCGAACCCCCCCCTTTTACCCCCCACACACCTCCCACACCCCCCACACACCCCACACCCCCGCCCGCCCCTTTGTTCTCTTTCGTTTACTCTATGCCCACCTTCTCATTGATCTTGCTCAGGTCGGAACCCTCTCATGCCCCTCCTTCATGATGCCCATCATCAGCTCTGCCCAGTGCATTAATATCAGTAGAGAAGGTAAGGCAACTTGAAATGGTTGAACGATTCCATCTTCTATTTCATCTTCTATTTCATCAGCCAGTCATCAGCTCTACCCAGTGCATCAACGTCAGCAGAGAACTTGCGGCAACTTGAAGTGGTTTGAACGATTCCATCTTCTATTTCATCAGCCAGTCATCAGCTCTACCCAGTGCATTAATGCCAGTACAGAAGGTATGGCAACTACAAATGGTTTAACCATTTCATCTTCTATTTCATTTGCATTTTCATGTTCTATTGCATCAGCCAGTCATCAGCTGTGGCCAGTGCATCAATGTCAGCAGAGAAGGTACGGCAACTTGAAAGGGTTGAACGATTCCATCTTCTATTTCATCAGCCAGTCATCAGCTCTACCCAGTGCATTAATGTCAGAACAGAAGGTATGGCAACAACAAATGGTTTAACCATTCCATCTTCTATTTCATTTGTATCCCACCTTCTATTACATCAGCCATTCATCGGCTTTGCCCAGTGCATCAATGTCAGCAGAGAAGGTACGGCAACTTGAAAGGGTTGAACCACTTCATCTTTGACATCAAGGTGGTGGTGGTGGTGTGGTGTGGTCTGTGTGAGGGTGTGGGTGAGGGTGTGGTGGGGTGGGGTGGGGGTGGGCTGAAGGAAAGAAGGGCTGAAGCTCATTTCTATTTCCAGATTCTATTTCATCAGCCAGTCATCAGCTCTGCCCAGTGCATTAAAGTCAGTAGAGAAGGTATGGCAACTCAGAAGAGTTGAACCATTCCATCTTCGACATCAAGGAGGGGGGGGGGGGGGGGGGGGGGGGGGCAAGGAAAGAGGGGCTGAAGCTCATGGGAGGATGTTCTACATTATGGGGTGGGGGGCAAGGAAAGAGGAGGTGGAGCTCATGGGAGGGGCTCATGGACCCCCCTGTCACTAAGTATTACTGCCAGGGTATCCAGTAGGAGGCCTCAAAGTGGGGGCGGTGGGGTGCGTGGGGGTGGGGGGGGGGTCTCATGGGGGGGGGGAAACTTCAATGATGCGGTCTGATAACTTTATTCTTGCCCCCCCACCCCCCCACCCCCCCTCGTTCTTAATCAAGGGAAGTACTTCATTTTTAGTACAAAGTTCAGTTCACATTTTTAAATTCTTATTTACAATTACTATTTTTAAATCAATAAATACTCATTTGTAATCAATAAATATATAGTTATTGCAAATAAACAAATAAATCGTTTTTTACCATGCCACCACTTTTTGAAGTATTTGACATTTGACTTCCCATCAACAGCTAAGCCCCTGGTGCCACGTCATGTTCAGTTTATAGAAAATCAGGTTCAAAAACTTCTCAAAAATGAACCTATCCTACCATTGTGTCACACATCTGACTGTCCATCTACAGCTGAAGCCCTTGAGACAACGTCGTGTTCAGTTTGAAGCAAATCAGGTTCAAAAACTTCCCCAAATTGACCATGCTACCATTGTCACACATTTGACTTCCCATCAACAGCTGAAGCCCTTGAGACCACGTCAGGTTCAGTTTAAAGTAAGGCATAAAAACAACTCAAAATGATTAAATGAAGCATGCTACCATTGTGTTACAAATCTGACTTCCCATCAACAGCTGAAGCCCTTGAGACCACCATGATCTGTTCAGAAGCTAGTCAAAACTTGTCAATACCACCAGTCCATCACCCATTCCACCAACCAGCCCCTGATGCCATGTCATGATCAGTAAAAATCAAATCTGGTTCAAAAACTTCTCAAAAATGAACCATGATAGCATTGTCACACATTTCAACATTTGACTTCCTATGAAGTGCTGGAGCCCCTGATGCCACGTCATGATCAGTTAAAAGCAAATTGGGTTCAAAAAAGACTCAAAAATGAACTATGCTACCATTGCGCCACACATTTCAACATTTGACTTCCCATCAACTGCTGAAGCCCCTAATGCCACATCATGTTCAGTTTCCAGTAAATCAGGTTCAAAAACTCAAACATGAACCATGCAACAATTGTGTCACACATTTTGTCACACATTTGACTAACCATCAACAGCTGAAGCCCTAGCCACAATGTCCCAAAAAGCTATAGAAGGCCCTAAAATGCTGTACCTGGAGGAGGCCTAAAACCATAAAGCTAGGAAAAACCCACTTTCAGATTTGAAAACAAAATCACTGGGGGGGGGGGGGGGGGGGGGGGGGGGGGGGGGGGGGGGGGGAGGGGTCTTCATAGCGTCAATCGGGGCCAAAAACGGGTCAAAAGTAGCAATCGCTATATATTGCGGGAAAATAATCCCTGGAGAGGCCCCTAAGCCCATGTCCTGTTCATATTCAGTGGCAAGTTCTGTATACAAATAGTAAAAAAGTGTCCAAACAACAATTTCATAATATATGCAACTCCGCATGATTATGAGAGACCCTGAGACCAAATCATGACCGTGTGCAATATCTAGTGCGCTTATAAAAAAAACAAGAGTCGAAACTGTATATAACTGCCCATGAGCCCATGTCCAGTAGCAAATAGCCAACAAGTGTCATAGCGACAATTGCATCATATATCCAACTCCCCACGAGTAGGAGAGACCCCTGAGACCAAAGCAAGTTTGTGTGCATGCAGCTAGTAACTTCAAACTATTCAACACTTGATATATCTACGGGTCGGCTATGTTATATAATATTAGTGAGTACATAATAATTTATATGATATTATATAATATTAGTCAGACAAGCCGTCTCACCAGAATTTCGAATTTATTTGAAACGAATATTATTGTGACACTGGAATAATATTACTTAATATTCTGTTTTAAAACTCCTAATATTAGTTGCCGTTCCCTAGATATATCTGACTGACTGACTGATTAGCTACAGACTGACAGACTGACTAGCTACTTTTTGACTGCCCATAAGCAGGAGAGGCCCCTGATCCGATGTCATGTAAGGAGGATGTGCGCCTGCTTGCACCGGAATGTGTAGACAACGAGGGTGCACCGATGTCGTCCAACAGACGTCGCAAGTTTTTTGCACGAAAGAGTGACAGGGCAAACGTATAGGTGTGTATCTGATGGTGATGAGGAGGAGGGGGATGATGTTGAGGGGATGATGATGAGGAGGAGGAGGAGGAGGAGGAGGAGGCGGATGAGAAGGAGGAGGAGGAGGGGGGATGAGGGGGTGGTAAGGAGGAGGGATGGGGAGGGCTAGGGGGTGATGAGTGATGATGAGTAGTACAGTTAGTAGTAGTAGGGGGGGGGGGGGTGGAACGGCACTATCTGGCCTTCAAGGTTCGGCCAACGGTGGCCGGAAGTATTCTAGAAGCTACTCAATACTACTGCACCACCACTCCCAAGTACAGAATGTAATCGCAGGGATCCCCACAATGTCTTCGCTAGGGATACCAGTATGTATTTGATATAAATTACTTGGTTCAACACGGCCTGCCTATCAAGCGCGTAGCTTCGTACCAAAAACAAATCCTCCTTATGAATACCACCCAGCCACTTTTAAAATCTTCACACCACTGTTTATTTGAACAACGATATTTTGAATTTACCGATACCTATTAAATAGTATAGGCTTTAATAGCATAAGACGGGGGCAGCCAAATGCTGGCTGGAGCCATGTAACCAAGTTCAGCTCAAGTTAAAACCACATCTGACGTTCAGGAAATTGAAATTGTTACAATCCGAGTAATGCGGACACTCTCAGGATGTGAAATTAAGGACACCACAGTGTAAGCCGGAGCTAGCAATAATCACCACTACCCCCATTAAATAATACCTAAACGGTGTCACTGGCCGAAGCCCCAGACACCGTGGCCACACCGTGCCAATGCATTGTAATACGGGGGTTATCCACCCGGGTTCGGAAGCACCAACGGAGTGCAGCCCACTACTAATGGGGAGCAGGGTCTGTGCTAGACGTTCAGGGATATCTTACATATGGACATTGAATTGTCATCCAGGCCATACATATGCACATGATTTTCATCGCAGCAAGTGGGGGCCCGTACAGAAACCAATGCCCACCGAGGATTCAGAAGAAAGGCGGGGCATCAATATATATAAACAAGTATATCTATACCGTATACAAAAAAGGCACCCGTTGGAAAGGCGGGGCATGCCAGACCACCTGACATAGCGACCTTCACCAATACCCCAACAACCTGGTCAGATGAACCCCGACCTGCCAACCTGCCAACCTGGACAGATGAACCCCAACCTGCAGAGCTGGACAGATGACCCCCCTGCCCAGGTCTGTAGACAGGGGAAGGAGAACTAGACAACTACCACGAAGGTAGAGATCCGACAGAACTTCCCTACATCTGCATTCCGGGAGCACATTGAAAAACGAAGAATGCAAAAAACATTGGACAAATTACTACCCCGAGTAGCTGTGGCTGTTAAAGTTGGCCACCCTGGACTTGGATAAACATAACATGGACAATTACTACCCGAGCAGCTGTACTGTTAAAGTTGGCCACCCCTGGACTTGGATAGACATAAACATGGACAAATTACTAACCCAAGTAGCTGTAACTCTGCCGCCCTTGGACTTGGATAGACATACAATGGGCACATTACTAACCCAACAGCTGTACTATTAAATCGTCATGTACCCAGGGGCCTCTTTCTTCGCCACCACCAAGCCATCATTCCGGATGCACAGATACAGCAGCTTTGAATGACACAGCCCTGAGACAGGAGGTTGAGCAAATGGATTTCTTATGTGCAGTGTGGGTCAGAAATGGGATTTCTGGATGTGCAGTTTTGGTCAGAAATGGATTTCTATATGTGCGTTTGGGTCAAAATGGGATTTCTGGATGTGCAGTTTGGGTCAGAAATGGATTTCTATATGTACAGTGAGGGTCAGAAATACAGCAGCTTTGATGACACAGCCCTGAGACAGGAGGTTGAGCAATAGGAGAGGAAGACCACGGGGTCAGTAGGAGAGGTAGGTGGGTGGGTGGTGTTGGGGGTGTACTTGTGTGTGAGTGTGTGAGTGGTGTGTGGGGGGAAGGGTGGGATTTGGCACGAAAGAACAAAGGATGAAGGCCACAAATATGTTGAAATAATGATTGATTTGTTTGACCAGGATGGACTATATGCATGTCCCATGCAGCGCCCGAGCCAATCAGCAACGCCGATCCGTGTCCTCAGCACAGGGGTGGGGTGGCCGAGGGGCCAGCTACCCTCCAGCAGTGACGATGTTAGCCCCGTAAGTGCAAGAAGCACAGCGATGGGCTCAGCAGCCCCCAGCGAGGGAGCCCAATTGGATGATCTGTCAGGCTGGCCTGACGCTCCCGCTCTGTTGGTTCCAACCTCCAAGCATCACCAGATCTTGTGGTGCGGACCAGCAGCTGCTGGCAGACAGGGGAGAGCAATCCCACCCCCACCCACCCCCACCCCCCACAACCCACCCCCCCTCCTCCCCCCCCACCCCAACACCCACCCCCCACCCTAACCACCCCACCACCTTTGCCTCCATGTCCTCTCCTCCCCTGCCCATGCCTCAAGCACCCATCCCTCGCCTCCGTCTGAACTCCTTGGACAGCCCCATTGATTTTGAGAGTGATTTGTTCAAGGGCAAGCCTATGCGTTCATCAAGGGCCTGCCGACAACTCCCCTCTGGATTATTTGACTCCCGCAACGCTTTCTTGGCTATGCATCCAGGTGGGTGGGCGTGAGTAGAGGTGGGTGGGTGTGGGTGGCTGGGGAGTAGGAGAGTTGTTTGTGGGTGGGGGGTGGGGGTGGTTCAGGTCAAGGCCTATGCGTTCATCAAGGGCCTGCTGTCAATTCCCCCTGGATTATTTGACTCCCGCAAGCGCTTGTCTTGGCTATGCATCCAGGTGGGTGGGCGTGAGTAGGAGAGGTGGGTGAGTGTGTGGATGGGGGGGTTGAAGAGAGGGGCACAGGGGGGGGGGGGGTAGGAGAGGTGGGTTGGTGGGTTGGTGGTGGGTGGTGTGTGTGGGGGGGGGAGTTTAGGTTAAGGCCTATGCGTTCATCAAGGGCCTGCTGATAATTCCCCCTGGATTATTTGACTCCCCGCAAGAGCTTGTCTTGGATCTGCATCTAAGTGGGTGGGCGTGAGTTGGAGAGGGTGTGTGGGTGTGGTGGGCGTGGGGGTGGAGGGGGGAGTGGAGAGGTTTGTGGGTGGTGTGGTGGGTTGCTATCAGGGCAAGGCCTTTGTGTTCATCAAGGGCCTGCTGATAATTCCCGTCTTGATTATTTGACTCCCGCAAGCACTTGTCTTGGCTATGCGTCCAGGTTGGTTGTGGAGAGAGAGAGGGGCACAGGGGGGGAGGAGGAGAGGTGGGGGGGGGTTCAAGGGTAAGCCCTATGCATTGGTCAAGGGCCTAGTGATAATTTTGCCTAAATTAATTGACTCCTGCAAGCGCTTGTCTTATCTATGCATCCAGGTGTGTGTGTGTGGTGTGGTGTGTGTGTGGGGGTGGGGGGTGGGGGGGTGGGGGGGGGGGGAAGGGGGCACAGGGGTGAGTAGGCGGGCTTTGTGTATGGTGGGGGTGGGGGTGGTGGGGTGGGGGGGTCAAGGGCAAGGCCTATGCTTTCGTCAAGGGCCTGCCTGGCAACTCCCCCTGGATTATTGACTCCTACAAGCCATGTCTTGGACCTGCATCCAAGTGGGTGGGGGGAGAGAGAGGGGGCGAAGGAGGGGAGTAGGAGAGGTGTGGGGGGGTGGAGTCCAAGGGTAAGCCCTATGCATCGGTCAAGGGCCTGCTGACAATTTTGCCTAGATAAATTGAATCATGCAAGCGCTTGTCTTGGATCTGCATCCATGTGGGGGGGGGGGGGGGGGGGGAGAGAGGGGCTCAGGAGGGAGTAGGAGAGGTACCCTCACCCTCACCCACCCCTCACCCTCACCCTCACACACACCCTCACCATCACGCCCAACCTCACTCTCACCCCTGTCTGTCACAGGGGAAATTCAAGGAGTCAGGCCCTGCCCTCACACCAACCCTCACCCACCCATACCCTCACCCTCACCCCCACCTTCACCCATACCCTCCCCTCACCCTCAACCCTCCACCCTCACCCTCACCCTCACCCTCACCCCCACCCCACCCCCACCCATACCCTCACCCTCACCCTCACCCTCACCCTCACCCCCACCCTACCCTCACCCCCCCCCTCACCCTCACCCTCCCCCACACCCCCCCACCCCCCCCCCCCCACCCCCCTCACCCCTCACCCTCCCCCCAAACCCCACCCTCACCCCCTCACCCCCCCCACCCCCCCACCTCCTCATCCCACCCTCTTCCCCCACCCCCCCCCTCACCCTCACCCCCCCCCCATACCCTCACCCCTACCCTCACCCTCACCCTCACCCCCTCACCCCCACCCCCCCCTCACCCTACCCCCCCCACCCCCCCCTCACCTCCCCCTCACCCCCCCCACCTCCCCCACCCCCCCACCGCTCACCCTCACGCCCCCAAACCCCCCCAACCCTCACCCCCCCAAACCCACCTCCCCCTCACCCTCACCCCCAACCCCCCACCCTCCTACCCTCTTCCCCACACCCACCCTCACCCTCCCCCCCCATACCCTCACCCTCCCCCACCCTCACCTCACCCTCACCCTCCACCCCCCCCCCACCCTCCTCACCCTCACCCCCACCACCCACCCTCCCCCACACCATACCCTTACCCACCCACAACCTCACCCTTGCCCTCACCCCACCCTCCCCTCACCCTCCCCCCACCCCCCCCCTCACCCTCACCCCCACCCTCACCCCCCCCTCACCCCACCCCACCCTCACCTCACCCCCCACCCCCCCCACCCCCCACCCTCACCCTCACCCTCACCACCCCAAACCCACCCTCACCCTCACCCCCAAACCCCCACCCTCCTCACCCTCTTCCCCACAACCCACCCTCCACCCTCACCCCCCCATACCCTCACCCTCCACCCTCACCTCCACCCACCCCACCCTCCTCACCCTCACCCCACACCCCCCTCACCCACCCACCCTCACCCACCCCCCACAACCTCACCCTTCCCTCACCCCATCCCCTCGCTCCCCACACCCTCACCCTCACCCTCACCACACCCTCACCCTCACCCTCACCCTCACCCTCACCCTCAACCCCCCCCGACCCCACCCTCACCCTCACCCTCACCCTCACACCCCCCACCCTCACCCTCACCTCACACCCTCACCCCCACCCTCACCCTCACCCCACCCCCCCCACCCTCCTCACCCTCACCCTCACCCTCACCCCCCCACCCACCCTCACCCCCCCAACCCTCACCCACCCACAACCTCACCCTCACCCTCACCCCCCACTCCCCCTCACCCTCACCCCCACCCACCCACCCCTCCCCTCACCCCACCCCCTCCTCCACCCCCACCTCCCCCCCCCACCCCACCCCCACACCCACCCTCACCCACCCATACCCTCACCCTCACCCTCACCTCTACCTCACCCTCACCCTCACCCTCACCCTCACCTCCACCCTCACCCTCACCCCCCCCACCCCCCCACCCTCCTCACCCCCCCACCCCCACCCTCACCCTCACCCACCCTACCCCCCACCCCCCACACCCTTGCCCTCGCCCTCACCCTTGCCCCCCACACCTCACCCTTGTCGCCACAGGGGAAATTCAAGGAGGCGCTTCCCTTCAATACTGTCTCACTGGTCAAGAATTCAGCCGCCGCCCTTTCTTGGTCTGCCTGCACCTGGTTCATTGAAAAGAGTGCTGCTCACCTAGCTGCGAGGATCAACCCATCCTTGAGGGTGTGTGGTATAAATTGTATATTCTGCATTATTACAAGGGTGTTGGGTTTTGTTTGTTTGGTAGGTTTGGAGTGTTGTGTTCACATGCATAGGAGTGCCCTTGGATAAATGGCAGGACGAGTGGGCAAGTGTTTCTTTTTCGTCTTGTTTTGCATAATATATTTTGTTTATCTGCCTCAGCCTGGCAGCCAGCAGCCTTTTCTGCCAGCCTGGCAGCCAGCCTGGCAGCCAGCAGCCTTTTCTGGCGCAGCCTGGCAGCCAGCCTGGCAGCCAGCAGCCTTTTTCTCTGGCCTCACCTGGCAGCCAGCAGCCTTTTCTGTCTCAGCTTGGCAGCCAGCAGCCTTTTTTCTGCGCCTGCATGCACCCTGGTTCATTGAGAAAGTGCTGATCAGCCTGGCCGCGAGGATCAACCCATCCATGAGAGTGCGTGCTATAAGTGTTTGTTTTCCCCCTTTTTGCATGATGTTAGTCCTGTGGCAGCTAGAGACCCCTTCCTCTGCAAGCTCCTTGCTTTATAGAAGAAGTGTTTTTACTCAGCCTAGCCACGAGGAACAACCCAACCCTGCGAGTGGTGGTAGAAGTAGTTTTTCCCCGCCCGTTTTGCAAAATTTTGCGCATTAAAGTTCAGCCGCCCCTTCATGGGCCTGCAAGATCCTTTGTTCATTGAGAAAGTGTTTTGCTCAGCCTAGCCGCAAGGATCCACCCATCATGAGATTGCGTGGTAGAAGTGGTTATTCCGTACCATATTTTGCATAATTTCGTTTTTCAAAATTCAGGCATCCTTTGTTCATATAAGAAGTGTTTTGCTCAGCCTGGCTCGAGGAACAACCCAACCATGAGAATGCGTGGTAGAAGTGTTTGTTTTTCGCCCTGCTTCGTATGATGTTTGGTCCCGTGGCAGCCAGAGAAAGTGTTTTGCTCAGCCTTGTCACTTGGATCCACCCATCCATGAGAGTGTGTGGTAGAAGTGGTCATTCCCCGCCCTTGTTTTGCATAATTTTTGCGCATTAAGAGTTCAGCCCGCCCCTTCATGGGCCTGCAAGCTCCTTTGTTCATTGAGAAGTGGTGCTCAGCCTGGCCGAGAGGATCAACCCATCCATGAGGGTGCGTGGTAGAAGTGGTTATTCCCCTCCCGCCCTGTTTTGCATAATTTTGCGAATCAAATGTTCAAGCCGCCCTTTGTTGGTCTGCTGCACCCTTGTTTATTGAGCAATTGCTGCTCACCTGGCCGCAGGATCAACCCATCCATGAGAGTGTGTAGAGAAGTGGGTTTTCCCCGCCCTCTTACATAATTTCGTGGATCAAAGTTCAGCCACCCCTTTCGTGCGCCTGCCTACTCCTTGGTTCACATAAGAGCGTTTCACTCACATTGTGGCTAGGGTCGACCCATCCATGAGAGTGCGTGGTAGAACCCCCCCCCCCCCCCACCCCCCCGCACACACCCACACACACCATGAACCCTCCCTCGAACCCCCCCCTTTTACCCCCCACACACCTCCCACACCCCCCCACACCCCCACACCCCCCCCCGCCCCTTTGTTCTCTTTCGTTTACTCTATGCCCACCTTCTCATTGATCTTGCTCAGGTCGGAACCCTCTCATGCCCCTCCTTCATGATGCCCATCATCAGCTCTGCCCAGTGCATTAATATCAGTAGAGAAGGTAAGGCAACTTGAATGGTTGAACGATTCCATCTTCTATTTCATCTTCTATTTCATCAGCCAGTCATCAGTCTCCCAGTGCATCACACGTCAGCAGAGAACTTGCGGCAACTTGAAGTGGTTGAACGATTCCATCTTCTATTTCATCAGCCAGTCATCAGCTCTAACCCAGTGCATTAATGCCAGTACAGAAGGTATGGCAACTACAAATGGTTTAACCATTTCATCTTCTATTTCATTTGCATTTTCATGTTCTATTGCATCAGCCAGTCATCAGCTGTGGCCAGTGCATCAATGTCAGCAGAGAAGGTACGGCAACTTGAAAGGGTTGAACGATTCCATCTTCTTTTTCATCAGCCAGTCATCAGCTCTACCCAGTGCATTAATGTCAGAACAGAAGGTATGGCAACAACAAATGGTTTAAAACCATTCCATCTTCTATTTCATTTGTATCCCACCTTCTATTACATCAGCCATTCATCGGCTTTGCCCAGTGCATCAATGTCAGCAGAGAAGGTACGGCAACTTGAAAGGGTTGAACCACTTCATCTTTGACATCAAGGTGGTGGTGGTGTTTGGTGTGGTCTGTGTGAGGGTGTGGTGAGGGTGTGGGTGGGTTGGGGGTGGGCTGAAGGAAGAAGGGCTGAAGCTCATTTCTATTCCAGATTCTATTTCATCAGCCAGTCATCAGCTCTGCCCAGTGCATTAAAGTCAGTAGAGAAGGTTGGCAATCAGTCGCGAGCGACTCTAGAAACGGATCTGTTTTCCACCTGAATTGCATGTTACCATGTTTTCACTTCAAGATCTGCCATGAAGGCTATTATGCGCCAGGACTCCAAGGAAGCTTTAAGTTATCATAGCTGCCATGAAGCTATGAAGCGCCTGAACTTGCCACAAGAAATGTCTGCCGTGAAGCGGCCATGAAGCTATGAAGCTTTCATGAGCTGCCATGAAGCCGATGAAATGCGCAATGGATCCTGCTTGCTCAACGAGCCTGAACAGCCAAGAGTGAAAATTGAGCGTGCGTGTTAGTTCAGGGACCTGCCTGTTTGCTTGCGCTGGGGAAGGTTACCAGTGGGTTTTGTTTTTGCAGTCCTCTACTGCACAACCACAAGAGTGCATTATGTTCCCAACTGTTTCCAACTGGTCCCAACCCTTACTAACTCTTCACAACTGCAAGAGTGCGTTATGTTCCCAATTGACCCAACTGGTCCCAACCCTTCCTAATCTTCCCATCCGCAAGAGTGGCATTATGTTCCCAACTGGAACCCAACTGGTCCCACCCTTCTAAATCTTTCCATCCGCAAGAGTGCATTATATTCCCACTGGACCCAACTGGTCCCAACCCTTCCTAAATCTTTCCATCCGCAGAGTGCATTATGTTCCCAACTGGTCCCAACTGGTCCCAACTGGTCCCAAACCTTCCTAACTCTTCCCAATCGCAAGAGTGCATTATGTTCCCAACTGGTCCCAACTGGTTCCAACTGGTCCCATACCTTCCTAACTCTTCCCAACTGCAAGACTGCATTATGTTCCCAACTGGGCCCAACTGGTCCAAGTCACAAGAGAGCTTATTGTTCCAACTGCAAGAGTGCATAATGTTCCCAACTGTTTTCAGAGATCATGCTACCGCTGCCTCTGCTCACATTGTCTCGATGTCACGCCTTGTCTCAATGCCTGAGCCTGAGTGTGTGATCTTGTCTCAATGTCTGAATGCTGACCTTGTCTCAATGTCTCAACGCCGAGCCTGGGTGTGTGATCTTGTCATCTATATCGAGCCTGAGTGTGTGATCCTGTCTCAATGTCTCAATGTCGAGTCTGAGTGTGTGATCCTGTCTCAATGTCTGAATGCCTGACCCTGTCTCAATGCCTGAGCCTGAGTGTGTGATTCTGTCTCAATGTCTGAATGTCTGACCTTGTCTCAATGCCTGAGCCTGAGTGTGTGATCCTGTCATACATCGAGGATACGGTGCACTTGACAGTGAGAAAATCGACAACGAAGATGATCCTTCTTGTTTTTTTTAAGTATATTCCTTTCTATAATGGTGACTTTCTATAATGGTGACTTTCCCCAGCTGCGGCGTACGGGATGGTCTCCTTTACAACCACGCCCCTCCAGGCGTTATCTTTTTTTCTTTCCTTTCTCTAATGAGCCAAGCTAAGTGCGGGCCACCAGCTCTGCAGGCAACTCCACCCCTCTGGTGAGCTGATGTCTGATGGGGGTGAGCTGATGGGTTGTCACCCCAGAGGTGCACCCTGCAGATCCCTCCATTGTGTGGGGTGCATACTTGCATTATTTTATCACACACACACACACACACACACAGGTGCACCCTGCAGATCCCTCCATTGTGTGGGGTGCATACTTGCATTATTTGAAATGTATGGAAATGTGCTGCAGCCAAGCTTAGAAAAAGATGGCCCAGCGCTCAAGCTCAAGCCAAGCCAAGCCAAGCTGAGCCAAGAAAAAGATGGGCAGCGCTCAAAATAAGACCTAGAGTGTTTGTCAATATGGTTCTATGTGAGCACAGATCCAGCTGTTGTGTCTACGTGACTGCCTATGACATAGGCATGCATTAGTGAATGGCAATAACTGGAGCACCTGCTTTTGTTTGTTTTGAATGATGTATTTTTAGTATTGTTTTTTTTAAGCTTGGTTGGTTAATTGAGAGATTTATATTGTTAGTTACATGTTTTTACAGTCCAGGGGTAGCCAAATAGGTTTAATGGACTTGCCCAACTTTACATGTGTATGTATGTTACAGTCCAGGGGTAGGCCAAACAGGCTTAAGGGACTTGCCCAACCGTATGGGAAGGGCTTACAAATAAAAAGCACTGATGAACTGAACCCCAAACAATCGTTTTACCGACGGGGGCCCTGAGTTCATGCTACAGTAATAATTGAATTCTACAATTCCCAGCTGGGATGATAATTTAATTGTGCGATTTTTTACAACAAGAAAGGCAGCTTAAAAAACAAGCACTAGTGAACTGAACCCCAACAAATTGTACATGATGGGGGCCCGGACTTCGTGCTGTGCAGATAATTCAACTTCGCCTTCATTGTTACATTTATTGCACTAATGATGTGCTGTCGTTTGATTGTTGTTGAGATGAGAAGCACTATTTATTTTTGGGGCTGCGCGTAGCAGCTTCCACCTAGCTCCATTAGCTAGCGACAGGGTCGAGCCCAAAGATTGCAGTTTCATTATATTGCTTGTCATGCTAGCTTCCAGACGCACTAGCTGGCTTCAGGTTCGGCCCAACGGTGGCCGGAAGATGTCTAGAAGCTACTCAAGTACTACTGCACCACACTCCCAAGTACAGAATGTAATCGCAGGGATCCCCACAATGTCTTCGCTAGGGATACCAGTATGTATTTGAATATAAATTACTTGGTTCAACACTGGCCTGCCTATCAAGCGCGTAGCTTCGTACCAAAAACAAATCCTCCTTATGAATACCACCCAGCCACTTTTAAAATCTTCAACCCACTGTTTATTTGAACAACGATATTTTGAATTTACCGATACCTATTAAATAGTATAGGCTTTAATAGCATAAGACGGGGAGCAGCCAAATTGCTGGCTGGAGCCATGTAACCAAGTTCAGGCTCAAGTTAAAACCACATCTGACGTTCAGGGAAATTGAAATTGTTACATCCGAGTAATGCGGACACTCTCAGGATGTGAAATTAAGGACACCACAGTGTAAGCCGGAGCTAGCAATAATCACCACTAACCCCATTAAATAATACCTAAACGGTGTCACTGGCCGAAGCCCCAGACACCGTGGCCACACCGTGCCAATGCATTGTAATACGGGGGTTATCCACCCGGGTTCGGAAGCACCAACGGAGTGCAGCCCACTACTAATGGGGAGCAGGGTCTGTGCTAGACGTTCAGGGATATCTTACATATGGACATTGAATTGTCATCGACAGGCCATACATATGCACATGATTTTCATCGCAGCAAGTGGGGGCCCGTACAGAAACCAATGCCCACCGAGGATTCAGAAAGAAAGGCGGGGCATCAATATATATAAACAAGTATATCTATACCGTATACAAAAAAGGCACCCGTTGGAAAGGCGGGGCATGCCAGACCACCTGACAATAGCGACCTTCACCAATAACCCAAACAACCTGGTCAGATGAACCCCGACCTGCCAACCTGCCAACCTGGACAGATGAACCCCAACCTGCAGAGCTGGACAGATGACCCCCCTGCCCAGGTCTGTATAGACAGGGGAAAGGAGAACTAGACAACTACCACGAAGGTAGAGATCCGACAGAACTTCCCTACATCTGCATTCCGGGAGCACATTGAAAAACGAAGAATGCAAAAAACATGTGGACAAATTACTACCCCGAGTAGCTGTGCTGTTAAAGTTGGCCACCCTGGACTTGGATAAACATACACATGGACAAATTACTAACCCGAGCAGCTGTACTGTTAAAGTTGGCCACCCCTGGACTTGGATAGACATAAACATGGACAAATTACTAACCCAAGTAGCTGTACTGCCGCCCTTGGACTTGGATAGACATACAAATGGGCACATTACTAACCCAAGCAGCTGTACTATTAAATCGTCATGTACCCAGGGGCCTCTTTCTGCCACCACCAAGCCATCATTCCGGATGCACAGATACAGCAGCTTTGAATGACACAGCCCTGAGACAGGAGGTTGAGCAAATGGATTTCTATATGTGCAGTGTGGGTCAGAAATGGGATTTCTGGATGTGCAGTTTTGGTCAGAAATGGATTTCTATATGTGCAGTTTGGGTCAGAAATGGGATTTCTGGATGTGCAGTTTGGGTCAGAAATGGATTTCTATATGTACAGTGAGGGTCAGAAATACAGCAGCTTTGAATGACACAGCCCTGAGACAGGAGGTTGAGCAATAGGAGAGGAAGACCACGGGGTCAGTAGGAGAGGTAGGTGGGTGGGTGGTGTTGGGGGTGTACTTGTGTGTGAGTGTGTGAGTGTGTGTGGGGGGAAGGGTGGGATTTGGCACGAAAGAACAAAGGATGAAGGCCACAAATATGTTGAAATAATGATTGATTTGTTGACCAGGATGGACTATATGCATGTCCCATGCAGCGCCCGAGCCAACTCAGCAACGCCGATCCGTGTCCTCAGCACAGGGGTGGGGTGGCCGAGGGGCCAGCTACCTCCAGCAGTGACGATGTTAGCCCCGTAAGTGCAAGAAGCACAGCGATGGGCTCAGCAGCCCCCAGCGGGAGGGAGCCCAATTTGGATGATCTGTCAGGCTGGCCTGACGCTCCCGCTCTGTTGGTTCCCAACCTCCAAGCATCACCAGATCTTGTGGTGCGGACCAGCAGCTGCTGGCAGACAGGGGAGAGCAATCCCACCCCCACCCACCCCCACCCCCCACAACCCACCCCTTCCCCCCCCACCCCCAACACCCACCCCCCACCCTACCACCCCACCACCTTTGCCTCCATGTCCTCTCCTCCCCTGCCCATGCCTCAAGCACCCATCCCTCGCCTCCGTCTGAACTCCTTGGACAGCCCCATTGATTTTGAGAGTGATTTGTTCAAGGGCAAGGCCTATGCGTTCATCAAGGGCCTGCCGACAACTCCCCCTGGATTATTTGACTCCCGCAAGCGCTTGTCTTGGCTATGCATCCAGGTGGGTGGGCGTGAGTAGGAAAGGTGGGTGGGGGTGGGTGGGGCTGGGGGGAGTAGGAGAGGTTTGTGGGTGGGGGGTGGGGGGTGGGTTCAAGGTCAAGGCCTATGCGTTCATCAAGGGCCTGCTGTCAATTCCCCCTGGATTATTTGACTCCCGCAAGCGCTTGTCTTGGCTATGCATCCAGGTGGGTGGGCGTGAGTAGGAGAGGTGGGTGAGTGTGTGGATGGGGGGGTTGAAGAGAGGGGGCACAGGGGGGGGGGGGGGTAGGAGAGGTGGGTTGGTGGGTTGGTGGTGGTGGTGTGTGTGTGGGGGGGGGTGAGTTTAAGGTTAAGGCCTATGCGTTCATCAAGGGCCTGCTGATAATTCCCCCTGGATTATTTGACTCCCGCAAGAGCTTGTCTTGGATCTGCATCTAAGTGGGTGGGCGTGAGTTGGAGAGGTGTGTGGGTGTGGGTGGGCGTGGGGGGTGGAGGGGGGAGTAGGAGAGGTTTGTGGGTGGTGGGTGGGTGGGTGCTATCAAGGGCAAGGCCTTTGTGTTCATCAAGGGCCTGCTGATAATTCCTGTCTTGATTATTTGACTCCCGCAAGCACTTGTCTTGGCTATGCGTCCAGGTTGGTTGTGGAGAGAGAGAGGCGGCACAGGGGGGGAGGAGGAGAGGTGGGGGGGGGTTCAAGGGTAAGCCCTATGCATTGGTCAAGGGCCTAGTGATAATTTTGCCTAAATTAATTGACTCCTGCAAGCGCTTGTCTTATCTATGCATCCAGGTGTGTGTGTGTGGTGTGTGTGTGTGTGTGGGGGGTGGGGGGTGGGGGGGGGGGGAAGGGGGCACAGGGGGTGAGTAGGCGGGCTTTGTGTATGGTGGGGGTGGGGGTGGTGGGGGTGGGGGGGGTCAAGGGCAAGGCCTATGCTTTCGTCAAGGGCCTGCTGGCAACTCCCCCTGGATTATTGACTCCTACAAGCGCATGTCTTGGACCTGCATCCAAGTGGGTGGGGGGAGAGAGAGGGGGCGAAGGAGGGGAGTAGGAGAGGTGGGTGGGGGGGTGAGTCCAAGGGTAAGCCCTATGCATCGGTCAAGGGCCTGCTGACAATTTTGCCTAGATAAATTGAATCATGCAAGCGCTTGTCTTGGATCTGCATCCATGTGGGAGGGGGGGGGGGGGGGGGAGAGAGGGGCTCAGGAGGGGAGTAGGAGAGGTACCCTCACCCTCACCCACACCCTCACCCTCACCCTCACACACACCCTCACCATCACGCCCAACCTCACTCTCACCCCTGTCTGTCACAGGGGAAATTCAAGGAGTCAGGCCCTGCCCTCACACCAACCCTCACCCACCCATACCCTCACCCTCACCCCCACCTTCACCCATACCCTCACCCTCACCCTCACCCTCACCCTCACCCTCACCCTCACCCCCACCCCCACCCCCACCCATACCCTCACCCTCACCCTCACCCTCACCCTCACCCCCACCCTCACCCTCACCCCCACCCTCACCCTCACCCTCACCCCCACCCCCCCACCCCCCTCACCCTCACCCTCACCCCCAAACCCACCCTCAACCCTCACCCCCAACCCCCCCACCCTCCTCACCCTCTTCCCCACACCCACCCTCACCCTCACCCCCCCATACCCTCACCCTCACCCTCACCCCTCACCCCCACCCCCACCCTCACCCTCACCCCCACCCTCACCCCCACCCTCACCCTCACCCTCACCCCCCCACCCCCCACCCCCCCCTCACCCTCACCCTCACCCCCCAACCCACCCTCACCCACCCTCACCCCCCCCAAACCCACCATCACCCGCACACCCCAAACCCCCACCCTCCTCACCCTCTTCCGCCCACACCCCCTCACCTCACCCCCCCTACCCTCACCTCACCCGCAACCCTCCCCTCACCTCACCCTCACACCCCACACCTCCTCACCCTCACCCCCCACACCCACCCTCAACCCCCCCATACCCGTACCTCCCCCACAACCGCACCCTTGCCCTCACCTCCAACCCTCACCCCCACCCTCACCGCCCACCACCACCCTCACCCTCACCCCCACCCTCACCCCCACCCTCACCCCACCCCCACCTAACCCTCCCCTCAACCCACCCCCCACCCCCCTCACCCTCACCCCACCCCCAACCCACCGCCCCTCACCCCCAACCCCCACCCTCCTCACCCTCTTCCCACACCCCCTCACCCTCACCACCCATACCCTACCCTCAACCTCACTCTCCCCCCCCACCCTCCGCACCCTCACCCCACACCCACCCTCCCCCCACCCCATACCCTCACCCACCCACACCTCACCCTTGCCCTCACCCTCACCCTCGCTCACCCACACCCTCACCCTCACCCTCACCCTCACCCTCACCCTCACCCTCACCCTCACCCCCGACCCCACCCTCACCCTCACCCTCACCCTCACCCCACCCTCACCCTCACCCTCACCCTCACCCCCACCCTCACCCTCACCCCCACCCCCCCACCCTCCTCACCCTCACCCCCACACCCACCCTCACCCACCCATACCCTCACCCACCCACAACCTCACCCTCACCCTCACCCCCCCACCCCCCTCACCCTCACCCCCACACCCACCCTCACCCTCACCCCCACCCCCTCCTCACCCTCACCCCCACACCCACCCTCACCCACCCATACCCTCACCCTCACCCTCACCCTCTACCTCACCCTCACCCTCACCCTCACCCTCACCTCCACCCTCACCCTCACCCCCACCCCCCCACCCTCCTCACCCCCACACCCCCCCTCACCCTCACCCACCCATACCCTCACCCACCCACACCCTTGCCCTCGCCCTCACCCTTGCCCACCCACACCCTCACCCTTGTCTGCCACAGGGGAAATTCAAGGAGGCGCTTCCCTTCAATACTGTCATCACTGGTCAAGAATTCAGCCGCCCCTTTCTTGGTCTGCCTGCACCCTGGTTCATTGAAAAAGTGCTGCTCAGCCTAGCTGCGAGGATCAACCCATCCTTGAGGGTGTGTGGTATAAATTGTATTATACTGCATTAATTACAAGGGTTGTAGGGTTTTGTTTGTTTGGTAGGGTTGGAGTGTGTGTTCACATGCATAGGAGTGACCCTTGGATAAATGGCAGGACGAGTGGGCAAGTGTTTCTTTTTCGTCTTGTTTTGCATAATATATTTTGTTTATCTGCCTCAGCCTGGCAGCCAGCAGCCTTTTCTGCGCAGCCTGGCAGCCAGCCTGGCAGCCAGCAGCCTTTTCTGGGCGCAGCCTGGCAGCCAGCCTGGCAGCCAGCAGCCTTTTCTGCCTCAGCCTGGCAGCCAGCAGCCTTTTCTGTCTCAGCTTGGCAGCCAGCAGCCTTTTCTGCGCCTGCATGCACCCTGGTTCATTGAGAAAGTGCTGATCAGCCTGGCCGCGAGGATCAACCCATCCATGAGAGTGCGTGCTATAAGTGTTTGTTTTCCGCCCTGTTTTGCATGATGTTAGTCCTGTGGCAGCTAGAGACCCCTTCCTGCAAGCTCCTTGCTTTATAGAAGAAGTGTTTTACTCAGCCTAGCCACGAGGAACAACCCAACCCTGCGAGTGTGTGGTAGAAGTAGTTTTTCCCCGCCCTGTTTTGCAAAATTTTGCGCATTAAAAGTTCAGCCGCCCCTTCATGGGCCTGCAAGATCCTTTGTTCATTGAGAAAGTGTTTTGCTCAGCCTAGCCGCAAGGATCCACCCATCCATGAGAGTGCGTGGTAGAAGTGGTTATTCCGTACCATATTTTGCATAATTTCGTTTTTCAAAAATTCAGGCATCCTTTGTTCATATAAGAAGTGTTTTGCTCAGCCTGGCTGCGAGGAACAACCCAACCATGAGAATGCGTGGTAGAAGTGTTTGTTTTTCGCCCTGCTTCGTATGATGTTGGTCCCGTGGCAGCCAGAGAAAGTGTTTTGCTCAGCCTTGTCACTTGGATCCACCCATCCATGAGAGTGTGTGGTAGAAGTGGTCATTCCCCGCCCTGTTTTGCATAATTTTGCGCATTAAGAGTTCAGCCGCCCCTTCATGGGCCTGCAAGCTCCTTTGTTCATTGAGAAAGTGGTGCTCAGCCTGGCCGAGAGGATCAACCCATCCATGAGGGTGCGTGGTAGAAGTGGTTATTCCCCGCCCTGTTTTGCATAATTTTGCGAATCAAATGTTCAGCCGCCCCTTTGTTGGTCTGCCTGCACCCTTGTTTATTGAGCAATTGCTGCTCAGCCTGGCCGCGAGGATCAACCCATCCATGAGAGTGTGTGGTAGAGAAGTGGGTTTTCCCCGCCCTGCTTTACATAATTTCGTGGATCAAAAGTTCAGCCACCCCTTCGTGCGCCTGCCTACTCCTTGGTTCACATAAGAAGCGTTTCACTCACAATTGTGGCTAGGGTCGACCCATCCATGAGAGTGCGTGGTAGAACCCCCCCCCACCCCCCCGCACACACCCCACACACACCATGAACCCTCCCTCGAACCCCCCCCTTTTACCCCCCACACACCTCCCACACCCCCCACACACCCCACACCCCGCCCGCCCCTTTGTTCTCTTTCGTTTACTCTATGCCCACCTTCTCATTGATCTTGCTCAGGTCGGAACCCTCTCATGCCCCTCCTTCATGATGCCCATCATCAGCTCTGCCCAGTGCATTAATATCAGTAGAGAAGGTAAGGCAACTTGAAATGGTTGAACGATTCCATCTTCTATTTCATCTTCTATTTCATCAGCCAGTCATCAGCTCTACCCAGTGCATCAACGTCAGCAGAGAACTTGCGGCAACTTGAAGTGGTTGAACGATTCCATCTTCTATTTCATCAGCCAGTCATCAGCTCTACCCAGTGCATTAATGCCAGTACAGAAGGTATGGCAACTACAAATGGTTTAACCATTTCATCTTCTATTTCATTTGCATTTTCATGTTCTATTGCATCAGCCAGTCATCAGCTGTGGCCAGTGCATCAATGTCAGCAGAGAAGGTACGGCAACTTGAAAGGGTTGAACGATTCCATCTTCTATTTCATCAGCCAGTCATCAGCTCTACCCAGTGCATTAATGTCAGAACAGAAGGTATGGCAACAACAAATGGTTTAACCATTCCATCTTCTATTTCATTTGTATCCCACCTTCTATTACATCAGCCATTCATCGGCTTTGCCCAGTGCATCAATGTCAGCAGAGAAGGTACGGCAACTTGAAAGGGTTGAACCACTTCATCTTTGACATCAAGGTGGTGGTGGTGGTGTGGTGTGGTCTGTGTGAGGGTGTGGGTGAGGGTGTGGTGGGGTGGGGTGGGGGTGGGCTGAAGGAAAGAAGGGCTGAAGCTCATTTCTATTCCAGATTCTATTTCATCAGCCAGTCATCAGCTCTGCCCAGTGCATTAAAGTCAGTAGAGAAGGTATGGCAACTCAGAAGAGTTGAACCATTCCATCTTCGACATCAAGGAGGGGGGGGGGGGGGGGGGGGGGGGGGGCAAGGAAAGAGGGGCTGAAGCTCATGGGAGGATGTTCTACATTATGGGGTGGGGGGCAAGGAAAGAGGAGGTGGAGCTCATGGGAGGGGCTCATGGACCCCCCTGTCACTAAGTATTACTGCCAGGGTATCCAGTAGGAGGCCTCAAAGTGGGGGCGGTGGGGTGCGTGGGGGTGGGGGGGGGGGTCTCATGGGGAGGGGGAAACTTCAATGATGCGGTCTGATAACTTTATTCTTGCCCCCCCACCCCCCCACCCCCCCTCGTTCTTAATCAAGGGAAGTACTTCATTTTTAGTACAAAGTTCAGTTCACATTTTAAATTCTTATTTACAATTACTATTTTTAAATCAATAAATACTCATTTGTAATCAATAAATATATAGTTATTGCAAATAAACAAATAAATCGTTTTTTACCATGCCACCACTTTTTGAAGTATTTGACATTTGACTTCCCATCAACAGCTAAGCCCCTGGTGCCACGTCATGTTCAGTTTATAGAAAATCAGGTTCAAAAACTTCTCAAAAATGAACCATCCTACCATTGTGTCACACATCTGACTGTCCATCTACAGCTGAAGCCCTTGAGACAACGTCGTGTTCAGTTTGAAGCAAATCAGGTTCAAAAACTTCCCCAAATTGACCATGCTACCATTGTCACACATTTGACTTCCCATCAACAGCTGAAGCCCTTGAGACCACGTCAGGTTCAGTTTAAAGTAAGGCATAAAAACAACTCAAAAATGATTAAATGAAGCATGCTACCATTGTGTTACAAATCTGACTTCCCATCAACAGCTGAAGCCCTTGAGACCACCATGATCTGTTCAGAAGCTAGTCAAAACTTGTCAATACCACCAGTCCATCACCCATTCCACCAACCAGCCCCTGATGCCATGTCATGATCAGTAAAAATCAAATCTGGTTCAAAAACTTCTCAAAAATGAACCATGCTAGCATTGTCACACATTTCAACATTTGACTTCCTATGAAGTGCTGGAGCCCCTGATGCCACGTCATGATCAGTTCGAAAAGCAAATTGGGTTCAAAAAAGACTCAAAAATGAACTATGCTACCATTGCGCCACACATTTCAACATTTGACTTCCCATCAACTGCTGAAGCCCCTAATGCCACATCATGTTCAGTTTCCAGTAAATCAGGTTCAAAAACTCAAACATGAACCATGCAACAATTGTGTCACACATTTTGTCACACATTTGACTAACCATCAACAGCTGAAGCCCTAGCCACAATGTCCCAAAAAGCTATAGAAGGCCCTAAAATGCTGTACCTGGAGGAGGCCTAAAACCATAAAGCTAGGAAAAACCCACTTTCAGATTTGAAAACAAAATCACTGGGGGGGGGGGGAGGGGGTCTTCATAGCGTCAATCGGGGCCAAAACGGGTCAAAAGTAGCAATCGCTATATATTGCGGGAAAATAATCCCTGGAGAGGCCCCTAAGCCCATGTCCTGTTCATATTCAGTGGCAAGTTCTGTATACAAATAGTAAAAAAGTGTCCAAACAACAATTTCATAATATATGCAACTCCGCATGATTATGAGAGACCCTGAGACCAAATCATGACCGTGTGCAATATCTAGTGCGCTTATAAAAAAAACAAGAGTCGAAACTGTATATAACTGCCCATGAGCCCATGTCCAGTAGCAAATAGCCAACAAGTGTCATAGCGACAATTGCATCATATATCCAACTCCCCACGAGTAGGAGAGACCCCTGAGACCAAAGCAAGTTTGTGTGCATGCAGCTAGTAACTTCAAACTATTCAACACTTGATATATCTACGGGTCGGCTATGTTATATAATATTAGTGAGTACATAATAATTTATATGATATTATATAATATTAGTCAGACAAGCCGTCTCACCAGAATTTCGAATTTATTTGAAACGAATATTATTGTGACACTGGAATAATATTACTTAATATTCTGTTTTAAAACTCTAATATTAGTTGCCGTTCCCTAGATATATCTGACTGACTGACTGATTAGCTACAGACTGACAGACTGACTAGCTACTTTTTGACTGCCCATAAGCAGGAGAGGCCCCTGATCCGATGTCATGTAAGGAGGATGTGCGCCTGCTTGCACCGGAATGTGTAGACAACGAGGGTGCACCGATGTCGTCCAACAGACGTCGCAAGTTTTTTGCACGAAAGAGTGACAGGGCAACGTATAGGTGTGTATCTGATGGTGATGAGGAGGAGGGGGATGATGTTGAGGGGGATGATGATGATGAGGAGGAGGAGGAGGAGGAGGAGGAGGCGGATGAGAAGGAGGAGGAGGAGGGGGAGGAGGGGGTGGTAAGGAGGAGGATGGGGAGGATGGGGGTGATGATGATGATGAGTAGTAGTAGTAGTAGTAGGGGGGGGGGGGGGGGGGGGGGGGGGAGGAGCAGAGGGAGGAGGAGGAGAAGGATGGGGACGATAATCAACTTTTCTTGAAAGCAGCGGCTCAAAAAAACGAAAAAGCCTTTTTACAAACACACACACACACACACGCGCACACGCACGCACACACACACACACACACACACACACACACACACACACGCACACGCACACGCACAAGCACACACACACACACACACACACACACCACACATCGTCCCCCCATGCAGCTTCTCCACCAAGTTTGTATACACCTTCCACATATATCAAGAGTTCGTTGACCTGGCGAGATTGAGTCTGGCATTTGCTGGCACACATACATCCCTCTCACGTCCACTCAACGGCCAGCCTCTTCAGTTCATGATCAAGGATGAGAGCTCTGGAAAGTGAGTATGAAAAGTGAAAACATGAATATGAATACAACAAATTAGTATAAATATGGGAAGAGAATATAAATATGGAAAGTGAATATAGTGCATCGCTCGCACGTCCACTCAACGGCCAGCCTCTTCGGTTCATGATCAAGGATGAGAGCTCTGGAAAGTGAGTATAAAAAGTGAAAACGTGAATTTGAATATGGAAAGTGAGTATAAAAAGTGAAAACGTGAAAATGAATAGTGAAAAAGTGAATACGAATATGAAAATGAAAAATGTGTATAAATGTGTGGAAAGTGAATATAAATATGGGAAGTGAAAATAAATATGGAAAGTGAATATAGTGCATCCCTCACATGTCCTCTCAACGGCCAGCCTCTGCAGTCCATGATCAAGGACGAGAGCTCTGGAAAATGAGTATTAAAAGTGAAAACATGAATACGAATACAACAAATTAGTATAAATATGGGAAGAGAATATAAATATGGAAGGGAATATAGTGCATCCCTCGCACGATCTCTCAACTGCCAGCCTCTGCAGTTCAAGATCGAGGATGAGAGCTCTGGAAAATGAGTATGAAAAGTGAAAAGGTGAAAACGAACGCGAATATAACGAACATGAATATTAATATGGAAAGTGAGTGTAAATAAAAGTGAGTATAAAAAGTGAAAAGTGAATACGAATATGAACATGAAAAATAAGTATAAATATGGGAAGTGAATATAAATATGGAAAGTGAATATAGTGCATTCCTCACGTCCACTCAATGGCCAGCCTCTGCAGTTCATGATCAAGGATGAGAACTATGGAAAGTGAGTATGATAAGTGAAGACATGAATTTGAATATGGAAAGGGAGTAAAAAAAGTGAAAATGTGAATACGAATATGAAAAATTAGTATAAATATAGGAAGTGAATATAGTGCATCCCTCACACGTCCACTCAACGGCCAGCCTCTTCAGTTCATGATGAAGGACAAGAGCTCTGGATAGTGAGTGTAAAAAGTGATAACGTGAAGGGTCGAAGAGGTTTACGCAAACCCTGGTTTTGCTTTTCCTTTTTTCTTCAAGATATCATCATAACTGTAAACCTCTTCGACCTTCTTTGGGTAGAAGGATGCTAGTCCGGGGGTAGCCAGTCTGGGGGTGAACGCTTAACCCTAAATCCTAAGCCCCTTAAACCCCCTAATCCTAAACCCCTAAAACCCCACCCCCGGACTGGCAACCCCTCTTCGACGCTCTTCGTTGCTGGCCTGCCGGCCAGCCTGTAACTTTGCCGCGTGCTTGACACCACGCGATACCTGCATCAATTATATCCAATCTCTGCCAATCCACCGTTTTTCGTGTATTTGCTCTGGTAAAAAAAGCTTCCCTTATTTCTTCCCTGATCAGAGAATGGCCGAAAAATGTTTTGCTTGAAAGGACAACATCTGTAAGCTACGTTCCAATTGCTTAAACCGTCCAAAGGTCTCATTGATCTCGCTAAAACGAAGCAGGGTCGGGGGTTCGATTCCCCCTACGGTCACCCTGAGCGTTGCAGGTCATTGTCAACCGCGATGGTAGCTTGTCCAGTCGAGGTGGTAGACCGTTCTCTGCCCGCGTACGACGGTTTTCCTTAATACCACGCCCCACCAGGCGTTATCATTATCATTGATCTCGCCTCCTGACTCTCGTGTGAACAGCTGACTCTACGGTGAACCAGATGTTAGTAGCACGTACAGATCTCCTTCGGGAATCGACCCGAGAATCTTGGGCTTTCGCGATGATAGTGAAATTTTGTCTTTAGACTCAGATGGATGTGACAGCCTCGATGGACTCTTGTCTCTTGATCCGGTTGCAACTCATGGAGGTGAAGCTGGAGGTGACAGCCTTGGGGGAGTAGGCATAAAATATGCCTTTATGCAGAATCAGTCAATTCGCGTCAAATATCGCTGTAAGGACGCTGTCCTTGGAGGACCCCTAAAAACAAAAAGCTACCAGATTCCTACTTCCTGAACTGAAAAGAAAAGTCCTGTGCAGCGTCGCGAGCGACTCTAGAAACGGAATCTTTGTTCCACCTGAATTGCAGGTACCTGTTCAACTTCAAGATCTGCCATGAAGCTATTATGCTGCCAGGAAGCTCCAAGGAAGCTATGAAGTTATCATAAAGCTGCCATGAAGCTATGAAGCTGCCATGAAGCTGCCACGAAGAAATGATACTGCCGTGAAGCTGCCATGAAGCTATGAAGCTGTCATGAAGCTGCCATGAAGCTATGATGCTGCCATGATGCTGCTTGCCTCAACGAGCCTGAACCGCAAGAGTGAAAATTGAGCGTGGCGTTTAGTTCAGGGGACCTGCCTGTTTGCTTGCGCTGGGGAAGGTTACCATGGGTTTTGTTTTTGCAGTCCTCTACTGCACAACCACAAGAGTGCATTATGTTCCCAACTGTTTCCAACTGGTCCCAACCCTTACTAACTCTTCACAACTGCAAGAGTGCGTTATGTTCCCAATTGGACCCAACTGGTCCCAACCCTTCCTAAATCTTCCCATCCGCAAGAGTGCATTATGTTCCCAACTGGACCCAACTGGTCCCAACCCTTCCTAAATCTTTCCATCCGCAAGAGTGCATTATATTCCCAACTGGACCCAACTGGTCCCAACCCTTCCTAAATCTTTCCATCCGCAAGAGTGCATTATGTTCCCAACTGGTCCCAACTGGTCCCAACTGGTCCCAAACCTTCCTAACTCTTCCCAATCGCAAGAGTGCATTATGTTCCCAACTGGTCCCAACTGGTTCCAACTGGTCCCATACCTTCCTAACTCTTCCCAACTGCAAGACTGCATTATGTTCCCAACTGGGCCCAACTGGTCCAAGTCACAAGAGAGCTTATTGTTCCCAACTGCAAGAGTGCATAATGTTCCCAACTGTTTTCAGAGATCATGCTACCGCTGCCTCTGCTCACATTGTCTCGATGTCACGCCTTGTCTCAATGCCTGAGCCTGAGTGTGTGATCTTGTCTCAATGTCTGAATGCCTGACCTTGTCTCAATGTCTCAACGCCGAGCCTGGGTGTGTGATCTTGTCATCTATATCGAGCCTGAGTGTGTGATCCTGTCTCAATGTCTCAATGTCGAGTCTGAGTGTGTGATCCTGTCTCAATGTCTGAATGCCTGACCCTGTCTCAATGCCTGAGCCTGAGTGTGTGATTCTGTCTCAATGTCTGAATGTCTGACCTTGTCTCAATGCCTGAGCCTGAGTGTGTGATCCTGTCATACATCGAGGATACGGTGCACTTGACAGTGAGAAAATCGACAACGAAGATGATCCTTCTTGTTTTTTTTAAGTATATTCCTTTCTATAATGGTGACTTTCTATAATGGTGACTTTCCCCAGCTGCGGCGTACGGGATGGTCTCCTTTACACCACGCCCCTCCAGGCGTTATCTTTTTTTTCTTTCCTTTCTCTAATGAGCCAAGCTAAGTGCGGGCCACCAGCTCTGCAGGCAACTCCACCCCTCTGGTGAGCTGATGTCTGATGGGGTGAGCTGATGGGTTGTCACCCCAGAGGTGCACCCTGCAGATCCCTCCATTGTGTGGGGTGCATACTTGCATTATTTTATCACACACACACACACACACACACAGGTGCACCCTGCAGATCCCTCCATTGTGTGGGGTGCATACTTGCATTATTTGAAATGTATGGAAATGTGCTGCAGCCAAGCTTAGAAAAAGATGGCCAGCGCTCAAGCTCAAGCCAAGCCAAGCCAAGCTGAGCCAAGAAAAAGATGGGCAGCGCTCAAAATAAGACCTAGAGTGTTTGTCAATATGGTTCTATGTGAGCACAGATCCAGCTGTTGTGTCTACGTGACTGCCTATGACATAGGCATGCATTAGTGAATGGCAATAACTGGAGCACCTGCTTTTGTTTGTTTTGAATGATGTATTTTTAGTATTGTTTTTTTTAAGCTTGGTTGGTTAATTGAGAGATTTATATTGTTAGTTACATGTTTTTACAGTCCAGGGGTAGCCAAATAGGTTTAATGGACTTGCCCAACTTTACATGTGTATGTATGTTACAGTCCAGGGGTAGGCCAAACAGGCTTAAGGGACTTGCCCAACCGTATGGGAAGGGCTTACAAATAAAAAGCACTGATGAACTGAACCCCAAACAATCGTTTTACCGACGGGGGCCCTGAGTTCATGCTACAGTAATAATTGAATTCTACAATTCCCAGCTGGGATGATAATTTAATTGTGCGATTTTTTACAACAAGAAAGGCAGCTTAAAAAAACAAGCACTAGTGAACTGAACCCCAACAAATTGTACATGATGGGGGCCCGGACTTCGTGCTGTGCAGATAATTCAACTTCGCCTTCATTGTTACATTTATTGCACTAATGATGTGCTGTCGTTTGATTGTTGTTGAGATGAGAAGCACTATTTATTTTTGGGGCTGCGCGTAGCAGCTTCCACCTAGCTCCATTAGCTAGCGACAGGGTCGAGCCCAAAGATTGCAGTTTCATTATATTGCTTGTCATGCTAGCTTCCAGACGCACTAGCTGGCTTCAGGTTCGGCCCAACGGTGGCCGGAAGATGTCTAGAAGCTACTCAAGTACTACTGCACCACACTCCCAAGTACAGAATGTAATCGCAGGGATCCCCACAATGTCTTCGCTAGGGATACCAGTATGTATTTGAATATAAATTACTTGGTTCAACACTGGCCTGCCTATCAAGCGCGTAGCTTCGTACCAAAAACAAATCCTCCTTATGAATACCACCCAGCCACTTTTAAAATCTTCAACCCACTGTTTATTTGAACAACGATATTTTGAATTTACCGATACCTATTAAATAGTATAGGCTTTAATAGCATAAGACGGGGAGCAGCCAAATTGCTGGCTGGAGCCATGTAACCAAGTTCAGGCTCAAGTTAAAACCACATCTGACGTTCAGGGAAATTGAAATTGTTACATCCGAGTAATGCGGACACTCTCAGGATGTGAAATTAAGGACACCACAGTGTAAGCCGGAGCTAGCAATAATCACCACTAACCCCATTAAATAATACCTAAACGGTGTCACTGGCCGAAGCCCCAGACACCGTGGCCACACCGTGCCAATGCATTGTAATACGGGGGTTATCCACCCGGGTTCGGAAGCACCAACGGAGTGCAGCCCACTACTAATGGGGAGCAGGGTCTGTGCTAGACGTTCAGGGATATCTTACATATGGACATTGAATTGTCATCGACAGGCCATACATATGCACATGATTTTCATCGCAGCAAGTGGGGGCCCGTACAGAAACCAATGCCCACCGAGGATTCAGAAAGAAAGGCGGGGCATCAATATATATAAACAAGTATATCTATACCGTATACAAAAAAGGCACCCGTTGGAAAGGCGGGGCATGCCAGACCACCTGACAATAGCGACCTTCACCAATAACCCAAACAACCTGGTCAGATGAACCCCGACCTGCCAACCTGCCAACCTGGACAGATGAACCCCAACCTGCAGAGCTGGACAGATGACCCCCCTGCCCAGGTCTGTATAGACAGGGGAAAGGAGAACTAGACAACTACCACGAAGGTAGAGATCCGACAGAACTTCCCTACATCTGCATTCCGGGAGCACATTGAAAAACGAAGAATGCAAAAAACATGTGGACAAATTACTACCCCGAGTAGCTGTGCTGTTAAAGTTGGCCACCCTGGACTTGGATAAACATACACATGGACAAATTACTAACCCGAGCAGCTGTACTGTTAAAGTTGGCCACCCCTGGACTTGGATAGACATAAACATGGACAAATTACTAACCCAAGTAGCTGTACTGCCGCCCTTGGACTTGGATAGACATACAAATGGGCACATTACTAACCCAAGCAGCTGTACTATTAAATCGTCATGTACCCAGGGGCCTCTTTCTGCCACCACCAAGCCATCATTCCGGATGCACAGATACAGCAGCTTTGAATGACACAGCCCTGAGACAGGAGGTTGAGCAAATGGATTTCTATATGTGCAGTGTGGGTCAGAAATGGGATTTCTGGATGTGCAGTTTTGGTCAGAAATGGATTTCTATATGTGCAGTTTGGGTCAGAAATGGGATTTCTGGATGTGCAGTTTGGGTCAGAAATGGATTTCTATATGTACAGTGAGGGTCAGAAATACAGCAGCTTTGAATGACACAGCCCTGAGACAGGAGGTTGAGCAATAGGAGAGGAAGACCACGGGGTCAGTAGGAGAGGTAGGTGGGTGGGTGGTGTTGGGGGTGTACTTGTGTGTGAGTGTGTGAGTGTGTGTGGGGGGAAGGGTGGGATTTGGCACGAAAGAACAAAGGATGAAGGCCACAAATATGTTGAAATAATGATTGATTTGTTGACCAGGATGGACTATATGCATGTCCCATGCAGCGCCCGAGCCAACTCAGCAACGCCGATCCGTGTCCTCAGCACAGGGGTGGGGTGGCCGAGGGGCCAGCTACCTCCAGCAGTGACGATGTTAGCCCCGTAAGTGCAAGAAGCACAGCGATGGGCTCAGCAGCCCCCAGCGGGAGGGAGCCCAATTTGGATGATCTGTCAGGCTGGCCTGACGCTCCCGCTCTGTTGGTTCCCAACCTCCAAGCATCACCAGATCTTGTGGTGCGGACCAGCAGCTGCTGGCAGACAGGGGAGAGCAATCCCACCCCCACCCACCCCCACCCCCCACAACCCACCCCTTCCCCCCCCACCCCCAACACCCACCCCCCACCCTACCACCCCACCACCTTTGCCTCCATGTCCTCTCCTCCCCTGCCCATGCCTCAAGCACCCATCCCTCGCCTCCGTCTGAACTCCTTGGACAGCCCCATTGATTTTGAGAGTGATTTGTTCAAGGGCAAGGCCTATGCGTTCATCAAGGGCCTGCCGACAACTCCCCCTGGATTATTTGACTCCCGCAAGCGCTTGTCTTGGCTATGCATCCAGGTGGGTGGGCGTGAGTAGGAAAGGTGGGTGGGGGTGGGTGGGGCTGGGGGGAGTAGGAGAGGTTTGTGGGTGGGGGGTGGGGGGTGGGTTCAAGGTCAAGGCCTATGCGTTCATCAAGGGCCTGCTGTCAATTCCCCCTGGATTATTTGACTCCCGCAAGCGCTTGTCTTGGCTATGCATCCAGGTGGGTGGGCGTGAGTAGGAGAGGTGGGTGAGTGTGTGGATGGGGGGGTTGAAGAGAGGGGGCACAGGGGGGGGGGGGGTAGGAGAGGTGGGTTGGTGGGTTGGTGGTGGTGGTGTGTGTGTGGGGGGGGGGTGAGTTTAAGGTTAAGGCCTATGCGTTCATCAAGGGCCTGCTGATAATTCCCCCTGGATTATTTGACTCCCGCAAGAGCTTGTCTTGGATCTGCATCTAAGTGGGTGGGCGTGAGTTGGAGAGGTGTGTGGGTGTGGGTGGGCGTGGGGGGTGGAGGGGGGAGTAGGAGAGGTTTGTGGGTGGTGGGTGGGTGGGTGCTATCAAGGGCAAGGCCTTTGTGTTCATCAAGGGCCTGCTGATAATTCCTGTCTTGATTATTTGACTCCCGCAAGCACTTGTCTTGGCTATGCGTCCAGGTTGGTTGTGGAGAGAGAGAGGCGGCACAGGGGGGGAGGAGGAGAGGTGGGGGGGGGTTCAAGGGTAAGCCCTATGCATTGGTCAAGGGCCTAGTGATAATTTTGCCTAAATTAATTGACTCCTGCAAGCGCTTGTCTTATCTATGCATCCAGGTGTGTGTGTGGTGTGGTGTGTGTGTGGTGGGGTGGGGGGTGGGGGGTGGGGGGGGGGGAAGGGGGCACAGGGGGTGAGTAGGCGGGCTTTGTGTATGGTGGGGGTGGGGGTGGGTGGGGGGTGGGGGGGTCAAGGGCAAGGCCTATGCTTTCGTCAAGGGCCTGCTGGCAACTCCCTGATTCCTGGCAAGCCATGTCTTGGACCTGCATCCAAGTGGGTGGGGGGGAGAGAGAGGGGGCGAAGAGGGGAGTAGGAGAGGTGGGTGGGGGGTGAGTCCAAGGGTAAGCCTATGCATCGGTCAAGGGCCTGCTGACAATTTTGGCCTAGATAATTGAATCATGCAGCGCTTGTCTTGGATCCTGCAATCCATGTGGGAGGGGGGGGGGGGGGGAGAGAGGGGCTCAGGAGGGGAGTAGGAGAGGTACCCTCACCCTCACCCACACCCTCACCCTCACCCTCACACACCACCCTCACCATCACGCCCAACCTCACTCTCACCCCTGTCTGTCACAGGGGAAATTCAGAGGAGTCAGGGAGGCCCTGCCCTCACACCAACCCTCCACCCACCCATACCCTCACCCTCACCCCCACCTTCACACCCTACCCTCACCCTCACCCTCACCCTCACCCTCCCCCTCGACCCTCACCCCCACCCCCACCACCCACCCTAACCCTCACCCTCAACCCTCACCCTCACCTCTCACCCACCCCACCCTCAACCCCCTCACCCCACCCTCACCCTCACCCCAAACCCCCCACCCCCCCCCCCCCCACCCCCCTCACCCCCTCCCCCTCACCCCAAATGCCCACCCATCACCCTCCCCCCCACCACCCCCACCCCTCCATCCCCCCTTCCCACGACCCACCCCCTCAAACCCTCACCCCCCCCTCCCACTCAACCTCACCCTCACCCTCACCCCCACCCCCACCTCACCCCTCACCCCCCACCTCACCCCCACCCCTCACCCTCCCCGTCCTCACGTCCCACCCACACCACCCCCCGCCACCCCCACCCCCTCACCCTCACCCTCACCCCCAAACCCATCCTCCCCTCACCCCCAAACCCCCACCACCCCCCCCACCCCCCTCTTCCCCACCCACCCTCAACCCTCACGCCCCCCCCTCAAGACCCCTCAACTCCCCCACCTCACACACTCACCCTCAACCCTCACCCTTGCCCCCACCCCCCACCTCCTCACCCTACACCCCCACCCCCCCCTCACCCACCCACTCCCCTTACCCCCTCACACCCACCCCTCACCCTTTCCCTCACCCTCAACCCTCACCCCCCCTCACCCTCGACCCCCCCCACCCTCCACCCTCACCCCCACCCCACCCCCACCCTCACCACCCCACCCTCACCCTACACCCCTCACCCCGACCCCCCACCACCCCACCCCGCCTCACCCTCACTCCTCGACCCCCACCCCCACCCTCACGCCTATCACCCCCCAACCCCCCACCTCTCCTCACCCTCATTCCCACAACCCACCCTCACCCTCACCCCCCACCCACCCCCCCTCACACCCCCCCATAACCCTCAACCCTCACCCTCACCCTCTCCTCCCCCCCCCCCCTCCTTCAACCTCCCCCCCACACCGCACCCTCCGCCCCACCCATAACCCTCACCCCCCACAACCTCAAAACTCACCCTTCCCTCACCCTCAACCCTCGCTCCCTCCACACCCTCACCCTCACCCTCACCACACCATCCCCTCCACCCTCGACCCGTCGACCATCACCCCGGCCCCCGACCCCGCACCCTCCACCCTCACCCTGCCCCTCAGCCCCCGACCCTCCGCCCTGCCCCCCCAAACCGCTCCCCTCACCCCCCCCCTCACCCCACCCCCCCCACCACCACCCCCGCACCCTCCTACCCTCACGCCCCACAGATCACCCACGCCTCACCCACCCATACCCATCACCACCCCCACCTCCCCCTCCACCCTCACCCCCCCACCACCCCTCCCCTCACCCCCCCACCTCATGCCCCTCAACCCTACCACCGACCCCCACCCCCTCCTCCCCCGAACCCTCACCCTGCCACACCCCCCTCACCCCCCATCCCCCTCGAAACCTCCCCCTCCTCCCTCTACACTCAAGCCTCCCCCTCCCCCCTCACCTCACCCTCACCTCACCCTCACCCTCACCCTCCCCTCACCCTCACCCACCCTCCCCACCCCCCCCCCCCCTCCTCACCCCCACACCCACCCTCACCCTCACCCACCCATACCCTCACCCACCCACAACCCCTTGCCCTCGCCCTCACCCTTGCCCACCCACACCCTCACCCTTGTCTGCCACAGGGGAAATTCAAGGAGGCGCTTCCCTTCAATACTGTCATCACTGGTCAAGAATTCAGCCGCCCCTTTCTTGTCCTGCCTGCACCCTGGTTCATTGAAAAAGTGCTGCTCAGCCTAGCTGCGAGGATCACCCATCCTTGAGGGTGTGTGGTATAAATTGTATTATACTGCATTAATTACAAGGGTTGTAGGGTTTTTGTTTGTTTGGTAGGGTTGGAGTGTGTGTTCACATGCATAGGAGTGACCCTTGGATAAATGGCAGGACGAGTGGGCAAGTGTTTCTTTTTCGTCTTGTTTTGCATAATATATTTTGTTTATCTGCCTCAGCCTGGCAGCCAGCAGCCTTTTCTGCGCAGCCTGGCAGCCAGCCTGGCAGCCAGCAGCCTTTTCTGGGCGCAGCCTGGCAGCCAGCCTGGCAGCCAGCAGCCTTTTCTGCCTCAGCCTGGCAGCCAGCAGCCTTTTCTGTCTCAGCTTGGCAGCCAGCAGCCTTTTCTGCGCCTGCATGCACCCTGGTTCATTGAGAAAGTGCTGATCAGCCTGGCCGCGAGGATCAACCCATCCATGAGAGTGCGTGCTATAAGTGTTTGTTTTCCGCCCTGTTTTGCATGATGTTAGTCCTGTGGCAGCTAGAGACCCCTTCCTGCAAGCTCCTTGCTTTATAGAAGAAGTGTTTTACTCAGCCTAGCCACGAGGAACAACCCAACCCTGCGAGTGTGTGGTAGAAGTAGTTTTCTTCCCCGCCCTGTTTTGCAAAATTTTGCGCATTAAAAGTTCAGCCGCCCCTTCATGGGCCTGCAAGATCCTTTGTTCATTGAGAAAGTGTTTTGCTCAGCCTAGCCGCAAGGATCCACCCATCCATGAGAGTGCGTGGTAGAAGTGGTTATTCCGTACCATATTTGCATAATTTCGTTTTTCAAAAATTCAGGCATCCTTTGTTCATATAAGAAGTGTTTTGCTCAGCCTGGCTGCGAGGAACAACCCAACCATGAGAATGCGTGGTAGAAGTGTTTGTTTTTCGCCCTGCTTCGTATGATGTTGGTCCCGTGGCAGCCAGAGAAAGTGTTTTGCTCAGCCTTGTCACTTGGATCCACCCATCCATGAGAGTGTGTGGTAGAAGTGGTCATTCCCCCGCCCTGTTTTGCATAATTTTGCGCATTAAGAGTTCAGCCGCCCCTTCATGGGCCTGCAAGCTCCTTTGTTCATTGAGAAAGTGGTGCTCAGCCTGGCCGAGAGGATCAACCCATCCATGAGGGTGCGTGGTAGAAGTGGTTATTCCCCGCCCTGTTTTGCATAATTTTGCGAATCAAATGTTCAGCCGCCCCTTTGTTGGTCTGCCTGCACCCTTGTTTATTGAGCAATTGCTGCTCAGCCTGGCCGCGAGGATCAACCCATCCATGAGAGTGTGTGGTAGAGAAGTGGGTTTTCCCCGCCCTGCTTTACATAATTTCGTGGATCAAAAGTTCAGCCACCCCTTCGTGCGCCTGCCTACTCCTTGGTTCACATAAGAAGCGTTTCACTCACAATTGTGGCTAGGGTCGACCCATCCATGAGAGTGCGTGGTAGAACCCCCCCCCACCCCCCCGCACACACCCCACACACACCATGAACCCTCCCTCGAACCCCCCCCTTTTACCCCCCACACACCTCCCACACCCCCCACACACCCCACACCCCGCCCGCCCCTTTGTTTCTCTTTCGTTTACTCTATGCCCACCTTCTCATTGATCTTGCTCAGGTCGGAACCCTCTCATGCCCCTCCTTCATGATGCCCATCATCAGCTCTGCCCAGTGCATTAATATCAGTAGAGAAGGTAAGGCAACTTGAAATGGTTGAACGATTCCATCTTCTATTTCATCTTCTATTTCATCAGCCAGTCATCAGCTCTACCCAGTGCATCAACGTCAGCAGAGAACTTGCGGCAACTTGAAGTGGTTGAACGATTCCATCTTCTATTTCATCAGCCAGTCATCAGCTCTACCCAGTGCATTAATGCCAGTACAGAAGGTATGGCAACTACAAATGGTTTAACCATTTCATCTTCTATTTCATTTGCATTTTCATGTTCTATTGCATCAGCCAGTCATCAGCTGTGGCCAGTGCATCAATGTCAGCAGAGAAGGTACGGCAACTTGAAAGGGTTGAACGATTCCATCTTCTATTTCATCAGCCAGTCATCAGCTCTACCCAGTGCATTAATGTCAGAACAGAAGGTATGGCAACAACAAATGGTTTAACCATTCCATCTTCTATTTCATTTGTATCCCACCTTCTATTACATCAGCCATTCATCGGCTTTGCCCAGTGCATCAATGTCAGCAGAGAAGGTACGGCAACTTGAAAGGGTTGAACCACTTCATCTTTGACATCAAGGTGGTGGTGGTGGTGTGGTGTGGTCTGTGTGAGGGTGTGGGTGAGGGTGTGTGGGGTGGGGTGGGGGTGGGCTGAAGGAAAGAAGGGCTGAAGCTCATTTCTATTCCAGATTCTATTTCATCAGCCAGTCATCAGCTCTGCCCAGTGCATTAAAGTCAGTAGAGAAGGTATGGCAACTCAGAAGAGTTGAACCATTCCATCTTCGACATCAAGGAGGGGGGGGGGGGGGGGGGGGGGGGGGGGGGGGGGGGGGGGGGGGGGGCAAGGAAGAGGGGCTGAAGCTCATGGGAGGATGTTCTACATTATGGGGTGGGGGGCAAGGAAAGAGGAGGTGGAGCTCATGGGAGGGGCTCATGGACCCCCCTGTCACTAAGTATTACTGCCAGGGTATCCAGTAGGAGGCCTCAAAGTGGGGGCGGTGGGGTGCGTGGGGGTGGGGGGGGGGTCTCATGGGGAGGGGGAAACTTCAATGATGCGGTCTGATAACTTTATTCTTGCCCCCCCACCCCCCCACCCCCCCTCGTTCTTAATCAAGGGAAGTACTTTCATTTTTAGTACAAAGTTCAGTTCACATTTTAAATTCTTATTTACAATTACTATTTTTAAATCAATAAATACTCATTGTAATCAATAAATATATAGTTATTGCAAATAAACAAATAAATCGTTTTTTACCATGCCACCACTTTTGAAGTATTTGACATTTGACTTCCCATCAACAGCTAAGCCCCTGGTGCCACGTCATGTTCAGTTTATAGAAAATCAGGTTCAAAAACTTCTCAAAAATGAACCATCCTACCATTGTGTCACACATCTGACTGTCCATCTACAGCTGAAGCCCTTGAGACAACGTCGTGTTCAGTTTGAAGCAAATCAGGTTCAAAAACTTCCCCAAATTGACCATGCTACCATTGTCACACATTTGACTTCCATCAACAGCTGAAGCCCTTGAGACCACGTCAGGTTCAGTTTAAAGTAAGGCATAAAAACAACTCAAAAATGATTAAATGAAGCATGCTACCATTGTGTTACAAATCTGACTTCCCATCAACAGCTGAAGCCCTTGAGGACCACCATGATCTGTTCAGAAGCTAGTCAAAACTTGTCAATACCACCAGTCCATCACCCATTCCACCAACCAGCCCCCTGATGCCATGTCATGATCAGTAAAAAAATCAAATCTGGTTCAAAAACTTCTCAAAAATGAACCATGCTAGCATTGTCACACATTTCAACATTTGACTTCCTATGAAGTGCTGAGCCCCTGATGCCACGTCATGATCAGTTCGAAAAGCAAATTGGGGTTCAAAAAGACTCAAAAATGAACTATGCTACCATTGCACCACACATTTCATCAACATTTGACTTCCCATCAACTGCTGAAGCCCCTAATGCCACATCATGTTCAGTTTCCAGTAAATCAGGTTCAAAACTCAAACATGAACCATGCACATTGTGTCGGTCCACATTTTGTCACCATTTGACTAAACTCATCAAACTCGTGAAAAGCCCTAGCCACAAGTCCCAAAAAGCTAGAGAAGGCCCTAAAAGGCTGTACCAACCTGGATGAGGTCCTAAAACCATAAAGCTAGGAAAACCACTTTCAGATTTGAAAACAAAACATGTGGGGTGGGGGGGAGGGGGTCTCATAGGCGTCAAATCTGTGCCAACACTTTGTCCCCCGTCATCACCTCTTATATTATTGCGGGAAATAATCCCTGGAGAGGCCCCTAATCCCATGTCTGTTCTGCTTCCCATCAACAGCTAAGCCCCTGGTGCCACGTCATGTTCAGTTTATAGAAAATCAGGTTCAAAAACTTCTCAAAAATGAACCATCCTACAATTGTGTCACACATCTGACTGTCCATCTACAGCTGAAGCCCTTGAGACAACGTCGTGTTCAGTTTGAAGCAAATCAGGTTCAAAAACTTCCCCAAATTGACCATGCTACCATTGTCACACATTTGACTTCCCATCAACAGTTGAAGCCCTTGAGACCACGTCAGGTTCAGTTTAAAGTAAGGCATAAAAACAACTCAAAAATGATTAAATGAAGCATGCTACCATTGTGTTACAAATCTGACTTCCCATCAACAGCGAAGCCCTTGAGACCACATGATATGTTCAGACCGCTAGTCAAAACTGTCAAAACCCAGTCCTCACCCAATTCACACCAACCAGCAATGATGCCAAGTCATGATCAGTAAAAATCCAAATTGGTTTTCAAAACTTCTCAAAAATGAAACAATGCTCGCATGTCACAAATTCAATTTGACTTCCTATGAAGTGCTGGAGCCCCTGATGCCACGTCATGATCAGTTCGAAAAGCAAATTGGGTTCAAAAAAAGACTCAAAAATGAACTATGCTACCCATTGCGACAAACATTTCACATTTGACTTCCCATTCAACTGCTGATTGATGAAGCCCCTTACTAATTGACCACATATGTTTCAGTTCCAGTAAATCAGGTTCAAAAAACTCCAAACATGAAAATCATGGCACAATTGTTGTCCACACATTTGTCACACATTTGAGATAACCATCAACAGCTGAAGCCTAGCCACAACTGTCCCAAAAAAGCATATTAGAAGGCCTAAAATGCGGGTTGTATGTCCTGGAGGAGGCCTAAAACCATAAAGCTAGGAAAACCCCACTTTCAGATTTGAAAACACACAAATAACGGGGGGGGGGGGTGAGGGGTCTTCATTAGCGTCCATCGGGGCCAAAACGGGGTCAAAAGTAGCAATCGCTATATATTGCGGTGAAAATAATCCCTGGAGAGGCCCCTACGCCCATGTCCTGTTCATATTCAGTGGCAAGTTCTGTATACAAATAGTAAAAAAGTGTCCCAAACAACAATTTCATAATATATGCAACTCCGCATGATATGAGAGACCCTGGAGACCAAATCATGACCGTGTGCAATATCTAGTGCGCTTATAAAAAAACAAAGAGTCGAAACTGTATATAACTGCCCATGAGCCCATGTCCAAGTAGCAAATAGCCAACAAGTGTCATAGCGACAATTGCCATCATATATCCAACTCCCCACGAGTAGGACGAGACCCCTGAGACCAAAAGCAAGTTTGTGTGCATGCAGCTAGTAACTTCAAAACTATTCAACACTTGATATATCTACGGGTCGGCTATGTTATATAATATTAGTGAGTACATAATAATTTATATGTATTATAAATATTAGTCAGACAAGCCGTCTCACCAGAATTTCGAATTTATTTGAAACGAATATTATTGTGACACTGGAATAATATTACTTAATATTCTGTTTTCAAACTCTAATATTAGTTGCCGTTCCCTAGATATATCTGACTGACTGACTGATTAGCTACAGACTGACAGACTGACTAGCTACTTTTTGACTGCCCATAAGCAGGAGAGGCCCCTGATCCGATGTCATGTAAGGAGGATGTGCGCCTGCTTGCACCGGAATGTGTAGACAACGAGGGTGCACCGATGTCGTCCAACAGACGTCGCAAGTTTTTGCACGAAAGAGTGACAGGGCAACGTATAGGTGTGTATTGATGGTGATGAGGAGGAGGGGGATGATGTTGAGGGGGATGATGATGAGGAGGAGGAGGAGGAGGAGGAGGAGGAGGCCTGAGATGAGAAGGGAGGAGGAGGAGGGGGAGGAGGGGGTGGTAAGGAGGGAGGATGGGGGAGGGATGGGGGGGTGATGATTGATGATGATGAGTAGGTAGTAGTAGTAGTAGGGGGGGGTGGGGGGGGGGGGGGGGGGGGGGGGGGGGGAGGAGCAAGAGGTAGGAGAGGAGGAAGAAGGATGGGACGATAATCACACTTTTCTTGATGAACGCAGCGGCTCAAAAAAACGAAACAAAGCCTTTTACAGACAAACACACACACACCCACGCGGCACACGCACGCACACACACACACACAACCACACACACAACAACACACACACATCGCACACGCACACGCACAAGCACAACACACACACACACACCACACACCACACATCGTCCCCCCATGCAGCTTCTCCACCAAGTTTGTATACACCTTCCACATATATCAAGAGTTCGTTGACCTGGCGAGATTGAGTCTGGCATTTGCTGGCACACATACATCCCTCTCACGTCCACTCAACGGCCAGCCTCTTCAGTTCATGATCAAGGATGTGAGAGCTCTGGAAGTGAGTATGAAAAGTGAAAACATGAATATGAATACAACAAATTAGTATAAATATGGGAAGAGAATATAAATATGGAAAGTGAATATAGTGCATCGCTCGCACGTCCACTCAACCGGCCAGCCTCTTCGGTTCATGATCAAGGATGAGAGCTCTGGAAAGTGAGTATAAAAAGTGAAAACGTGAATTTGAATATGGAAAGTGAGTATAAAAAGTGAAAACGTGAAAATGAATAGTGAAAAAGTGAATACGAATATGAAATGAAAAATGTGTATAAATGTGTGGAAAGTGAATATAAATATGGGAAGTGAAAATAAATATGGAAAGTGAAATATAGTGCATCCCTCACATGTCCTCTCAACGGCCAGCCTCTGCCAGTCCATGATCAAGGACGAGAGCTCTGGAAAATGGAGTATTAAAAGTGAAAACATGAATACGAATACAACAAATTAGTATAAATAGGGAAGAGAATATAAATATGGAAGGGAATATAGTGCATCCCTCGCACGATCTCTCAACTGCCAGCCTCTGCAGTTCAAGATCGAGGATGAGAGCTCTGGAAAATGAGTATGAAAAGTGAAAAGGTGAAAACGAACGCGAATATAACGAACATGAATATTAATATGGAAAGTGAGTGTAAATAAAAGTGAGTATAAAAAGTGAAAAAGTGAATACGAATATGAACATGAAAAATAAGTATAAATATGGGAAGTGTGAATATAATATGGAAAGTGAATATAGTGCATTCCTCACGTCCACTCAATGGCCAGCCTCTGCAGTTCATGATCAAGGATGAGAACTATGGAAAGTGAGTATGATAAGTGAAGACATGAATTTGAATATGGAAAGGGAGTAAAAAAGTGAAAATGTGAATACGAATATGAAAATTAGTATAAATATAGGAAGTGAATATAGTGCATCCCTCACACGTCCACTCAACGGCCCAGCCTCTTCAGTTCATGATGAAGGACAAGAGCTCTGGATAGTGAGTGTAAAAAGTGATAACGTGAAGGGTCGAGAGGTTTACGCAAAACCCTGGTTTTGCTTTTCCTTTTTCTTCAAGATATCATCATAACTGTAAACCTCTTCGACCTTCTTTGGGTAGAAGGATGCTAGTCCGGGGGTAGCCAGTCTGGGGGTGAACGCTTAACCCTAAATCCTAAGCCCCTTAAACCCCCTAATCCTAAACCCCTAAAACCCCACCCCCGGACTGGCAACCCCTCTTCGACGCTCTTCGTTGCTAAGAAAATTGAGCGTGGCGTTTAGTTCAGGGGACCTGCCTGTTTGCTTGCGCTGGGGAAGGTTACCGTGGGTTTTGTTTTTGCAGTCCTCTACTGCACAACCACAAGAGTGCATTATGTTCCCAACTGTTTCCAACTGGTCCCAACCCTTACTAACTCTTCACAACTGCAAGAGTGCGTTATGTTCCCAATTGGACCCAACTGGTCCCAACCCTTCCTAAATCTTCCCATCCGCAAGAGTGCATTATGTTCCCAACTGGACCAACCTGGTCCACCTTCCAAATCGTCCATCGAAGAGTGCATTATATTCCCAACTGGACCCAACTGGTCCCAACCCTTCCTAAATCTTTCCATCCGCAAGAGTGCATTATGTTCCCAACTGGTCCCAACTGGTCCCAACTGGTCCCAAACCTTCCTAACTCTTCCCAATCGCAAGAGTGCATTATGTTCCCAACTGGTCCCAACTGGTTCCAACTGGTCCCATACCTTCCTAACTCTTCCCAACTGCAAGACTGCATTATGTTCCCAACTGGGCCCAACTGGTCCAAGTCACAAGAGAGCTTATTGTTCCCAACTGCAAGAGTGCATAATGTTCCCAACTGTTTTCAGAGATTCAGCTTAACGCTGCCTATGCTCCACATTGTCTCGATGTCACGCTTGTCTCAATGCCTGGCCTCTATGGTGTGTGTATTGTCTCAATGTCTGAATGCCTGACCTTGTTATAAATGTCTCACGCCGGGCCTGGGGTGTGTGATCTTGTCATCTATATCGAGCCTGAGTGTGGGGTGATCTGTCCAATGTCTCAATGTCGAGTTGAGGGTGTTGATCCCTGTTCTCAAGTCTGAATTGCCTGACCCTGTTCATGCCTGAGGCCTGGTGTGTGATTTCGGTTCAATGTCTGAATGTCTGACCTTGTCTCAATGCCTGAGCCTGAGTGTGTGATCCTGTCATACATCGAGGATACGGTGCACTTGACAGTGAGAAAATCGACAACGAAGATGATCCTTCTTGTTTTTTTTAAGTATATTCCTGTCTATAATGGTGACTTTCTATAATGGTGACTTTCCCCAGCTGCGGCGTACGGGATGGTCTCCTTTACACCACGCCCCTCCAGGCGTTATCTTTTTTTTCTTTCCTTTCTCTAATGAGCCAAGCTAAGTGCGGGCCACCAGCTCTGCAGGCAACTCCACCCCTCTGGTGAGCTGATGTCTGATGGGGTGAGCTGATGGGTTGTCACCCCAGAGGTGCACCCTGCAGATCCCTCCATTGTGTGGGGTGCATACTTGCATTATTTTATCACACCCCCCCCCCCCCCCTCCCCCACACACACACACACACACACACAGGTGCACCCTGCAGATCCCTCCATTGTGTGGGGTGCATACTTGCATTATTTGAAATGTATGGAAATGTGCTGCAGCCAAGCTTAGAAAAAGATGGCCAGCGCTCAAGCTCAAGCCAAGCCAAGCCAAGCTGAGCCAAGAAAAAGATGGGCAGCGCTCAAAATAAGACCTAGAGTGTTTGTCAATATGGTTCTATGTGAGCACAGATCCAGCTGTTGTGTCTACGTGACTGCCTATGACATAGGCATGCATTAGTGAATGGCAATAACTGGAGCACCTGCTTTTGTTTGTTTTGATGATGTATTTTTAGTATTGTTTTTTTAAGCTTGGTTGGTTAATTGAGAGATTTATATTGTTAGTTACATGTTTTTACAGTCCAGGGGTAGCCAAATAGGTTTAATGGACTTGCCCAACTTTACATGTGTATGTATGTTACAGTCCAGGGGTAGGCCAAACAGGCTTAAGGGACTTGCCCAACCGTATGGGAAGGGCTTACAAATAAAAAGCACTGATGAACTGAACCACAAACAATAGTTTTTAACGACGCGGGGGCCCTGAGTTCATGCTACAGTAATAATTGAATTCTACAATTCCCAGCTGGGATGATAATTTAATTGTGCGATTTTTTACAACAAGAAAGGCAGCTTAAAAAAACAAGCACTAGTGAACTGAACCCCAACAAATTGTACATGATGGGGGCCCGGACTTCGTGCTGTGCAGATAATTCAACTTCGCCTTCATTGTTACATTTATTGCACTAATGATGTGCTGTCGTTTGATTGTTGTTGAGATGAGAAGCACTATTTATTTTTGGGGCTGCGCGTAGCAGCTTCCACCTAGGCTACATAGCTAGCGACGGGTCCGAGCCAAAGATTGACATTCATTATATTGTTGTCATTGATAGCTCAGACGCATGTAGCTGGCGTCGGTTCGGCCCAACGGTGGCCGGAAGATGTCTAGAAGCTACTCAAGTACTACTGCACCACACTCCCAAGTACAGAATGTAATCGCAGGGATCCCCACAATGTCTTCGCTAGGGATACCAGATGTCTTGAATATAAATTCGTGGTTCACCCACTGGCCTGAATACAAGCGCGTAGCTTCGTACCAAAAACAAATCCTCCTTATGAATACCACCCAGCCACTTTTAAAATCTTCAACCCACTGTTTATTTGAACAACGATATTTTGAATTTACCGATACCTATTAAATAGTATAGGCTTTAATAGCATAAGACGGGGAGCAGCCAAATTGCTGGCTGGAGCCATGTAACCAAGTTCGGCTCAAGTTAAAACACACTGGGACGTTCAGGGAAATGAAATTGTCATCAGAGTAATGCGGACATATCAGCGATGTGAAATTAAGGACACCACGTGTAAGCCGGAGATAGCATAATCACCACTAACCCCATTAAATATACCTAAAAGGGTGTACTGGCGAAAAAGCCCCAGACACCGTTGGCCACACCCGTGCACAATGCATTGTTAATACGGGGGTGATCCAACGGGTTCGGAAGCACCAACGGAGTGGGGGGCAAAAAAAAAAAAAAAGAACCACTACTAATGGGGAGCAGGGTCTGTGCTAGACGTTCAGGGATATCTTACATATGGACATGGAATTGTCATCGACAGGCCATACATATGCACATGATTTTCATCGCAGCAAGTGGGGGCCCGTACAGAAACCAATGCCCACCGAGGATTCAGAAAAGAAAGAAAGGCGGGGCATCAATATATATAAAACAAGTATATCTATACCGTATACAAAAAAGGCACCCGTTGGAAAGGCGGGGCATGCCAGACCACCTGACAATAGCGACCTTCACCAATAACCCAAACAACCTGGTCAGATGAACCCCGACCTGCCAACCTGCCAACCTGGACAGATGAACCCCAACCTGCAGAGCTGGACAGATGACCCCCCTGCCCAGGTCTGTATAGACAGGGGAAAGGAGAACTAGACAACTACCACGAAGGTAGAGATCCGACAGAACTTCCCTACATCTGCATTCCGGGAGCACATTGAAAAAAGAAAGAGAATGCAAAATACATGGGGGGACAAATTACACCCCGAGTAGGAGTGCTGGTTAAAGTTGGCCAACCATGGACTTGGATTATATAACCTAAACATGGACAAAATTACAACCCGAGCAGCGTACGTTTTAAAGTTGGCCACCCCTGGACTTGGATAGACATAAACATGGACAAATTACTAACACAAGTAGCTTGTTGCTGACCGACCTTGGACTGGATTAGAATAAAAATGGCCATCATTACGAACCCAAGCAGCTGTACATTAAATCGTTCATGATACCCAAGGGGCTCTTTTGCCACCACCAAGCAAGTCAATGTCCGGCTGCCAGATTACAGCAGCTTTGAATGACACAGCCTGAGAACAGGAGGTTGAGCAAATGGTTTCTATAGTGTGCGTTGATGCGGTCAGAAAGGGGATTTCTGGAGGTGCAGTTTTGCGTCAGAAAATGGATTTTATATGTGCGAGTTGGGTCAGGAAATGGGATTTCTGGGATGGCAGTTTGGGTTCCGAAATGGATTTCTTATGTACAGTGAGGGTCAGAAAAATACAGCAGATTGAGACAAAGCCCTGAGCAGGAGGTGAGCACTATGGAGAGGGAAGATAAAACGGCGGGCAAGCGAGTGAGATGGGTGGTGGTATCGGGGGAGGGTGGGTCG